>OZ024907.1:44756131-45956131 GCA_964017125.1 Flabesymbios commensalis
GAATTTATCACAAGTGTTAAAACCCTATTTCGCATTCGTTTCTAATGAATATGATTGTCTTGTTTCTTATATTTATCTCTTCCATGCATCGATGCTAAAATATCCGATGTAATCCACTTCGGCTGGGATGGGTATTTAACACGTTTAGAGATCATAGGCATTATGGTGATCTAAGACAGAGTTAAATGCTCTGTACCAGGCTTGTAAAGCCTCATCGGGATCTACAAAATCTACAAAATTACTATGAGGGCAGTTTAAAGGCGAGTTTAATAGGTCAGTTAATAACTGGGTTTCATTTAAGTGCTTGGTGCGTCTGTATGTTATTTCATTAGTTGAATGTTTATTTTTTGTATATGACTTTTTCCAAGTTACACAAACAGGGTAATGATCACTTATGGCATAAAACGGCACGGAACATTCAGTGATATTACTTTGATCAGAAACATAAATATGATCAATAAGTGTTTTAGATGTACTGGTAACCCTAGATGGTTTATTTACAATGTGATGCAGGCTTAGATCAGTAAATATGTTATTTAGTTGTACAGCTTTGTGATCAGTTTTGTGGCTACAGTTTGTTGTGTGTGTATTTTCTATATGTTTAAGCAAATCTATGTTTAAGTCTCCTAAGGCTAACAGTTCTTTGTTTTCATTATAACTAAAGCTTCATCTAGTGCCGAGTGAAAGTAATCTAACTAGTCAATAGGGGCATTTGGTGGTCTGTATAACATGCAAATAAGGATGTTTGCTGATGATTTAAATAATAATTGTATCCATATGGACTCAATGTTATCGTCTTCAAGATCATAGCGTCCGTTGTAATTCAAATTATTTTTAATAAAACACATTAAAACCTCCCCCTATTTTCCTATTCCACCCCGTCTCTCTAAGAAGTAATTGTGGACATATAATGTGTTATCATCAATGTGGAAGTCTAGAAATGCTTCACCCATACCGAAAATATATATTTTCTGTTGCTCGATACAGAGTTTGAATAAATCAAGCTTACACATCACTCTATTTACATTTAAGTATGCGACATTCAGCCCATTCAAGTCAAATCATCAACCATTGTTCCTGTGAATCCGTAAATGAAGTGATAGTCTACTGTTCTGACAAAGATTATTAGCGGTTATCTGTATTGTTGAATGGCCATCCATCTGCTGCAGGTGAGGTGGTGCACCATGTGGCACTAGATGATGTAGGTGATGATGGTGTCTAAGGTCGTTCGGTTGAGGATTGAGTGGCGTCTGTAGTGGCTGTTTTTGTTGATTTTTGGACTGATCTATTGTGTCTTTCTTGGTCGATGTGGGTTTATCTTTCACTGGCACAGTTTTAGGTATTGGAGCCGATGTCTGGAATATGTAAGCTATGCGTCCTGCTAGCTTGGACATACCAGCAGGATTTTATTGAGGGCCATCATGTCCGACATATCAGTCATATCAGGGGTATCTACAGATGAGCTGAAGTTATTTTCAATGTAGACGTGTCCACGGCGCTGACAGGTAGACTTTGCCAGCCTGTTGACCTCATCTATGGTCATATTTATCTGTGCATGGGCTGCTGTCATTACGATGGTGAACGCCACTGAAAACAATATCTTGGGGTGAGGATAAGTGACCTGGGTAGTCTGTAGGAGGTGTTCAATGCCTTCAGAGACCGTCGTTCTATCTTCACCAGCACTGATGTCGTTGGTGCCGCCAGCCAAAACCACCAGCTTGGGATTGTAGGGTTTAGACTGGCGTTGAGTTATTGTAACAGCATCGGACAGTATGTAACAGCCAGCTCCAGGGTTGACGAAGCTGGTGGGGCTGAGCCACATTCAACTGTCTGTCTACATCCCTGGTCATGCTGCTTGAGATGATAAGAACATCACTTGTGTGAGAGACAGGTTAGTGTTTATCTGTGATGGCTCTTCTTTTTCGGGACAATGTAGTGTACGTCCGCTTCTTCTCAGTTAGACTGAGTACTTCAGCTCGAAGAACAGCTATCTCATCAGATAGCTCACAATAGCGGGAGGCAGCAGTGTCTTTGTCCAGTCTGAGTTGTTGGTTTTCCTCTCTCACTCAGACGGTCATTGGCAGAGGTCAGATTGTTTATTTTGTGCTGAGCGTCCTTCAGTTTGTCTGATAAATCGTGACGTGCAGCTGGAGGGGGGCAAATTATAGTTTATTGACTGAGCCACAATGTCAGTGGTAGGTATTTTGAGTTCGGGAATTATTTTAATGTTAGCTGCACCAGGCTGTTTAGCTGATATTAGCTGTTCAGCTGTGGCGCACTGTACACTTGTTCCGGATTTTACAGCAGTTGTAGTTGTAGACTGTTGTGGTGCCGTAGGTTGTGGTCTGGATGAGTTGTAGGTCGACTGTGTAGCAGGAGCAATCTGTGCAGGTGTCATATGTAGTAGAGTAGAGTAGGTGTTGGTTTTATTTTTTATGAGCTGTCTATCTTCACAACACTTGTTTAGTTGCCAGCTGACAAATCAGGCCACAGCTCAGTGTGTAGTAAGTCAGATTGCTGTAGTAATACGGTGTCGGACAGTTCAATTGAGTTGTTTGATGATGCAGGTCTAGGTATCTACTGATATGTGTTAGAAAGCTTTGGTGTGTTGTAAGGAGATGTCAAAAAGAAGCTGGCAGCGTCTTTGTGGTAGCGCACCTGGTGCCTTCATTAATTTCCTTTTTTTGGTGTAGGGTGGAGCAAGAAAAAGTTTTTGGGTAGAGTAGTATTCAAGGCAAGCCTTTATACAGGCATCTGGGCGGGAAGTCCAGAATTTGGCGTCACAGGCTTTGTCGTCCATGGCTAATACGTCGTATTCATCTCTGTCATATAAATAATCGTAGAAAACAGTTTCTGGTCGTCGTTTCATGTTTTGTCGCTGTTTGTAGTTGTTGTTTTTTCATGTCTTTTTGGGGCGTCTGTCAATTGTTGGCGAATAAATGAGCCTTGTTTGATTTTGTGATCGACGTGTCATTTTGTGTTGTCATTTTCACGTGATTCAACGTCAATTTATTTCCTGGGTGTAATTTTATATGGGCCTATGCTCCGTTGAACATTGCTTATGAGGAGTGAACATAAGGGAGTCACCTGGTGAGTGCGGTGAAATCATGTTGATGTAAGGGACACCTGGTGAATGTAATCGTCTAATAAAATAAGGTGGATAAAATGTCATTATAATAGGCTTATTTATTTTGTACAGGGTTTTTATTATTATTTCTATTCAAATCATATGACAAACTCTATTCATGACCGTATTGGTATGTTATTGGGTGAATATGCAATTTAAGGGTCATTTAGTGTCCGTTGGCTATTCTGAACGAATTTATGAATTGTGTGGGTCCACATTGTTTTTATGTTGTCCTCTGGCCAAAACGATAAACTGAGAAAAATAAATAATTCAATATCTCTGACGAATATTTTTTATTCAACATACAATGTGCCAAAATACACGAATCTGTACACAAATGCAATGTCTCCCAATATCTAACACCTGAAGCATAGACTGCTTACCATGGAATATCTCTTGGAAATAACTTACCCCCGAGGTATTTTGTAGCACAATTGTTATGTACAAAGGAAATGTATTCATCTAAAGACTTGAACTCAATATAAAAAGTTGCCAAAGATACACTTACTGAGGCTTTTTAGTTGTATCACGTCACCCGGTCAACTCAGCAACGCCACTGTTATCTGAACTCCTCAAAATGTGGTGTAATACCATTCAATTCATTTGATATACTGCTGCAAAGTCCCAATATTTTAAGGTAGGTCAAATATTTGTAAACATTTAATTTGAACTGCTATTTCATAACCAAAACAATCACCCCTGAAACGTATTCATTAACTGTGTCAGCTCAGAACGCTCATAATTTAGCAAAAAAAATATATAAAAAACATGTTAAACTGAATAAAGTGCTTGCTAATGATGGCCATCCTCCTACTGCATCGGTGGGTAATCTATTTTAAATACATAAATATCGTTCCATGCCGTTTGTATTCAACTCAGCAACACTATTATTTCGGTCAACTCAACAACGTTTATAAATTGACTAGTCAACTCAGAAACGTTGCTGATCGAGTTGACTAAATTTAACTTTCTGTTTCACTAATGTGATTAAGACTAAAAACATAACTCTATAAATGTAAAATGCAGTTTAAAAATTGTTTTTAATTAAATTAGATTGAGAGAGTATTCGCTTATGTAAACATTTTTACAACAATAAAACAACGTTTCTGAGTTGAACTCAAAAACGTTGCTGAGTTGACTGAATTCTGCTCTGTGTCTCATTACTGTAGTTAAAACTGAAATTTTTCCTCTATCAATGTCAAATGCAGTTTAAAAAAAGGTGCTTCAGATTAAATTAGTGTGAGAGAGTATTTTAGAAATATTTCACAGAAATAAAATATAAATAACGCCTAAATAAATTTTTAAATTAAATTTACCCTCATTATATTGGCATGCATGTGTTGTACGATGGCCTTCGAAATAAACTTTCAGCATTAGGCATATTATGTTCCCATTTCCTTGTTATCTTTATAATGATGAACCAAAGCCAACACAATTTTTTTCAGAAAATGTGGCTCTAAAGTGTTGAGAGATCTTGTAGATGCGCTTAAAACTTAACATTTACATCCAATTATCGTGTCTTGTCAACTCAGAAACACTAATGTCAATTCAGCAAAAGTTCTACAAAATTTCACAATAAAATATCTGTTCTGTCTTAACAATTTGTATTTTAAAAAGTGTTATAGATACTAATTGAGAATAAGCTCTGATATTTTAAATGTATATCACATAGACCCTACCCTCAATATCTGACGCTAGTATCATTTGAAGCTACTTTTTTTCTTAAAAAATAATGAGTGAAAGACCCCTTAAATTGTCTATTCACCCTATTATGCCGATGGATTATGCTCGGGTCACACAATGGTGTGTGGTACATTACTCAATAGCACTGACCGACGTACTCGTAGTGAGACTGATAACGGGTCACGTACAATTGGCCTACTGCATGTGTATACACAGGCTACATTGCAGTCCATCACAAAGACGTGGGATAAGGTGTGGTTATTTGAATGATCCAGATCCTTGCTGAGCAATATTAAGCCAGTTGAGATTTATCTTCCTATAATTTCTTATTAAAATCATTTTCATCTTCGTCAAGAAAGTTTAAATTTAGTACCACCACATCTTCACAAAACTATATCATAAACAAATTTAGTAGTCAAAAGTTGATTTCGAGGAAAATTGATGAAAAGTAAGATTCCATAGGCCTATCTGGTGTGATAAAAAAGGCTATCAATATGCCTAACTGTCAATGGAATGTAGGCTAAGCCTATTATATATAGGGGGCAAAATGGCCAGTCATTATCTCAAATATTATCCAAAACAGAGTAGGAAGTAGGCCTAATGACAAGAAAATATAATATTGCATCTTGAAAACAGCTAGTAAATCAGCTTAAATCAAATTTTTGCATTGTTTCTATGCTGGAATAATTCAAGATACATCATCAATCTCCGCTGAACCATTTATATTATGTGAAGTATTTCACACCTTGATTATATATAACTATTACTATATGAGGCAATGGCCGGGTGGAGTAAGCAAATGATACAATTCGTTTTGAAAAATAGTTTATTTTGTATATTTATTCTGATGGATCTGTGGGATCAGCATCTCACCCGCTTCAGGACTGCTCGGGTTTACGACTACTGGCGAAGTGGCCGTTGTCCGAGCAGCCTCGCTCTGATTAGCTTTGCCGCCAACCGACCGCGCATCACTTACACAGGCACTGAGCAGGACGGACGTTCCGTCTAGACTACAGGGCCAGAGCCGCATGGCCAGAGGTCGCCGCGCTCTGTTTAAAGCTGTGTGCACAATTTAATGTCTAGACTATAATAAAGAGAGAATAAACAAAAGAGGTAACCCCGCAGGCACAACGACGTTGTTTCAACGTTGAAACGACGTTGAAAAAAGCAAACTGACGTTGAAAAAAGGTTTCTTATGAAATTTGTTCCAACGTCATAATATTAACGTGATTTCAACGCAATTGCAACGCGATTTCAACCTGATTTCAACATCGTTTCAAGCATAACGTCGATACGACGTTGTAATGATGTCATTCTTTCTTGTTAAATCGACGTCGGAAATACGACTTCGATGCGACGTTGTATTGAGGTTAGCCGACGTCGCAACGTGATTTCAACCTCATATTCACGTTGAAACGACGTCACATGCAAAAAATTGCCTGCTGGGAAGGAAGTTATTTACTGCCAAGACGGCAGATTGAATCATGATGATCGGAGTTTGGTGAGGGCGGTTTGCCGGCGTGCCAACTGGCGATTCCCCAGATCAACTTACCCACGATATTGGTAACACCCCATCAACCACATGATAGATCTATGTAGGCCTACCCCACTAGGGTGGTTCAATGTACCCCGATCACGGGGCACGTTGAAGCATCATATGCAAAAACATTAAAGACGAAATTCATATAAATGTTTTGTATTCAACCAGGCTATAAATGTTTCACAGTTGGGTCAATGTGACTGGACATTACAAGAAACACTTGTTTTTTGCATGTGCTAATCACATTTTACAGGTAAAATAAAAAAGTCGTTCAACATGTACCGGTCTCCCCTACTGTAGGCCTATAAACTTTCCATCTTTCCTTTAAAATATGTAAGAAAAATGTTACATTCCAATGCTATGTGTATTTATCAGTTTTTTATGACATACAATATATAGGCCTATTAAATAATCGCGTCATGAATAATAGGGATGGGCGCAAACCCCACTAGGGCGTTTTACCCCACTCTACACTGTAGGCCTACCCTACGGATTTTGAATTATTTGGCTTGGCAGTTCGAGGAAGGACCCTCACGTAAATCCCCCCCTACCCATCCTCTTAAATCCACCATTGGAAAAAGCTGAAAGGGACTGGCCCAGGCTAAAATCATCAAAAAATCGGTGATTTTATTTCGGGTTCTTAATATGACCATATGATGTAAGCATGTACATAGACTAGAACTGCAAATTTTTATAATTTTTGTGCTGCGCATTCACCAGTTAGGCTAGATATAGAGACGAAATTCCTGATTTGTAATTATTGACAACCATGTCAAAAATAAGAAATGCGGGAATTTCGTCTCTATATCTAGTCTAACTGGTAAGTGCGCAGCACAAAAATTATAAAAATTTGCAGTTCTAGTCTATGTACATGTTTACATCATATGGTCATATTAAGAACCCGAAATAAAATCACCGATTTTTTGATGATTTTAGCCTGGGCCAGTCCCTTTAATAGTTTACCCAATAAATTAATATTCTTACCCCCAAACCATGGCCGAATTTATAAAGTGCCGAATGAGTTGTTGTATAAGGGATAAAAAGATTGGAGCGATAATCAGTCAGTTTGTGACATGTATGCAAATCATGTCAGATTTCAGAAGACATTTTTGTTTGTTTTGCTTGTTATAATGCGATGAAATAACATATTAAACACTTTTAAAATCTGACAGAAACATTGCAATAATTTGTAAGTGTACATGGCGCCAGATAAAACCAAAATGGTTTTCCCGTGCCTTATCCAACTGATGCTCTGCGTTGCATTGTTCGGCAGGTTTACGAACGCTGGTGTTTGGTGCAACTGCTCTCAACTGCTGTGTCCAATAAACAGTCCATCAACGATGGAGTTTGCCAGCAACAAATCCTGCTATACAGAAGGCCGTTGTTACGCGACTATCGAGGAGCACAACGGCGACAAATTCCTCGAACGTGGATGCTTTAAACCCAGTGATCTACAACCAAAATATAACCCTTTGAGATGTCACGCTGCAGCTACCTCAATTTTTAAGTTTAATGTCATGTGTTGTAAAGAAAATGATTTTTGCAACGGAGCCTTAGCTCCAACACTTGCTCCACACCCTGTTGGTAGTGAAACACCTAAAGTACAACTTGGCACTGTAGAGTTGGCTGTAATAATTGCTGGTCCTGTTTGCTTAGTATGCTTAATTTTCATGGTTGTGCTCCTTTACCTGCAGCATCAACGACACAAGCGGAGACCACCAATCTCCTGTAGCCATTCTTTTAATGGAAGTTGTCCAGATGATCACACACCAATGATTAACTCATCCACAGGGAACACCATACATGAACTGCTGAATGAGTATACTGGATCAGGTTCAGGCCTACCTTTACTTGTGCAAAGAACTATCGCTAGACAAATTCAACTTCAAGATATCATAGGTAAAGGACGATTTGGCGAAGTGTGGAGGGGATCATGGAAAGGCGAAAACGTTGCTGTGAAAATTTTTTCATCGCGTGAGGAGAGAAGCTGGTTTAGAGAGGCTGAGATTTACCAAACAGTAATGCTGCGTCATGAAAATATCCTTGGATTTGTAGCTGCTGATAACAAGGATAATGGTATCTGGACACAGTTGTGGCTTGTGACTGATTATCATGAAAATGGTTCTCTATTTGATTACTTGAATCGCACTACAATTGATCTTCAAGGTCTTGCGAGGTTGTCTCTGGGTATCGCCAATGGTTTGTCTCATCTTCACATGGAGATTCTTGGTACACAAGGAAAGCCAGCAATCGCCCATCGAGATCTCAAATCAAAGAATATCCTTGTGCGACGCAATAATACATGTTGCATTGCTGATCTTGGACTTGCTGTGAAGCACGACCCAAATACTGATTCTGTGGATATCGCCCACAATCCAAACAGAGTAGGAACCAAACGATACATGCCACCGGAGGTGCTTGATGGGTCAATTGATATGACTCATTTTGAGTCTTTTAAGCGTGCAGATGTTTATGCGTTGGGTCTTGTTTTCTGGGAACTTACATCACGATGTGATGCCGCAGGCACATGCGATGATTATCAATTACCTTTTCATGATATGGTACCTTCAGATCCTCAAATAGAGGATATGAGAAAAGTTGTCTGTGTAGATCGTGCTAGACCGGAAACACCAAACAAATGGATAAGTCATGATCTACTGCGTGGTATGGCAAGACTAATGAGAGAATGTTGGTTTCACAATGGAGCTGCCCGTCTTACCGCTCTACGAATAAAGAAAACCTTATGTAACCTCAGCAACCAGGAGCACCTCAAGATTTAAACAATTTGTGTCAAGTGAAGTCAATCAGGGCCATTATTATCCATTATCACAAGCTGCATACAAACCATACTCTTGTTAAAGATCCTGTGCCTCCCTCACAAAGATGTGACACTGGTCGTTCAAATATTCAATTTGAAAATAAAGAGTTCAAATTTGCTTCATTGACTAAAATGTTTGTTATCCATGGATGAGCAGCAGTTAGTCTTACATCACATATTATTTCTCAATATTTTTTAATGGTATACATTTTCCATATATCCTCCTCCTAGAGTCCTACCAGCGTACAGTTTGTACCCGTGTGATAACTAATGTTGATGCATGGCCTGTTATAGTGACAGTAATTAAGTGTTATGGTATTGAAGGTGGCATCCTTTTCATAGCAAAGGTATTATTTTATGCTGAAACTATATAGTCATTTTCAGCGTACCAGTGTTATACTTAGTAGATTTGACGGGATTTGTATATATAATGCTTTTAATGTTTTGTCTTCTTCAATTTGATTTCAGTTATCACCACTTACTAGACTTTTTAACCTGTAAAGGGCTGGACACTAGTAACTGATTTGATCTTCTTGCCCGAAGGCCAATCATTTTGGTACTTGCCCAAATCCCCCCCCCCCCCAATTTATCCCTTGCCCACGAAATGTGTAGTGCGTTGTCCAAGGTAAGGTACTCAAATATGTAATGGTGCAAATTCAAGCACTTGCCCTTGTTCTCTGTAATTTTATACTAGCCCTCACCCAAAACCGTTAGTGTCGAGCCCTGATGTAACTAGCTTAGACACAAAATTTGGAGTAAAATTGTGTCGAAATGTTTGCTTCAAAAATGATATTAAATTACTATCAGCTTGGTAAAGGGGAATCAAGGATTTTGCTCTTGTGTGACAATAATTTTGAATGTTCAGGTATAATAATACCTCAGACATACAAATCATAACTTTCCACCAACATACTTTGTCACAAGTGTTTTCAACAATATCAATTTTTCATATAATCAAAATTAGAACTTAGATGAAAAAATATACTTCAGGGAATAGGACAATAGGTTTTCTTGTGAAAAAGGTGATCAATGCACAAATATATACAGTCCGTCTGTCCCAATAACATCGGATCAACCAGACACAGGTACATGTAGGTCCGGCAAAAATACCCATATCGGACCTATGATCCGGTTAGTTTTGGTCAGTTTTTTTGGCCAGTTTAAGTGATCACAAGGTAAAAAACGGCAATTTACTATGTACTGTCTGGTGAAATTGTTTGGTCTGGTAAAAGTTTCAAGTTTACAGGACCAGTTGTCCAGTAAAATTTTCAGCTTATTGGGAAAGGCAGTGCTCAGTAGAAATCATTTATAAATTACAAATCTTTGTGTCATTTAGGCCAATCTCATTGTGCATCTCATCCATAACATTATAGACATACATACCCGGCTTGAAGTTTGGGCCTGCCTACCAGAATTGGTCTGTATTTTTGTGTCAGTAAATATAATCCACAATGTGTCTGTGATAAGATTGACAAGTACAAATTCAGCATGCATTATCCCTACTGTTTGAGTAGCCCATGTATGATGAAGCTCACCAATCGAGGTTGATGTTTGCTTACCCCATGAAAAGTCAAGTTTAATAAACTCACTATGATTTTTTTAATTCAAACAAACAGGAAAAGGTGGGGTCTGGTAAATTTCTCAGGGGTCCTGTAGATTTTTCCACACATGTACATGTCTGTCCCTCTCCCTTGTACAATATAAGCCTAATATTGAGTCCTGAATTATCTAAACTTAAAAGTCTGTCAGATTGTACAGTACTGCCTCTAGAGATAAAGATATATCTAGTAGCACATGTAAGTGTATGGATTTGTCATATTATATAAGTTCTCCCTTTAGCATGTTTAGGCCTCTACTTGACCACATGTCAATGTTTCTTCAATGCTTAGTGCTTTATACTATAATCTGTGTATTTCTTTAAAACTTTCTGCTTAAATTCGAATATTAATCTAGATCTTGTTTCAATGTCCACTTTAATTTGGGATGTATATAATGTATTATATATATTGCTCAGCAAGTATGTTTTTTCATAGAACTTAGAAGCTTTGCTAACTGCTGTTTACCAAACAAACAAAAAGTTTTTCCAGTGATTATCCCTGGAATTGAGAAGCTGGTTTACATACCATTTCAGAATTGTAATGCTTATATAAACATGTACACGATGATGTATTATCTATGTTGTTGCGCCATAGTATATTTTGAATACAATGTACATTTTGGACAAAATGTGACAAATAGCAATTTAAACAAACATAAGACCACAGATGAAAAATGTATGAAGTATTTTACCATAAAAGAAATACCAAATATTGTTGTTATTGTCTGTATACATGTTAGGTAAGTACTACTGTATCAGTGTTGAGCTTTGACAAATTTGATGTATTTTTTTTAATTATTCACTATACAAAAAAATAAAACTATGTAATAATTTTAACTTGTGACTTATTTTAAATTTTTAAATCAATCCATAGTTTTAGGCTTGTATATAAATGAAAAATAAGTAGACCCCCCCCCCCCCCCCCCCTATAACAACACTTATTTTACATGTATCTCTAAAAAAATTGTGAGGTTTTTCGGGGTTATCTGGTTATACATGATGCACACCTAAATGTGAGATTGTTGTGCAGGTCTAGAATAACATGCTAAGCATCATAAGCTATCCATTGTACATGTATGCATAATTTGCATTTGTAGATTAGAAACTACTAAGATAGTGGCATACTTGTGACTGTGTTTCTTGAGCTGCATCTGCTATCGCTGAATAATTCAAAATCCACAAGTGCCACCTCTTCAGGCCTAACACTTCCAGGGGGTTCCTAAAAATGTGATAGGAAACAAAAACTATTTATTATTGTTATACATACATGTATGTAATCAGATAATTATCAGCTGCCTCTTACATTTAATTCTTATCAATTAAAATTTAAAAACAACAACAAAACAAACTGTTTTTATTCAAATAATGATATATAGGCCTAGTGGTGAGCTACTTTAAAATAATTAGTTTTTTTTTTTTTGGTAACTCTTAAAATATCAATCTCAGGGGAAATTGACATTTAGTGAGGACCACTGATCAAGATACATTTATTACTAGACTTACCAATACCACAGCGTTTGAAATAAGCATACATCTTTGTCCGGGTCAACCTAATGCTAGGATGGATAACCAAATTTATGGTTATCCGAATAGACTCAAAATAATTTATAATATCCCAAAGTTACAATATACAATTTTACAATTCAATAGTTGGATTCTACAATGTACTTGATTACTGAAATATCAGCCAACATGATGCAATGATTTACACCCAAACAATGTGTTTCACTGTATAAATGACACGAATAATTATGGTTTTACTTACGTAAAAAACACCGGCCACTTTATTATTTTTATTTTAAATTGATCTTGCTAACACATTACAATTACAGATCTATTTATAAACTAACAATAGTAATACTTGTAATAGGCTATATTATCCGCCTCTATTTCATATAATTTGTGTTGTTTACATTCTCAATAATACTTGTGAAGATGGCACTGATGTTTAACATGTTTAATGTCCCTGTACATGCTAATCATTGTTATTACTACTACCTTCATATAATTTGCGTCTTGCATTTCAAATGACATTGGGCCAGTGATTATTTGTCAGGAACAGTAAACATCAGAAGCCCAGGCTCAGATGGTCAGTGTGAAAAAACAGTCATGGCATCACATTGACTTGATTTCACCAAGCTGGGTCTTTTTGTCAGGACAAGCAAAAATGTTAGCAGCCAACCACAAATGTAGGGCTTGGTTGTTTGCTGTCCAGACAACCCATATTTCAAATCTTATTTCTGACGCTGTACCATACTGCATGGTGCTAATTTGTGATAGAATAGAATGGTTATTTTTGGAATGAAAAGACACATGTCATGTGTGTATATATATGTCTTATGTTATAAATTTACATATGGTCCACCTAGGGTTAGATCGTTGCTTCCTGCTAATCTAATATTGACAAAAAAATTTGCCCTTCCACATCTAGATAGGCCAACAAGCAGACATTGTACTCTTGATATTATTGGTATATATATAACTTTTTGAAAAGTTATTTTGTTTTGGTCAACATGTTTGCATACAGTCATGATAATAAATGAGAGGTTATTCAACATGTTTAAAGTGCCATAAATATGTAGCGTACATTGCTTTTTATATCGTCATGTAGTATGTGTAGTAGTACTTATTGAAAAGGCATCTATGTGAAAATTGGGTTATCGTATTTATAAAAATATATAATTTCAAGTTGAATTGAAAATACTTGTTTTTTATGGTAATTAAAACATCAATCAATAAATGGTTTGTGTTTGTGTATAAATCAGATACATGTGTGATTATGGACTATACAGTGTATGTGACATGATATCCGTTTTTTCTTCTGAAAACATACATTTTTGATCTTTTCAGTTATATTCCTATCTATCCCCATACTAGGAAACATAACCTTTATAAAGACATCTCCGACTAGGGAGTGGTGTTACTGGTTCATCAACGCGAATATTATATCATAACATAAACATGTTAGATTTTTTTTACAGAGCAATAATATGCTTGCTTTTCAAATCGATCCCCTGATGCAAAACTTTTAGTAATAAAAGAACTGTTTGCATTTTTAGTAATAAAATTATACTAAAAGTCTAGTTGGTGTGGCCTACTTATATTATTTAACGTCTTTAGTGGCATTCTATCTACAGTATTAGGCTATTTATATTTATTATCTGACACCTTTTTCTTGTCATTTTCCATAATGTATGCCTTCACAATGTTAGCTGAGCTGTATTTTATGGCACAACATAATCACGATAATGCCCAATTCTCCCTTTCTTAACATATAATCCCTGTAATTATTTTATTAAAAGTCTATATAGCGTCGATGCCTTTGATGTCAAACGTATGTATATAATTGTAACCTATTAGTGACTGTTGTATTTGTACAATATGTTGTCGGTGTACAAAAAGTCAAATAATTCAAGCAAGTGTTTCATCACCAACTTTAAAACCTCACAATAATTCATTTTCCATATGGTTGATCCAAGGGTAAATCACATAATAAATCATGTCTATCCTCTGAGTAGTTTGTCTGCCTTCTTTGTAATATAAAAACGATATTCCTATTTAGTGATCTGTATAGACCTAGACCACACGCTTGGATAACCCTGAGAACACTGATGTCGACTACAGTATAGGCATTCTGAGTTTTTGCTAGCACCTGTATAATCAGTTGTTAAAACTAAAATATGCTTCCAATCTTGAAACACTAATATTTCCATGCTGGTACTTTAATTTTGCAAATCAATAAATTTTCAGTCACTTGAAGTTGTGTATTGCGGTAGCGAACACTGATGTTGACTAGAGTAAAGGCATTCTGAGTTTTTGCTAGCACCTGTATGATCAGTTGTTAAAAGTAAAATTATGCTTCCAATCTTGAAAAACACTAATATTTCCATGTTGCTACTTTAATTTTGCAAATCACATAAATTTTTAGTCACTTGAAGTTGTGTATCGCAGTAGCGAGACACAACTCAAAGTGACTGAAAATTAAAATTGAATATCTCCGTGCTCAGGGGTTAACACTACTCAGCCTAATATTTTGAACAGTTTGAGTTGGCATATTGACAAGTGGGTGAGTGGGCTTTTATGCCACCTTTGTGCACATGATATACAGTCTAAACTGGTCCAGGTGATCAGTGGTGATCTAACTCCTAAGTATGGTAAGATGAATCAGTTAGCATCGCCATCAAGACACAGGATACTAAATTACCATGGTGGTCTGAGGTCGAGCACACTACCACTTGGTTATGGAGCTTCCACATAACACTGAATCTTTATTCATGCGTGGGTGGAGAAGGAACAGTTTCTTTGAAACCTAGCTGAAAATAAAAGAGTAGGGGATGAACCTGCAAGCTTCTGCGTGACATGCATTTGACAGTTAGTCGAAAAGCAGCAATTCATTGTATAGTCCTATTGTAAAAAAGCTGAATGGTTTTACCCAATAAATATTCTTGTTCTTATGCCTGTATTCTCTTGATGATCATGAGTAACATTATAGAATTATGTTTGCCTCCGATGTTAATAAAACTTGGGTAGCCTATCAGGCTAGAGGTTACCATCTGAATCTGTCAACTTCCCACATGTGGGCCTACAAGCCCCCTCACTACTTGAAGCCATAGTAGTCCAGTTATCGAACTATGGGACCCGGAAATTGTTGGTACATGTAGTGTAAGCCTACTGTTAAGTTTTGTGATGGATTTGTATTGGTCAGGTATTGTAGATATCAGATCCACCGTTTGCCGGTGTAGCAACTATGGGTTCCCGATAATTCGTGATTTGCATAAAGCCAAAATGGCCGCCGGTGATATAGGGTCAAACAGAAAAATTGCAATAACTTTTGATATTGGAGGGACCATTTTTGTGTCTACGGAAAGGTATTTAGATAGAGAAAGTTAAAATTAGATTTTTGTCTAGCCAAGTTACTATAATACAATATATCTTACATTTTGACTACGTAGAATAAATGACCGACTGTATTTTCCAAAAAATGGTGCTGAAAAATATGTTGCCTTCTCAGACATATCTTGTACATACAATACACTTTTAAAATATAAAAGCGTTTTTTTTTTAATAGCAAATAATTTCTCTAAAGCATCAACTAATATGTACATGAAGCTTTAGCAAAATCGGCAAGAAAACCGCTCACAAGATTCACATCGGCTTGTTTTTTTGATGGGCAAGTTACACCCGAAAGTCACTGCTCCCTATATGACGTCACTAGGTTCAATCTAGCTTCTTATGTGTCTAGAACTCCTGTGGTGAATTCAGAATTTGACAGGCAGGAGGGAGGGGGGTGTTTACTAGAAACTAGGACACACCGGAAAATAATTGAGATCTAAGGTTTCAAATGGTCCGTTCTTCAAGCCACCCCTGGGATCCCCCACTGCACTTGGAAGGGACAGAATGCATATATCACATGTGGGCATACTTTGTTTGTCCTTCTCTGAAATGAGCCTGACTGAGTGACTGTTGATAGGTTTCAAAGTCACAAATGGTGAATCTTCTGCGTTAAATATATCACCTATATCT
This sequence comes from Flabesymbios commensalis, assembly GCA_964017125.1. Taxonomy (NCBI): domain Eukaryota; kingdom Metazoa; phylum Annelida; class Polychaeta; order Terebellida; family Flabelligeridae; genus Flabesymbios; species Flabesymbios commensalis. The sequence continues at coordinate 44,772,420 of OZ024907.1, forward strand.
ATGCAAAACATATTGTCAATGCTGAGTCCATCCGTTAATAACGTTAGCTTTATCAATTATATAAAACATCTTGACTAGTACTCCCATTATATTATTTAAAGATGATCGCCATTATCTCACTCCTACTGATCTACCCATCTCGCACACTATCTCCTATACGCCTCGCTGCCCAGAAAACGATTTTGTGTTCCTAGATATTCGCACTCCTCACCCCATCAAGCTCGGGATTTCTGTGGTGATGCTGCAGGTCAATGTTAATTAATTGTCCGCCACCATCAACGATGCTGACCCAGCATTGAATAAATATTGAATTGATATTTCAAAAGTGGACAGATTTCGGGTTCATATTAAACATTTCCTATTTGGCAAATTTAAATAGGCCTACTAATAACTATATGTGGCGTTTTTATCTCATCACGTTTTCAACTTGGAGACAGAGTCTCCAAGTTTTTAGTTTGACTTTCAAGACAAACGTCTGTCGTTTAGTTCCGCTTCACATCTGTTGTGCCTGTGCAAAGTCAAAAGGCATTATCTGCTCCCTGGTAAACTAGGCATTTACTGCTTCTTAACTGGCTCCTCTTGCCATGGCGCTACCAAAATGTCCTATTTGCTAACTTGTAAATTAAGTATATGGTCGATTCCCACGAAAGTGATGCATTTGGACCTTATTTTGAAAACGTTCATTTTCTAAATATTCAAAATAAACAGCGGCTTTATATTACGCATTCTGAAGCGCAGCACCTGCACCTAATCAATAGCCAACACTTTTTTTGCTTTTGTAAATTTGAATTTTTTCAATTTATATTTTTTGAAAATTTAAAACTCGTGTAACCCTACGAATACAGCTTGTGTTATGATATCTGAGTAAATCAATATTGCACAAAATAAATATTTTACACATTATATCTATGACCTGAGGTGTGCTTGCTGTTTATTTGCTGAACCGAATTCATTGTGAAGCATGTCCACAAAATAATGTTGCTAATAGTAAAATAGGTGCAATAATTTCAAGTGCGTTTTTGTAACCATACAAATGCGCTTTCATGTTCTATAAAACGAATACTACTACAGATTAACACAAGCTCTTTTATCTGAATACACTTGTGGTACCAATGTATAATATGGGCAAGGTAACGTATCGGGAAATTATACCATTTTTTTAATTTCTTCCATTGAACACTACGGGCTTTTTAAATATGTGTAACCCTACGAATTTTAAATAAAGAAATGGCAGCTGTGGAATTCTATGAAAGGACATGGGGTTTACCACCTTGTCTAACAGAATAACCAAGGTACAGTGTACTTGACAGTCAGATTCTAGTGGTTAACATAGATATCTTGAAACGTTAACAATGTTTGAATTTTTATTATATCCTACAAATTATCACAGTGCTATATTTCACTGTGTGGGTGTGGAGAATACAGGAGTTAATTGAATATCTATGATGCATTATCATGTCATGACATGGCAATATGTGGACAATATCATTTAAAATATTCTTATGTAGTAGAAGAGCCACCAGAGACTGATGATATTGTCATTCGTAGGGTTACACAAATGTTAGGTATTCGTAGGGTTACTATCTACAAGAGAAAAACCGTAAATGATTAAAAAATATATATTGTTTTCATTGCAAAACAGGCCAAGAATAAAGGTAACATCATAGTGCGCACTTATAAGGTGTAAAACTCAACAGGCTAATAAATATTTCTATCCAAAGAATAAAATACACGTTTTAAAAACGTTTGAAAATTATTTTAACTCACCAATGCAAAGGCTAATTTACTGTTAATATACTTTGTTATACATCATATTAAAAATATATCTAACGTGTATTCTTGTGTGTATTACAAATATTGGAAATATTAATTTAAACATATCTATCATCTAAAAGAGTTCACCACTGTGTGCATTCGTAGGGTTACCAATTTCACAAATAACTTCTATGTTGTATAACACAATACGTGTTTAATTTGCATTGCGAGACCTTTATCGAAAAACACGATATTTTTCAAAAACAATATATACAAGCAAGCCAAAACAAGTGGTATTTTAAAACGTGTGTGATACAATAGCGACATAATCACTGTCTGAATTCACCAGTCGGAAAGACATAAAATTATTTGACAAATTAGATATTTTGTTCAATGGTCTATGTGACGTTAATTATAGCGTGGTTAATCTATTGGATATTGAGCAGTATCATACGGGAGAACACACATGTGTTTAAATAATTTGATGAGCCGTCAATATTGCAGTATAGTGATGGTTTTTCACAGGCCACCTAGATAGAGTAACCCTACAAATGACAGCGTAACCCTACAAACAAAGCTGGTATAAGCATTTTGAATCGACGTAGATCAACCAGTTTTACCCTTTTTTGTTCATTGTAGTTCTATCTGTCAAATACCTTTCACAAGTGAATGATATATGTATATATGTATTTATATTTTTAGGTTGACTATTAATTCAGTGACAAACAATAAATAAATTATTCTCGTGATTCTCGCGCACCTCGTTACTAAAAACTCTTTATTCCATCCTTCTCTGATTGTTTATTAATGTGGCTGTCAAAGTAATAATAGTTATCGATACAAATCGTTTATAACACAACAATTATGTTAATTAAAAGCCTTATTTTTCAATAAAATATCAATTTGTAACCCTACGAATACACCTTTAAAACCTATGAGAAAAACGTTTAGATCAACAAATGATATGGAATCATAATTTTAAACAAGATGCTCCATTTACTTTTTAATATTCAACTGCTATTTCCCCTCTAAGCCTTGAATTGAAAGAAATATTATGTTTGACATGTCTTTTATTGTATATTTTCTGAATATTGATTATTTGCAGCAGAGTAGAAGTTGCTACAAATCATTATGTGCAGCATCAAATTTTCGCAACTGTTATTAAACTATTCTAAACATTACCACCTAATTGTTACCACTTGAACTGCTGTACTCTTTGCGACCAAAGTTTTAGTTACATTATGGCTTTTACATATTACATAATATGCATTCGTAGGGTTACTCTGGTGTTCAATAATGAGCATGAACTCCATTCATGTTACAACTATCATATATTAAGAGCTCGCATATATTTTTTGTGAAAGTTCCATATGTCTGCGATATAAACTGAAGAATTCAGGACTGTGCAACAAAGTCGTTTTTTTGCCGATATGCATCACTTTCGTGGGAATCGACCATATACTTCTTTACGCTGATGTCACTGCCTCCTTCTTGTTAGTAACAGTATGTTCAATAGACAGTATCTGCACACTTGTGAAATAAGCAGATACTTGGTTTTGCTGTGAGCAGAAGCGTTCTATGTCATGCTTGTTCTAGGCGGTCAACATAATGCACTGACCCAATGTTGATTAAATGTTGTGCCATCATTTATAACACTGTTTCAACAATCAAGTAACATTGTGTCAGTGTATCAAGTTGCCTGTGCCTCCCACAAAAATGAGATGTTCAGCCAATGCTGTTTTACTGTTGAGCCAGGGTTGTAGATAATGGGCCAGCATTAAACCAGCATTGTGTGAGCATATATCGTGCTAAAGCCATTCTACTGGTAGGCCAATGCTGGCCCAGTGTTGTAAACGGTGGACCACCAATAGGCTAACATTGTGTCAATGTCTGTGTTTGCTCCTTGGCTGTGACCAGGTGACACCAGAGAGGCTGATTCAGGTGGCTGGCAGTCTGTGCTGGAGGGGTAGCCCCCACCCACCCTCTCTCCCACAACTGACATCTAGAGGAGTGTTATGCAATATAAAAGTTAGGTCTTGGCTAAGATATCTTTCTTCAATAATATCACATTTTGTATTATTAGAAGTAGATTTTTGGCATTGGCAGTTAAAGGCATTGTAAATTCATATAATTTATACATTTCTAGTGTGTAATACGACTGAATAACGTCTTTTTTGCACTAGTGTGTAATACGACTGAATAACGTCTTTTTTTGCAATGCCCGTTCATCATGTTCATACATCATTTAGTTATCAGCACTAATACGCTGTCGTGCAAAAGCAAACGGCAGTAACTGCGTACTACGAAAGTATACTGTTACTGCTGTTTGCCGAATTGTAATTGCAGTTTGTGCTCTGATCAAGACCATGATATGCTTTTCCAGCGAGAGAAGTCGTTCAGCCAATGTTGGTTTAATAATAGGACAATATTAAATATACATTGTGGAGTGCCTGGCGTTTTTGCGAGTGGTGACGACGCACTCAGTCCTGTTGATGTCATCACAGGATGTGATGATGTTCTCTAGCTCTACCGTATATTGCCGGTTAGTAACCGCGGTTTATTACTGTAAATATGTTTTGTAAAATAGCTAAAAAATCGACAGGTGCGGTTTATAACCAGACATTCTGTGTGAGCCATGACGACTTCCGGTGAAAATAAGAGTGTTTGCCGGGTCTGGCAACCAACTGACAGACAGGGTAGACCTATCGTCACCTGCGTTGGTGTGAACTTTGACACTTGACTATGAAGTCAATTAACCATCTGCGTCCCAATGTGAATAATAATAATATGGACTATATGCAAGCAAATTTAACTAATGTAAATCATGTAAATTGAAACATACTTTTCGGCTGAAAGCAGAAATAATTAGTTCTAAATGTTAATGAAAGTTCACGATGGTAGATGATTTTAAACGTCACATATAATAGAAATATCACGGTATTGTTATTGTCCATAGGGCTGAGATCGTCGTCATAACAGTCTAATTGGAGCTGTAGAAGTACAAAAGCGAAGGGCGGCGATGGTGCGGGGAAAGCTAATAGGCATTAACTGTTCACTTGTGATCATTTGTAGTTACTGCCTTTTGGCTTTGTAAAACGTTATACTACTACCCCAGCGTCTAAGACGTTGGGCCGACGTTGTTTAAGTATTATACAAATGTTTTGTGTTTACTGGGACAGTTGTCCACCAGGTGCTGTTCTCTTGGTAGACACAGCCGGCCGATATTGGGTTTAACCTTCATAACCCCCTCGATCCCCGCGAACCATCACCCACAACCCTCGACCAACAAGTCCCTCGACCCACAACCCCTCGACCCACAACCCCCTCCACCCACAACAACATATTTTTTATCCCATTAGATGGTAACCAAATAGCTGGCAAGGTCGCCAGTCACAGCCCGAAAATGAAAACGAAGTGTCAGACAGGCTAGTAACCAAACATTTATACTTCAAGTAGGCCTAATAGGCCCTATAGGGCCTATATCGGGAAGTTCCCACGTTCAAAAGTTCCCACGTTCCGAGAACTTCAAGTCACCATGCATATGAGACCCACTGCAGGCAGTTAAATCAATTATATAATTGTTGTCAACAAAACTGTTAGGGGGGCAATATTCAATCACCGAGGGGGGGGGGAGGGGGCTGGATTATTTATCCCCGCATAATTTCAACACGTGGGGCTCGGTGACGCGTGGAGAAAAATGATTAGGCCAGCTAGTCCAGGTCTTGAAATATATTATTTATTTCATAAAGAGCCTGTCCGGGGTTTGATTTTAAAATACTCCCCCCCCCCCCCCGCCGATTGAATGGTGCATGACCCTCTAGAAATGTAGGCTTACCTTTAGGCCTATTCTGTGAAACACAGTGACGTCACCGGAATTCCTTTTAAATGGCTACTCGGTGAAGAAAATGCTACACAAGACCCCCTCCCCCATACTTCATTGTATCAGCTACATGTAGCTTCGTGAGTGTGTGCTTTATAGATTATGACCCGGCTGATAGGGAAATTCAACAGCTGGCACAACATTGTCTGCACAAGGACGCTTCGACTTGTAAACGCGGCACGCATATATGAATAGGATATAGGTCTACCGACAGAGAATTTATTATGCCCTATTCATTAATATAGGGCCTAATATCAAAAACACAAATTAGGCCTATGTTATAAATAAAAGGGTCCACCAATAGTCCTTACACGATTATAAACTAAACCTAAATCACCCATTTTCAACTTTGGGTCGAGGGGGTAATTCGGAATGGTTGTGGGTCGAGGGGTTGTGGGTTGAGGGTCGAGGGCTGTGGGTCGAGGGGGTTATAAAGGTAACCCCGATATCGACTTGATGTTAGATTAATACAGTTGAGCTAGCGTCGTTTATGCGCATCTAACCTTTATGCAATGACGTTGAGCCGAACTTGTATGAAATTATACAAATTATGTTTTGTGTCTGCTGGGAAACTGATTTTTCGCCTATATAGACAATCAACAAAAGAAATAAAATATATGAAAACCAAAAGCAAATATAATAACAATACATTTGTGACCCGCCACGCGAGGAGGTACCCCCTCGCAGCTTTATTCAAATTATTTATGACGTCATTTAAAATTTAATTTTAATTATTACATAACTAAATTTAAAATATTAAAAATCAAATGAAAGAAAAACTAATAAATATTTTTTAAAAATTCTTTTATTATTGAGGCAGGAACCATTCGGTTATCGAATCAATTAAAAAAATGGTCCTTTTCGCGTGGCGGGCCTTCTGACAATCGGGCCTTCTGACTGATCATCCTTACTGGTTTTCTGACTAACGGGCCTTCTGACTAACGGGCCTTCTGACTAATGGGCTTTCTGACTAATGGGCCTTGTGACTAACGGGCCTTCTGACTAAAAGGCGGACACCGGGTGGACGGATGGAAGGGTGAAACTATTTCCACTATCTCGGTATGTGCCCTATAGGCCTAGTGGAAATACAACACATTGAAAACAATGTATTATATATATGTGAAACATTTAGTCAGAAATAAACACATATCATTCGGTTTTATCTCATTCCGAAACATAACATGGGTATCTCATAAGCTTAAATTAAAGTTTTTTGGACGTTGTCTTGTGCGAAAGCATAAAGTATCCAATATGTCAGCTATAAATAATATTGAGTTTAAGACAACCATTAAAGTTAAATCACATTTTAATGTTTTAAATTAGTCAAACAATAAATTATCGTCACTAGAACTGTCTGTCTCGTCACTTGATGATATAATATTGTCATCCCCTAATAACTAAAACATCTGTATTATATGCACGAATGACCACATCATTATATAGTCCTACATTGTCAATTGCTTCTGTGCTACATAAGTGAGTTTTAACGACACATATGAAAAAAAATATATATATATTTAAACCAATATAGTACATCATCAATGTCATAAAAATCAATAATTGGAACCGTTTTGCTTATCAGCTTATAGATACCAGCAAGAATACATAGCACATCATCTTGATATCAGTAATCAGGTAATGTGTTTGTATATATGTCAGTGGCAGATCCAGCATAGGGCGTACCCGGCGTACGCCCCCCCCCCCTTATTGGTGAAAATAGTGTCTTTTCATGCATTTTTTTGAATAAAGTGAAGCTAACAATCTTTTTTTCAGCCTAAAAATGTGGCTTACGCCCCCTACTCTTGCACATTCTTGATCCGCCATTGTATGTAGCAACAATACCAAAGGGCTGGGCCTGGTGCATGCTTGGAAAGTCAGAGATCGCAGATTCGTCTCCTGCTTTGGCATTCTAAGATTCAAAGAACAAAATGTTTCCTTCCTGCTCAATCGTAAAGATTGAATATTGTGGGCAGCCTACATGACCGAGAGATAACCTGCTTGGCCGCAGACCAACAGGGCTCAATTTCAAATCATGTGTCTGGAGGGCAGTGTCACCTCATTCATATCACCATCCCCAGGAGGTTCTTCTGTCCCATATTAGCCTATATGTGAACAAATTCTTTTATTATTGAGACAGGAACCATTCGGTTATCGAATCAATTAAAAAAATGGTCCTTTTCGCGTGGCGGGCCTTCTGACAATCGGGCCTTCTGACTGATCATCCTTACTGGTTTTCTGACTAACGGGCCTTCTGACTAACGGGCCTTCTGACTAATGGGCTTTCTGACTAATGGGCCTTGTGACTAACGGGCCTTCTGACTAAAAGGCGGACACCGGGTGGACGGATGGAAGGGTGAAACTATTTCCACTATCTCGGTATGTGCCCTATAGGCCTAGTGGAAATACAACACATTGAAAACAATGTATTATATATATGTGAAACATTTAGTCAGAAATAAACACATATCATTCGGTTTTATCTCATTCCGAAACATAACATGGGTATCTCATAAGCTTAAATTAAAGTTTTTTGGACGTTGTCTTGTGCGAAAGCATAAAGTATCCAATATGTCAGCTATAAATAATATTGAGTTTAAGACAACCATTAAAGTTAAATCACATTTTAATGTTTTAAATTAGTCAAACAATAAATTATCGTCACTAGAACTGTCTGTCTCGTCACTTGATGATATAATATTGTCATCCCCTAATAACTAAAACATCTGTATTATATGCACGAATGACCACATCATTATATAGTCCTACATTGTCAATTGCTTCTGTGCTACATAAGTGAGTTTTAACGACACATATGAAAAAAAATATATATATATTTAAACCAATATAGTACATCATCAATGTCATAAAAATCAATAATTGGAACCGTTTTGCTTATCAGCTTATAGATACCAGCAAGAATACATAGCACATCATCTTGATATCAGTAATCAGGTAATGTGTTTGTATATATGTCAGTGGCAGATCCAGCATAGGGCGTACCCGGCGTACGCCCCCCCCCCCTTATTGGTGAAAATAGTGTCTTTTCATGCATTTTTTTGAATAAAGTGAAGCTAACAATCTTTTTTCAGCCTAAAAATGTGGCTTACGCCCCCTACTCTTGCACATTCTTGATCCGCCATTGTATGTAGCAACAATACCAAAGGGCTGGGCCTGGTGCATGCTTGGAAAGTCAGAGATCGCAGATTCGTCTCCTGCTTTGGCATTCTAAGATTCAAAGAACAAAATGTTTCCTTCCTGCTCAATCGTAAAGATTGAATATTGTGGGCAGCCTACATGACCGAGAGATAACCTGCTTGGCCGCAGACCAACAGGGCTCAATTTCAAATCATGTGTCTGGAGGGCAGTGTCACCTCATTCATATCACCATCCCCAGGAGGTTCTTCTGTCCCATATTAGCCTATATGTGAACAAATGTGGCGTAAAACCCCATTTATTTTATTTCATTACATTTTATAAAGCCAACTAACACCTGACTCGACGTTTGCCTGATAACATTACAGTAACATTGCAGCAAAGATTGTGTGAGTTGAGAAAGCCTTCATGGGTCTTAATCTTTGGGTCGATCTACTGTTAGTATTGTGATTTTCGTAATTGCATTACGTAAGAGGGTGTAGTAAAAATGCATTACGGTTACATGTGATAATGATGGATTAGGGCTGCTGTAGATTTCACGGCTGAGTAAGAAACATTAAAAGTTGATATTTTACAACTCCGTGACGATTTTGTTAGGCCTATTTAAGGCAGAAGAATTGAAATTGAAGAATAAAGACTTCGTGAAAATTCCTGGCTAACTGGGGCCTATTAAAAGACCCAGAATAAATAATACTCGCACATGTACTCTTGTATGTACATAATTTTTACATTGTAGTCCTGTAAAAATGATTTTTTGTCAAGCATTTTTCATTACGTGCAGTGGGCCTACTTCAGAATGTGTGTAAAATCAGCAAAATGTATGATGGGAATCGAACATATAATAAATTCCAATGATGGATGAGATATAAATATATACTACCGGTCTATACATATTTTATTTTCATGATAATGCAATTTAGAGCATAGATATACATTCTCTGACACACCTGTAGCTGATATTTTGCAATGCTGTTGACAAGTTTCAAGGCCCCTGGGCCTCTTGTTATTTAATCAAACACCAATTACATGCGCATAAAGTAAACTTGAGAATATAAAAATATAATCAGAGCGTAGACAATTATAATGACAACTCCCTGCATGTATCTTTTTGTGAAGGCCGGTTACTCAGTGACGACAGCCCTATTAGATAGGCCTACATTACATACATTTCATTTTAACAGTGGAAAATATTCCACATATACACATAACAATCATAAATTTGGGCATAGCATCTTTACATTTTTTAGATCCCCTGTGGGTTCATGGAAGAATAAACATTTTGATGAATTTTCATCTCTATGGCTAAGAAACCGACATTTTTACCCTCGGTGCTCCCCACGAGGAAGCGTAGGGCCGGCAAACAAAACTTCACCCAGGGCAACTAGTGCAGCCTTCCAGGGTATCTCAACTCTTAGAATTGCCCCCATTGATGCCCCCATTGTTCTGTCTAAACGGCCTCCAGAGCTTCCACATATAGTACAGCAGCAGACACCAAAAAAGAGCCATAATTGAAGGAGTTACCTAAACCGGCGGTACAACATTTGTCCACATGTCTACAATTGTTCCCAGGGGTCTCTAGATACATAATCTGGTTGATGACATTGCCGGAAATGGGGGCGGGCTGAGAATTTGACATTTTGTACACCTACCGGATTTTCAGGGAAAATATTCGCCAAAATGTGATTTTCGCGTCATTCTCACTCTATTATAATGTTGGGCTATTTAAATGAAATATTGTTGGATTTAGTTTTTTCTATTGATCAGGTCATATATATGTGGAGATAAAATAGTAAAAAATAATATAATTTTGCGCTAGCCTCCTACCCCTAAGAGCTATTTTGGATATTGTAAATATGTCGCAAAATGCAATTTAAAAAAAAAACATTTTTTTCATTTTTTTGCATATAGTTTATGACAACATGTTCGTTTCTGCACGAAAGTCTCCATGAGCGGTACCATTTGGTTCAGATGCATCCCTGAAGTCTGAATTAGGTTACCAATGCTTGATTCGTCGAGTAATTGATCATTATGGCCAATTTCAAAATGGCCGCCATAAAATCCATGGTTTTTCCCGAAATACATTATTGAACATGGTTTTCTTAAATTTCGCATCACAGACCCGGTTTGAGTGTCTAATCTTACATTTTATTGTTCCATCAAGTATTTACAAATGCTGGAATGTGATATTTAAAACTCAATCCAAGATGGCTGCCAGAAATGATCAAGAAAATGTTCAAAATTTCACATTTTCTTGCAAATATTTTAGAAGCACATGTTTTATCATGTAAGAAAACCCCCACGATCGGTGTCATTGGGTTCAGAGACAACCCTTGAGTAAAAATCATATGATTAGTGCTTGATTTGTAGAGTAATTAATCAATACGGCCGATTTTAAAATGGCCACCGTGAAATCAATGCTTAATCTTCATATGCTTAATTCAACATGGTTTGCTTAATTGTTATCTCAGAAACACGGTTTTTGTGTCTATTCTTATATTTTAATGCTGAATGAATCCACTGAATATATCTATGTATATTTTAACATGTTTAAGTAATAGAATATGTTATTTAAGAACCAATCCAAGATGGCCGCCGTAAAATTTGCAAATAATATTTTCGAAACTTTTGAAAATAGTTCATGAGCACACATTCTTTTCTGTACGAAAACCTCAGTGAGCGGTATTATTTGGTTCAGAGGCATATATTTAGTCAAAATCAGGTTATTAATTCTTGATTTGTCAAGTAATTATTCATTATGGTCGATTTCAAAATGGCCGCCGTTAAATAAATGCATTATTGAACATCGTTTACCTGATAGTCATATCATAAAGACGGTTTTGATGTAATATCTTAAAGCGACACAATCAGGCTGAAATCATTAAAAAATCGGTAATTTTCTCTTGGTTTCTTACTATCACCATATGATGTAAATATGTCCATAGACTAGAATTGCAAAAGTTTTTTTTATTTTTTGTGCTGCGCATTTACCAGTTAAGCGAAATATAGAGAAGAAATATAGAGAAGATCACTTTTGTAGTGGCTGAGATAACTTTTAAAGTTGTTGTAATTACTTCTGCGGTGGTTAAGATCACTTTTGTAGTGGTTTAGATAACTTTTAAAGTGGCTGTGATCATTTCTTCAGTGACCAAGATCGTTTTGTAGTGGCTTAGATAACTTTGTCACTGGCTGACACCAGTTTGTTAGTGGCCAAGATCACCCTTGTAGTGGCTGAGATAACTTTTAGGGTTGCTGTGATCTCTGGAGTAAACACAAATAGTGTTTTTATAATGATTATTACGTAGTACATGTTTAATAATTCTCCCGTTATATGGCAAAAGGGCGTATCTCTGATTTTCATGAAAAATCGATTTTGCATAAAAAATAACTAACTATTACCATGCGCACATTCTGTAAAAATATTGAATAAAAAAATTACATATTTTTCTAAATAGAAATACTGATGTTGGGGCGCATATTTTTTTGCATATTTATATGGCAGAAGGGCGTATCTGGACAAACAGACATACGCCCTTCTGCCAGATATCCATTATAACATGATTGAGATACGCCCTTTTGCCATATAGTGTTGGATCGAGATACGCCCTTCTGCCATGCACTGATAGTATTTGTAATCACAATTCCACTGGTAATTATAAGACTATGTATTAGTAATATATGCATAATTATGATAATTGGCTCGACTGGAATTTCAACAGAGATCGTACATATTATATACGATCTCTGATCTTACTGATACTGGTAAGCTTTTATTTTACGTTCTGTTGATTGTACAAACATGGCAAAAGGGCGTATCTTGATAAATTGCATTTTTAACCTTTTTCCAAAAAGCTTGAACGATTAAATTTTCATCCACTTAATTTTATCAAAATAACAAGAACATTTGATAACCCATCAAAATGTTTTACTACATTACATAAAATCGGCAGCATCCTTGAACAAAATCGCCTGTATCTCAATATGATTGCTAACAGAGATGCGCCCTTCTGCCATATAACGGGAGAATTACAATAATTAAAGGGAACTGAATGTTCATTTTTTTTAAAAGTCAAGGCTTTAGGTCACCGGGGCCAAAGCTGAACAAGCGCATATGTTCTTGTCATTTTCACTGCTGCTATCTTAGAGTCTATCTTTAAAGCACTTAACATTACTTTTAGTGGATTCACTGAAAATTAAAATGTAAAATTAAATACCAAGACCGTGTTTGTGAGATGACTATTATAATTATTATGCACAACATATTCAATAAAGCATTTTAGCGGTATTCATTGATATCATGGCGGCCATTTTGTAATCGGCCATAATTATTAATTACTTAACCAATCAAGCATTAATAACCTGATCTTGACTTATAGGACGTCTCGGAAATAAATAATACCGCTCATGGAGGTTTTTCATACAGATATTGAATAGAGCGTCTGCTCATAAATTACTTGTAAAATGGTGCGACATTTGGACAATGTTGTGGCGGCCATCTTGAATTTCTTAGTAAATTTCCACTTTTTTCCGATGTTATTATACTTTTATTTCAAGTGATGGTGAGGATTAAAAAGTAAGATTTGACACTTAAATCGTGTCTGTGAGATAACTGTGTAACAATCATGTTCAATAATACATTTTACGAGAATTACGGTAGGGGCCTAATTGATTTCACAGCGACTATTTTAAAATAGGCAATAATTATTCAACACATCCTGGTTACGTGTCTCTCGAAGAAATGATACCGCCCATGGAGGTCATCGTACACCATTAGAGCCTGTGCTCATAAACTTTTTGCAATTTTGAGCATTTTCTTCACCATTTTCTGGCGGCCATCTTGAATTCGGTGGTAAATATCACATTACAGCATTTGTAAATACTTAAGCGAGCATTAAAATGTAATATTAGATACCAAAACTGCGATTGTAGTGTGAAATTTAAGAAAACCATGTTTGATAATACAATTCACAAGAAATCATGGATTTTACGGCGGCCATTTTGAAATTGACCATAATGATCAATTACTCGAAAAAGCAAGCATCGGTAACATAATTTTGACTTAAGGGATATATCTGAACCAAATGGTACCGCTCATGGAGATTTTCGTGCATAAGCGAACCTGTTGTCATAAACTATAGGCCCCTATGAAAAAAAATGGAAAAAATTGACAATTTTGAAAATTGCATTTTGCGACATATATACAATATCCAAAATAGCTCTTCGAGGTGGGATGCTACTGCAAAATTATATTTTTTTTTACTATTTTATATCCACAGATATATGACCTGATGGATAGAAAAAAACTAAATACAACAATATTTGATTTAACTGGCCCAATATTGTGATAGAGTGAGAATGACGCGAAAATCATATTTAAGCGAATATTTTCTCAAAAAATTGGGTAGGTGTACAAAAGTGTCAAATTCTCAGCCCGCCCCCATTTCCGGCAATGTCATCAACCAGATTCTGTATTTAGAGATCCCTGAGAACAATTCTAGACATGTAGACAAATGTTGTACCGCCGGTTTAGGTACCTCGAAAATTTGGTCTCTCTGCTGCTGTACTAATAGGGCAGTGAACATAGTATATTTGCATTTTTGACAAAAATTAAAAAATGGCACATGTGTAAAATCAGAAAGGGCCACAACAGGTTCCACTTACCTCTTCATGTAGTTGTTGCAACAATTATTAAATTAAAGGCGAGAGCTGGCACAATTTTTTGTAATTGCAGGAAATCTAATGATGGTGACGCCCAGAAAAAGTGATAAAAGTGCCATTCAAACAATTCACGCGTTCAATTCTACAATGATGGCTTCATTTCTACAAATAGTCTAATAGTGAGCAAAAAGAACAAACAAACAGAGGAAAATATGCCTTGTCTCACAAATTCACATAAATCCTGAAAAAAAACACGAAAACCAAACGACTTTTTGGAATGTACCTACTAGGCCTATATAACACCAAGGGGTGTACTGTTGTGTTACAGTATGCAATTCAAAAGTATTGAACCGCAATCTGATGATGCTGATGTAGGCAGGGGTCCATAAATAAAATCACTGATAATTATTGTAGGCATCTTTTCAGAAGTTTAGATTTACTTTACCCTGTATAAAATGTTTCAATAAATAAATAAATTTATGTCCATATTATTGCTAAATATTTTATCGATATCATGATTGATTTGCTTTCGAAAGTAAAACATCTGCTAGCTTCCCCCATCTTCCAACTCTCATTGCCTTCATTTCTTTATATTATATTGGCATACATGTACTTTGATCTCAAGGTAGACATTGTTCTCAATGAAAACGAGCTATCTACACGGATAAACCAATGGCTCGCCACACAGCTCAAAAGCCAGAAACCACAACTGTCTTAAAATTGAAGAGGAAAATCGTAACAACTGAACAAATACAGACAGGAATGTTTATTCAGAAACACCATTTACTGGGCATATCATATGCGATGTGATGACAACAAACTGAATGTATGTTTGTTGCCGTTTTTACCCCTCGGCCCGTTGGGCCAAAAGGGGTATGTCGTCCCCTTCGTGCGCCACAGTCGCCCGTCACATTGGGCCAATGAATTATGGAAATGTCATTGGCTAGCTTTGGCTACTACACCAACATGGTCCAACAGATTGAATTCATAATTCATGTAGGGGCCTAAGCATTCAACCCCTCCGGCAATTTTTTTTGCCCAAGGTCATAGGTCAAAAGTTATAAATGTGCAGTATTTCCAACTCATAATAGTCAGCCAGCCATCGAAGGCTATCGTGTCACCATGGTGCAAATCTTTGTAACAAGCAATCTATCTATCCAGATATGTTCCATAGATACCAGAGATGAGCGCTAGGGCGGATAACAATTTTTTACCGCCCTGGAAAGGGTTTAAAACTGAAAAACAAAATGGCCGCCAAATTCACTATGAAATGTATTATTATTCCATATATCCCGAACCCCTATCGTCAATAACACTTGTATATCTACATTTTCAAGGTAGTAATCTATCCAAAGGCAATCCATTGTGTTTATTTAAAGCGATTTAATCATTTGCATCTATTTTATTATTAGTTATTGCAAAATAACAAGCGATTATCAGTGAAAATCTAGCTTTTCGCTGGATTTCATCAAATATTCACGCTGTTGTTACCATTATCATGTTTTAGCCATGTTTTCATGGTCAGTAATATATTTAATTATGATTTTAATACGATTTCAAGGATATTTTGTAGCATATTACATCATGTTATGCAAGTATTACCATAATATTTAATATATTAAGAGCCACCAGTCACCTATCATCAGTAATGTTGCCGTCTCGAATTCCCAGATTAAATCGACAAAATAGCAAATGATATACCTAAACAAATTAGAAAACTGTTTGGGCAATATTAGTCATATGTTGCTTTGACACGGACATCAATCGGTATGAGACGCAAAAAATAATATTTGGTGTTAGGGGTTTTACCCACGGGAGTAATTGACATAAACGAACACATTAACAATAAATCGCCTTCAAACGGCCTCTGAGGCACGACGGTAGGCATTCGTTCTTTGTTGTGTAAAGGAGTTTAAATTTCTGTTGATATTTTTGTGACATGTCAGCAGATCTCCTTGATAGTACACGTGTGGCAGCTACAACACGTCAGTGATCGAACGGTTTCCTTTCTTACACAGTCGTATTGGTGAAGTAATCATATGAATACAAATTTGATAAAAATGAATATTTCAGAGATCCATAATTATAGCACTGTTGCTGAACTCTTCATTTGAAGTGGTTACAAGCTTGTGTAGATACAGATACGTCATCCCTTCACTCGACTGACGGGTGTGTGCTCATTTTTTCAAAGCATATTTATATATTACCCGAGAGTTCATACACATCTACAGGTGAATATGGTGGGTGAATTGATTAGATGATATTTACACGACAAAAGTGATTCCAATGAGCATTTTATATATGTGTTGATGTTATAGAAGATTACATTGATGACGATAAGGACGTGATACTGAAGCTCACACTCTGTATCGTTCGATACCTTGTATTTACAACATATATTATTAATGCATTTGTACCAAAACAAGTAGATACTGGGTTAGACAATTCAGCAGAATACACGATCTTAGTCTGTTGCGGAGCTTCATATCAGATCATCGGCATAAAGATGAGTGAGATAAGTAGATTCTAGCTAGTAGATTAGCCTCCATCGGTCTGATCAGCATTGTTATATAGACCTACCTATCAACTAGAATTGTTCCTGATCAACCAGGAATGTTCTGTCTGAGTCTGAGTTATGCAGCAGCAGCGTGGGTCAGCTCCATCACAGACTGATGTCCCATTGACCACTGACAAATCCACAAACTTGCTATTGGCAGGAGAAAACTTTGTTCTCAGAGGAATTGCTCATTATGAGTGGGTGACTATCGCTTTACGTCGCCTTGTGCGCATTATCACAATATGATATATTATGTCAATATCTCGACAGAATAAATGATGGATATCATTTTAAGCAATACTGCACACTCCATGTTTTTCAAAACGTTGATATCGCTGTAATGCACATCGCGGAGAAATGGTGTAATTGAATAATCATGTTTGCATCTCGATTACATTTTGTGGGTAGGCCCTATTGTGTGTATTCGATCCCATCATGCTCAGGTTTCAATGAGGGGTGCAGTACTGTTGAAAACAACTATGGAAAAGGTGCCCCTATTAAATGTAGTGACTGGTACAACACAGCAATCATGAATTTCTTGATCAAAATGAAATAATCTTTGATGACCAACCTGCTTATCACAAAGCCAAAGATCGAGTTGCAGACTTGTAGTCGCGTGGCCTCTTCTCAAAAAGTAATACAGTGTTATTGTTGTGATATGTGACTTCCATGTAGTTTGTGAGAATTATCAAATAACACATGGAACGATACCATTTGTGTTAAATCCAGTATGTTTACCAGAGCAACACAAGCAAGCATCCATGACAAGTCTGACTACAAAGTCCTGAGATGACATAATAGGCTAACCAATAAAACATTCTAGTGCTATATTGGTTTCAACCACTATATTATATCTTCAATGACGTTCAATGAACAATCCATTGATTAGGGGTCCACAAACTATGTGATTTGTCATAACTAACATGATAGAGCTTACATCAGTCTTTATCCTAGCTGCTTATTCGAATCTGGACACATGATGAAAGATACTGTCATGGCTCTACATACATACATACCAAATAAACTTCATCCTAGTGAATATCCACATGTGTATAAATGAGCGCACTCTTGTGGTGCATGGTATGCTTGGCTCCCTTAATAACACGCGAAATGTGTACTTCACTGATCTAACAACTTGTGATTATAGCCCATGCAATAAAAGACTTGATACACGTATTGATATACATTTAGTGCACAACTTTTGTTTAAGCAAAAAAAAGAGTACCAAATATCTTACTGATAAGAGAACATCAGTCTCAAAGCTGTATGATATATATCAGCGATACTTACACGTGAACTTGAATATGTGTGTGCCTTTGTCATAAGCTAAAAGTGGGGCAATCATGAACTCACCATCCAAAGCAACGTTTATTGTCACTGTAGCTATTGACCACGTCCAAAATGTTCCTGACCCTGTGTCAGTGTCTGCATCTCCATCGATTGACATGCACTGGTACGGAGTATGGATAAACCAACTTGTTGTTTAGGAAAGATCCACAAGAGTGCATTCTGTGCGACAGGAGGTAATATGGAGACACTGAGCTAATGTATTGAGATAGGCTTGTGCGAAACTGCAGCCAGACTAGTATGCCACTGTTGAGTTTCCAATAATCGTTTTGTCTTGTACAGATGCTATGTTACTTCTCATCAACTTTTTTTATGAGAAAGATATGAATATGTAGACTTTTGGAGAAATATTTCCTAAATGTGGATACAGTCATGATATTAGGTTTCATGATATTCCAGACAGACTATTGCAAGGTAAAAAAAATAATCTTCTTGGTGTGCAAATTTCCTGTAAGCTAAGTACTGGCAGATTGTGACAGCACATCCTCTTCCCAAATATTTGGAAAGCAATCAGCCTGAACTCTTTTCAAACAGAGCCCTCTGCTGCTTGATCATGTTGATGGTGTTGGCCGTTAATGTTGAGGATGTTTGTACACATCACTTAATAAATCTAGTAGAGTTAAAGCAGAAAAGCAATTTTTTTACAAGGAAAGTTGAATCACTCATATAATTATACTAAACAAAATATGCAATGATGGTGGAACATTATTTAGTCAGATATTGGAATATAATGAATGACTGATTATGTTTTAGATAACAGGACACTAGTACGCCATGGGACTGCTCGCTCCTTCACAGACACTGCCAAGTACAGATTATCCCACCTATGAAATTCACTGTATGTTATTCCTCAGCCCGTTATGTCAGATTTGTAACCATCTAATGTTCCGTGATTGGTCGGTTTCAGTGTGCAAGAGATGGGGCGTGACGCATTGGTAGAGCGCCTGACTGCCTCGCCAGTAATGTTAGAAACCAGCTAATCCTACTTGGGTCTATCAGAGAAATATCATTGTTTCTCCACTCTCAATGTGACTATAATACCACACTAATGGTTCTGACCACTATAATACCACACTAATGGTTCTGACCAGCTGGTTTATCCATGTTGATTTCTTGTAAGGCAAGCGCTGTGTGCTCTTTCACATATCAGTGTGTGATATGCAAGACCATCTGCATCTGCACTGTTGAATCAGTGAGTAATATAATGAATCATTCTACCAACATAATAGGACCTTGTGTGCTCATATTCATATACATAGACCATATTAACCTGATACTTCACCGCAATCTATTGTAGATAAATCTTCAACTAAAGTGTTCGATGTACAGGTCTTCTCGTTTAATGGCTCAATGCATTAGAAAATATATGACAAAAATATATATTATAGTCTTTTGACAAATTCACAGTAGCTTTTTGTTAATTTTCTTTACAAATTCGGAATCTGTGACCTCTAAAATGTATAAAATAAAATAAAGATTGTGAAATTCGGTCAAGTATCGGCAAAACTATACACAATTTAGATTTTCCTATTATTTTTTGGCGGCCATTTTGAATGACGTCATAATATGCTTTAAAGCGCAGTGAGAGTTCGTTATCCGGCCAGGCAGGGTCCCCAGGACCCTACTGGACATGCCTGATGTGTCAGATTGCTTGTAACAAAGAAATGCCATCTAGTCATTTTTTCATCACTTTAGCAGCCCTTGGCTGGCTGACTATAAGCTGAGTACGAATATACATTTCAAGCGAAACATAACCATAAACAAGCTCTAACAGCTTCATCAATGCTGGACCAGCGTCGTTAGACGTTCGCCTGATATTGGTATAGCATAAAACACCTTCCTACAGCTAAATTGGGGTGCTGCAATTAAGGACTACGTTACGTAACGTCCTGTCACACTGGATAAGCTCCAGAGAACTACACGCCACTAGACAGTTTAAGTGCCAACGGTAATTAAAAAGCGATTAGTGTAACTATAAAACGTGTTTCATAGACACATCTAATTTATATTTTCCTCTTTGCTATGATCTTACACACGCATACCATTACACATGTAAGTTAATGAAAAAAGGTAACATTTTGTCAAAAGATGTGTGTGTCATAACTCTGTGCGTTGTGAGATAATGTCCTTGTGTCTATAAGGTGCCTCTGCTAATTGACGCTAAAATGAGCTGAACAAAACAAATCACTGGTCACGGCTGATTTCACATCTGACTGGACAAGAAGCTACCCCTTAACCTTAGCGTGTGTACAGTACTTGCTGTGACCGACAGTGCCCCTCCCCTTTCATTTTGATTGGTCGTTACGGTGTGCAGAAGGTTCAGACAACTGAAAAACACCGATATTACCCCTCCCCTGTCACCAACATTAGAAAAATCAGTTCACCCTCTTAATTATTGGACATCCCAACGAAGACGCATAATGTAGACTTAACAATGACCTTGCAATTAACCATCTCAGTGCTAGAATCGAGAATTCGAGAATTTAAGAATCTTTAAGACAATTATTATTATTATTATAGCGCTACGGTACCTATAATCGAAAATGATCAATACTATTGTGAGGTTCAACTACAGATACTATATATTAGCCGATATTGCGTTAGCGCGTATAAAAAAACTCTAGCATAAAGTACATCATCGATTTATGTATCTTTTATCATATAAGTCGGAGATTGAACACTGAATGTTACCCCAAAGAGTCTAGAACTGTTCTAGACTTTTTGGTCACAGCGACGCTGATTCAACGTTGGCCTGGTATCTCCGGAGCTAACCCGACATTAAACCAACGTTTGTGTCGTGATCCAAAGTGTATTTTTATTTCCGTAATTGGTATTACGTAAGGGGGGGGGAGTGGCGACAGTGGCCTACGCCTAATATTGGATGGAGCCCTGTCAGACTTTTTTCTGGATCCGCCCCTGATAAATCATATAATTAAGTATAATCATATATGTTTATTGATGTTCTACAGATACTGATGATATCAATACACATCAATATATATTTATATCACTATAATTTCCAAGTCACTATTTAGTAGAGGGATTTGTGTCATGTCAAATAAATTCACAAAGAAAAAGATGATACTAATAATAATTATAATACTGGCCATTTTTGCAAATGTGAGTTAACCACAAGGAGTACACTCAATTGTCAGGTTGTTCATTACATCTTTCAAATATAAAGATAACCATTTTAAATGGAGGCCTATTCATATTCGAATACATTTGTAAAGTAATGTATTTGTTATCGAGCATATTTTTAAAATGGAGTATTCGTATTCATATTCATGACTTTACAAAGTATTTGTATTCGAATACATTTAAATGTATAATATTCAATTTTTTTTTTCTACTTAATTTATTTTCCAGATTGCCTTGAAACCTGGTTTATATAGGTTTTCGGGGTATGCTAGTCGATTGGCATTGTCCGTTTTCATGCGAGACGGAAAACGAGGCTACGGCAGCCATCTTGATTTTATCAATTTTAATAAATCGTTCTTATCTTCATTTGAATGCCTTGAAACTTGCCATATATACTGTAGGTTTAGTTTTTAGAGTCTGCAAGTCCATTGGCATTAAACGTTTTCATGCGAGATCCAAACCGATGCTACATCATTGATCTTCAATTAATGGCATACCGTATTAGGAGCAGTTAATTTTGTCAGATTTGTAGCCACTTTGAGTCACTGCATCAGCCGAGGGGTGTATGCGTGCTTGCACGGTATTTGACAAGATGTCACTGAAAGTCATTCGGGTTACACACTAGCAGAGCCCAGAAATCCGTTTTGTGAACATGTTAATGCTTTATTAGAATGAGTTTCACGTTTACGCATATCTGAAGAACATAAACAAAGTATGCTGCTCACAGAAATTCAGGGCCATGTGACGAGTCATCAAGTCGTATACACTCCCTTTAAAATTGACTGAGCCAGTGTATGTGTATGAGCCCATGAGATTATAATGACATTTCTTTGAGAAAAGGGGGCATATCTTTTGTGAACCTTATAAAATGTAACAAGAACCCTACGGTCTGTGGTCTCAACACCTGATTATCTAGTCAGATTATTAGATCTCTATCAGGTAAATAAGTAACGCCTCTACCACCATTTGTCTTGTTTTGTTTTGTATTATTTTATTGTAATGAACATATTGCAAAATCAAAACCGAAGTATTCCAGGGTCACCATAAGATCACTCCCGGCAGACACGAGACGTTGAATCAATGTTTGTTTAACGTTGGTCCACCGTCTACGACGTTGGACCAGCGTTAAACCAACAATGATTCAACGTCTTATGTATGATGGGATGATCATTAGAACAGACAGGGCGTATTTATTTAGATAATAGATCAGCCCTTCGTAAAGATTGAGCAGCGTGGCAAAGTCAAATTGAAATATAATGTCAGGAAAACAATAATGTCCACATCAATGTTGTTCAATAAATTAACACCGGTACCGTGGCCTAACCTTTCCACTTTACATAAAATAACAAATGAGTCATAACAAACCTAAAAGTCATAAAAAAAACAGAGAAATATAAAAAAAAGTATATATAACCATAGCATGTCCCCTATTATGCATGATATCACATAGTAAATAGTTATACATGTATATACATGTATTTGCATATAGAATCACTGTTAATTATTATTTTAGTTCGTGCAATATGGCACAGTATAAATTATGCTACCGGTACTGATTCTCTACTAGGCAACATTGCCTAATCAGAGTTTTAAAGTTGGACCAACCGTCGCAGACGAGGTCCACCATTAAAACTACATGGGTTAAACTTATCATGGTCTAAGTTCAGTTACAAACGTTTGGCCATCACATTACTCCACCGTATTATAAATATCAACTGCATATATTTATGTAAATTACCAGCTGCATTACATTATTATATCATTCTGATAGGTACAAACATACGTGTCAATAACGATACCAATAAAAAAGAACGGCCATGGTTTGCAGAAATTAAACGTGGTAATGTTGCTTTACAACAAAGATGAGATTGTTTTGGTATGAGAAGTATCTTGTACAAAAATACTTGGATGTGAATATACATAAATTAACAAAACAATACAATACAAAACAACACACGCGCCATCTCAATGACGTCAAATTTAATGGAAATACCACCATCTATACCGAGGTGTTTCAATGACCTGTAAAAAAATCTGAAGTTGTCATATCGAAACAATACATGTTTTTTTTAGAACGAGATCCTTGTCCAATCCTAATTATTATTCCTTACACAACTAAACCACAATACGCACACACATAAAGTATTAAACAAATCGCAACACAAGTATTGTGACTATAAAATGAAGAAAAAACACTAAATAATATCAGGTACGGGGTAGTGATACAGCTTCATTGTTTGTAAACCTAATTTTGAATTTTCCACTCAAACTATTGCGAATACACACTATACTTACACTAGGTGTGTGTATGGTCTTTTTCCGAGATTGGAAAACTGAGCATTGAAGTCATAAAAGTTACTCGACACGTGTACTCAGATTGACAGATGAATTAAAGGACTCTTACTTGTAGTGCATACAGGTATAAAATTTAAATGTTTCAATGTAAGTTTACAGTTGGTCACAGAGGGCCTACCACGTTTCATGATCAACAAAAATACCACAACCTATTGAAATGTGGTCAAATTTGCATCTACATTGATAAGTTAAATGTATTTCCCTAGTGATGGATTTATATATTATCATTTGTATAAAACGCAGATATATATATAATATAATTATACATTATTTGTGTTAAGTCGTTCTCTGTTGTGGGCAGACATCCAGTCAGCATCCGGTCCAATTGGTATGATACCATTAGGATTGATAAAACGCATACCCTCCTAAAAACACATCATTACATCTGGTTAAATAAATAGATAAGGTAGATAATTTGGCTGAGAATACAAGTCTGAAATGAACGAAAAATGCTTAAAATTAAGAACTGACATTTCATATTGGCTGTGATAGAACAAATTAAACAAGCTCAAATACATTTTCTCTAAAATTATTGCGATTAAAAATAGACCACACAATGGACGCAACACGGGCACTGAAAAAAGTTAAGCATCAGAAAAATACCAAACAGCATGTGAAACTAATATGCGAGAAGTACCCAGTAAACGCAAAAGATTTATGTGACATTTATAAAATGTTGGACCAACGTCGAAGACGTTGTGCCGCCGTTGTAGAAATGTTATTGTTTGTTAGGTTATAAATTCCATTCAGTTAGACCATGGTTAATGATAACCCTTAAACACTGGATTTCTGATGTCGAACATATCAGCCCACTGAAGGAAGGGTAGAAATCGATGTATTCTGTACTGTCTGATTTATAAATTTCTGAACGCTAAGACATGATCCTAAAGTAGGGTCAAATAATGACGGAGGATGAAGATGTAGAGCCAAGTATTAAACGATATTCATTGAAATTTTATTGATTACACTTAAAACTTTGATTACACTGCAACAGTCAGAATCATCCGCTTGAATTCCCACAACAAACAGAATAACATAAAAGGACAGGAAAATAATGTGAATTAGCATGTCTTTATTTATGCAATGCTTTAAAAAAATCAATAAAAACGCATATAGCATAGGGGGTCAAATGCCACAATTTCACAGTGGGAATTTTTGTTTTAAAATGTAAATGCCACCTCTTTTTCGGGTTTGTCGCACGGGTCAAAAAACTCATTTCCGTTTTTTTTTTCTTCGTCTACCCTAAATTTTATTGTAAAATCCAAGATCGCCGTCATTTTACATATTTCCGATCAAAATCATGACATCATTTAAAAAAAAAGTACATGTACCTCAAAGCATATAAGAATATGGTGGGCTTAAAAATAGTTTAGGATGCCTGGTAACTAATCTCCCGTATTACATAGTTTTCTAGATTTCTATCATATAATAATTCAGATACATAAAAACGCTTTTATTTGTGTGCTGGTGGTAACCATTTTGTATTTCTTCCATAAAAAATTATGACATTTATAAATCTAAATACATGTACCACTCAGTTTAAAGCTGGCTGTGGATATAAAATGGTGGTCAGTGTGACCGGGCCTACGGCAAAGTTAGGCATCCTGGTTATGCATATCCTGAAGCAATGACCTATAACTATGTATCACTCCAACCTGGATTACATGTAATATTGAGATCTGATACTGTGATCACTATTACATACAAGATATCACAGGTAATGTCAAGTCATTTTTACTGGCAATCTAACAAGTCATGTTTACTCGAAAATATTTTACAAATGGCCAGCTAACCACCATAATTCCTCGCCCCCACTGCCTGATAGGAATTTTTCAGGGTGCATCCTTCCCTGAGCTCTCAAGTTTTTTTCCAGTAATGGTCTAGCTATCTAGCAAAGTTTGCCATGTATACAATGCTGTGCAAATTAATTAGGACACTTAGTTTGATTATTAGTTTTGATTATGTTGATGAACAGCAACTTTAGCATAATACTTCTAGGGGACTGTATAGACTTTAATAAAGTACCAATTACCTTACACAAGCATAATTTACTTAAATTTAATTATTGTCATGTCAAAATAATGATGCTAAAAAACACAAAAATCTTGCTAGTTATTAGATTTAATCACCCTTGATTGTCAGAAATATTTTACAACTTGACTTTGAAAAAAACTAGATGGATCATTCAGAAAATGGATATTATTATTATATTATTATAATACGTGGACAAATAATCAAGATTTATAATAAATAAGTCAGTATTTCCTTAGATTTGGTAACATAAAGATATACAACTTATTGGTCCATTAATTATGACGTCATAATTAAATATCAATATACAACGTTACCTCAACGTACACCCTAGGCCCTAATAAGTTCCAGAAGTTGATATTATTCTTTAGGAATGAGATATATTTTGACGTTAACAAACAGTGTCTCTAGTTAAAAATGCTCATAATGACGTCGTAATTCACAGGTATCCCAATTAATTTGCACAGCACTTTATTTCAGATATTATAGTCAATAATGGCTGCAAGTCGCCATTTAAAATTCTATCAAGTTGAATTTTTTCGGGGTGCTTTCATGAAATCACACATTTTGTTTTATAGTACATGTACTGGTTAATTAATGGTCTAGCTATTTGGCACGGTCTTCATATTAAAGTCAATAAAGGCCGATAATGGCCGCAAGTCAGATATTTTTAACCCTTTCAAGCCTGAATTTACCATTGTCATCTTCATCCACTACAAGCCGCGAATCTCTGTCGCAATTCTCAACTTGTAGTGGAGGAAGTGACTTGATGTGGTTGAAAAATTAAAGAAAATTGCCATGTACATGTATTGGT
Source organism: Flabesymbios commensalis (assembly GCA_964017125.1). Lineage (NCBI taxonomy): Eukaryota > Metazoa > Annelida > Polychaeta > Terebellida > Flabelligeridae > Flabesymbios > Flabesymbios commensalis. The sequence continues at coordinate 44,799,108 of OZ024907.1, forward strand.
AAACCAGTTTGATATAAATTTTCGTTCTGAAACCCTTTGTTATAGGAAAATTTAGTCTGTTTTCAGGGATGTAAAATGATGCTTTAATGCATCATGAGGGCTTAAAGGGTTGATCAAGCAGAAATTTTTGATGGTACATCCTTCCATGATGTCTCACATTTTGTTTTAAATATGGTAATGGTCTAGCTATCTCGCACGGTTTTCCAGATATCATGCATATTAAAGTCAATACAGGTAATGGCAGGAAGTCGGCCATTTTGAATTTGATCAAGTGGAACTTTTTCAGGTCGAATCCGTCCCTGAAACCGCATATTTTGTTTCATAGTGATGGTCCAGCTATCTGGCACGCTTTGTCTGATATCAGCAATATTAAAAGAAATAAAGCTATTTAGAGATGTATGTCAAAAAGTATCAGTATGTCAAAGGTCATAACCCCCAAAAGGCACATTCACATCCCCTAATGGTTGTGTGTGTAATATGAAAAAAAATACCAGCATGGGTTTCCGAGATATGCTACGGGAACGTGAGTGTGGAAAGGCCGGGGGTAAAAAAATGGTGACATTAAAAAAAACAATGCAGATATTCAAACAACAATCATAGACACTAAATAATAGAAAAATTGAATATAATATGAACAAGACTACATAAGTCCAGGAGCTCCCGCTCCGAATTAGAATTTGATTTAAGCTATTTTGTATAGGGTTATTAATGTAGTCCTAGTCTAGGTCAAAAATCAAGACGCAAGACAACTAGGTCTAAGAAGCCCAGTCTAAGAGTAAGATAAGAACTAGACATTCTGTCAGAGATTGCAAACCTCCATTGAAATCAATGATCCTAATCAGTATCCCAGTAATGGTCTACCTATCTGGCATGGTTTACCCGATATCAGGCCAATCGAGTTAACTAATAGCTGATTTACGGTCATTTTGAATTTGATATAAATTAGTTAAAAACTTAGGGTGCATCCTCCCCCGAAACCTCAAATTTTGTTTTATAGTAATGGACTAACATCTAACACAGTTTGCAAAATATTGGGCATGTGAAAGTAAATAATGGCCGATAGGGGGCCATTTTGAATTTGATCGAGTCAGAATTTTTCAAGATGCATCGTCAGCTGAAAACTCACATTTCATTCTATAGTAATCGTCTAGCTATCTAGCACGGTTTACCAAATATCGTCCATGTGAGAGTGAATAATGGCCTAAAGACGGCCATTTTGAATTTGATCAAGTCAAAATTTTCCAAGATGCATCCTCAGCTGAAATCTCACATTTCATTCTATAGTAATGGTCTAGCCATCTAGCACGGTTTACCAAATATCGCCCATGTGAAAGTGAATAATGGCCGATAGGAGGCCATTTTGAATTTGATCAAGTCAAAATTTTTCAAGATGCATCCTCTCCTGAAATCTCACATTTTGTTTTATAGTAATGGTCTAGCCATCTAGTACGGTTACTAAAAACCGGCTATGTGAAAGTGAATAATGGCCGATAGGCGGCCATTTTGAATTTGATCAAGTCAAAATTTTTCAAGATGCATCCTCTCCTGAAATCTCACATTTTGTTTTATAGTAATGGTCTAGCCATCTAGTACGGTTACTAAAAACCGGCTATGTGAAAGTGAATAATGGCCGATAGGCGGCCATTTTGAATTTGATCGAGTCATTTTTTTTCAAGATGCATCCTCTCTTGTAATCTCACATTTTGTTTTATAGTAATGGTCCAGCTATCTAACACGGTTTACCAAATATCAGCAATGTGAAAGTAAATAGTGGCCGATAGGCGGCCATTTTGAATTCGATTGAGTCGAAAGTTTTTAAAAGGCATCCTCTCTCGAAACGTCACATTTTGCTTTATAGTAATGGTCTAGCTATCTAGCACGGTTTACCTGATATCAGGCCTATCGAGGTCAATAATGCTGATTGTAGGCCATTTTGAATTCGTAAGTTAAAAATTTTCAGGGTGCATCCTCCCCCGAAAACTCACACTTTGTTTTATAGTAATCAGGTAATGGTCTAGCCATCTAGCACGGTTTACCAAATATCAGCCATGTGAAAATGAATAATGGCCGAAAAGGCGACCATTTTAAATTTGATCAAGTCAATTTTTTTCAAGATGCATCCTCATTTAAAATCTCACATTTTGTTTTACAGTAATGGTCTAGCCATCTAGCACGGTTGACCAAATAACGGCCATGTGAAAGTGAATAATGGCCGATAAGCGGCCATTTTGAATTTTATCGAGTCGAATTTTTTCAAGATGCATCCTCTCCTGAAATCACACATTTTGTTTTATAGTAATGGTCTAGCCATCTAGCATGGTTTACCAAATAACGGCCATGTGAAAGTGAATAATGGCTGATTGGCGGCCATTTTAAACTTGGACGAGTTGAATTTTTTCAAAATACATCCTCTCCTGAAGCCTTTTAATTTGTTTTATAGTAATGGTGTAGATATCTTGAGCAGTTTTCATGATATTCCACAATATCAGGCCTGTCGAGGTGAATAATGGCTGATAGGCGGCCATCTTGAATTTTATCAACTTCAAATTTTTCAAGAGGCACCTCTCCTGAAACCTTACAATTTATTTGATATTAATGGTGTAGCTATCTTGAGCGGTTTTCATGATATTCCGCAATATCAGGCCTGTCGAGGTGAATAATGGCCGATAGGCGGCCATTTTTAATTTTATCGACTTGAAATTTTTCAAGATGCATCCTCTCCTGAAACCTCACAATTTGTTTTATAGTAATGGTGTAGCCATCTTGAGCAGTTTTCATGATATTCCGCAAAATCTTTCAGTCGGATTTACCGATGTTATGAATTAGGTCAAAGTGCTGGGTCAACTTCAAGGTCAAGGTCTAAAAACCTGAAAAGGCACAACTAGGGACCTTAGAGAACATGTATGTGCAATATGACAGTCATCGGCCCAGTACTTTTCGAGATCTGCTCCGGAAAGAAGTGCGCGTCAAAATAGGTCATAGTTCTGAACCAGAAGTAGGTCAAAGTTCAAATACCCCAAAAGGCACAACTAGACCCCCTAGGGGTGTTGTGTGTAAAATTTGAAGACAATCAGACAAGTACTTTCAGAGATATGCTCCGGAAACGAATTGTTTACGGACGGCCCAACAGCCCAACGCCGTAACATCATCATTTTCTCCTCTGCAACCTTGCGTATTGAATTCAGATTAAAAATATTTTAACCCGTCCATTAGCCACCTGGAAGTAACCCACATACCAAAAATTGTTATCCTAGCTTATTTTCTCACAAAGTTATAGGCAAAAGAAGAAGCCAAAAAAAAACGGAGGTAGAATCCATAGCTCCCCTCGCTCACCTACGGTGACGGCGGGAGCTAAAAATGCATATGAATTGATTTGTAAACTATTGTACATTTAAGCCTACTGAGAAGGCACAAAAGCCATTTTCTCCAGGTCAAAGTATTAGACAATTATTATATGTCCAGTGTGTCACATCATGTCAATAAATGTGACCAATAACTGTACAATCATTTAAACTGAATTTTGTTTTGTGATTTGATTACTGTTTGACTTCATTCGTTTTTACGGAGATAATGCATTTATTACATTAATTAAATCAGTATACATACCCAATAAGTTTTACAGATATAATCAAATTTGACCATTTCGTGGAAGCCTGGGGTCTGGTAGAGATCTCTAGCATAACCCCACAGATTGGGGTAGTCAACCAGCCTCTTCTTATTACACTATATTTGAAACATATGCATACCGGTATATATATGACACACACAACTTATATAGATTATTTTACAAATAACTTGCGGTTGTGAAAACATAGTACTTGTAAAAAAAATTGTTGTATTGAACAGAACTAGAAGATGAATTCAATTCAACGGCTTCATAATATAGAGGAGAAATATCTAACTTGATTAATATTGTGATTACATTATCAACAATCCTTCACTGTAAAGAGAGTGCAGCAGTTCAAGTTGCAAAAATTATGTGGTAATGTTTACATCAGTTTAATAAAAGGTGCGAAGAATTGACACTGTGCGTTATGATTTTTAGCCAACTTTAATTTTTAGAAATTCTACAAAAAACATGCCAAACATAATATCTCTATCAAATTAAGCTGGAAATAGCAGTTAAATCAAAATATAAATGAAGCAGATTGTTTTAAATCATGATTTCACATAATTTGTTCATCTAATATTTTCCATATAGGAAGAAATATTCTTTTTGGCGGGGAGAAACATTGGCATTTCAATATAAAACATGTGCCAATATTTCCCAGTGTACAGTATTCTTGATGTATCACAAATAATCAAAACTATGGGAGATTTGATCATCTTAACTAGAATTGCCTTGGTAGCGAAATGCCAACCTCAAATACATGCATATCCATGAGCAAGAAAATAATATGATTTTAATTACCAAATATTTATTAACTCAAAATTTACGAAAAAGGTACATCTATGTTTACTGTTATTTACACTAAGACCTAGCATGTGATCATATTCAACTCAACATCATACTAAAGATGAACAGCTGATGAATGTTCCCCCAGATTTTTAATAAATGAATCTAACACACGATGTATCTAATGTCACAACATGCCCAAATTATATACATTACGTAAAATTTCTAATTGTAGTCGCATCTCCAATAGAAGCAGCCCCCCAAACTGTCAAAAATGCTCATTTTTTACAAAAAGTTTTCTACTTCGAAGATCTCCAATTGAAGCTACAAGTGGACTTTTGGCATTGGGCACTGGGAAATGATTTTTTTCATTCTAATTTAGGCTGTGGCTACAATTAGAAATTTTACTGTAGTCAAATTATAATTGAAATAGCCTTGTCAAAATCGTAAAAAATGATCACAGACTGCTGAATAAGGAATATGTTTTTGTTGATAAACCCCTGTCCTATATTTTTCATGCTCCTGAACTATAACGTTATTCTGCAGCCATATAAATATATGACACATACAAATCCCTATTGACAAATGGATATTGACCTGCAAAATAAACTTATCAGTCTTAACATTGTGTAAATCCAACAATCGATATCTTTTTTCAGAGAATGATGTTTTTATAGTGGGCCTGCAAGGGGTTGAACATGGAAAAATAGTGCATCCTACTGTGATTGTAATTTGACTTGTGAAGGCTGTTTCAATCGTAAAATAATTTTTAAAGACATCTTTGTATTTACTTTGGGTGGATTTGGGGTATTACAAACATATTTTATGGGACAAACTCGATAAAACTCACCAAAAACATTCACCAGCTGTTCACTTTTTAGCAGACGATGCCGAATCATGCAGAAGAATCATGCGGAAGAATTTTCTACCGATAGATATTCATCTAACGATAGAGAGGTAATTACTTACCTTGAACAAGCAATTATAAACTTTGTCAAATCTGACCAAAGTTGTGAATGCTCTAATATCTGCTTCTGTAATGGAATCACCAGTAAGGTAGCGTTTGTTTGAGAGAATATCCTCCATCTGTAGCAAATGTTTTAAATACATTATGTGAGCTTTATAACATCAACATTATTGAAATCTAGATACATACCCAGCAAACACAAAACATTTGTATAACATTTGAACAACATTGGACCAATGTCGAAGATGTTGTACAAATGTTTTAGAAATGTTTTGTGTTTGCTGGGATACTGATGTGTATGAGAGCCATGTAGCCAGTGGAGATAGTGGAAGTGATAAGTTCATACGGGATTTTTAATATCAATAAAAACAATTTGGCATTTTGGCCTGCATAAGAGGTGGATGTGGAGCATAAGATCAAACTAAAACATTATTTAGTAGCAATAGTTATTGTAGCTTTTCAAGCTCTTATATAAAATGCCTATTTTTTATTTAGGTTTCATTATTTTCAAACTGAACATTTTGCAATAATTTGTAATGGGACAATATATTTAACATATAAAGCAACACATATCGGGGATCTGTTGTAGGGCCTCCACTGTGGTACAGCGTTATTTGCAGTGCCCGGGTACAATTTTTTCAGTATACGTGGCGAAAAGCTACACAATTTTGATCAATCGCTGATCAAACTTAAAAGTGATTAGTGAAATACTTCCTTATTAATGATAGGAAAAAACCCAGGTAATCCGTTACAATACTTGGTTGAACCCTGCGGCTACCTGGTGAATGTAGCAGAACTAGAGAAATTTGCATTGCAACAAATTTAATTTTCAGTTGGAAAGTCTTTGAAAAAAACCGGTAGTATTTCCACTGGAAAAATAATAATTTTAAGTTATTTTTTTTATTTCTCCCCCCCCAAAAAAAAAAAACATAACCCAAAAAAGTCTCAAAAAGTAGGTGAAACTTGTTCAATTATGTCAAGCAAAGAAATCTATATTTTCATTCTTTTTTCAAAATTGCCACTCGATTTTTGCTATGCTCATACAGGGCACAAATTAGGGTGCGCAAATGCGGGATTCACGCTGTTTTACTCAGTTCCCACGCATCAGTTATGACAAGTGCAGGATATTCCCGCACCATTTCCTGGCCTCCTTGGGCACAACATCTGCTTATCATGATACCAAGTCCACTGCATAGTTATCATAAGATTGTATTTGAGACCGTATCATCCCTCATAAAAGCGTAAGGTGCGGAAGCATAGTGGGGGGGTCAGATTGGATTATGACGTCACACTTCCAAAAGATGTGTGTCTGGCCCTAGGGGTTTGGTGTCTGTTCACACTGTACATATGACGATTTTATACTGTAATATTTAGATGGCATTGGTTTGATTGTGGGCCGACATTGCAGATGCAGGACCATCATTGTTTTACAACACGTGTTACAACACTGCTGGCCCATGGACCAGCCTGTGGCAAGCAAAGTTGGCTGGCCAAGCGGCAGGTGATGAGTTTACTCTTGACCACTGCATTTGCCCTGATAATTAAAATAAAAACAACACTTCATGTTTTACATTTGACGAGTTGATTTTTAATGTGACATCCCAAAAACATTCCCCTCAAAAATAATTACAAGGCGGGACAGTCCCCCCCCTTTAAGTGAAAAATCCCCCTTAAAAAAAATTCCAGGGGGGGGACAATCCCCCCCCCCCAAATCTAGGCCTTAATTTGTGCCCTGTCATATTCAGGCCCTTTGGGTGTATGGATTTGCTCTAAAATCTAATGAGACCTCTAATTATGGATTGTAATTTCCCCCCCCAGCCCTACTTATAAAATATGTATATTAATAACTTGGAAGGGGCTAAAGCACAACAATAAATACATGTACATAGCGCATAGATTGACTATTACTTTCTTCCCAAAATAAATCCAACTGTGCCACAGAGAATATACATGGTTCCTTCCTCTAGATACCAAACATATTCTCAGTAAGCGTTCCTCATATAGCCAGTAACCATGATAACTGAGGAAAATCGCAATAGTCTTACATATTTATTGTAAACTTGTCATGTAAAAATGGCCATCTATCACCAAGATGAGAGTTAACATTGTAACGCCCATGTACATGTACATTCATATATCATCCCCCTACTTTCAACACAAGATTTTTTCATCCATTCGAAGCTGGAAATTGATGTTTAACCCTTAGAACACTGATGTTGACTACAGTAAACATTCTCTGTTTTTCAGCACCTACATAACCTCTGATAACCAGCTGTTAAAGATAAAATATGCCTTCAATCTTGAAACACTGATATATATTGGGACTTAAATTTCACAAATAACATAAATTTTCAATCACTTGAAGTTGTGTATCGCGGTAGCGAGACACCAACTTCAAGTGACTGAAAATTTAAATTGAATAGCTCAGTGCTCTAAGGGTTAACTTAAAATGGACAAGACTACATAAGTCCAGGAGCTCCCGCGACGAATTAGAATTTGATTTAAGCAATTTTGTGTAGGGTTTTTAATGTAGTCCTAGGCTAGGTCAACAAGTCGCAAGACAACTAGGTCTAAGAAGCCCAGTCTAAGAGTGGGATAAGAACTAGACAGTCTGTCAGAGATTGCAAACCTCCATTGAAATTAATGATCCTAATCAGTATCCCAGTAATGGTCTACCTATCTGGCACGGTTTACCCTATCAGGCCAATCGAGGTAACTAATAGCTGATTTACGGTCATTTTGAATTCGATATAAATTAGTCAAAAACTTAGGGTGCATCCTCCCCCGAAACCTCAAATTTTGTTTTATAGTAATGGACTAACATCTAACACAGTTTGCAAAATATTGGGCATGTGAAAGTAAATAATGGCCGATAGGGGGCCATTTTGAATTTGAACGAGTCAGAATTTTTCAAGATGCATCCTCAGCTGAAATCTCACATTTCATTCTATAGTAATCGTCTAGCTATCTAGCACGGTTTACCAAATATCAGCCATGTGAAAGTGAATAATGGCCTAAAGGCGGCCATTTTGAATTTGATCAAGTCAAAATTTTCCAAGATGCATCCTCAGCTGAAATCTCACATTTCATTCTATAGTAATGGTCTAGCCATCTAGCACGGTTTACCAAATATCGCCCATGTGAAAGTGAATAATGGCCGATAGGAGGCCATTTTGAATTTGATCAAGTCAAAATTTTTCAAGATGCATCCTCTCCTGAAATCTCACATTTTGTTTTATAGTAATGGTCTAGCCATCTAGTACGGTTACTAAAAACCGGCTATGTGAAAGTGAATAATGGCCGATAGGCGGCCATTTTGAATTTGATCGAGTCAATTTTTTTCAAGATGCATCCTCTCTTGTAATCTCACATTTTGTTTTATAGTAATGGTCCAGCTATCTAACACGGTTTACCAAATATCAGCAATGTGCAAGTAAATAGTGGCCGATAGGCGGCCATTTTGAATTCGATTGAGTCGAAAGTTTTTAAAAGGCATCCTCTCTCGAAACGTCACATTTTGTTTTATAGTAATGGTCTAGCTATCTAGCACGGTTTACCTGATATCAGGCCTATCGAGGTAAATAATGCTGATTGTCGGCCATTTTGAATTCGTAAGTTTAAAATTTTCAGGGTGCATCCTCCTCCAAAAACTCACACTTTGTTTTATAGTAATCAGGTAATGGTCTAGCCATCTAGCACGGTTTACCAAATATCAGCCATGTGAAAATGAATAATGGCCGAAAAGGCGGCCATTTTAAATTTGATCAAGTCAATTTTTTTCAAGATGCATCCTCATCTGAAATCTCACATTTCGTTTTACAGTAATGGTCTAGCCATCTAGCACGGTTGACCAAATAACGGCCATGTGAAAGTGAATAATGGCCGATAAGCGGCCATTTTGAATTTTATCGAGTCAAATTTTTCCAAGATGCATCCTCTCCTGAAATCACACATTTTGTTTTATAGTAATGGTCTAGCCATCTAGCACGGTTTACCAAATAACGGCCATGTGAAAGTGAATAATGGCTGATTGGCGGCCATTTTGAACTTTGACAAAATGATTTTTTTCAAAATACATCCTCTCCTGAAGCCTTACAATTTGTTTTATAGTAATGGTGTAGATATCTTGAGCGGTTTTCATGATATTCCACAATATCAGGCCTGTCGAGGTGAATAATGGCTGATAGGCGGCCATTTTGAATTTTCTCAACTTCAATTTTTTCAGGATGCATCCTCTCCTGAAACCTTACAATTTATTTGATATTAATGGTGTAGCTATCTTGAGCGGTTTTCATGATATTCCGCAATATCAGGCCTGTCGAGGTGAATAATGGCCGATAGGCGGCCATTTTTAATTTTATCGACTTGAAATTTTTCAAGATGCATCCTCTCCTGAAACCTCACAATTTGTTTTATAGTAATGGTGTAGCTATCTTGAGCGGTTTTCATGATATTCCGCAAAATCTTTCAGTCGGATTTACCGATGTTATAAATTAGGTCAAAGTGCTGGGTCAACTTCAAGGTCAAGGTCCAAAAACCTGAAAAGGCACAACTAGGGACCTTAGAGAACATGTATGTGCAATATGACTGTCATCGGCCCAGTACTTTTCGAGATCTGCTCCGGAAACGAAGTGCGCGTCAAAACGTCTAAATAGGTCATAGTTCTGAACCAGAAGTAGGTCAAAGTTCAAATACCCCAAAAGGCACAACTAGACCCCCTAGGGGTGTTGTGTGTAAAATTTGAAGACAATCGGACAAGTACTTTCAGAGATATGCTCCGGAAACGAATTGTTTACGGACGGCCCAACGGCCCAACGGCCCAACGCCGTCACATCATCATTTTCCCCTCTGCAACCTTGCGTATTGAATTCAGATTAAAAATATTTTAACCCGTCCATTAGCCACCTGGAAGTAACCCACATACCAAAAATTGTTATCCTAGCTTATTTTCTCACAAAGTTATAGGCAAAAGAAGAGGCCAAAAAAAAACGGAGGTAGAATCCATAGCTCCCTTCGCTCACCTACGGTGACGGCGGGAGCTAAAAATACAGCATAATAATACTTATGCGATACATGTACCTTATCCATAGCTGTGAACACCTTTGTGACTGCAGCATTATATATCTGCTGATCTTTTGCGAAACCAGCTGTGTAAACACTAACATTGAATTCCCTGACAAAAAAATGAAAATTTAGTTATTATATAGTCATGTAATATTAGTTTACTCATGAATGTATAATTTCACCACTGTGATGACAAATAATCTCAATAATTGAAACAGATTCTCAGCAAACAGAAAATTGTCTAAGTAACTGTTTTATCTTTGACAATAGTTATACTGTGAGCTCGAGACACATTGACCCAATGTTGGTTTATTGATGGGCCAGTATCGCAGACGATGGACAGACAATAACTCAAAATTGGGTAAATGTCTTAAGTGTTTGCTGGATTAAGGATTAAAACTGGGTTAAAACTCTGATTGCTAAAAAATAAAATGCATATCAAGTGAAAGAACATTTTTTTTGCAAACAGCTCAGACTAAGGGAGTCAAACCATATGTAATACATGTAATAACAAAATGTCCCTTCAAACTACAATTTGTATTGCACAGTACCAGGAAAAAATAGCTACGGTGAGAGAAAAAAATAAATATATTATTAAGTAACTGAATTTAATACTTTTACAGAACATTTTTTTCAAATACTTTAAAATTGCAGAACATTAGGGATTTAAACAATTGTAAGTACACTCAGGCATAATTATTGAAACAGCAAGCAAAATTATTACAATGGGGAAAATTCTTACGAAGCAATCCAACGATTAAGTTCCTCAATCTCTTTACGTTTAGACTCTGGGCATAGATCCAAGTTGCGTTGCTCATCAGTTGCACAAAATTGATTAAAAGCATTATTGAACATGTGAAGAATTTCTGCGGACTCATTGCTGACAATAGTTTTCTTCTGTTTATCCCACAAGACAGGCACAGTAAAACGGCCACAGTATTCTGAAGAACAAATACCATAATAAATTTACCAAAATGAAGATCAAATACATATAGCCATATGCGACGTGACACTGTGAAGTTAGGCAGAAGGTAGCAACTTACACTCCCATGTGACACCTGGGGTTGGCATTGCCATCATCTAGTATACATGTAGTGGCAATTATAAAGTTTTACAGAATTAAGATTTTTCATACATGTATATACAATAACAACCCGCTGCCATTAATGATTATTGAACTTATCCGAGAACTGGTTATTAGCAACATGCATAACAAATTTGGGCAGGATAGATGGGAAATTTTCAAGTATTAAATCGCGTCCACAAGGCAAAATAAAAGAACCACACCCTTAAACATGATAACGTAAAATTAACAAAGAATAATGAGATAAATCGCCATTTTGATTTTTTCATCCATTATTGAACTTTTCCAAGAACTAGTTATTACATTTACCAACATGCAGAACAAATTTGTGCAGTATACAAAAAAAACTTTTGAAGTTATCTTGCCCACAAGGTAAAATTAACGACGTAAAAATAGAAAAATCAGTTACTTTGATTTTTTTTCCAGCAATATTGAAGTTGTCCGTGAACTTGTTATTGGAAACTTGCAGAAAAAATTTCAGTGGGATACATAAAAAACTTAGCAAGTTATCACCTAATCACAAGGAAATGTTAACACTTACGCTCACGACACTGACAAAGTCGTACTTAAAATAACCCAACTTTTTTTTAATAAAAAACAGCTAAAGAGTATATTTTGTCCATTTTTATCTCAAATAAAAACTTGAAATATCACATGGATATTTCTTTTTATCAACTGTAAAACCACACATCTTAGATAATGTGGTTTACAGATTTTTTTGAGAAAGGTCAGATACTTTTTAGCAGGCTTGCTGAAGATACTAAAATCTCATGAAAAATGTCAGGGAAATAAAAAAAAAGTGTATTATTTGTATTTTTATCTCAGGAAACTATTTTTATCATTATAATTTTGGAGGGGGGGATGTTTTCCACATAATTGAAATGGAAGAAATAAAAAATCGATTTTTTATTAGATTTTTTCCTATATTGGACAAATTAGGGATGCTACATACGTGAACCACATTATTATTAAAGTGTGGCCTGATACATTATACTGGTGGATGAAGTTTTGCTAAAGTGTATGATTTCAGATCTATGCATATACCCGGTAATTAGCAATAACATTGAATTTATTAACCCTCACAGCACGGGCACTGTAAGAGTAAAAATATTTATAATGGCCGTACACCCATAACATATTCAAATGTATTCAAAAGAATCAGAAAGATCTAACTAAGACATTTGTGATGATTTCAAATTGAAAAAAACCTTTTCGTCTCCATGGTTTATATAAAAATAATTCGGCGCTTCAAGGGTTAAGTTATTGGTCCTTATTAATTTTACCCACGGTCTAGCTGAATTGTCCCTGCGAAAAAAAATATGTCCCAAATTATTTGATTACCTGGCAATTTCTCCAACATTTGTTACCAAATTCAGTAGCATATTTTATTTGGTTGATACTTGCTTGACAATGTACATATATTACACAGCTAGTGAAGAAAGATAAAAAGGGTGATGACCAGGACCTTTTGCATTTAAGAATATTTATTCTTTGCATTTTTTTCTCATTTAATATGGGTCAATGAAAATGCAGAAATCAGTAAATCTGTGGAAATTTTTGTTTTAAAGAAGTGAAAAACCTTAAAATGAACATTTTCAAACCCATTTTGAAGTCGTTATAATTTGTAGAGAAAAATAAAATGCAGTACATTTATTCAAACTATAACATACCAGGGTCCACCAAATCATATATTTCTTTCATGGACTTACATCCATTCACTGTGTCAAGTGTTGTCTCTGGTTCCTGGGAAACATATAAACATCTATAATTATCAGATTATAGGCCTATTATTCAGATTTTACATTGATTGGCATGTACAAAAAAAAAGCCATATACATGTATCATCAATACCAAGAACCTGGGTTCTAACAAAGCTGGGATGGAGCTGTGAGAAAGTTTACAAATTATCAAACTGAAACCTGATATACAATCTTTCCCAAAGTGAAAGTAATGCTATAAAATTTGTAAAGCAGCTACTGATATTTTATTATTTGTCAAATGTTGTCAAATTTGTCCAACGATTGATTAACACTGAACTTTGCAAAAATGTATTTTTTGTTGTATACTCAAAACAGAATGAGCAGATTAAATTGGTAATCTTAACTGGTTATTTGCTACATGATCCTTAGCATCATCTATGACTAATTCTAGGGGGATCCATGGAAAAATCGCAAACCCCGAAAATGCAATGGACCAACTTTAGTTTCAATTCTAAAACTTGGCTAAAAATTGCTGTATAATCACAAACACAATATTCTGGTTGTTTTGTTCTAATTTCATCAAGATTTTATCAAAAGTTGTTAGAATCTATCCATGGAAAATCACACATACCTCTCCAAGAAATATCCATCCTTCTGGTGGTGTGTTCAATGTATGTACCACATTCAAAGTGATGACATCTTCAAGGCCTTTGATTTTCCTCCCAATGAGAGTTCTGTTAGCATATGGACAACCCCATGCAGCATACAGATGATAACGCCCCTTCTCTGCTTTGAAGCCACTTGATCCATCCTCTGGTAGAGAAATAATACCTTTAAGTTGTATTATTTCTCACACATGATTTTGATAAATGATAAACTCATCCAAACTTTATTAATAATTTTGAATAGTTTTACCAATGTGAAAGAGCTCCTCATAACTGGGTACCCACAGAACTTCAGGAGTTAAATTCCCTGGATTTTTCTGGACTTTTCACTGTCAACATTAAGTATTTCCCCACAGGTATCATATATCAATAAATTCCTTAGGCAGTGCCTAAAAATTTAGCTAGTAATCGCATTCACATTAAAGTAAAAATAACAATAAATCAGGCAATATTTAATTATTTGACCATTATTGTATTTTATCAAGAACTGGTCATGTTAAAACAGTAATCATGCCAAAGGCTAATTGTAATTAGTCCACTTTTTAAATAAAAAACTGGATTACAAAGTGGTTATTTATAAATCTTGAGCATATACAGTATATATATAAAAATAACAAAGATAAAATGAACTGAAATAAACAAGGTAAAATGAATGATAAGGAGACTTGTCAATTTATAATTTCACATCACATTATCATGATTATAACTAACACTTCAATGTTATGGGTCTACGGCCATTATAAATATGTTACTCTTTCAGTGTGGGGATCGACCGTCAGATTCTGACGTCTAAAGTGGATAATCAACATGCATATTGTGTACACTGTAATCATGGTAATTATAGTATTTACATTTTAATTGTTCAAATCACCTGTCACCCAGCTTCTGAAGTCTTTTGATTTGACTTTTCCACAACCTTCTGCATTTTCAGATTTAACATCCATAGTACCTATTCTTCTATACTGAAAAATTGTATAATATTCACCAATTATGATGTACAGTACATGTACATTAATCACCATGATCACTTATAATAAAAATTATTCATTTTGATGTGAAATATATTTGTTGATAATGATTGTTGCATTTTGAAAAATATATCTTGCGCATCATCGGCATACATGTACAGTGAAGGATTTAAAGCTAACCTGCTGACACGAGACCGTAATTTGTATCCAGGATCGGTGATTGACACCCTAGCAACGGTCCGGCAGGATGGTGATCGTCGATCAGAACCGAAAAGAAGCCTAAATGTGTTCTCTAATTTCAGTCTCAAAGTGCCTTAGAATGCACTCAGACAACACAAATTTTTCCAAAATTTTCTGAGGTCGATGATTGTTTCTCAAGGTCGGTGAATCATGAATTTCAGCGACCCGGATGGCCGGAGAAAGTTTGGACTTAAATCCTCCACTAGGCATAGTTTTACAGTTTCAATTATTTTGATAGCCTATTAGAAATTATTAAAGTAATTTATTAAAATTAGATTGAATTCCCAGGTTTAAAAGGGTTTAACACATATTTTTTTAAAGCACTTAGGCCTACTGAGTAAGACTTCCATAATATGACCAGTTTGGTGTTTCAATTACATGTACCATATTTCATCCCCTAAGGATTAAAGGGTTGTATCTGCCACTATGTAAAGTGGCAGATACAACCTTTTAAACTTAACCTTGAGAAATAAAAAGATGTTACAATCCAGACCTTTGGTCAATGGTCTGATAGTTAATAATGGGAGAATACTGATTTACTAATGATTCATGTGATTTCATACGCCTAATAGTAAAAAACAAACGACCTCAAAAAACATTTCTCTATGGATTAAGCTGACCTGTCCCAAATTCTGGTGTGCCGATACTTGTCAAATTAAAGACTACCCGGTACCACAATGTACAAGTAGTATTGAAATATTGTGTGAACTTGAAAAAAGATCATTGGCACAAACATATATGATATTAAAACATGAATATATAATATACCGCAGTGTTCTGCAACCGAGATTATTCTACACCTGCTACAAAAATGTGATTAATCAGGTTGAAAATAGGTTTATTGGAATGAGTAACATTTCAGCTACATGATCTCATGCTCAGCTCATTTGTCATTAAAAAGTTATGGACATTTTTCAGATATTGACCAATTAGGGTCGAGATTGCTCTCAATCACTGCCATGTTGATAACTATAGAATGATTTTTTCGGGTAAAATACTATTTAAACGAACCACTTATCATGGGCCATCGGGTAATACTGTCAACGGTTCAAGCTCACTGGGTTGTCATTATTTTAAGCCTAACGTCAGCTGACATGTGGTTGTGTGTATCAGACCTTGACGTTTGAGGAGCATAGAAGCGCACGTGCACCGCAGCACACCTAATTCAAGAAGATTTGGTACACTAAAAATTGAGAACCTGGATCGAGTTTGATGCTGACACACACGGAGATAAATTAAAAGATTAATATCACATTCACTGGGAGGTTAAAAACAAACTACTGGTACGGCCTTGTAAATCAACAGCGCGTGGGAGTGTGTATTTCATGTATTGCACATCAAATTTTGCGTAATGGTTCCCAACATTAGTTTCACTCAATATTTTATAGTTCAAAATGGTGCTGATCAAGAACAATCATTTGTCTCTGGCATATGCCGACAAAATTTTCAATTTCCCAGCGAAAAAATTGTGGATGAAAAGATGCATATCCACGTCAATTGTTGCTGATTCTTAAAGACCCCTTATTGGTTCGACTAATCACGCATGAATCTTATATATTAACGTCTGAAAAACTGTCTTGCAATTGTGTGAATACAAGCTGTGACTAATACACAATAGGGCTACCGCTGGTCGGTGCTGAAACGATGTGATTTTACTATGTCTAAGAAGCCTAATGATGCTAACAGGCCAAACAGAAACCAAACTAACACCGCCATAAATGGCCTAAAATGAACCTGGGATAACCTTTTGATTTTGTGCCTTGTTGTGTCATGATATCATAGATATAGATACATAAATATTTACTGACAACGGGAAGTCTATGTATACTTATGTGTCAGTAAAATGAACAGTATAAAATATATATGCATGATTTGCAAACGTAAAACCAAACGACATACTGAAACAAGCACAGAGTAATTAAAATATGCATCATAGACTTATCTCTTCTCTACTTCTTTGGTGAAGCATATTAACCCTTACACTGCTGCATAAAATTTGCAGCATGTGTGGTTTCCCACTAAGTAATATCCTGATATCTGGCACCTTTTTTCTTAAAAAAACATCTGATGAACAACTGATAATAAAAGACATTATATTACAAAATCAGTCAGTTAGCTATCTTTAAAGCGCAAATAAGAAGACACCACAAAACGATTTCTAGTGAAAAAAAAATCAAAAAAAAAAATTTCAAAAAAAAATTTCAAAAAAAAAATATCATTATTTTTTTTTTTCAAAAGAATTTATTCGACGACGGCAGGCTGCGCTTGGCTTATTTTGGGCGACTATAGTCGCCCATAGCAGTGTAAGAATTACCTTGAACAGCCCCAAACCATGCTAACTGATATCAAACAAAATGTTGTTTTTTTATTCCAAGTAGGCCTATTTAACATAATTTTTATGTTTAAAATTGACTGAATTTATAGCAAGTTATTAAATTCGCATATTGGAAGGCTTTATGACGTTATGACCTACGGAAAAAAAACCAAGAAGTTGAAGCAGGCAAAATATTAAAACTCTAAAGAATGTATGTACAGTACTGTGCAATTGAAACTTGTAGGGGGGGGGAGGGGAAATACAATGAAAGGGAATTCATGTTTCCTAGTGAATTCCCTTTCATTTTTTTTCACAGGAGTTTTCAATAGTTTTCACGGTAGCCACTGGAGAAATCAGGGGAATTAGATTTCCCCAAGAGGGAAATGTATTTCGCACCTGGGAAAACAAGTGAAAACGAGTAAAAATATGTGAAAAGCTTTTCATCTGATTTACCCAGAGTTCCCCTGAATTTCCCCAGAATTTCCCACATTTTTAATTCTTTGTTTCGCATTTATCTGATTATGTTGAATCCTTATTTTCAAAGATACATGTATAAATAGGCCTAATGCTCAGAGATGCTGTACACTTGTGAAGTTGTATTGGAAACTGCACAGGAAACTGGGGAATCATTGGGGAATCTGGGGAATTCAGGGGAAATCCGAGGGGAATTCAGGTGAAAATGAGGGAAAATTTGGGAAAATTTTGACTGTTGACTGTTCTATAAAATTACTCTTTACATTTAAAAATTGGATCTATAATAATCAATTATAAAGAAATGTGAAAACTGGTTTGCATGGCAACACATTGTTTTAAACTTAAATTGGGTCTGATACATTTATTTAATCTGTTCCATACCCCACTGTATTTCCCGATGTATGATATTTCTTAATAATTCTACATCACAAAAAGGAAGTTAGTCTACTGTATTTGGGAAATCATCTGCAGCACTCTTATGGAAATGATGCTTTGACAATGATGATAATTTTAACTTTTGACTTCAATGATGACCCGACCTTGACTTCAATGATGACCCGACCTTGAGAGGCCTAGAGCTTGAGGTTACAAAATATATTTTTATTGAAAATAATCTTTATTTTATGACAATTTTTTAAAACTGTATGAAATGTTTGAAGCTGCAAGCCGTAATTTAAGAAAAAATATCTATTCAGCTACCTCTATTTTCGCAGAAAAATCAAGTGTACAACGATGGTCTAAAACAATAGTGGGTCAAGTCGACTTGACAGCGAAATTGTGTTTATCTTTTTGCTTAGAACTACAGTCTGCTAAATCCACTTATCAGCATGTAGACTTGGACTTATAATGATGAAACACACAGCGATTGGAATTTGACAGTAGATCAAATGGAGTTATCAGAGTATTTTTTACCTGCAAAAGTGATTTACAGAAGCAAAATTGGGATCAACAAGACACCAAGTTGACTTAGCGCTTTCTTACACCAGGAACACAGAATATACAGAGATTGTTCCTAGATCAACAATAAACTAAGTCCAGGCATTTCCCCTGTGTTGTCTCCACATGTCTCAGAATAAGAATGCGCTAAGTGCACTTGCACCGTTGTTGTCCCAGAAACAGAGCCCATAAGCATATAACACGAGAATAACAATGTGTCAAGTCGAATTGGTCCTGTGTTGAACAGATATTATGCTGATATGTGCTCCTTTTCCCGAGAATAACAATGTGCTAAGTCGACTTGATCTATTGTTTTAACCTGAATTTGGAATAAATTCAAACTTTATACATATTATAGATGACTTAGCTGGTTATTATTCTAAAGGCCAAAAATGTCACTTAGCACACTATTGTTTTAACCCATCGACAATATCTGCACAGCTTTTGAGCACCTTCACAATAGACAAAATTGTCATTTCCCTGCGCACTAAAATTTAAATATCTCAAAAACTACTCATGATATCTTGTCCTAGCTATATCAGTAGATCTACATGTGTGTAAAATTTAATTTATTTCTGACAAGTTTTAATTTATTATTGAACTTCAAAGTGCCTAACAAGAGAGAGGCCTGCCACAATGGAAATCTGGTCCAAAATTGTGCACTGATAGCAATAGTTAGAAGGATCTTGCCCTCCACTAGGCCTTTTGGTTGTGAAGGGTGGTTTTGCCAACTAAGGGTGGACAAAAGGGCAGCTCATCACATACTTGATACAGTCCTAAATTAGGATGTGTGTTTTGGGCTGTTCTGGCATTCCACATAATATTGTTAATTGACTAATTTCTTTGCCGATTTACTAAACAATATCCTAGTTATCTAAATCTAAATTTTAGATTTTGAAATGGGTCATGTTTGGAGGTGCTCTAATCTGACTATTTTGTGTCAAAATAATTTGCGCCTTCACGCCAAGCGCTCATGCACCTCCTATTTTGTAAATTTACTCATTTCTTTGCAGATTTACAAAACAACATCTTAATTATCTAAATTTTAGGTTTTGAAATGAGTCATGTTTGGAGGTGCTATTATTTTGTGTCTTAATAATTTACGCCAAGCGCTCATGCACCTCCTAAATATTGTTATTTTATTTTAAAACCAAGAATACATTTGGAAAGGGACCACAATTGCCATCTTTTTGCTACTGCAAATGGCATGATAGACCACATATCAATTGGCAAGTTGATGTTGAATCACATGAGAAAAAGACATGTAAAAAAACAGAAAAAGTACAAAAAACTCTAAATTCGCCTTTTTATTAGGATGAACTGTAACATTTTTCTATACTTCAATCATTTTAAAAAATTTAGGCAAATTTATCAAGTTTATACCTCTAAATCTTGTGATTGAATACATGTGCCAAATTTCGGAAATAGACCATAAATAATTATATACCGACTGTTATCATAAAACATCCCCTATTTCACGGAAATTACAGATACCCCATTACATTGAATATAACGCCAACACCGGCTCGTGTTGGTTGCCCTTGTCAGGCTGCTGTACATGTATCTAAATCTAAAACTTCCAACAGGTGCATCATCTCAGTAGTTTTCCGCAGCTGCTTCAAAAAGTTCAAGTGTCTGGGTGATGTTTTGGATTCTGTTATAACAATTTGCAACATTGACTGATTGAGGTGTCATCTTTTGGAAGTTTTTATAATTTAGCTCAGATTTTGTCAATTTTTTTGATCTAGCACAGCATTTTTATTGCTCAGTGAAAACTGTGGAATGTGGTCAAATGTTAGAATGTCGGCAGATATGAAGAAAGGCGCAGCATAATTTTATTGGACAAATATTAAAATTTATAGAATCTGCCTAACAGCATGAACAGTTAGGCCTAACACAATAAGAATTTTAAAATTGTCCAATAAGTAGTTAGCAAAGCCACCCTCCACAATGTGTTGAGGAACATAGTGGAGGGCGAAATCGTTCTAACTACCAATTAGTTGAATAACTGAATAAGGCCTAGAATAGAATAGAATCTTATCGACCCGCTGACAGGCTAATTCCGCAGCTGTCTGTGGTGACCTGCTCCGCAGGGCTACATCGACTCCAAGCCTCCATGGGCCTGGAGAAGCGAGCATCCACCTATTTCCCCACTCCCGTACCCCCTCCCACCTTCTAATTTTTATATCTACTTTACTCCCCCCGCCTATTTTGCTTTAATGGGGTCCACACCCTTAGATCAGTCCCTCTCCCTCTTCTGTGTTTCTTCTCTGATCATGAGTTATACCCCCAGTTAACCTGAAAGTCCGCATAGCACCAGATAAATCTGGGTACAGGGCCCCGTTTTATCAAGCTGAAAAGATATGAGATCTCGTAATTCTCGTGACTTTGGCCTGCCACTTACCAGCTTACGAGAATATAGAAGCTCGTTGATTTTCCTCGTATACGTATGTCTCCCTCTTTAACATGTATAGGGAGGATACGAGCACTCTGATTCTGAACCACTCGTTGTATTTTAACGATCCTCATATGCAAATGAGCTATTAATACGAGCTCGTATCTTTTCAGGTTGATAAAACGGGGCCCAGGACTCCCACCGCCTGGCGAGTTCTTGTTCAACTACCCCCACAGTAAAAGCTAAACTGGAATAAGAAGTGCTGGTAGGGGCGATAATTGGTGAAAATTGGATGATAGGGGATACAAATGCATGAAATGAGATCCACGTGGTTTATTCTATTACTTACATTTTCATTCAGTGTGTAGGCCTATGTCTTGTCGTAGCGTACTGATAGTCTAATGACAATGAGGCAAAATCAATAAAGTGTAATGATTCATTTTAAAGCATAATAATAGTGAACGGCATGGGACGTCAAGTTTGTTTGTTGTTGTTTGTTTGGAATAGCTAGCCCTCAAGTGGGGCTGAATGGGGCTTCCGACTTTGTCAATCTCCAACTCCCGGCAAGGATCAATGCATCTCTTAGAACCCATGAGTGCCGAGCCGATTGCCTCACTTTGCGAATCTGCCGACCAGCCACTCCCCTCATCTTCTGCTTCTCCTCAGTGCACCTCCAGACTCAACTTCGAAGAGTCTCAGATTGCTGTGGTGATGCTGATGATGCCGGGAAGCAGTGGTAAAGGCCGATGACAGAGCCACCCTTTATTTGTCTGTTTCCAGACCGACTGCTTGTCTGTTGCCAAACGCTTAGTGTCTGTAGCCAGACTCGGCGATGGAGGAGCCAACCCTTTGTTTGTCTGTTGTTACTTGTCAAACTGATCACGAAAAGGGAGATGAATAACAGTGCCCATAGTTTGCGACTGCCTCGGACTTGCAATGGTATGCTGCATGTCACGGACACCCATACCTATCACCGTATCTACCCCATGTTAAAATTAAGCAGAGGGATTTGAAGGGTGAGAGCCATATGTTCAAGTTGAAGGAAGGGGTTGAGGGACGAGAGCCATTTGAGTTTAAGGGAGGTGTTCGTGGGCCGTGTTGACATTAAGGACTGGATAGGGGGATAACAGACAAGAGCGTTGTTAAAATTCCTCTTGAGAGATTTAAAGAGCGAGAGTCAGGTTCAAGTTGAAGGGAGTGGGCCGAGAGTAAATTTCCAGACCCTCAGTCGTAGAGTCTACCACAGAAAAAAAATGTCTGTTGCCAGACCGACTGCTTGTCTGTTGCCAGACGCTTAGTGTCTGTTGCCAGACTCGGCGATGGAGGAGCCAACCCTCTGTTTGTCTGTTGTCACTTGTCAACATGACAAAGGTAGATTGATGGGCATCTTGGTGAGGCTGTTGGTTCCTCAAGGAACCCGTTCTCAGACAGCTGCTGTGCCCAGGAATATTTTAGAAGTCGGATTGTCACGTCGCCATCTTGGATTGCGGTGATTTGCCCCCCTACCACACATCTAATAAAACATAAACAGCATATTTGAGCATAACTTCTATTAAACGCAGCACTTAGTTTTCTTATATTGTATAATATTAAAATTAGAGTCCACTGACCTTTTTTCGCCTACCTGTGACGTCACGCCGTCTTACAGCCTCTTGTGCTTTACTGTATCAGTAACGTGACGGGGAAACAATTTATGAAAAAGTAAAAACACAAAGTCACATTAACCCGTTGAACACAAGATTATCATGCTACTGCGCTGTTTCTGAAACGAGATTATTTTATGACGTCATAGTTATCTCATGTAATCAGACCCGGAGATCTCCGGGGCTCGTATGTGAATGGTCTCCCTAAATCACGGATATCTTCAAGGCTCGTCACAAATTACCGGGTTAAAAGTGATCAACCAGGATCGCATGTTTTTCGTTGATTTCTCGGTCAATTGTCAACCGATTTTCATGAAATTTGGTAACAATCATATTTCAACAGAATCCCAATATCACTGAGAATTTTATATCGTATTTCAAAAGTTAGACCATTTGACATGTAATAAAGTGAAATTACGACGTCCCTCTATAAACCCATTAAACTAATTCTATAATTTTATTACATGTCAAATGGTCTAACTTTTGAAATACAATATATAATTTTGCGAAATGTTTACCGCTGTTAGGATTTGAATAGAAAATGTCCTTTGCAAAATTTCAAGAAAATCGGTTCAGAATTCGGGGAGAAATAGCCGAGAATCATGCGATCCTGGTTAATTTGACGGTGAGTATAGACTATATAATCACTCCATTTTGGTAGGTCAAAAATATTCTTTGCTATAGCAAAATATTATTTGCTCAATGTTTGCCATTGAACCTGACAGTATCAACTCCCATATTTTTTATTCAAAATACGTCCATGTGGAGTTTGTTCGAACAAAGACAATGGGGCTAGTTCGACTGTTCAGACTAACACCACAAACTATCTGGTACATCAACACTGTGCAGACAAGCCCCATTCAAACAACCCTAAGTGAAAAATCTAACTTTAACAGGTTTTTCTGACTCTACTTTGTTTTCAATTCTTAGTATATCAGAATACCAGGTTCCCCAAAGGAACCCCTTTGATACATGAAAGTATGGTCATAAATATGTAGGCCCTACGCTATATACCGGTATGGTACCGGTACTAAAGTCAATCGAAATATGCTCAGCTAATGTATGGATAAGCAATAGGCCTATACACCAAATCATAGGCCTATCAGCTTCGTTGAAGGAACCTTTATGCATCCCGGTTCCTGGAAAAAAATTAACCTATACTTCAATAATATGACTAATATATATATGGCCATAAATCATTTTAGCATCATTTTAACCCTTTGTATCCCTGTGAGATTATCATGAAACAATTATATCCTTGACGAAAGAGATAGCGTGTGCTTATTAAATAGGCCTAGACCTATAACATCTATGATTACTATATATTCACAAAATTAAATTTTCTCTGTATTTATTTTGTTTTACTAGAGGTTAGAATAGCTGCATTAAAATATTTTGTGTGATCATCCCTTCATTAGTATACACGTCCATGGACTTCGGCGTATTTAGGGTGGTGTCACAATGTGTACAAACGCTGGATTATACCTAGTTCCTCTAGAGAACCCATAGCCTCACCAATCTGGCTCCCACAATAGGGTCATAGAACTGATCATGTAGATATTAGGTCAAGTGGAGATTTCGACCACATCATTTATGTAATGGGAGCGGAAAGTAAAATGAGTGTACAAGTAGGCTAAGATAGCTGCTGCAAGGCATCATAATAGTACAGACCAAAAATTATTTAACCCTTCAACCGCCGGTCCCGGCTATATTCAAGTTTTCACTTTTTTAATAACACATTAAATACCAGCTTTCGAACATGTTAATGATAAAACGTGACATCAATCTACAAGATTTCAAAATAGTTGACCTCCATTTTGTCAAATCTGAACAAGATTCACTCACTTAAAGGAAGTACGTCGTCACGACTGCGCCGGTCACAATATTGCTATTTTACGGGCTCCGTAATTTACTAAGTAAACACTGGGAGGGAAATCTGAAGTCACGTGACTATGACGACACCAAGCTTTGAATCCAGGGGAAAAAATGGCCGACATTGGAGGCAAGTTGAACAGATTTCGAATTAAGCCATGTTTTTCTGCGAGTGAGCGTAAAAGAAGAAGAAAAGTATATGTAAATAGGCGAGTACGTCGTCAGGTTTAGATCGGTACCGCTATAGACCGCTGGAATGACACGAAAAAGACACTTGGACCTTGGTCAACTGACAGAGCGTCGCAGTGCATTTGAATGATGTTGTGATTTGGTTTGGCGACACGACGTCGACGACAATAGTCTGTCACATCTTTCTTGACAGTATTCTACGATAGAAGGTAAGTTAGCGACAATGGATACAACTTTTGACTATTTTGTTTCGCATGAATCTAGATTCTACTTCCAAGTCTAACACTAACAGTAACAATAAACATGTCTTTATTTTCAACGAAATAGGCCTGAAAAAAGGCTAAACTCAGACTGTGGCCGGGCGATAATAAAAGTTTCTGTCAGTGTCATTCATGGCATCATGCATTCATGGGCGCTAATAGACAGAAAATCCGTCTCTAGCGTAAATTTAGATGTCAATAAAAAGCCATGAGAGGACTGTTGCACAGGTTAGGGCGCTAACAGTTAGACCCCATAGCCTCCCATAGGCTTAATGTGAGAAATGGGCCTATTGAGTAACATTACCCTAAGATCAGATCAGATCATAGGCCTAGACATAGTACCCTCACATAATTTTTTTTTTTTTTTAACTTTTAGTCTATGACCAGTCTAGGACCCTAGTATGAGTATGACACAATTAATTATATTAAGGTTATCGATTTCTCTGTCATTTCTGAACCGATTTTCTTGCATAGGACATTCCAAGTTAGGCCTATGGCTATGTGAGTATGTCCTAACAGTAACATCGGTAAAAATTTCGCCAAATTATATTCAATATTTCAAAAGCTAGACCATTTGACATGTAATAAAATTCCAGAATTAGTTATACCTGCCGTCAGATTAACTTGTATCGCATGTTTTTCGCCGATTTTAAAGTCAAGTCTCAATTGATTTTGATGAAATTTTGCAAGGACTGTTTTCCAGTCACGCAGCGACTACCGTAAAATTTTCATAAAAAAAAATTACATAGTTTAAAAGTTGAACCCCGGTCACCATTTGACATGTAGTGAATTTGTAATTACGACGTCCCTCTATAAACCCATTGCACTGGTTAATATAAGGTTCGTTTTTTGCATTACGTGCCAGATGGTCTAACTTTTTAGCTATACAATATTTTCCGATGAAAATTTCAAGGTAGTTGCCGCATGACTCGAAAATAGGCCTTGCTAAATTTCATCAAAATCGGTTGAGAATTGACTGAGAAATCGGCGAAAAACATGCGATACAAGTTAATCTGACGGCGGGTATAGATAGTGTAATTAATGGGTTCACAGAGGATCCATGTCATATCTTCTATTTACTAGGGCTATACTTGTCAAATGAGCTAACTTTTGTAATTCTGCATATAACTAAAAATACGAAATTTTTACCGATGTTGGGGGAAGCATAAAATATGTACCAAGAAAATTTAACCCAAAGTTTTGAATAGCAGCTGAGAAAATTGACTGTACATAGACTATGTACATACAATCTAGCAGTATAGGCCCATGGCTATAGATCCCACTGTTATTTCAAATGTTCAGGCTTTGATCCTCTGACTTTAATGTTTCATTTG
Source organism: Flabesymbios commensalis (assembly GCA_964017125.1). Taxonomy (NCBI): domain Eukaryota; kingdom Metazoa; phylum Annelida; class Polychaeta; order Terebellida; family Flabelligeridae; genus Flabesymbios; species Flabesymbios commensalis. The sequence continues at coordinate 44,825,609 of OZ024907.1, forward strand.
GCACTTGGGATCTAAAAGTAGGAAAAAATAGTTTAAATTGTTTGTGCTGAAAACAGTGGCCTATTTTAACTGAAATGACAGCATAATATTGGATGTACATGTATTTTCCTTTGCCAACCCCCTTCGTGCTGAGTGAGGGGGAGGGGGGAACTCATGATCCTCCCCCCCCCACTCCCTGTTGGAAACCCAGAAGTTGAACCATTTTGCAAGATATTTACATAAATATAGGCCCTACTACACCAACTTTCCTCCAGAAACGTTGGGTGGGGGTACCGAAAAGGGTATGGGTGTTCATCCTTGAAAAAATAGGGTTTTAAATTATCATGCTTAAAATAGTATATGTGCACAAATGTGGCCTAAAGTCATGAAAATCCCATTTATTTATTATTTTTGAGTATAAGGCCACTATGTTTTTTTCTCTGTTTTAGATGAGCGCGCGCATTAGATTTAGGCCGCGCATTACCAAAAAAAAACATAGTGTTTTTTTCTGCCCAGGCGCGCATTGAATTGTTGCCGATTTTTGAAAAAAACCATTTAATTTTGGTAGATAACAAAAACGTTCCGAAAAAAAACAAGTTCATTTAATGAAATAAAAAACTTCTTTCCAGCTATGTTTTTTTTGCTTGTTTTTTCGTCGCCCTCATTAACTTTATTTAAAATAGGTCAATTTTTATTTATTTCGTCGCTCTCATTACCTTTTCCAGAATTTGTCCAATGTTTTTTTTATTAAGTCGCCCTCATTAACTTTTCTGAAAATAGTTGGAATTTTTTTTTTTTCTCAAATGTTTTTTTTACCACCCTCCCTCTTTAGATTTTCGATTTTTTCTGATCTAAAACAGAGAAATAAAAACCAGTGGCCTAAGCCTGACAACCCTGACAGTTTAACACAATTAGAATAAAATTCAGTCTGTCTGCCTACATAGTGTATTCATGAGCAAAGGTTCATTGTAAGCTACGTCCACAATCACTGCAGTATCTGAAAGTGAACTATACATACAGGCCAATATAAGAAATTTGAATGACAATAAATAATATAATGTAATTCTGATTGATATTTAAAGTGAATCTTAGTGAGTCCACAGCCATAAAGTTTTTACCCGGTTTAACCCTTAAAGCGCGGGAAACAATTTGAGACATCAGATTCTGAAGTCTAAATTTGATCCCAGCACTGTAATCTTGAGTAAAAAAAATCATTTGATCTGCAATGTAAAGGTAAAAATATTTATAATGGCTGTAGACTCATAACATATATCAAATGAAGCTGGAAGAGCTAACTAAAACATTTATGATGATTTTAAATTGAAAAAACCCTTTGGTCCCCATGGCTTAAACAACATTATTTAAGCGCTTTAAGGGTTGACCAACTCAAATGTACTGAAAATAATATACAGTGTACATGTACATACATGTACTGATAAATGGGTAGTTGAATATTGATCATATTGATGCTCGCTTATTCGCATTATCAGTGATTATACTCTTATTTTATGTATTTGGAGATATTCAATTTTCATGAATATAAATCTATGAAAATATTCTTAATTATTTTAAGATGACAATGTAAATAAATAATTTAGCAGGGCAAGTGTTATAATTATTGTTTGTTTATTGTTTGTGGAATTGTATATTCCAGTTTTGAAATAATAATCAGCTTCTTTCTTTGTCATTTATTTTTTTATCAAGCTCTACATTTTTTTATTTTTTGTATTGTTGTTACAAATTATGACATTTTCATTTTTCCAGTGTACTAAAGACATCTGAACAATGTGGGAAATATAGCCTGAAAATGTATTTCATAGTTCCTGAAACCACCTATTAGGCTTCTAAAACAGGGAGAGAAATTGAACTTATAAATTGGATGTAGGCTATCCGGTGAGTAGGCCTAAATGTAGTGCAGTTATTTCTTGTTTTTTTTGTACTGGCAGCTGACAACTTCTCAGACAAAACATAGCTGAAGTCTGATTATTATATTTTTAACTAAATAAATTTTAACAAAAATCTTTAAAATGAACTGATGTATTTCATAGTTCCTGAAACCACCTATTAGGCTTCTGAAACAGGGAGAGAAATTGAACATATATATTGGATGTAGGCTATCCGGTGAGTAGGCCTAAATGTAGTGCAGTTATTTCTTGTTTTTTTTTGTACTGGCAGCTGACAACTTCTCAGACAAAACATAGCTGAAGTCTGATTATTATATTTTTAACTAAATAAATTTTAACAAAAATCTTTAAAATGAACTGATGAATGCTATATTGCTAATTTGTTTTCCACAATATCAATGCAGGGTTCCTACTCACCTGGAAAACCTGGAAAAAAATTCCATGCATGGAAAAATCATGGAATTTTAAAAAAAGGACATTTTCATGGAATTTTGCTTCAGTTATCCCCATTTTTTCAATATCAGAATAAATTTTGCAGAATTTATTCTTTGCACAAGTGTTCCTTTCTAATAGCCTGATATTTGACTACTGGTGGTTGCATATATATGTGCCCAAATCTTTTGACGTACAAAAACAATTTAGGCAAATGATAACAATTTAGGTAAATTACACATGCAGCCAAAACGGAATTGAGCCCTATTTTATTTCCTGGAAAAATAACCTGGTATCATTGAAAAATCATGGAAAAATCATAGAATTTTGTTTTAAGTTTTGAGTGGGAACCCTGTCAATGTAATGATTTTGATTGTGCACATGGCTACATTGCAAAAATAATGTAATTATTATTGATAATTATGGTAATTAAATAATACTTTCAACTGATCGCTGCATTGCTGCATCTTCTTCTAGGATTGCCATGCCACTACTGAAGTACAATTATGTCTTATAATTTAGCCAGCTCTTCTTTAATACTTTTGTTAATTATAAATATCAGTCCTGGAGATGCCAAAACATATCAAATGTAAAATACCCTGACAGTGCCTCCTGTACACATGTGTACATTTGTTTCTCCTATTTTAGACTTACTCAAAATCAAACGAATTTTAAATTGTATTGTTTAAAATAGCATATATCACAGTCAATAATGGCCACAAGTCCCTGATTTTGTTCGAGTTGACATTTTTTCTCAGGGCATATATCACTTCTGAAGCCGCACATTTTGTGTTATAGTAATGGTCTACCTACATGTATCTAGCAAGGTTTTCCAGATTTTATGCATACTACCTTGACTACGGTTAATAATGACCGAAAGTTGGTCATTTTGCATTTGATTGGGTTTAAATTTCTCAGAGCATTCTCATATATGCATTCCTGAAACCACACATTTTGTTTTAAAACAAAAATTAGTATTAAATACAGTAATGTGTGTATATAAATACACGAATGTATGCATGTAGATACAGTAAAATAGTCTAGCTATCTGGCACAGTCATCCAGATACATGTACCAACAACATTCAAAAAAATAGGCTATTTTGGTGGATAGATGTAGATAAAAAAAAAAGTCAAAAGGCCTAGGGTGATATGAAGAAAATCAGCAGCAGGATGAAGATGAGAAAGAGGGAATGAAGGACAGAGAGAGAGAAGGAGAAAACAAAGTAGAAGAAGAATAAGTACAAAAAAATAACAAAAAAATAAGGATAGGATAATTATAGGAAGAGGAGGAAAGGAGAATTGAAAGAGGATGAAGAGGAGGATCATGAAAGAATGAAGAGGGAAAGAAAAATAGAAATATGAAGAAAAGGATAAGGAAGAGAAGGCGGGACATTGAAAATAAAGAAAAAAAAGAAGGGGAATGAGGAGGAAGAAGAAGTGGAGACTGAGGAACAGAAAAAATTGAAAGAAGAGAATAAAGGAGAAAGAAAAGAGGAAGACTACATGAAGGATAAGAAAAAAGAAGAGGAGTATACTGTGATGCTAATGAAAGAAAGTAAATAGAAGCGGGATGAATGAGGGAGGAGAAAGGGTAGGTAGAGGAAAAGGAGAATGAAGGAATGGGATAGAGAGATAAATGGAAAGAAGAGGGAGAGAAGGAGAAGATGGAAAACGAGAAGAAGAGAGAAGAAAGTAAAATATAGAAGGATCCATGATTAAGAGAAGCTGGAGCAGGATGGAATGGGGAGGAAAAGCAGAATGGAGGAGGAGGAGTAGAAGTAAGATGGAAGAGAAGGAATGAAGAAGAGGAAAAATGGAAGAGGATACATAGGAGGAATTGGAAGAGAAAGAACAAGAAGATGGAAGAATTAGAAAGAAAACTAAAAAGGACTAGCTGGGACCGAAATATCACTGCTCTTGTTGCCGTGCAGATTCATTCTAAACATGCACCTTTTTTAATTGAAATGTTTTAATTTCGCTAATGTATTGTTAGTGAGTCCTTCATTTTCAGTGTATTCTTTTCAAATTTGTGTATTGTTATTATTACTATTATTAGTAATCTCTGGAAATAATAAATTGGCTAATTAGCAAGATAGCAAAGATGGCTGCAGTGGAAGGTGGAGATTCTCATATTTGCCACGCAAATATAACATCCAGTATAAAGGATTAAATAACAATATGATTATTCATCCTTTCTTCACAATTTTTTTAAAAACATTCTCTTATTTGTCACCTTTCTACAGTCACCAACATTCCTCCAATCTTAATATCCTGTATCGAAACACTTGTTTTAATACATTTGAAAATGGGCTAATTTTCATTTCAAAGATGGTTTAAAATTACATTTCCTTATATATATCAATGTAAACCCTGCTAGGGGGGGGGGGCGCTTTTTGTTTTTGTACGGTTTTGTCCGTCGCCGCTGGCACTGCAGCCACGTGTGGCCGCACCCGTAATTTCTTACCCAGATAGATCTACAAAACCGCTTCTCGAATTCATACGGTGTTCCAGATACTGATAACTAAAATCATGTCCCAAGCTGCATCAATTTTTCAGGAAATTTAAAAAAAAAACCCGGGTCATGTCGGCCATCTTTGCTCCTTTTTCGTCAAATTAGGACCTTGTCACCCTGCTAACTTCAAAGCTGCTTATCCGATATACTCAATATTCAACACACTGCATAGTAGTAATAATTCCTAGAGTAAGTCAATTTTTCACAAAGTTTGGGGAAATATCTGGGTCATGGCGGCCATCTTTATTCTTTTTGACTCAAAATTTAGCACCTTGTCATGCCCTAGAGCTGCTAGCATCTGCCTCAAAGTATATTACTTGATAATTACATGTACAAATTGATTATCTGGAGGGATTATAAATAATTTACAATTTTTATTTGAAAAGTGTCAGGGGGAGCCTTCTTGGGTGTTTACATGATAAATATGTACATCTAGTTTCTCTCTCTATATATAAATATAAAGAATTCACTGAGCAGTCAGTATGCCGAAGATCTGATTTTCACCAAAGTTTTCTTGAGCATTATATGATTTATTAAGTGTCCACCCACTATGTGGTGTAGACTTATTGTTTTAGTGCTGTCTATTGTTCTTATTATTATTATTATTCTTCAACAATTTGACGACGTAAACGCTCTCCAGTCGCCAATATTTATCCGATCTTCGCAACTTTTTTTCTGAACACTCTCTGATGGATTATCCTGTTAAATTTCGAAAATCAGCTAATTTGCATATCCAAGATGGCCGCCATGCATATCTGATATCGATGATCGACGTAAACGCTCTCCAGTCGCTAATATTCATACGATCTTTGCGATTTTTTTCCTGAACACCCTCTGTCTGATTGATTATCCTGCCTGAGTTCGAAAATCAGCTAATTTGCATATTCAACATGGGCTAATTTGCATATTCAAGATCGACGTAAACGCTCTCCAGTCCCCAACATTCATCCGATCTTCGCGATTTTTTCCTGAACACCCTCTGATAGATTATTCTGACTGAGTTCGAAAATCAGCTGATTTGCATATCCAACATGGCCGCCATGGGCTAATTTGTATATTCAAGATCGATGTAACTGCGCTCAAGTCGCCAATGTTCATCAGATCTTCGCAATTTTTTTTCTGAACACCCTCTGATGGATTTCCCTGGTTGAGTTCGAAAATCAGCTAATTTGCATATCCAAGATGGCCGCCATGGCACTTATGTTATATAGCCCATCGTTACTGCATTGGCAATAAACTTTTAATTGTGGAAAGTGGAGACTTTCATATTTGCCATGCAAATGTAAGATATCTAGTTACTACTGATTTGAAAATAGGCTAATTCGCATATCCAATATGGCCACCATGGCACTTCTAATATTGGCTATAAACTTTGAAATGGTAGAAGGTGGAAATATTTGTCATGTATCTAATCATTATTATTCTTAAACAGTTCAACGACATAAACACTGTACAGTCCCCAATATTCGTCTGACCTTCATATTTTTTTTCTTTACTCTCTGATGGATTACCCTGGTTGGGTTTGAGTGGCTAATTTGGCTCTTTTTTATAACATGACATCTTACTAGCATAGACGCTGTAGACATGATAGACGTCAATATTTATAAAATTTTCAAAAAATGTTGTTGTCAATTTTTGGGGGGATTATCCTGGTAAGTTTGAAAAAATTGCTAATTTGCATATATATAACTTGATCACCATGATCACCTGGGGTCTTCCTTACAAACTAGCAATTTATTATAAATTTTGTAACTATATTTTTCAAACTGATAGAAAGGGTTTAGAAATAAAAATAATGCTGAGTAACGTTGGAAATATATCTACGAACAGTTTGAAAATTTTAGGATGGACAAACTAATAATAAAAAAATATTTATGGTCGGTTCATTAAAAATAATTTTATCTTTTTCTGCTTGCAGAATGCAACAAAGCAATAAGTGAGAAGTCCTGCTACCTCAGAAGGTTGCTAGAAATTGTGATAACACCTGAGATATACACCATATGATATTCCAAGGAAAATGATGGGTGAACTACCAATGTACCAGCCTGCTGAGCTGTCAGAAGATTATCTACGGAGACCAAATATCCCACACATTGTTAATCCACCAAGGAAAGAGATCAGAGAACCCATTTCATGATTTTGAGTAACGTTGGAAATATATCTACGAACAGTTTGAAAATATATCAATTGACCCGGAGTACCAAAATATCACTGCTTTTGTTAAGAAAGAAATATTCCATTTGTAATATTTTTTTGTTTTGTTTACTGTATATCTGGTAATATTAGCGAGGTTTTATTTTTTAAGTTCATAAAAATATACGGGTCATATCTGAAAAACATCTGGGTCAGGACTAGGAATTACAATTTTAGAGGAATGCCAACAGAGCACTCACTTGCTTATGTTTTTAATTGTCTGTATGAAAATTTATGTGGCCACCCGGAACTGTATTTACAAATAATTATAACAAACATTAATTCTAAAAAATGGCATAGGAAACGGACGGTGAAGTGATAATAATAATCAATCAGCAACTAGTGTGTGCCCTAATTTTTAGCCCTATACTTTAGCCCTCTCTCGGTGGCAGATAGCCTGTGTTGATTCAATTTTGCTCCAGATACCGATGTTGCATCACTAACAACTTGGCATCAAAAACAACCACTTTAGTGTCATGTTTCATGTTAACTCGCCGCCTTCTAATGTGGACACAACATCCATACCCTGACACTCACCCTGATATCTCCAGAACTTTTTTTTCATTCACTCTGTATTTAACTTACTAAATACTAGTATAAATTCCTAGGCTGCATAATTTTTTCAGAAAGTTCAGAAAAATATCTGAAAAATATCTGGGTCATGGCTGCCTTCTCTTACTTTTTTCATCAAATTCAGACCTTGTCATCCGGATTTCTATAAAACTGTGCTTCTTTAGTATCCCCGCCCGTAGGGGAAGGAGGATTTTAATCGCGCCGGGATTCCGTCAGGCGTTACGTTTTCTTGTGGCCACAAAAACTACTGGTCAATTTTTTTTTTTTAATTTTTAACATTTAAAGCAGCATGGGGATGTGCAAGTGATGTCGTCCCTGCACGCGCCGTTTCCGCCGCCGCACACGGTTTTTTGGCTACTACACCAACATGGTGCAACAGATTGAATTCATAATTGAAATATTCATACAAACATTCAAACCCTCCTGGCACTTTTTTTACCCAAGGTCAAAGGGTCAAAAAAATTCTTGTTAACGCCATAACTTGAAAAATAATAATTGGATCTCTCCATTTTTTTACTTGAAGTTACCCATGAGTACGGAGATCACATGATTAGATTTTCAGCTTTCCACCAATAATCAAAATGGCCGCCACCTGGCCATCATTATTTCTTTTTCGACTTATTTTTTGTTCTGAATCTACTTGAAACCTAGTACCGGTATATAGGTTTTCAGGGTCCGCGAGTCTATTGGCATTGTCCTTTTTCATGTGCGATCCAAACTCTTGATATAGCGGCCATCTTGATTTTATCATTGATCTTCTATTATTGGCATAACATATATTTGAAACGGTTGTGTCAGATTTGTGGACATTTCGCGTCAGTGCATCAGCCAAGTGTGTTTGATTGATTGCACAGTATTTTGAGTGAAAATTATACAAATTTTGCAATCACGTTCCCCACGGTATAGAGATGTGCAGGTGTTTTTTCAATGTTTTACTGAAATTCGAAGTTGATGAACTTCATAATTTTTTGTGGTCGCAAAAACGAAAAATTGAAGTCATAAATAATTCACATTTTACAATAACCATCTGGAAATGTGCAGGTGATTTTACTGAAATTTAAAATGGCCACGACAAGTGAACTTTTTAATATTTGTGACCGCAAAAACGGTTAGCATAATTTATGGCCGGGGACTTCAGGCCTCTTGCTCACCCAGTGTTCAATATGTATATATATACTGGAGAACCCTAGGGAAAATATCCTGAGCATTGTAGCCATCTTTAATTGTTTTTAATTAAATTAAGAAACTGTCACCCCGATAACTAAAATTCTTACGCAATAAACTCAATACTCAACTTATATGATACTAGGATTAATTCATAGACTATCAATTTTTCATTAGGTTCATAAAAATATACGGGTCATGGTGGCCATCTTTAATCTTATTTCATCAAACTTGGACCTTGTTACCGTGATAACTTCAATGCCAATTATGATATATAAATACCCAGTATTTGACATACCAGAGATGCCAGCTTGGTGATTTTTATGATACTGTATACCCTAAAAATGTTTTTTTTTTCAATTTAAAACGTGTTTTTTCGACTTCAAAAAAAAGTAAATCCGGATTTTTTCCCATGACCCACTGGAATCTCTGCATACTGGATGGTAGTATTATTTCCTAGATTGTATAATGTTTTGGAAAAGATCAGAACAATTTCCAGGTCATGGGGGTCATCATTAATCTTCTTTCGTCAAATTATGACATTCTCACCCTGATTACTTTAAAGGTGCTTGTCTGAGATATAGCCGTATAGAAGTCTGCCATATAGGCTTTTGCTTGATACATTTAATATAACTTGGTATTCACATGTATAAATTAATTATATGCTGACATAAAAAACTTAGTGAAAACTTATATTTTAAAAGTGGCCTCTTCGATGTACTAGTTGTGTTAACAGTTATTTCTTGTTATTTATAAAACAGGTGGATGTGTATCACTATTCACTAATTTCTTTATTTAGCTAAGTAATTTTAATGTTATAACTTTTGCTAGAAAAAAATATTCTATTTGTAATATTTTTTTGTTTTGTTTACTGTAGATCCGGCAATATTAGCGAGGTTTTATTTTTCGCGAGGAGGACAATTTAAAAATCTTGCGAAAATTATTTTTATACTAGCGCTACTATCATCTAAATTGATAATTCGCAAATTCTAGACTTCACGAAAAGTTCCAAAATCACGAATTTGCGAACATCTAAACGAATTACCAGATCTACAGTACATAAGATTTTTATTTATATGTAAGCCTACATTTAATGGGGAGTCAAAATGTTTAGGTTGTTTTTCAAATACATCTAAATTATTTTCATCGCTTAGTTTATTGTACCGGGTACTGGAAATGTTGCAAATAACACGCCTCTGAGCTAGGGACACCTGAGGATTTAGACGTGCTAGAAGACTTTTCATTTCAAATAACGCTGAAAATGTTTGCCCCGAAGAAGTGACAAACTGTATATAGTATATGAAATATAGGCCTACAGGGCTATGAAAGAGAATAAAAAAAGTTGTTTATATGATTTTACTTGTTTTGATAATATTCATTTTGCAAAGCAGAGGGGTTGATAAATACCTGAGCCAATAAGATTTGGTGCCCCCCCTCCCTACTTACCTTAACTGTGACCGGTACCGGTGGTGGTTAGGCTCTAACTAGTTGTCTGCTAATGGTGGCAGATATTTTTCTTTTCCTTTTGTGAATTGGTAGAGTAACCATAGTTTAAATGTTATCAAATGATATTTAATAATCAGTTAATGTAGAGTAGATTTGATTTAAAATAAATAAATTTAATCATAGTAAAAAAAATATTTTTTGTAATTATGCATGTTTTCTAATACAGACAGAACTTGATAAATTAATTCAATTATATAAATAATTTGCTTGCTTGTTTAGACAGCCTAAATGTACACTCAGCCAAGATTATGTGGGCATACTAGGCCCTACTAGTTTTTAAAATTCGACATCCCTCCACTATCTTGATAGCAAGCTACACGATGTTGTTTAGCTGTGGTGGAAGCCCGGGGTGGAGGGAAATGAGAAGGGGAGTATGGACTAATATAATTTCATAAACAAAGATAACATTTAAAATTCTGATGGAAGATGGCATTCTTGAACCGATCAGCTTTTTAGTAGTGGAGTAGATTACAAACTAGAAAAAGTTGTTCGGAAACGAACACGAAAGCAGCCTTCCGTTATCACTCGACCGATATTTTAAAATTGTTTGCTAAAAAAAAATTTATTTGGCCGACTGGCGGCCATTTTTGATTTATTAGTGTGAAATTTGTCATTCTTTGTTGAGAGATTACATTTTATTTTATATTCATGGTCCAGTCGTTTTGCATTTCTTGAGTTAAGTAAATATTACAAAATTCGAAATGGCCGCTGAACGGCCATTTCAAAATTGTTTGATCCCAAAAGTTAATTAGGTCATTGGCTGACATAGCTGAACATATTTGCCAAATTAAAAGATCTGATGGCAACTTTTTCCTGAAATGTGCTAACAAACATTTCTTCGTTAGTGGCCATAGTAATTAAAGGGTTGATGATATGGGGATCAAAGTGTCACCAAAACAATTCCCAGTGGTATGTGATGGCTATGTGAAGTATGAGAAAACAGAAGTTGATAGATTAGTAGCTATCTTGAAAACAAATAACTGCGGCGGCGGTCCGTGTGGAATACAGTAAGCAGCCCTCCTCGGCTTGTGCTGGTTAGTTCTCAAACAGGAATCTAGAAAAAATAATAATAAACCCACATTATGAGCTGACTGATTATCATCGTTAGAATCCCCTTCACATCCGGTCTGTATGCTTACATGCCTTATCCCTCGTGTTATATAGGCCTATACATAAAATCTGAACAAGACTTGGGGTTTAATGTCGTAAAAACAGGGTCCGGGACATTTGGACTGGACATGGCCGATTACACGTGTTCTTACATGAACAGAAAAAGGTTTGGCTAGAAAATGATTTCAAACCAGCCATTATCGGAATTATATAGATGAAAACGTGCAGTCCTGTTAAAATAATAACTAGGACTATCGCCGGAGCAAGGAGATGGCACAGTGGAGCATACATGGCATACAGAATAAGTCTGTGATGGCAGGCCTAGCGCATACACACCCCTCACATAGGCTTATACAGTGCTCCCTTTATGGTAGGTTGTTCAGGCTGGCAGGAATCGGTTACTATGCCAACTGCACCCTCCTTACGCCAGGAGACTACAGTAGCATGTATGTAAACACCCCAAATTGACTGATGGAGTCTTGTACAAGCTCGTAGTCTGTATTTGGTTAGGCATTCATTCATATTAAAATGTAGAAAGAGGCCTAGCTGGCATGTCACAGGCAATGCCTACCGGGCACAGACAATACCTAGCTGTTAGATCTATTTATTTTACATCAATTTGATAGTTTGAAAATAACCGAAAAATGTCATTATTGCATTAGGTGATAGTAGTAGGCCTAGTAGGTTTATTATCTTTTAATAAATCTAACATCATCTGGCTCATCTATTTCCGATTTAGTTATAGTGTGTAAGACTAATAGGCTCAACCCCCGAGCTGAACCTAAGCTCCCACCTACAAAACCGTTAGGCCTATGGTATTACACCTGCAATTATCTGCTGTCCAATGTACAGATGCTTTAATTCTTTTTTATCTGGTATAACCTACATGCCGCAACAGTTTACCATAATTGAATAAAAACATTCCACATTGACTGCATTACTTTAGTTGAGACCATTCTTGTTATGTCAATGTGATGTGTTCATGTCAACACGTGGCATTGCCATTGTGCCCAGATTGGTTTGCTACCTCGAGTAGTCGTCAGGGAAAACTGAAGAAGAGCTGGGGGCGAGATCGTGGTAATTGTAGTGTGGTTGTCTAGCCTGATACTCAGGGATCTGATGTTTGTAGCTCTTGGTATCGTGTCTAGGTTTCAGAGCAATTGACACTTGTCGGAAGGCCCGGGCAGCCCGGCTATAAGGCTAGCTAACTAAACAAACAAACATTGGGGCTGTCTAGCTGACTGATTTCTTTCATTCATTTTGTGGCTTCCCTCGATCTAAAAATAGATAGTCAACAACACAAAACAATAAAACAATAACAACAACCTATTGTTGACAAAACGTTTGCGCATGCCGGAATGAGACGACTTAGAACCTTTAAATTTAAGTTGTAGGTCGCAGTAGCGAGACGCAACTTCAAGTAGGACAAAAATTATATTATTTATTTTAGCGCTTCAAGGGTTAAGTGCTAATGGATGTATGAGGTGTTATTGTCTATTGAAAAAAATATATCAAGTGAGATTTAAGTTATATTTTGAGTTGTGACAGTATTCAATATAAATTGGGTAACAATGATGATATTGTGGGCAGGGATAATGATATGGGTAAAACCAAAAATTGGGGTAATTTTGTAGCATCAAAAATGGCAGTGAGGTGACCATCAAAGAGGAGGAAAACCACTTGATGGGTTTGGTGCACTGATTCCAATAGAGCCTAAAAAAGTCACTGGCTGCGCTAGAAATTATTCTTTTCGCCTTAAAAACGTAATTATAAAAAAAACTGCAACATTTCACGTTACCAACTTTTGAACGTGATATTCTTATTGAAGCATAATACTAAACAATCGTATCTCAAAACTGCTAAAAATTGTATCCCTCTTGAGATTAAAAAATCTAAATCTACACAGTCACTTCGGAAAGAATTGGAAACTTTATATTTCGGCCAAGCTTTTCCATCGTAATTACTCGAGATCTGTGTCCCGGCATGCTGGATCTACGAAATAAAACGGCAAACGGACAATGATAACGAACCCGATTCGAATTTGCAGCGCCTCTGAGCTCGGGACACCGAAGATTTAGGCGCATTGGAAGTTTTTCATTTCATTTAATTTCATATCGGGTCACATGATAATGTGGTAAATTTATGTTGTGACCCAGCGAGTCTCAAACCGGCGACCTCTTGCACCAAAAGCCAACGTACGTCAGATTACATTGAGCTAAAGGTCTATACGGTAGCTCAAAGGCTCAACACTGCTTGCTTTCCTATATTCTTCTTCCTTTTCTCTCGAGGAGAGAGGCCCGTCACGATTTCACCGTCTGGCGCCACAGGTTGTCAACCATGTTCCCAATACAGCTGAACAACCCCATAAATCGTTGCTTTGCTGGTCATCGACCTGGCAAGTCCAACAACGCACCATCAGCGGTCACCAGTCCATTGCACACATCTTCGTTGCCAATGTGGTAAATTTATGTTGTGACCTAGCGAGTCTCGAACCGGCCACCTCTCGCACAACAAGCCAACATTTTACTGTTGAGCCAAAGGTTTAGACGATAGCTCAAGGGCTCAACACTGCTTGCTTTCCTACAATAACAAAGTGGTATTACATAGGCATAATCACAGCAGTTAAGAAATATTATAGGCCTACCTATTAAAAACAGCCAGGAATGGCTGTTCTCACTGAACACACCCCAAAACGCCATGTTCCCGATTCTAAATCTCACATAAACAGGTGGTTTATATAGGCCCTATTTCTTTCTCCTATCACTCCATAACGGAAAGAAAATAATTGTCGTTACAGAGAAATATTATTTCATTATTGTCGCAAAGTGATTATTTCTAAATTAAATGATCAACATAATTAAAACCATGTTAAATATTTTATGTTTGTAGAAAGATCACAAAGACATTTGAATACATGTTTATAAAATACGAATATTAGGTATAATCTGCAAGATAAATTGGTCACTCCATAACATGAAATAGGCACTCCTAAACGAAAATCAAACTTTAAATTGTGAAAAAAACAGTTGAAATGGAAATTGAGCTTCGCTTACAAAGCTTTGTAAAATTACTAAGCTAAATAATATCTACTTAAATTTTTGAAAATATTTATAGATTTAATGTCAAATAATTGTAAAAAAAAGGAACTAAAAAACACGCCAAAATGTTGCAACTTTAGTATTCAAACATTGTTGTGAATTTGACTTCATGAAAACACGATACAAATAATATTTTTTTAGTTAAAAAAGTCAAAGAATGGTTTTATAAGATGCAGGGTTTATAGTCTGATATCAAATCTGAAGACTCATAAGCCGAATTTACATTTTACCCCTGGTCACCGGACCTATTCATTTGTGTGCCATTTCAAATCCACGGGAAGCATACAGTCCTGCAGCCATTTTGGCGCATTGAACTTATCATACACATTGTCATACCTCTAATCACAAAATATTTGAACAATGTTAGACGTCTGTCCAACGTCGAAGACGTTGGGCCGACGTTGTACAAATGTTTAGTGTTTGCTGGGATCACTGTCCTACCAGGTACTTATTTACACCTGAGTAGAGCGAAGCATGTGAGGGTAAAGTGCCTTGCCCAAGGACACAACATCGAAAGAATGTTATGTCCCAATATTACGATGGGAGAAACATGATATTTCTCTGAAAATCGTGCACCAAGCGGGGTACGAAAGCGCATGGCAGACAGCGACTTTGGCAAAGCTCAATGCTCCAACCAATGCATCACGTCCCTCTCCAATGATTATTTTTACCAAATTTATATTTATTTTTATGAGAAATATTCATTTCTATTTTTATATGATCGCCCTGGATGGAGTTCGAACCTGTGTGTTTTGTCTAGTAAGTGAACATGCGTATCATAAGCCTGATATGATCGCCCTGGATGGAGTTCGAATCTCTGTGTTTTGTCTAGTAAGTGAACATCATTCTTCACGCCATTGTAGGCCTATGCTGGTGGTCATTATTACACGATCACCCTTGTTATAGTATAAGACTATTGTGATCTCCTGCTGGTCAACACATTGATAATGGTATTATGCAAATATTTATGAGGATGTCATTATTGAAGAGTTGAAGATATAGCTGCATCGATAGTATGCCTAGAGATGACCGTGTTTGTTATAGGTTTTTAATATAACGACTTACTCAAAAGTTACAGTTATAATTTCATTGTCGGCCGAGTGTGGTATTGTCACAATTAACGCTGGTATAATGTTGGGACAGCATCATAATGCAGGCCTAACGTTGAGCGTGTGTTAAACAACATTCCTATATGTTGCAGTTTTACGAGTCTGTGCTCTGCACATTGGTGCAGATCAAGTGCTTGCAACTGCTCTGTGAGGAAGCTGCCATACAGGCGGCAGGTAATCATTATTGCAGTTAGCAGCTGTTTTTCCCACATCTAACACAAATACGGTTATTTAGTTAGGTTTCTCAGTTATTTCATGGCTACAAAAGTCATACACAATGCATCAACATTTAGTAATTTCAACTTTATACCTAACTACAATCTATTCATATATTAGAAATAAACAAACTAATTTCATTAACTGTTAATAATGTGCCAGACAAAACTCAACAACCATGACGTTAATTCCATTACAAATAATCGTAGAGAATAATGTGATCTATTAAGACAAGAAAATATATCATTGCCTCTAGCACAGTTTTGCAAAAGGAGTATTGTGTCAGAACTTAATTTTAGATTCATATCAGGCACTTGTCTTTTCTAGCATAGCCATATTTATAATATAGAACATGTATATCAGAATTCAAGTACACAAACCAATTTCCCATTCTATGTACCCATGATAATGCCAATTACTATAAATAGATTTGATCACCTACATGGCCTATGGCAAAAAATACATATTTTTTTTTTTGTAATTATCATGATTGTGGGAATATGTAAACACAAAACAACAGACGGGGGTCAGCAAAAATTTCCCACAAAAAAAATTAGTCTCTCGACATTAGGTACAAGTAAACATGCATGTTTACTAGTCCGCAGCTGTTTTTACTGGTGTTTGGACCACAGTAGGCTACCCTTAACCCTTTGTCTGCTAATCATGACTATTGTCATTATTAGTCTGTTTTATTAACTGATTAAATCACTGTTATTGAGGATGAAATGAGCGCTTAGACATAAATATTTGCAAATGTCTTAAATTAAACAAACATAAGTAATCTTCACCAACTTGCTGTTGTGGGTCACGGGAGCAAGACACAACTTCAAGTGGGTAAAAATTAAATAAATTACCTTAGCAAGATAGGAGTTAATTTCAAAACCTGGTGACTTTGCCAATTATTATTGCAATAGCTAATTTCACCACATCTAATGAAGTCAAAGTATAGTCATCATAATCTGATAAGGATGATATTTTATCTACATATATAGAGCAGCCACCACTGAGACACAAAAAAGTGGCCTTTCAAGGCAGGTGGCTGCCCATAGGAGGCTCATCTGTATACTAAATGCGACTTTGGGGAATGACCAAGTGGCCTCACATAGGAGGTTGTCTGTTCATAAGAGTGGCTGTTCATTGCAGGTTCTATTGTATGTATAATAC
This sequence comes from Flabesymbios commensalis, assembly GCA_964017125.1. Lineage (NCBI taxonomy): Eukaryota > Metazoa > Annelida > Polychaeta > Terebellida > Flabelligeridae > Flabesymbios > Flabesymbios commensalis. The sequence continues at coordinate 44,842,571 of OZ024907.1, forward strand.
AGTACATACATACAATTGTAGATTTATCACATTTTCCATAATTCAAGCGTAGGGCCTATATATAGCATATAGAAACATATTCACATAGGCTTACCAAATTCAACGTTTAACCCAGTTAGTTTACGGAAGCTAGATATTAGTGCACTATTAAATAAGTTATTTCAATATTTTGAAATTGCAATCGATTGTACAAAATAACAGTAAACATAGTAAAAGGATGTGCTGAATTTTTTAATCAGTCTGACATTAAATACTAAGTGATTCGTTAAAAAAACACTTACAACATCTATTTTGTGATATTCAAATCAGATAAGGAATTCACAAACTGCACATAAATTATATATATTTGTGGTTGACACTGGTTGAAGTGGAATTATATGCTACTCCAGCTGTAAGCTCTCAATCCATTAGTTTATTTATTCAGCTGTATCAGTTTAACTAATCTTTGAATAATATTGCCTCTTTTTCTTCAGTTTATTATTGGCCAAACTTCTATGTGGAAGATGAGGCCAGGCATGCATATTGATAGCTTTTTTCAATAGAATAAATTAGTTAATTTTTTTGTTTTTTCACATATTTTTAAAACATAAAATAAAAAATGCAGATTAGTACAAGAAGTCCCATAATAAAAGAATGCAATTTTAAGCATAGTAGCTTATATTAAAATTTAAAAGATTTGTCTTGGATAAGCTCATTTATGCGACCCACCTGCACATAATCAGTTGCATATAGCAAATTTGTCTGAAGAGTCAGAAATGTAACAAAAAATACATGTAATAGAAGATAAACGGTACTAAACATGTCCATCTTAAATTTTCTTGAATAAATCAGCAAATAGGCTACTACTTATGATTATGGTTACATGTGAAATACATATTTTTTGTAGATGGGTCACATATGAATTGAACATAAGTTTTAATCAAACCACATTGTGCAATTAGAACATGTGAATGTATATAGGACAAAGTTACATACTATTGAAACTAACCCTGTACACATTACTATTCCGCCACTCGAGCTGCATAGCCTTAATGATACCAGCCATATACTATAATCCTCACTTTGTGCTGAATTCATGCATAGTATTAGTAAGCAGCGACATCAGATTAAAGTCGCTGGGTCACTGATACACAGTATTTACGCACACAGAGCAAAAGCTGGGATATTCTCTATGACTGGCATCAACATGACCAAGGCTATGCAGCTCCGGCTGCGGAATAGTCTTGTATTCAGGGCTATATTAAATATGAATACAGTACAAAAAGGTAGTCCAATTCTCAATTTAAAAATTAACCTTCTCCTTACTTTTCTGTTATAAACCTAGACTCCAGTCTCCAGTAACTTATTCAACAATGTGACAAAAAAATAGATCTCAGACTAGAACCCATGGGCATGGCATACATGGGGGCCAGACCTAGTTTGGCTAAGCCTTACTAAGTCTAACTTTAAGTGTTGAATGTCAGTGACAAATATTTCAAGCTGCCTTAGGCTTCTCTTCTTCCACCGCATCAGATCGACTCTCAAATTCTGTTAAAAGCTCTGATGTGACTTCTGTAAATAATCTGTCCCAATCCCAAGGAGTATCTGGTTCTTGAACCTCAAATTCTGCAGCAAGTCCTCTTGATAATGGCTTCAAATCAATTTCGTTATCCAATGTGAGGAAAGCAGCATGTCTAAGAAGATCATGGTCCAGCTCTCTGTAGGTGGCTACTCTATTAACTGCCACTGTTGGAGCCACGGCGACATCAGAAGAGAGATCATCAGCAGGTTGCTGATCTTCCAGCTCCGGAATGACTGGAATATCTGCGTCAGAATCTTCACGTTCTAACTCTGGTGTCTGTGGCTTCAATCGATCATCGTCTATGTCATCAGTGCCACGTCTTCTCTTGACACTGTCTTCTCCCCATCCACTCATTTTCTTGGCTGCTCTGGGAGGGGCGGATGGGTTCCTGTCTGACATGTTGGAGGGCATGGCCTCTTCTTCAGCGGCATCGTCCACGGCGTCGGAAGAAGACTCCAACAAACTGGGCTGTTTTTTCGCTCTTCTACCAGTCCTGGCACTTCTTTGTTTTGATTCCCCTAGATCTGTACTAGTGCCTTCCATATTTGTGAAGTTTGTCTCCTGTAATGGTAATCTAACTTGAAAAAGACTGTGAATATTCGACTCTTTGAGAATATTTCCAGACTTCAGACCAGAAATGTTTGGATGGAATCCACAACAACAAGGGGAAAATATTCTACATCAAGCGTTCTAACGCACTGTAATTTCTCTGGTGATCTCATCCCAAATGATCTCGCAGCTAGACTTGAGTGCCGCATGAACTGACTAAACACCCACTTTTAGCCTAGTATTTAGTCATTTTTTCATTAATTATACTATGGGAAATTATAGTTGCACTGACTAACGTTACCAGTGTACAATATAGTCTAGTTAACATGGCATTAATTGGTCACTATGTTTGTTTGTTCAGGATAGCTAGCCCTGAATGGGGCTGCCCGGGCCTTTCCACATTGTCGATCGCTCTGTAACTCCCAGCAAGGATCGAGACCCCAATGAGTGCCGAGCCGATTGCCTAACTTAACGAATCTGCCGGCCAGCAACTCCCTGCATCTTCTGCTTCTCCTCAGTACACCCCCAGACTCAACTTCGAAGAGTCTCAGATCGCTATGTTGATGCTGATGATGCTGGGAAACAAATGGTCAAATCGAGACGAGTGTCGCATCTTCTCGCACTCAAAAAGCCCACATTGATCCATTGCCAAGCAGAGCAGCCCAATATTATATAATATAGGCGACGGACTCTGTCTGTTTCCAGACCCCTCGAATCTGTTGCCAGACTGTCTGCTTGCCCTCAGGCATAGAGAACATAGAGTGTGCAGTAGGCCTACTATAGATGACGGAGCCACCCTTCATTTTTCTGTTGCCAGACCGTCTGCTTGTCTGTTGCCAGACCCCTATATATAGTGTCTGTTGCCAGACTCAGCGACGGCGGATCCAACCCTTTGTTTGTCTGTTGTCACTTATCAAACTGATCACGAAAAAGGAGGTGAATATCAGTGCCCATAGTTTGCGCCTGCCTCAGACTTGCTATGGTATGCTGCATGTCATGGACACTCATACCCATCGCCGTATACGTATCTACCGTGTGAAAGTGGCTATGCCTCGCCCCTAGCCCAGTTATACACTGTATAATTATATAGCATATGTGAATGTTCAGGGTCCGGTCATTATTTGTAAATACTTTGATAAGCCTGACCAGGACACATAATATCCCTACCTCAAACTGCACATTATGTTTTATCGTAGGGGAGACCGGGGGCTAACTGCGACACTTTTATCATTTCCTACTCTGCAGCAGACGATAATAGAGAGATTCATAACAATCATTCAACCTAGGTAGGATATTTGTAATTGTCACAAGGGCCTATATAAAATGACAACTAAAACCTATACAGATATGGAAAAATTTAAAAGAGAAAAAAAAGTGTGCCAGTTTGCCCCAGATACAGCAGTATACGGGGCTAAGTAGGACAAGGCCATGCAGGGGCTAACTGGGACACTCTCAAATTTCAGCAATTTCGTATCTATAGAGACTAAACAAAGTAGCCTATATTGCATCCTACGATGATTCCAAATAGTTATATAGGGTGAGTCTTTTTCACATATATATATCTTTTAAACACACAGTTTTAAACCGAGCGCAACAAAATAATGCAGAAAATAACAGCTGAACCCTGATGCACTGTAGGCCTTAGTGTTGATACTAAGCAACAACCAGATTATGTTTATCCCCAATACATACAATCTAATGTAGGCCTAATAAATGTTGATTGAGTTTGGCAAACATATATTTCGGTCACATGTCAGTACCCACAGGGGTTAAGTGGGACACAATGTTCTATCACAACCGGCGCCTAACTGGGGCACACACCGGGGCTAACTGGAACTGTCCCGAAATATATGACCTTGTATGTGGCCATATGGTAGGCCTACAGCATCTAGAATCTAATAATTGTAAATTAGGCATTATATAATGAGTGTTTTCAGTGATATGTTTCAGTATAGTACAACTATAGTAGTTTAAGTTTTATAAGATTCGTAATTGAGGCGTGAAAAATTACTTTAGAGGCAGAGGAATATACTTAGTCTTACCTGCTTACACAGATCTGCTAGTTGCACTGGGCTTGTAGTACAAGTGGAATGGTGTTCCCCTCCTTTCTTGAAAACGAGGACACTGATATGGTCATATCATGGAATTCCCTACTAGAGGCCTGTCCCAGTTAGCCCCGGTCTCTCCTAATGGTCTAACTATGATCTGGCACAGTTTGCCAGATATCACACATATTTAATTAAATTATGGCCGATTGTCGGCCATTTTGAATTGATCGAGTTGAAATGTTTCAAGGCATATCACTATACTTGAAATCGCACATCTTGTTGTTATAGTAATGGTCTAGCTATCTGACACGGTTTGCCAGATATCAGGCATATAAAAGGTAATTATGGCGATGGACGGCCATTCAAGTAGGCCGTAGGTAAAAAAAAGAAGCACATCTACAACCCCTAAGGAATGTGTGTGTGAAATATGAAAGAAATCCCCTATTGGTTTCCGTGATTTGCTCCGGAAACCAAATGTGGAAACGACAGACGGCCAGACATCCGTGGGGACGACATAACCCCGCCCCAGCTTCATCGGTTGGGGGATAAAATAAGTAGATCAAAGTGTTCTTTCTGATGGAAAGCTGGATTTACGCAATTTCAACGGGGTTGCCACAAATAAATCTGAACAAGTTTCCCTGACTTTTCCATGACCGTGAGAGGAGAACAGAAATGTTATAAAGAAAAGTTATCATCGCAAGATCAGAAAGCTTGCTTTAAAGTGATAGATGAGCCAGCTCTTTATCCAGCTCAGATAACACAGTGACTGTACCATCCACTGTAAATCTGTCAGAGTTTGCTCCGACTGATGTTAATGACAAGACAATACTTCCTGTTGATACCAGCTATAGATGATATTTGACCCTAGTGTAGGCTTATACCTGGTGACAGAGAGAATGGGATTCGTGGTATGGAAGCACTTGTCAAAGAGATTAGACTGTGGACGGCGAGCATATGGCTGAAACTGAATGATAACAAAACAAAACTGTCCATTTCATGTTTGCACCACCATAAGACGTATGGTCAGTGTGATTTTACTATTGGCGAGTCCACTATCTCGCCGGCAACTCATGTCCATGTCGCACCATGAGCGCTATGTAAGTCCTGTAATTTCCACCTGTCATCAACAATTAGGACGTTATCTGACGGTAGGTGTCACATGGAATGCTATTCAAGCTCTCGTGAATAACATCTCGGCTTGACTACTGAACTAATTTTTGCGGCAATACGATCAGCCACAGTGAACCAGTTAGGCATACAGAAGATACAAAATAAAGCAATTGGCCTTGCAACAATACTCCACGGCTTCATCACGTCACACCAGTATTAAATCAACTTCACTGGCTGACTGTGCTATTAAACTGTATCAGCACATTGCTCGCAAGTCAGTTGGGGAGCGGGCCTTCAGCGTCACAGCGCCCGAATTGTGGAACAATTTACCAACAGTTCTACGGATATTAAATACTTTTTTTTTAGTATAGGCTAAATATTAAAAACACACTTTCTCCTTAAATGTTTTAACTTACATTTAAAGCTATTCGTTCACATTGCATTTTGAATTTTTTCAGCCATTATTGAACTTGTCCGAGAACGTAGTGATCATTTGTTACATGCATAACAAATTTGGTAAGGTTACATGATAAACTTTTCAAGTTATCGTGCCCACAACCAAATGTTAACACCGACGCCAACGCCGACCTGCAATTGCAATAGCCCACCTTTTTAAAATAAAATTAAAAGGCGGGCTAAAAAAAAGAGATTGGTAAAAACGATGATATCAGCAGTTAATCAACATATCTTAGACTAGTAGATTGTATCAAAATGATTTAAATAATAGGCTACGTTAGACAATTTTCATAGTAGCACAACATCGCTAGTTATGCGGAGGGCCAGATCCGGATAAATATCTAGAGATCAAACGTGATTACAAGATTATAAAGTTGTGTCGAGATTGACGTCAGGTAACGCAAGGTTTTGACTTCCTAATGAGAAAAAAATCACCACCACTACCTGGCAGGTCAGGTTCACATTACAATACAAGTAAAAAATATGTATATAGCAAAAACATGGAATAACTCCATCAATTAGAAGTTGACATTATTTTTTTTATCCGTGTTATGTGATTAGATACATTTCACAAATAATATGAAACAAATAATCAATACTACATAGAAAGCTGAGCAATGATGCAAATAATTCAGGTCTCTCTGTCATTCTTGTATAAAACGGTCTAGACGTGAGAGAGTGTCGCCCTGTCGTGGGGACTGGAGAAATCCAAGTTTGGTCCAATAGAAATTATACCAAATGGGTTAATCGTTCTATGAGATCCCTAGAAGAGAAAGAAAATCAATAGAAAATAAATCAAATATATATTTATGAATAACGTTATTATATCATTATTTAGATGACAACAAACAATGTAGCAACCGTTTGGGTAATAAGTGTACAATCATTACCATTATTAATGACATGATTTAAACGGGGTTCCTTACCACTAAGCAATCCAATGCTAGTTTATTGTTGGTCCACCGTCTACGACGCTGGCCTAACATTAAACCATCATTGGTAAGCTCTTATGATTAACTGAAATATTTTGTATTTGCTCGAATATGCTTAACAATCACATTGTTGTCTCACCATGTAATGTTTTGTAATGTGTTCCTTATTAATTGTCTCTCCTACACCAGGAGTCTGATAGAGATCACGAACAAATCCCCATATGCTAGGATATTCTATTAGTCTCCTCACATTACACTGCAATCCAATGAGAGACATGGTAAACGAAACGTTGAAATATGATACAATTGTATCATTATTCCATAAAATCTGGTTGAAAATTTCCCCTGCAACCTGGAGTATTTAGAAGGCATATTTATCGGCTGGAGATATACTATGTAAAAACAAATAGCCATCTAAAAAATAAAATTTCCATAATATAATTTGAAATGAGAACGCCTAAAACGTTGATTGGTATAATATCTGAAGCAGTATATCAAGTATATTTAAAGTCCATGTCGGGGGTAGGTGTGCAATTAATTTAATGCGAGTTGTCAGTCTATGAATTATCAGAACACTGATCATTATAATAAGCGAACAAACATAATTATGAGGTGTCACGTTATATATGTAGGCCTATATCTGTTCCATTTTCTTGCCTGTAAATAATAAATTATAGCACTTTGTAAATAATTCAGTTTCAGAAAATAAAATCTACTTCTTCCTCGCACAGTTTTATAACGAAGATTATTGACATAAAAACTGACGACATTGAAAGTCTAAAAAGATAAAGTAAAACAGTTTGTTTTCCAGCCAGCAAATACAATTTTTTTATATTCTGTCGTGCATATAATATGGCTAATAATGCTTATTATACTACATTAATAATAATATAGTTGGAGTTATTTATTTATAAGAATAATACATAAATGTTGCAAAAAAATTCATTGTATTACCAAGTCGATTACTGTAGATATTTATATTAATAAATTTGTAAAATAGTACATCGATTAAAAATAATCATGTGACAAACCTTAAAATGACCATGGTAAACCCAATCAAATCTAGCCAGTGTGGTAAAAAGTCGAATGTCTGCTTCTGTTAGTGTAGAACCAGTCAAGTATCTCGTTTTCGACAAAATATCTTCCACCTAGAAATAAATATTTAAATTGAGACATTTTAATTAAAAATCTTAATTTATATAAATAAAATAATAACAATGACAGACAGACAGACAGACAGATATTTTATTGACAGAAATAAAGTCAATCCAGACTTATTTGTCATAGAAATAGAGATATGTACATGTATATACAACATTGTTAATTTGTTAAAATCATATGACAATATACATAGTATGACATACATAACTAAAATCATGTTAACTGGCATTGCCATAAGAAACACTGGGTATATACTTAAAATAAGATTGAAAGGCATTGCCAGGGTAACATAAGGTCTATCATTTTGTTTCCCGCACCAAAACCAGAGATAAAATAGCTACTATGTATGACATGCTAATTATATATATAGTAGCAAAAAAGACACTCTGGACAGCGTAGAAACCTAGAATATATACAAGTGCATAATTATGCTACAGTAATTTGAGAATGTATTAAGACAATGTTAAAAATTACACGATATTTTTCAAAATCAAATATTATATCATGCAAGTACAATCAATGTGACAATCTGCGACACAGGTAGCTCCGAGCCATGTGACCATGCAAGCACAGTCGCCATGAGCTCGGCGATTTCCTGATATAGACTAGTGATGCAAATTTAACAACGTAATAACAGTAATACCACCGAAACACAATATATACATACTAATAAAAGTCGGACATAGTGGTTCGTCGACTGCCAACAAAGTATAGCATCAGAACCATCCATATTATCGAGTGTTGGAGACTTAGTGATGTAATAAGAATAAAAATTACGGATAATAATTATGCGTGCCATTCACGCAGGACATGGCACTCACACAATAGCAATAAAGTTTGTTTAATTAACTAGTGATTTATTATCTATATGGCCCTCGCACAAAAACATTACAGCTTATTTTAATTCACTATATTGTTTAGTTCATACCATTTCACTCACGACCTAGTTAGTACCACATACTTAGGAGTTACAATCGAAGAAAAACATTCCCGACCTCATAGAGAAAATCAGTTGACTTAGCAACTCTGAATCCTCCATAAGGCCCCACCTCGTCTGATAACAAAGGCGACGGAAACGTCCCTAACCGAGAATAAAGATTTTAAAGGAACTCCTTGGGATGAGAATTTGTCGATGTTGACAATTTTGAAAATTTACTTCATATGAAGCTATATATCCTACTGATCCTGAATAAAAAACAAAAACATAAAAAAAAACAATTTTAAATTACTGAAAACGACGAAACTAGTTTTATTTCCAAGACGTATATTGTCATGTCAACAAAACTGCCCTGGATAACCACCTGGTTGCATCAATAGCTGCCGCCCTTAACACCTGCCTAATTGGTGTGGGAGCGCGATAATCGGGGGGTCCCCCCACAGCACCGTTGGTCAGCTCAACGCTGGGCCGACTACATCAACTTGTGGCCCAATGTGCTAGCATTCAACCATCCTTTAGGTCAATACACTGGCATGTTTGGGTTATTTCCGAACTCTTATAAATATTGTTATATATATAAAGAAATGTTTTTAAAAATCTGAAAAAAATTAAATAATTATCTGCGGGATTCTTTATTTAAAAAATTAAAAGCGAAAATTGATGTCATCATACTGAGTCGCTTTAACATGTTTAATAACGGTTACCGTTCAAATAATACCTTTCGTTAGCGTTATTTACTTATTTATTGTCATGCGGTGTGTATCGGCTATTTTCGCTTATTTATGTCATCGGTGTTAACTGTTTCTTTTTATTTCATGCATTTGACATAATGTTGATGTATTGTCTATTTTCACTAGATTGATAGTCAACTAGTCAAACTATATTTATATAGTGCTCCTACTTGAAAAGCAAACAGTGCTAACAATTAAACCAGGCCCCTGCCCCCTATTGAGAAAGACAATAAGAAAGAAAACGTAACTTAGTTGTTTTAAGTTAACACAGAATGCATAAAACATATTCGAGGGTACACAGTCTTTCTTTTCTACCTCTGTGATTGTGACACGCTGTTTGTTATGTAAATACTACATCGGCCCACTGTCAGCATCACTAGAAAACCAAATACGCCTACCTATATCTATACATTTATACCATGCGGCGAACGAATCAAAACTAGTTCAGATGCTAATAATTATTATAATATTTATCATGTTTATGTCAAATGAAGATTTGAATCTGTTTTGCCTCATATCAGCCTATAGACTTGGGGCGGGTGGCTTACTGCTCCGACTTTCCTGTTGCCGGACGTGCGACTATTGTCTTCCTGTTATTGTAGGCCTTACATATTGTTCTTTTCACAATGGTAAACCATTTAACGCTCAAATAGGTGTTGACACTTCCTGCTAACCGAAAAACAAGATATTCACGGCTTAAGAGTATAGGCCTAATCTATGAAATTGATGTCCTCAACGTGGATGACGGCATGAACAATTACGATCTGTTCACAGAAATTGTTAGATAGGCCTACCTATAGATTTAGTTAACAAAATCAAACATTTCGGTACTGATATCTACACCAGACATATTAAAGGTCAAATTATTTAATCTTTAACGGCTTAATTAGTGGCTAGATACACACGAAATTAAACATTGTGCCAAGTAGGCCTATGACTGAACATTATTTCAATGTGCGAGACGACGTTGGCTTTGGCCCTGGAAACATTCACCCAATGTTGGTACAATGTAAACCCATAGTCTCAGACACTGGCCCAACATTGTGCCAACATTGGGTGAATGTCTCGTGTTTGCTGGGCTGTGTCATATTACTGCCGTCAAGAAGTGTTATGTAGAACGAGCGGTTCCTCCTTTGTTGGGTGTACGGTGTCAAAGGCAGTGGCCCAGCATTAAGCCAATGTTCACATTGTGAACATGTAATTGCCGGGTTTTATTTGCTAATTAGCCCCCCACTAATCCCTTACACGTTAGGTGCATTTAGCCAGCGTAGGGGAAACATTTTAAAAAAACATAAGCAATGCCACAATCACTATACAGACAAGTGGCGCTCACACAATTAGCGTGACTGACTGTCATCTGGTGACAGAACAATGAGACGCATAAGTCATGCCTGATTTAACCCTTTCGTCACCGAGATTTGATGACGGAGGCGGAAAACATGACAGAACAACGGGACAATTATTCATTGATTTAACCCTTTCGTCCCCGAAATTTGATGACGGAGACGGACATCGGAATTTCGGAACATAGAAGCAAAAATACATTGGGCAGATCTGTTCCCGTCAAAACCAGGACGGATGTAGAAGAAGACGGAACATCGGGAGACGGATCCCCGAGGCCTGGCTGTATTATAATACTTATGGTACATTTAAAAATCAATTTAGAGGCAAATGTCGCCTGATATGGTGTGTTCACAGAATGATTTTGCGTGGAGATGACATATCAATAATTAATTCACCTTGTCTAGACCTTGAAATAAATTGACCACTGCTTCATCATAAGCACCTTGTGATTGTGCAAAACCAGCTCTATACACACCATTATTTATCTGCCTAAAACAAAACAAACATCGGCAACATTCTGAGCATTATCATGATTATAATGGTTATTGAACATATTTAGCATACTTGAAATGTTTTCATGCAGAAGAATTATTTAAATACTCGCACCATATTATCAACTAGACTAGGGCAATTATCTGCTAATAACCACGACTATTAGGTCATACAAAATAAAAAAACGCAACAAATAAATCTCGTCAAAATAATATCCAATGACTGTAAACTACACAAATATATTAGTCTAACTCTGACCAAGGACATTGTTTTCCTTGCATTTAATGCAATTAAAGCACACGCCACCTGTTTGAGTTACATATTTAAAAAAAGATACCTGTGTTCGATTAACATAGGGACAAACTGAACGGGTAGACACATGTGTCGACATGCTTTGCAGATATAGGTTCAGCATGCAGACCGCAACGCGACATGCTTTGCATCGCATTTTCTCTTATAATATTTCAAAAATATACATTTCCGGTGATACTGAGAAGATACTAGACAATTATCTGGGAATCACTGGATGCTGAACTATCATTTTGTGGTATGACACTTACAATAGTGTAACGTATTATACAGAATGACAAAATAAATTCCTACTAATTTTATTTTCTCTTGACAATCTGAGGTAGTTATTGGTGTTTTACTTTACTAAACCTGTACATGCTCAGGCAATATCGACACAGCCATGTAGTCTCAGACAATGTCACATAAATGTATATCGCTTTTCGAAAGCGAAACCTTTTCTTTTAATAGGTTTGTTACAGTCAGTTATGTAACATGTGTAAATGGACTCATTAATTAGCGATTTATTTTTATTAATGAGCCCTCTGGGTACATTTATAGAACCATTACCAAATATTATTATCTATATTTTTCTCACATTGAGCTTAGAAGTTCTAAGGTACTTACTCGTAAATCCATGCATTCACATCATCAATCTTTGGTCTCAGTTGTTCGGGATAAAAATCAAGCTCCTTTTGCTCACGTGTCGCGCAATGTTCATCAAAAGAAGTGTTGAGAATTCGTATAATGTCAGCCGACTCGTTATTCACAATCGTCTTTTGTTGCTTGTCCCACAGTACTGGTACTGTTACACGACCAGTATAATCTTATAAAATAAGAACATCATTCCAGGCATTTATTTAATATGTAAGCAATTAATTGAAATTATCACTTTTACAGATATGCTACATGCATAACACTAGTACATGTATATTTAACCTGGAATGTTCTTAAGTCCATGATTTACATGAGTGTGATGGCTTTAACACCTCATGTCGGCTGAGTACTATCATATATTTACTTTTGAGGTTAAAGTTTCTATTGTTTATGCTTGGTTTCTTTATTGGTCATAGCATTGTATTAATCTTGAACACAGCGTTCTATCCCAGAAAAAAACATAACATCTGTGCTAGTTTAACCGTAGTCGACGCTGACCCGACGGTAAATACAAGTTGAGGAGGTTCACACGTTCGTAGCATAATTGCAGTGTCATATCAATAGGTATATAATGTGTAGAGATTTCAAAGAGCGATCCATCGAAAACGTGAATAAACAAAGTCAGCAAAGTTACAAATAGTTTTGACATGCTCTCTTGATATTAATCATGCTAATGCAATGGATTAGTAAATTTTTGTCTTGAATCGCGTAAACTCTTACAAACCAATAAAAAGTTATATCAATAATTAGAAACATCACACACCTCACACAGGCGCTGATTATAACCCGGCGTGACCAGTCTGCCCATCTTCCCTTGGCCAGACTCACGTGAGTGCATACTGCAGGAGCCTGGCCGTATCAAGTACTACAATCAGTTATTTTGTCTATGTGGTCATCTTGGGGGTGTGTCTGACATTCAAACCTCATTGGATGTTTCAGATTTATAAATCTGTCATAAAAGGTCGCGAAAAATCGACCTCTTGCTCATCTCTCATACACAGTCACATGTTTCCGTTGCTAGATGTATAATATAGACAAGTTGGGAATCTCTCATTTGGACAGTGACGTGTACCGAATTCCGTCATGGCGGCCAGTAATCATTTACTGGCCACCATTCAGGGAGCTGGGAACACAATAACATCAGAGTGAGATTCCGAGCTTAAATATCTGTCTGATCTATCATACCAGCGGAAACAAGCAAGCTATGCTCTCAGCCAGCTGTCAACCCCTGGTCAAGGGCTCTTTGATTGGCCGGTCTTGCGACGCGCGACATTCAAGGTATCTGGCTATTTAAAATAGTTGGACACTATGCTCGATAAAGCAAGGTATCGCATTGCGTGCTCGTGGGTAAGATAACTTGTGAAAGATGAGTGTGCCCAACTACCGCAAAACGCAGATGTCTGAAACTGAGATGATTTTCTCAGCTGTTAAAATCAAGTAATCACATTAAAACTAATCTAACAAGACTACATAAGTCCTGAAGCTCCCGCTCCGAATTAGAATTTGGTTTAAGCAATTTTGTGTAGGGTTATTAATGTAGTCCTGGGTTAGGTCGAAAATCAAGACGCAAGACAACTAGGACAAAGAGGCTCAGTCTAAGAGTAAGATAAGAACTAGACAGTCTGTTAGAGATTGCAAACCTCCATTGAAATTAATGATCCTACTCAGTATCCCAGTAATGGACCACCTATCTGGCACGGTTTATGCGATATCAGGCCAATCGAGGTAAATAATGGCTGATTGACGGTAATTTTGAATTCGTTCTAGTTAAAAAAATTCAGGGTGCATCATCCCCCAAAACCTAACATTTTGTTTCATAGTAATGGTCTAGCCATCTAACACAGTTTGCCAAATATTGGGCATGTGAAGCAGACATTTTGAATCTAGTTAAAAAATGTCAGGGTGCGTCCTCCCTCGAAACATCGCATCTTGTTTGATAGTAAAGGTCTAGCCATCTAACACGGTTTGCCAAATATTGGGCATGTGAAAGTATATAATGGCCAAATATCGGTCATGTGAAAGTGAATAATGGCCGATAGGCGGATATTTTGAATTTGATCGAGTCTAAATTTTCCAAGATGCATCCTCTCCTAAAATCGCACTTTTGTTTTATAGTAATGGTCTAGCCATCTAGCACGGCTTATCAAATAACGACCAGGTGCAAGTGAATAATGGCTAATAGGCGGCCATTTTTAATTTGATCAAGTCAAAATTTTTTAAGATGCATCATCTCCTGAAATCTCAAATTTTGTTTTATAGTAATGGTCCAGCCATTTAGTACGGTTTACAAAATACCGGCCATGTGAAAGTGAATAATGGCCGATAGGGAGCCATTTTGAATTTGATCAAGTCAATTTTTTTCAAGATGCATCCTCTTGTGAAATCTCACATTTTGTTTTGTAGTAAAGGTCTAGCTATCTAGCACGGTTTACCTGATATCAGGCCTATAGAGGTAAATAATGCCAATTGTCGATTCGATACAGTTAAAAATTTCCAGAGTGCATCTTCCCTCGAAAAATCACATTTTATTTTTTAGTAATGGTCTAGCCATCTAGCACGGTTGACCAAATATCGGCCATGTGAAAATGAATAATGGCCGATACGCGGCCATTTTGAATTTGATCGAGTCGAAATTTTTCAAGATGCATCCTCTCCTGAAATCTCACATTTTGTTTTATAGTAATGGTCTAGCCATCTAACATGGTTTACCAAACAACGGCCATGTGAAAGTGAAAAATGGCTGAAGGCTGAAATCTCACATTTCGTTTTATAGTAATGGTCTAGCCATCTAGCACGGTTTACCGAATATCAGCCATGTGAAAGTGAATAATTGCCGATAAGCAGCCTTTTTGAATTTGATCGAGTCGAATTTTTTCATAATGCATCCTCTCCTGAAAGCTCACATTTTCTTTTATAGTAATGGTCTAGCCATCTAACATGGTTTACCAAACAACGGCCATGTAAAAGTGAAAAATGGCTGAAGGCGGCCATTTTGAATTTGATCAAGTCGATTTTTTTCAACATGCATCCTCCCCTGAAATCTCACATTTTGTTTTAAAGTAATGGTTTAGCTATCTACCACGGTTTACCCAATACCAGGCCTGTTGAGGTGAGTAATGACCGATAGGCGGCCATTTTAAATTTGATCAAGTTGAAATTGGTCAAAATGCATCCTCCCCTGAAATCATACAATCTGTTTAATAGTAATGGTGTAGCTATCTTGTGCAGTTTTCATGATATTTCGCAATATCAGGCCTGTCGAGGTGAATAACGGCCGATAGGCGGCCATTTTGAATTTGATCGAGTTGAAATTTATCAAGATACATCCTCTCCTGAAACCTTACAATTTTTTTATAGTAATGGTGTAGCTATCTCCCAGCTGGCAAAAGACGTTGTAAAGACGTTTTTTTCACGTGAAATGCTGACGTCGTATGACGAGTTATAACTGGTGTCAGGTGCAAACTAAGTTCACGTGATATTCTGACGAATTTTGGATGTAAAAGATATGATGACAATCCGACGTCTTTTTCTTACATTACTAACACATCCAAGAGAAGCGACATTAAGACGTCCATGCATGATGTCATATTGACATGGTTGTTTGGTTGTATGTGCAAACTAACTTTACATGATATTCTGACGTATTTTGGATGTCAAAATATGACGATACCTGTACATCTTTTCCTCTCGTTACAAACACATCCAGCAAGGGCGACTTTAAGACGTCTATGCAGGACGTCAAATTGACATGGTTATTTGGTTGCATGTGCAAACTAGCTTAACGTGATATTCTGACGCATTTTAGATGTCAAAATATGACGACACATGGACATCTTTTATTCTCGTTATAAACACATCCAATAAAGGCGACTTTAAGACGTCCATGGAGGACGTCAAGTTGACATGGTTATTTGGTTGCATGTGCAAACTAGCTTAACGTGATATTCTGACGCATTTTAGATGTCAAAATATTACGATACATTGACATCTTTTACTCTCGTTACAAACACATCCAACAAAGGCGACTTTAAGACGTCCATGCAGGACGTTATAATGACATGATTGTTTGGTTGTATGTGCAGACTAACTTTACATGATATTCTGACGTATTTTGGATGTCAAAATATGACGATACATGTACATCTTCTCCTCTCGTTACAAACACATCCAGCAAGGGCGACTTTAAGACGTCTATGCAGGACGTCAAATTGACATGGTTATTTGGTTGCATGTGCAAACTAGCTTAACGTGATATTCTGACGCATTTTAGATGTCAAAATATGACGACACATGGACATCTTTTATTCTCGTTATAAACACATCCAATAAAGGCGACTTTAAGACGTCCATGGAGGACGTCAAGTTGACATGGTTATTTGGTTGCATGTGAAAAGTAGCTTAACGTGATATTCTGA
Organism: Flabesymbios commensalis; assembly: GCA_964017125.1. Classification (NCBI taxonomy): domain Eukaryota; kingdom Metazoa; phylum Annelida; class Polychaeta; order Terebellida; family Flabelligeridae; genus Flabesymbios; species Flabesymbios commensalis. The sequence goes on from OZ024907.1 coordinate 44,859,252, forward strand.
TGCATTTTCGATGTCAAAATATGACGATGTCTGGACTTCTTTTACTCACGTAACAAACACATCCGAGAAGGGTGACTTTAAGACAAAAATACATGACGTCATATTGATGTGGCTATTTGGTTGCCTATGCACATTAGCTTAACGTGATATTCAGACGCATTTTAGATGTAAAAAATATGACGATGTCTGGACGTCTTTTCATCACGTAACATACACATCCAAAAAAGGTGACTTTAAGACATAAATACAGGATGTCATATTGACATGGTTATTTGGTTGTCTGAGCACATCAGCTTAACATGATATTCCGACGCATTTTCGATGTCAAAATATGACGATGTTTGGACGTCTAACTCTTTACCTTCCGTAATTAACACATCCAAGAAGTGCGACTTTAAGACATCAATAAAGGACGTCACACTGATGTGGTTATTTTGTTACCTGTGCAATTATCTTAACGTGGTATTCTGACGATTTTAAATGTAACAAGCACATCCGAGAATGCGACTTTAAAACATCAATACAGGATGTCATATTGACATGGTTATTTGGTTGCATGCGATCATTAGCTTAACATGATATTCATATGCGTGCTATTGGGGTGTTATTTGATTAAAGCTAGGTGCCAGCTAGCAGCATAAAGTTATATTACAAGGACGTAACTATTTGATGACATTTGAACGTCTTTTCATCACTATGTTGCAAATACATAATTATGAAAAAACCTCTACAACAACATATACACAAGGTAGTATCCGACATATTGTAGACATAAATAATGAACCAGTATCGAAAGACAAAAACAATTGTTAGTGATAATTTTTTTTAATTAAAACAAAATGTAAATACGAAAAATAATTGTATTCATCGACTTTTATCAATATTCTTATTATGTCTAATGATGAATCATTATGTTCTTAACATTAAAAAACCCCACTAAATTTGGCATGCGATATTATACAGCCTTAAAATAGGGCAGAATTTTGCAGCAGTCGAAGATTTTGAGCTTTGCTCGAAGGAATTGAATATTTTAAATAATCAAAATGTTTTAATGTGCGATATTTCTGAAAGTTCAAACACAATATTATACTTAATATGAGTCACAGGGGCCTGAGACCCCTCTTTAAGATGGGACATCCCTGATCATTGTATAAACACAATAAGGGTGGACGTGGCCCGTACAAAGTCTCCAATCAATGGTAGACCCGCAACCACCAACGTTGAAACTATATTAATTTAATGTTGGACCAACGTCGCAGACGGCGGCACAACATTAAACAATAAACCAGCATACACAGCAAGTACGAAACATTAAACCTTATTGGAATGCTGGTTTAGTTGGTAATGTTAGGCCACTGTGTGCGACGTTGGCCCAACATTAATTTAATATAGTTTCGATGTTGGGGGGGTTGCTAGGCCGCCATGGGTTGGAGACGCTGTCTGGGCCATGTCCACCATTATATTTATAGTGTTTAAATTTTGCATGCTGCTGCTAATGAACAGTTGGTAAAGTACAGAATAGGGAAGGCATACAACAAAATCTGATATTTCCATTCTTCAACAAAACACAACAGAAAAGTTTTCGGAAGTTCACAAGCTCAGCACTAAAAAAATGTTATGTTTTCTTGCAGAGGTAAAACAAAATGCAACCAGAAAAACTCTAACGCCCCCCCCCCCCCCGGATATCTAATGGTGTATCTCTAATTCAAAACAATTTATTTATTTGTATTTATTTGAATTTGCATTTCGGCACTCCAGAAAATGTGCTATGCAATGGCTTATTAAGTCTGCTATGCTCACATATCATCTTATTGACTTACATTGATTTGAAAATTAATTGAGTAATTCTAACACAGTAATTTTCAGCAGAGGCATCAAAGACAACCTGTAAAGTGTTATACTTGACATGTTAAGAGAAAATAGTTTTTTCTTTGGGTGATGACATTAACATCACCTAAGTTTGATCCATCAATCAGGTCTTAGTGAAGTTCACTCCCTTTGAAGTTGTGGATCACATTCTAACTTCTAATGTGTCACATCTTAATACAGACCAATCTAGAACTTCCGAAATGCCAATTCGAAATAATACAAGATACGAAAGTGTTATGAATTAATCTATGTTGTTATTTACATATTAAAATATATTTTATTTAAAAGCAAAAAAATTATATTTCTATATATAAATAACGTAGATCAATTGAAAACAATTTGGTATTTTCCATAATTTTGAATAACCATTTCTGAAGTGATCGAGCACAAGTAGAATCATCCGTGGCTTAAGTAGCCAGGCTAGTGTGAGACCTAGTCCTATTAGCAGCTTGAGTGCTTCTCGCAATGAGAGAGCCAACAGGATTTCACTTTGGTAGACTTCATGAGTGATCGAGCACTAACAGAAGATTCAGCCCCATCATGTGTAGCCAGGTTGTTGGGCAAGAGAGAGTTTTCAGCAGAGTGACGTTCGTCAGAAGATTTTTCAGCCAAGGCAGAATCATTCAGGTTCATAGATAAGTGAGCAATATGGAAAGGATCAGCCAAGTGAGAGTTGTCAACCTCACTGATTCTATCACCTGCAGAGCATAAATCACACAGTTATCAAATTTTTTTTATTTCGAGAATTACATAGTATTTTTTATATGCATACTGAGGTTGAAATAAATTAAGCTCCCCAAATTTTTTTTACATTGTGTATATACACAAAGGTTGAAATAAATTAGGCTCCCCAAAAAGCTCCGTACTTATTTCTACACGGGCTTTTCAAATAAACAGTTGAGACTCGCCCAAGAACACAAATTAGGCCGCAGCCTCTAACCATTGTTTTAAAAGTAAAAATCATTTTAAACAAGACCCGGCGGCGGCGGAAATATGCCTCAGCCTCTAATCATTGTATAAGTGAAAATCATTTGAAAAAATAAATGCAAGTCTGCCATTTAAAATTTAATTTAGTTGCAATTTTTCAGGGCATAACTCTCCCAGAAACCACACATTGATTATGTTCAACAGTAATGGTCCAGCTATCTTGCATGGTTTTCCAGATATTATGCATATTATGGTCAATAATAAACATCTTTCCAGATATTCCGCATTATATTTAAAGTCCTATTTTTAAACTAGAAAGAGTTGTTCGGAAACGAACACGAAAGCAGCCATCTGTTATCGGTAGTCGGCCATTTCAAATTTAATATAGATCAGCAAATTTTCTAAAGGTTCATTTTATATTACCGCTTAAATAGCTATTATGCAACATTTCCGAGATAATGAGAATAAACAATTAAAAATGAGAGTCAGTCGGCCATTTTGGATTTTATTTCTGCAAAATTTATCATGGGTTATCCTTGTCTGAGTCATTACATTCTATTCTATGTTCTATATGCATGGTCCAGCTATTCTGCTTTGATTTTGAGTTGCGTAAATATTACAAAATTACTCAAATTCAAAATGGCCGCTAGACAGTCATTTTACAATTGTTTGTTAATCAGGTCATTGACTGACATTGCTGTCCATATTTACCAAATAAAAAGAAAATCTGCTGGAAACTTTTTCCTGAAATGTGCAACAAGTATTTCCTTGTTAGTGGCCCTAGTAATTAAAGGGTTGATAATATGGGAATCAAAATGTTACCAAAAATCCCCTGGTGTTATCTGATGGCTATGTGAAGCAGAAGATCAGCTATCATGCAAGATTTCCGAGATAATGAGAAAAAAAGTAAAATGGCCGACTGGTGGCCATTTTGGATTTTATAACTGCGAAATTTGTCATGGGTTATCCTTGTGTGAAACATTACATTTTGTTTTATATTCATGGTCCAGCTATTTTGCTTTTTTTTAGTTAAGTAAATATCACAAAATTATTAAAATTCAAAATGGCCACTAAACGACCATTTTGAAATTGTTTGCTCCCAAAAGTTAATCAGGTCATTGGCTGACATAGCTGAACCTATTTGCCAAATTAAAAAAGGATCTGATGGAAACTTTTTCCTGAAACGCGCTAACGAGCTTTTCTTCGTTAGTGGCCATAGTAATTTAAAAAATAGCCATCAATTGATGGCAGGACCCCTCAGCCGTGGGCTCTGTCCATCAATATCAAGAAATAACTAGATTTGCCTGAGGGGCAAAGCTTGCGTCTCCACCCGCCCCACATAGTACATTAATTATAGAGAAATACAGTACTGTCACCAAATTTGTATGTAAACCACGTGAAAAAGTGATGTCAGAATCACACCAAAATCTAATCAACATATGGCCAGGGTAAGTTGCTTCCCTGGAACAAATCGGTGAAGCAGTTCAAGCTCTTCAGAGTAACATGTGATTCGTCGCCCATCTTGAATTTTGTTGAAAAAATGAAAAAAGAAAAACAATTCTCCTGACTTTTTTCTTAGGGCCACTGAGCATACACAAAAGATAAAATTTGAGCTGTATAACGATATTACCATCTTTTTTTAAATGGCTGCGGCAGCCATTTTGTTTATAATAGATTCATCCCAAAAGTTAATCAGATCATCAGAAATACCTAGAGAACAACCATACTAAATTTGAATGCAATCCAACCAACGGTTCAAAAGTTATGGTGCCCACAAGCTATTTATGCAGCCATCTTGGAAAATGGCCGCTTATGGCTTAGTGCCAAAAAAATATATATGGGATGAATTGCCCAGGCACATAGCTCATGTCTGTAAAAAATAAACAAAATTCATCAGTTAATTTTTTAGTAAGAGCTGAATTTCTGACTGCCCGCCCGCCCGACCGCCCGCCTCTGGTGATCACTATACCCCACAGCCATCAATACCCCACAGCCTTAATGGCTGAGGGGTGACAAGAGGACTGAAGTCCTATATCATCCCCCGCCTGGCGCCATAAATTAGGTTAGACTTTTTGCGGTTACAAATATTTAAAAAGTTGATTTGTGGTGGCCATTTTAAATTTCAGTAAAATCACATGCACATTTCCAGATGGTGGGTAATGTGATTGTACAATGTGAATTATTACTGATTTCAATTTTTTCAGTTTTTGCACAAGAAAATATGAAGTTTATCCATGGCGGCCATTTTGAATTTCAGTAAAACCTTAAAAAAATCACTTGCACATCTCCATATCGTGGGAAATGTGATAGTAAAATTTGAATAATTTCTTTCTTTAAGTTTTGTAGTTTTAGCGCCCCAAAAAAATTTTGGAGTTGACCTCTGGCGGCCATTTTAAAATTTGGTAGCATCTTTAAAAAATCACTTGCACATCCCCATGTTGCTAGGAATGGGATGTTAAGTTAAAAAAAAAAAATTGATCAAAAACATTTTTTGAGTTTAAAGTTGTTGCGGCCATTTTGAATTTCAGTAAAACCTTGAAAAAGTCACCTGCACATCTCCATATCATGGGGAATGTGATAGTAAAATTTGAATAATTTCTGACTTTTAAGTTTTAGAGTTTTTGCACCCACAAAAAATTTTAGAGTTGCCCTCTGGCGGCCATTTTGAATATCGGTAGCATCTCTTAAAAATCACTTGCACATCCCCATGCAAAAAGATTTGACCAGTAGTTTTTGAGTTTTTGCGCCCACAAGAAAACGTGATGCCGGACAGAATCCTGGCGCGACTAAAATCCCCCTTCCCCTACGGGCGGGGGATAAAAAGGGTTGATGATATGGGGATCAAAAATGTCACAAAAACAATTCCCCAGTGGTATGTGATGGCTATGTGAAGTATGAGGAAGCAGAAGTTGATAGATTAGTAGCTATCTTGAAAACAAATAACTGCAACGGCAGACCGTGTGGAATAATACAGTAAGCAGCCCGACTCGGCGAGGACTGCTTAATTAGTCATGTTTACATTTTTCAGGGCTTAACCCTCTCAGAAACCGCAAATTGTATTTTATACATAGTAATGATCTAGCTATCTGGTTTGGCTTTCTAGATACTGTAGATATGGTAATTTTCGTGTGTTTAAATTTTCGCGAATTTCTTATTATGGGACTTTTCACGAAGTTTAGAATTCGCGAATTTTCATTTTTTCTTTAGTAGCGTAATTATAATAATAATTTTTGCGAGATTCTTGAATTCGCGAATTTGTCCTCCTCGCTAAATTTAAAACCTCGCGAATATTACCAGATCTACAGTATTACACATATTATAGTAAATAACGGCCGCATACATTTTTTCAGGCCATGTCCCTTTTTGAAACCGCAAACTTTGTTTTATAGTATTGGTCTAGCTGTCTGGCACGGTTTGCCAGATATCAGGCATATTTAAGTTGATTATGGCTGATGGTCAGACATTTTTAAAGTAGTACAGATTTCATAAACCCCAAAAGGAACATACACACCCCCTATAAAGGGATGTGTGTGTGCAATAGGAAATAAATACGACCATGGATCTGCTCCGGAAACGAAATGTGGTCAGAAAGCAGGCGTATTAAAGCTAACTATGGGTAATGGTTGGCCATTTAACAGGGCTTACAGTGCGGGGACTTTAGACATCAGAATCTGACGTCTACACGAGAACGTAAAGTCAGATTCTGACGTCTAAAGTCGATCCCCGCACTGTAAAAGTAAAAATATTGATAACGATCTTAGACCCATAACATAGGTATTCAACTAGTAGTGTTTACCATGTAAAACACCCAAGAAGGCTCCCCCTCGCACTTTTGAAATAAAAGTTATACATTAAATGGAATTTTACAAGATGATCAATTAGTACATGTAAATTTTATCAAGTAATATTATGAGGCAGAGGCTAGCAGCTTTAGGCTGACTTGGTGCTATTTTGACCACAAAAAATTAAAGATGGCCGCCAAGACCCGGATATTTTCAGAACTTTCTGCAAAATTGATGCAGTCTATGAATTAATACTAGCATGCAGTACGTTGAATATTGAGTGTATCGGATAAGCGGCTTTGAAGTTATCAGGGTGACAAGGTTCTAATTTGACGAAATAAGAATAAAGATGGCCGCCATGATCCAGATATTTTCCCGAAATTTATAAAAAAATTGATGCAGTCTATGCAGTATGTTGAATATTGAGTATATCGGATAAGCGGCTTTGAAGTTATCAGGGTGAGAAGGTCATAATTTGACGAAAAAAGATTAAAGATGGCTGCCATGACCCGGATATACTTCCAAACTTTCTGAAAAATTGATGCAGGCTAGAAATTAATACTACTATGCAGTATTGTTAATATTGAGTATATCAGATAAGCGGCTTTGAAGTTATCAGGGTGACAAGGTCCTAATTTGACGAAAAAAGATTAAAGATGGCCGCCATGACCCGGATATTTTTCCGAACTTTCTGAAAAATTGATGCAGGCTAGGAATCAATACTACTATGCAGAATTTTTAATATTGAGTATATCGGATAACAGGGTTCTAACTAGCCTGAAATGTCAGCGTATCAGTCAAGGCGCCAGCCGAAACCTGAAAAGTTGGCGAGGGGTCAGGCCCCCAGAAAATTTGTAGATACTAGCTGCCCTGAAATGCATTCTAAGGCATTTCTCTACACTTTGATACATGGCTCTCACGGGTCCTTGAAAACGGGGGAAATCCGTGAATATGAAAAAATGAAATAACGTACAGAACTTGAAAATCCCTTAATTTTTTTGTAAAAATATAATAAACCATGAAAAATCTGGGATTTTCATCAACCTGTGATGTTTTGCTGTTGATCGCGACAAACATCACTCAGTGACAACAGTGATTAAATGAAGGAGAAAGCCACACTTAAAAAATCTCGTCATCTGTCTCATCTATAGATTCAATGTTTTTTTTATAGACTTACTTTGAAGACACACCACGTCACCGCCGTTATCAATTAGAAATCCGTAAGCGCCAGATACACGGCAATAGCTTGTGTGTGCATGCACCTTTAATTTTTCTACTTATAGATTATATAGCATTTAAAGCTAGTAATATGCCAACATGTGCAGGATAGTATATTTTTACACATCTCCATATCAGTATTAGAGGTACACTGTCTAAATTATTAATGTGCCCAATGGGTTGTATCGTATAGAGGAGATGGTAGATAAATTTTAATATGGTGCAAATAGTTCACGCAATATATAAACACTATTAGGTAAAGCATCGTAGATGATATACTGCCAGCTCCGCTGCAACCCAGATATAAGCCTATGTCGCATCTGAAATTTGGTAATCAGCCAAAGGCGGTTGCGGTATTCAGCGTTGCTGAGCAGCCCCAGCGTGGCTGAAGGTTTCAGCCACAGATTGACCCCATACAAAATTGTGGGACATTTCTTTAGACGGTCATATCTAAGATTTTGCCTTGAATAATCAGGTCGAATATAATGTTTTTTTAGATTCAGTAGCATTTTAGCAACGAGATCACATGCTGGGCTTATTTTCCGCACAGTTATTAAAAAGTTAAGGGCATTTTTGGGGGCTTGGGGTCGATATCGCTCTCTGTCACCGCCATGTTGAAAAACCTTCATTTTTTCAGGCAAAATGAAAACAGCAATCAACGGCTTCAATGAGGACGTCATAGTTACTGCTTAACCAACAAACACGAGTCGCTGCACAAATGATGTGTTAATGCTGGCCGGTTCTCTGCGAAGTTGATGCATCATCAGGCAAGCATTGCGTCAGCGCCTCGTGTTGGATGGGGTATAATTTTCAATGGATTAAGAAAAGAAAGATTATTTCCGGTGTATCGGCAGCGTGTCGCTCTTTTTTCAGCGTATCGGCAGCGTATCGGCGATATTAGTAGCGTAGCGGCAGCAAAACTCAGCGTGTCGGGCCAATGCCTGGCTAGAACCCTGGGATAAGCGGCTTTGAAGTTATCAGGGTGACAAGGTCCTAATTTGACGAAAAAAGAATAAAGATGGCTGCCATGACCCGAATATTTGACAGAACTTTCTAAAAAATTGATGCAGCCTAGGAATTAATACTTGTATCCAGTTAGTAGGGGAGCCACGGCACTTTTAATCAACCGAACGAGTGGCAAAGGTCTGATAGTTGATTCCACCTCAGCAAATGGTCCTCTATTCAGAAACCTATTTCTTACAAGCATTTTTCATACGTTTTTTCACTTTTCGCGACCAAAAAAAGGCGTAAATCTTCTTCTTTTTTTTTCAAAAAATAAATATTTTGATTTTTTTTCCACTGTCACTCATCACAATATATCCCAACGGAACCACAAATATAATAAACACAATTAAAGATGTTTTGGTAAGCATTAAGCCGAAATTAAGTGACAAATTATTCAATTTTGAAGAAAAATTTCACTATTTTCAGAAAAGTTCAAATTATTTTAAAAATTACAAAAAACTGGAATAGTGTCTCATTATACCTTAAAAAACTCCCCATGCTATATGGTATTAAGATAAAAATATCTTTTAAAATATACAGGCTTCAAAATTCATTTAGTTAAAAATATAGGTTTTTTAATAGGTTTATTTCATAAAAATATATGCTTTTATAGGTTTATTTTACATAAAATTATAGGTTTTTATAGGTTTTCCAGTGACACTAATGTACCCGCCATGTGAAAATTCTTACTTTTCTACTATTCCAAAGTCATATCTAACATATTTTAGGAAGTATACCGTATAGTACACACATCTGAATATACAGTATAATATATAGTGCTCGCCTTAACAGAGCCATGTTCAAGCAGAGGAGGGCTGGAGTTGATGAATTGGACAAATTATTTATTGCACTTACTAAATTCTTCACACAAGTTTAGCTGTGGAGGTGAATATATATTATTTATAGAAAAAAAAATTGTCCACACAGTTTGAACCAATATCAGAGAAGGTGTAGTAAAATTTATGACGAGCGAAGCGAGGCTGGGATTTTTTTAAGGAATTATGTAGCTGATAAGCTTTAATAATTATTTATTTCAGACTAATTTGAGGAATTAATTATATTTAAAGCATTTCTTTTTCTGAAACACAGAAAGTTATATGGCACAAACACATTCCCACAATTAAAATATATTTCAACATAAAGTTTTTGTTCTAGCAAAATCAAAATATAGGTTTTTATAGGTTATATAGGCTATTTTCAGAAAAATATAGGTTACTTTTTCAAATATAGATTTTTAAAGGTCTTTATAGGTTTTACTTTAATGCCTGAATATATAAATATATAAAAACCGACTGAATATGACGCTATCACCCCTACCCCTGAATTTTTCGTTTTCGCGACAAAAAATTGTGTGAATCTGCTTTTTTTTTAAAAAATAACTATTTCGATTTTTTTACTGTCACTCATCCCAATGATATCCCAACTGACCCAAAAAAATAAAATAAACACAATTAAAGAAGTTTTGGTGAGCAGTAAGTCGAAATTTAGTGATAAATTATTCAATTTTTATGAAAAAAAATGCAAATTTCACTATTTTCTGAAAAGTTCAAATTATTTTTAATATCACAAAAAAAAACTGGAATATTGTCTTATTATACTTTAAATAACTCCCCATGCTATATGGTATTAAGATAAAGATATCTTTTAAAATATATTAATATATAAAAACCAAATGAATATGACACTATTTTTCTAACCCCCGAATTTTTAGTTCTCGCGACAAAAAATATATATTTTGAAAGATATATATATATATTTTTTAATAAGGATTTTATTTTATCATAATTCACTGAATTTTATAATAAACACAATTACTGATGTATTGATAAGCATTAAACCGCAATTTAGAAGCAAATTCTTCATTTTTCATGAAAAAATGAATAAAATTAAACGATTTTCAAAAATGTTCAAAATAATGTTGGCCTGTTGCAAAAAGAATGTGTTTTTTTTCAAGAAAAGGGTGTAATGGCCAACTATTGCTACGAAAACTGGCATATATGATTGTAAATAATGAACAAAAATGACCAGGGGTACACAGTTGAGGTCTGTGTACCTTTTACGGATCTAAAAAACTCCCACTTTTGAGGAAATGCTGAATAATTTCTCAAAAAAAGCTAAATTATGCTTGTAATATGTTAGCATCTATTTTTATATCAAATTTTATTCAGATGCTATATCAAGCAGGTGGTATATATTGTTTAGTGTTTATTCTGAGATTAAACTACAAAAATATAAAATTAGTTTTTCTATGATATATAATAAGTATATAGTATTGGTTCATTTCAAACAATATCAAGAAAAAAATAAAATTAGTGCCATGTAATGTTTTACACTTTTTTGCATGTTTGTGGTGGTGTGTTTATCCAGCCTTAATATAGAATAAATACATGATGCCAGGGTGTTTATATTGGTCTATAGCAGAACCACACCTGTCTAGTATACAAAATGGGTCAAAGAATTAATTTTTATTGCAGTATTAGAAAAAAATATAATTTCCATGATGTCAAAAAATGACCTATTTTGTCACGTACGTCCCCCTATCTTCAGATCATCAGTATTTTAACAAGAATTACTTATATTTTATATCACCTATATTTTATGTAACGTACGTCCCCCTAAGTGTCACGTACGCCCCCCCTAGTATGACGACATCGTATTACAACTAAATTATATACATTTATAAATATAATTCATTTATTTTTTATTGTTGTCATATATCCTACAATATAAACTAATGTGTATGCTTAAAAATAGATTTTAACTCTATATTAAAAGTTTCAATGTGTAGGCCCCCCTCCCCACCATAAACTAATTAGCATTCCTAAAAATGTAATACTTGAACTGTACTTGAACCTATGCACACATAATTAAAGACTTAGACACTTAGGCCTTTCACTATGTTAATAAAATAAATATTTACTTTCATTTTAATCAAGTCTAATAGTGCCAGCATCAGGGGGACGTACGTGACATGTGACACACTGATATAGGTGCATATTTATACACAATCTTATGGATTTGGAATAATCATAGACTCATCGAATAAATATTTCGCCTATTGGCAATTATATTATTTTTTGTTCACTGCACTTTGTGGAATAAGAACAGCATTTATATTTAGATCAGCGATATAATGATTTGTATTGCCAGTTATTCAAAATAACGAAAATAACAACAAAATAAATATAAATAACAAAGACGGGACGCCAGTTAAAAAGCAGTAAATCTTTTCCGACGCCGCCGAACTTCAATTGCAATAGCCCACCTTTTTTAATTAAAAGCGGGCTAAAAATATAACTACTTAGCTGTATACAAATCTCAAAGCCAGGCAATTTTAAGGTTTAAGTGCCACAGAATTTTTAATTTTCAATTTTTACAATTTTTTCAATAATTTTTCTTCTTTAATTTAATGTCAGTTCAATGAGCCATGCCGCCGTGAAAAATGTAAAAATTACAAAAAGTGTTTTAAGTTCAACTAAATTTGATCAAATACCTGCCATAGGCAGTGGTTAGTTACCATTGTGATTTTATGAGATTTTTTTTTTGTAAAAGTTTCATAATTGGTGCAATTGCCCATATTGAAAAAATTATGACTAAATATAGCCCATAACTGTCTGAAGTGTACGTCCGAAACCGTGGAATTGCCCATATGCAAATTAGCTGATAATCCATCAGAGGGTGTTCAGGGAAAAATTCACGAAGATCAAATGAATATTGACGATTGGTGAGCATTTACTTTATCTTGGATATGCAAATTAGCCCATGGCGGCCATCTTGGATATGCAAATTAGCTGATATTCAAACTTAACCAGGATAATTTATCAGAGGGTGTTCAAAAAAAAATTGCGAAGATTGAATGAATATTGACGACTGGAGAGCGTTTACATCGATCTTGAATATGCAAAGCCATCTTGGATATGCAAATTAGCAGATTTTCGAACTTAAGCAGGATAATCCATCTGAGTGTTCAGAAAAATATTTGCGAAGATTGGATGAAAATTGGCGACTGGAGAGCGTTCACGTTGATCTTGAATATGCAAATTGGTCCATGGCTGGGATCTTTGATATGCAAAATAGCTGATTTTCGAACTTAAGATCGGATGAATATTGGCGACTGAAGAGCGTTTACGTCGTCAAATTCAGGGGCCGCGCTGACTGCTCGCCAATGCGCCAATGGTGATTAAACATACTTTTTGGCGATCAATACTTCTGTATGGTGAATAATTTAGCGTGAAAATTTCTAAGCTCTATCTGTTTTAGATCAAAAGTTATAGGCCCTGAAACATAGACCCAAAATTGATGTGCAAAAATTCACGCGGGAATTCAAGCACCCCCCACCACAATAAAAGAGCCATATCTTAAAAACTATTGTCTTGTTTGAGCTGAAATTTTGCAGTTTCATATTACATTATAGTTTATTTGATAATAAAAAATTATGAGGTGGTCACCCGGGAACTTTTCTGAAAACTGGTTGATTTGACAAGGAATGACCCATAGGATAAACCAAGTGATCCAATCTGGTATAAATGAATTTATTCTGATGATTTTAAATTACCCAAGTGACTCTGAGTTGACATATTAAAATTGTGTTCTAAGCTACGGCACGAAGCCGGAGTAACCCAATATTAACGAGCTGAAAAAATTATAACAATTGTGCCAGGTCAGCTCATTAAAATTGGCTTAAACATATTTATTTAACGAGGATTACAACATAGTAATAAACTAATGAAAATGCTCTTAAAATTAATGCAGCAATTTTGCCTCAAAAAAATTGAGCTACCATGGCGGAACAGGGTTTAATACAGTGTATAAGCATACCGATAGTATCGGGGATGCTTAATAACAACAATAGACAGCACTAAAACAATAAGTCTCCGCCCCATAGTTGGTGGAGACTAAATAACAACAATAGACAGCACAAAGACAATAAGTCTCCACCACATGGTGGGTGGAGACTTAATAAATACGGTACCTTTTATTCTCGTTGCAGTTACAGCATATCTCAGCACATTAGCAATGTATGTGCCCACTTCGAATTCTGCAACAAAAACAGTTCTGAGCTCAATCCTTTAACAGAAAGTTCACTTGATTCCTTTTCATGAAAAGCAAACAATTATCATGGTTTTAAGATATCAGACAGAAAACTATATCAGAGGACTTGCAGCAAACACATTGGAAGCCTGACCCTGGTAGAGTTGAAAATGAATGAAACTTTTATGATAGCTCCTATTGATAATGTAGCCACATTTTAAATGGGGGTAAAAGCTGAGAAGGGTTCATTTTCACGAACATGAAGTTCAATAAAGCCAGACTTTTTCATTATAAGTTTTACAGGTGGAAATTGCCAGGATGCAATGTCGGGATTCGGAATAAAAATAAAATTCAGATATATCTTTAAAATATTGATTGACTGCACGCCCCGCAGACTGTGAAAGGCATAACTCTTCAGAGGGGGTGGATCAGACAAAATTAAGAGCGGTTTCTGGTGATGACCTCAGCATCTGGTATGCACGCATCTGGCAGGCTTTATAGTTCACAGATAGTTGTGTGGGTCAGTTCTCAGGACAGCAAAACATGGTGAAATCAGAGAGTTTTTCACAAGAAAAAAAATTGCTATGTGGAATAACACATCGGGGTATTGAAAATCGGCATCGGCGGGAATAAAAAATTCTAAAATGACAATTTTATTTTGGTTAAATCAATGTTGGCGGACCCGTAAAACATATAACAACAAGGCCCGACGGCAACGGAAACAGGCCTCAGCCTGTAATCATAATTTAAAAGTGGAAATCACTTGAAGAAATGACCGCAAGTCTGTCATTTAAAATGTAATCACCGTATTTATTCTAATAAACGCCCAAAATCAAATAAACACCCCCCCCCCCCTGAATTGAAAATAAATCCCACGCTCATGTACACTACATGATCATTAATCAGGGGTATTCTAATTAACGCCCTGGGCATTTATTAGAATAAATACGGTAAGTTGAAATTTTTCAGGGCATAACCCCACCAGAAACCACACATTTTGTTCAACAGTAATGGTCTAACTATCTTGCACATTTTTTCCAGATATCATTCACGCATATTATAGTCAATAATGACTGCAATACGACATTTGTAATTTTATGGAGTTATGCTATTTTGACCTTTATTCACCTGCATAAAAAATCACAAATGATTCGGACTGGGGTTCTTGAGATATTACATTCCCATTCAAAACAAATCAGTCAATAGACCAATTAATAGGAGTCATTCAAGCAGAGCGATAATCAAATCAGAAAAATTCACCATGCTTAGCCTATTCGAAGAAAACACCCCCAATACAGGCAAAATATTACTCAGTAAGTTGAAAAATCTGATTAATATCCGATGTGGTTCTTGAATAAGAGCGCACATTATTCTGAGTGAGCGGCGGCTGATATCTAATGAACACATATATATGCAACCCAGGGATCGACACTAACACTGGCCCGTTGGCCCGAGGCCAGTAAAAATCACTAAGGGCCAGTAAATCACCTGGGATACTGGCCCTGGGGGCAACAAAAAAATTACACTCCCCCTTGATACTGTGTACGCTAAGGACTTGAAAGACAAGGCTAAGGGCCAGTAATTGTCTGAAGCTACTGGCCCTTTGGGCTACTACCTGACATCAGCTAGTGTCGAGCCCTGCAACCCCTTGCCAGAGAAAGCATAACCATTCTGGAGTCAATCAAGCGGAATGATTTAACCTTATCACTATATATCCCAAATATTATGGTGACCCCAGTGTTGTGAAACATGATTGAATAATAGCGTAAATCATATGTGCCGCTGGGTGACGGATCAAGTAAATAAAAAAATGCCACCTCCGCATAGTACTTACCGCGACATTATATTTTTCACCATGCCTTTGGCTGCACTGCCCCCAACACGACCACACTTGGCTATCTGAAATATTAGTTACAGAGCAAGTATTGTACAAATAAATACTGTAAACATTATGGTTCACAATCATGGAATGACAGATTCTAACTCAGATCAATGTAATTTTGAACCAGTCGACATAATAGTTTACAGCATGAACACACACGTCAAATCTCTCAGTCTGTATGGTCGAACTTATCCGAACTATTAGTGAAATACACATATGCAGCGTTCGAAATAAGGCCTTTTTGGTTGTCCAAGACAACCGAAACCCATCATGGACAATCAATAGCTACCAGGGGGTTGTCCGGGTGGACAATCAGCTTTTAGAAAGTTTTTTTTTTCAAATTATATCAAATCAAGGACATACAATGTCGGTGATTGTCCGGGTTGACAATGATTTGTTTACAATGTCAAGTTTTATTTTATCAAGCATGTGACCATGCACCATTTCAATGGGCTTAAAAGTTTAGGCCCACTTGACGGACAATTTAGCTTTCCCGTGGGTCTAAAACTTGAGGCCCATTTATAGCGTAATAATCATTTTTCACGCATGTTTTGATTGGCTTAGGCCCACGTCTCTGACAAGCATGAATTTGAGTGGGCTTAAAAGTTTAGGCCCACCTGACTGACAATTTCCTTTTCTCATGTTTCTAGTGGGCCTAATTTAGGCCCATTTAGAGCGTAATCAGCTTGTAATGTTATCCCCCCAAAACGTCTCCACGCCACTTTTCTGGGGGGGTACTTCCCCCAAGGCATCGTTCTGTTCAAATTACTATTTTATTATATATGCTAATTATAGTTGATAGAAAAGTTATTTATAAATATACTACCCCTGGTTTAGGCCCATTTGAACGGACATCTACCACTGAATTGGGCCTAAACCGGGTTTATATGACCTAAGCCGGGAGTAGGCCTATATATATAATCCTGGTTTAGGCCCACTTCAATGGTGAATGTCCATTCAAATGGGCTTAAAACAGGAGAAGTATATAAACAGGATAAAGATGATATTAAAGTGGGCATAAACCAGGAGTAGATATACTACTGGTTTAGGCCCAATTCAATGGTAAATGTCTATTCAAATGGGACTAAACCATAAAAATTGTGGGCTTAAACCAGCTAGGATAATGCTTACATGTTTTTGCTCAATGACAATAATTTACTGAATATTGGCAATTTTATGCACTGATATTAATAGACTATGGCCTGTCCAAGGGTGATGGATGTAAGGATGGCAGGCCATTTTTTATTTATTTTAGCGCTAGAGACTTGAAATTTTGTTTACATAAGGTCCATTATATTCATGACTGAATAAAAAAAAAGTATACAAAAAATCCAATTATTGACAAAGTTATGATACATTTTGTATAGCAACCGTCTTAATTTCAAAAATAAAAAAACAAACAGAAAAGACGCCAAAAATGGCAGATGAAATCTATCCCAATTTTTTTAATATTTCGAACAGTCGAAAAAATTTCATTTTTTTACCACATGCTCAGCTGTGCATACTAATTATGATTATCTAAACAAATTGAGGAAAAATATATACTAAGCAGTCCTTATTTTACTTTTTATTACACTTTATATGGTAAATTTGGAAGATATTCGCTATATATATGACTTCAATTATAATGCATAATATTATTTAATTTTAAATATTATGTGTAGGCCTACATGACTAAATGCAAATATTAACTCAGTGGACACTTGCCAGGAACATGATAAGTCACAACACTATTTTTTTTCATAAAAACACTTTTAAAGCACAATGGCCATATATTTGGAAAATAAAATAATAATGTTTATATGAATGTATGACAATCAAAAGATGCAGCTGTAACTATAACACAATTTCTCAGATCTCATAGATATTTTGTTGCAGTTTACATTTAAACCTATAAAATAATAGACTCAACAAAGCATTTAGCAAATAAATCCACTGGGGCCTATAATACCAGAATACACTGATGCGAAGAAGCACTTACAGCTGCATAACTGTCTTGTTTATTTCGATAAAAATAACCTAAAACGTACAAAACAATCATTGCTATTGTTTTTAGTTCACCATGCGGTACACCATCAAGTATTATTAAGTAGTGATTTGGTGTGTGTACAATATTCATGTAATAACGGTAAGGTTATGGGCCAATATAATGTTACATTGGCCAGCACGAAACCACCCCCTTAATAGCAAACACATACATTGAACTGAATCGGCATAATGTTGGGCCAGTACCGCAGACGATGGGCCGACATTATTCTGCCATTGGATCAATGCCTTGTGTGAGCTGAGATACAAAGCCCACATAACCAGCCGCAGATCTAGATGTCGGATACTGGGTCAAATCGCTTACAGTAAAGTCTGATGTTTTTATATATTATTTTATTTTACCGCATAGCGCGATGTATATCGCTGTATGTGATGATTTTCGATAAAATAAAATCTGATAATATTGTCTAGTAGCATTTTGACTATATTTTGAAATGTCCATGAGAAAATGCAAATGTTTTTCAAGAAAATCACGAAAATCCAAAGAGCGAAAACGATGATTTACATCACTGAATTTGATCTTAATTCCAAGTACAATTTCCCACGGTCTGAGGAGAGCGTCTTAATGGCGGGCCAAAAGCTCAGATGCTGGCCCACACTTAAAAGCACCATACTGAAGTAGAGTTCTACTTTTCAAGTGAGTGACATTCTCCATACCGGTACCGATATTAAACATGACATTACATGCAGATATCCATATCACACAAAGTAATAACTTCTATATATGTCTAACTGTTATGAGACAATACAGCTGTACTGTGAAATGAATCTATGATTACTTAAAAAATAACAATAACTTTAAAAGTCTTCCTCTCTTTTTCTATGATGACCGTTATCTGCCACTTGGTACTTTTAATGTCCTGATTATATAGACAGTATGTCTTACTCCGCTGTTATCAGGTTTGTTTTGGTGGGGCAACAATATTAAAAAACAACAAACTTAAATCCTTGATAACTCAGTAACCCGGGCTAACACTAATGGTTGCCCAATTGCCCAGGGCAACCAATTTTGGGTGGGGGCAAGTAAAAAATTTCAGACAGTGGCCCCCTGGGCAATAGCTTCAATTTTCACCATTTTAAATTTGAGCGACTGTCACAACAGACAAAGCATGTCAGTGGCAAGTCGGCAAGTGATAAATTGAGGGGGCAAGTACCCCAAAACCGGGGCAGTAAAATAAAAAAATAAAACACCATTCTCCATGGAATAATCGTTTGAAGAAAATAAACAAAACAGTTATGCAGCTTTAATAATTAAAAAATATATTTACTAAATAGTATATTTCTTACTGTATTTTCATTGTTACATTGTCTTCAATTTTCACATAATTTATATATGGGTTGACTTCACATTTATTATTTTTAAAATAGACTGGGTCAAAGGTCATAACCCCCAAAAGGCACATCTACAACCCCCTGAGGGATGTGTGTATGCAATATTATATGAAAGCAATCTGGCTAACGGTTTGAGAGATACCGTCCGGAAACGAAACACGGACTTTATGGGCGGGGGATAAAAATGTGACGTCAGAATCACACCAAAATCAAATGTGGCCAGGGTAAGGTCTTTCCTTGAAACAAATCGGTGAAGGGGTCAAGCTCTTGAGAGTAACATGTGATTTGTCGGACATCTTGGATTTTGCTAAAAAAATAAACAATTCTAGAGACAAATTTCTCAGGGCCAGTGAGCTGAGCATACCCAAATTAAATAGCCAAAATAGGCAAAAATGATATGTCCGCTAAAATTCTAAAACATACAAAAAATCAAAGTTATAAATATCAGAGTCACACCAAAAACTATCAGCACACATCCAGGATAAAAACCAAACATGAAACAAATCAACAAAGCGGTCCAAGCCCTAGAGATTGACATAGGATTTTGGCGGCCATTTTGGATTTTGTTGAAGAAACTAAAAAACATTAAAAAAAAAACAGGGGCAAATGTATGCAATTTCACTCTGATACTATAATTTCAAGAATTTAAAATTGAATATTAACTGTCGTTTTAGCCGGTTTCCTTGGTTGTGACCTATAAATGGCTTTGGTTATTGGTGGCCATATTGTTTTGGATCTTTAGATGGCATTAAAACATAAAAATAACCATTGCAATGAAACCAGTGTATTCAAATTAGGCGAAAATGAGGTATTACACAAAATTCCAGGGCTATTATTTCAAAAGATAAAAATTCAATATGGCCGACGGCAGCCATCTATTGCTTTGACCCTAAGATGACCTTGACTCTTAAAAATAATCATACCAGTGGAATCAGTGCATTCAAATTGGTCAAAAATGAGGTATTACACAATATTCTAGGGCTTTTCTGTCAAGAGTTAAAATTTCAAGAAGGCCACGGCAGCCATCTTGTTTTGACCCCTAGATGACCTTAAATCGTAAAAATAATCATACCAATGGGATCAGTGTATTCAAATTAGTCAAAAATGAGGTATTACATGAGATTGTAGGGCTATTATGTCAAAACATAAAATTTCAAGATTGCCTACGGCAGCCATCTTGCTTTGACCCCTAGATGACCATGAATCGTAAAAATAACCATACCAGTGGAATCAGTGCATTTAAATTGGTCAAAATGAGATATTACACAAGATTCTAGGGATATTCTGTAAAAAGTTAAAAATTCAATATGGCCGATGGCAGCCATCTTGGTTTTGACCCCTAGATGACCTTAAATCATAAAAGTAATCATACCAGTGGAATCAGTGTATTCAAATTAGTCAAAAATGAGGTATTGCATGAGATTCTAAGGCTGTTATGTCAAAACATACAATTTCAAGATGGCGGATGGCAGCCATCTTGTTTTGACCCCTAGATAACCTTGAATCGTAAAAAATAAGCATACCTGTGGAACCAGTGAATTCAAATTGGTTAAAAATGAGGTATTACATAAGATTCTAGGACTAATCTGTCAAAAATTAAAAATTCAAGATGGCCGAGGGCAGCCATTTTGGATTTATGCAAATAAGCATATCAAGGGAAAAAATGAAACATCACCCCTACATCAGATCTTATTTTACATATGTTGGACGACATGTGTGCAAAATTTCATAACTCTTTCCAGATTTGGACTTATGGGGTATAGGCTACTACAAGGTCAAAGGGAAGGGAGGCATAGGCAGTAGACTGTTTCCCAGGCGGGCACATAATTAGTCTGAAGTAGACTAGCTATCTCAAACAACAACAATAACAATGAAAATGTGTCAGAAAATTTTCAGGTGCTCTAGATAAAGTTAAATTTTATGTAGAGAATGCTGGCTTACGTTAAAAAAACTGATCTAGACTATGATGGAGTTGACATGATAAAGAACATTTGAGTAATGTTTTGATATGACTCATAGTTACTTAAAGAAAATTCAATTTTTTAATTAAAAAATAAAACGTCTTCCTCACTAAAAAATCGCTAGCGTCAATAAATGCAGCAAGCAGAAATACATCATCGTGGCATATCCGTTCTAATATCGAATCGAAAGGCTCCTTATCAAACTTAACCTAGGTCTGTTTCACACTAAATCGAAGTGAAATCATATACTCATGCCATTTGAGGAGCGAGAACTGAAAGTGAAGTTCAGCGCCACCCAGTGAGCGCTGCCAACCTTGATCAGGGGCCGACCGCAGATTAAAGTACGTACTTCCTTTGAAGTACGTACTTCCATTGAGGTGTGCAGTACGTCGATTGAAGTACGCCTGCAGCCGCATTTTGGTTTGATAGGGCACTCACTTGTTGTGACCCCATTCATCTGCAGCACATTATTTCATTGGTCCAATAGTCAGAGTCTGTCCAATAATAATCAGGCTACTAAATTTACAGAAGTTCTGACTTTGTTAGATGCCATGCTTTTAACTGTAAAGCTGAGAGAGCAACAAGGGGTAAACATTTATCAATTTGAAGTGGATAATATGTATTGCCAACTAAAAGAAATAATGGACTTTAGAAAAGATAGTTTGAAATATAAAATTATCAATTTATAGAGCAGTCCTATGTCTGGAAAATTAGGAATGTGCTATTAAAAGTTCTGCCATAGAGTCACATGCCTCATCATTCGTACTTCCATTAAAGTACGTACTTCCCTTAAAGTACACCCTGTACTTGAATCTAAGTATGCCCTCAGTGGAACAGATATAAAGTTAAATATATAATTTTCCAAACATGAAAAACAGTTTTGATAAAATACATGTTGTACAATGAAATGTGCTCTTTCAAGTAAACTATTTCTGGTAGCTGGCAAATGCTCAACAGTTCCAGGACAAAGGGATGAAAAAAAAAATTCAGCCTGTTGCAAAAGTCTTGGCTATATCCAGGTAAACAGAAAATAATTGGAAGTTCCTCTTATGAATAATTTAATAGCTTGATTATCAATGTTCAGAAATAAACCATTCAACCAATAACATCTTAAGTTGCAAAGGGGTAATAAAATAACAAATGTGAGTACCCATTTGTAAAAGTGAAGCTCAAGGTGTACTTAGATCAAAGTACGGACATACCTCAATCTAAGTACGTACTTCAAAGGAAGTACCTACTTTAATCTGCGGTCAGCCCCCACCTGTTGATGGATGGTCAAAATTAGGCCTAGCCCTAGGCCTACTCAATTCTCCAAAATTTTGTAACCATTTTTATCTCATTTGGCAACAACCCTAAAAAAATGAGTATTTCAAATGTTAGACCATTTGTAATGATTTGACAGGTAACACAATGTCAATGACAATTCTGATAATACTAATAGTCTATACCAGTTTCAAACAAATGATTGATTAAAAGTTGTTTTTAGGCATGTCAGTCCTACGGTATATTTTTTTCATTTCCGAGTGTAAGGTAGTTATAATATGTTATAAATCTAGGAACTCTAGGGTACAGAAAAGGTGGCTTTAGATGGTTTTCAATTTGACTTATAGTTTTCGGTGGCTTTCGACATTCACCACGACCCCTGCTAGCCATGGCCAGGTGGGCGATATTCAGAGATTCTGATACCTACTACACTATTTACCGTCGGTACAGGCTGATAATCAGTACGGTGATAGCATATTGTCTCCATTAACACTCCACATCGATAATCCTGTAAGATTTACAAAAAATTAACCTTTTTATACAGTCATTTTCGCTAGAAATTTAAAAGAATTCAAATGCGCGCCAAATCTCAAAACAAGCCTGTTTAAAAAGGGAGAACTAAAACTAAGGAATATAAACCGAAATTTGGTTTATAAATGCCCACCAGTAACCACATGTTAACTACATCAACCAGTGTCTATCATTCTAAGTTCTATAGTGCTGACTCCAAGGCAGGAGCGGATCCAAGGGTAAACCCCCCCTCGAAAAAAATTATAATCTTGCTTCGGGGTAGTCCCATCTGTGACCCATTGCATTCCGGGCTCGCGGGCCAGGAACTAGGCTAGCTTTGGGGTTACCTTATGAATTGGTGACACATTATTGGACAAACAGTGGACAATATGCCTTGGATTGCAGGAAAAAGGCTTTGACAATCAAAATATTTCACAGGAAGGCCCCTCCGCGGACAGGCTACAGTGAAATATTCCTTTGTCAAGTTTAACCCCCTCCCCCGTCAATGAAGAGCTAGATCCGCACCTAAAAGGTATGGTGTAGCATGGACACTTTTCAGAGTGCAATTATAATCCCTTCAATTGGTAGCCTAATCAAAGAGTATTTAACCCTCATCCTCTGGGGCATTTCACTCGGAGGACAGAACATTTGATTGTGTTGAATAATTTCCCAAAATCCGGTTTATGTGCTATTATTTTGACAAGCCTTAAGATTGTCTGTTTTAATCGGCCTTGGTTTGACTTGCATAAGCAGGATGTAGTTATCAGCAGAAAGTGTTAACATTGATGAGACTTGACATTGATATTTTGACTTCTTATAGTCGTCCTAAATAGAGTATCAGGTGAAGGGCGGTGCTGAGCGGCCGACCAAACTAATCGCTCAGTTTGCTCTTAAAAGCTGCTATTGAGGAGAGGGTCATTAGGGATCAGTTCCGTCAATTGCATATGCTATACGGCATGGTACGGAAGCACTAGTCTACAGCAATCATCCAAGGGAAGCTGCATCCTCCTCTTATCTGGCCATAATCTTCAGGCTGATTGCCAGTGGCGTACCCTGGGACCTCTGTTCAACTGCGGTGCTCTCGCATCAGTGCTGGCGCTGGTGTAGGCCGTTGTAGCCCTAAATAACTGGCAATAGCGTGTTTGACATTAGTATAGGTCTCTCACGGGGGTTGAATGGAGTTACCCTTCTTATTGTTACTCTGGGGACTATCCGACCCGAGGATACCAGAGCTGTGCGAAATGCTATAGAGTTTCAACATTAATTTGCACAGCGAAACCCAAGTCTCCGGCCATCTGGGCATGTCTGGAGGTAGATCCCCTAGAAATGTCCAGAATCCCTAATCGGGCGAGCGAAGGTAAACGCTCTCAATAACCCACCATGCCCTATCACCCCCACCCTCACATGATCATCTGTACATCATTCATCTCATCAATTGACTACAACGTTTTTATCGTATTACAATGTCACTTAAAAAACATATGTTGTACAGGGTTGTCATCCTGAAGTTCTTTCTTCTTTTATAAATAACATATGTATATGATGTCATTTACATAGGATATATAAATATTATATGTCCAAGTGGCAAGCCAGTTCCCACGTGAGGACTTTTCGAAGCAGTCACCTGGGCCTACTAAATTTTTTTGGATCCAAAGTAAAAATATAAGTCATAAAATCTAGAGCCATGACATCAGTTTGAATTATCTCCTGATTGTTTTGGACCAGATCTTTGGTGGTCAAAAGTAGATGATTTTCGCAAAAATGATTAGCATGGAAACCATGTTGCAAAGGTGCTAAAACAGCGGGTTATGATACTGTTGCAGATCATGTTCAAACAATGCGATTATGTTAAAATATTCAGATAGTGTTCAAGCAATTTCGCCTAGACACATATGTTCAACAGATCGGCCTGTAGTTGGACGAGGTAGCCTATATGTCAGTCTATTTGTTTGCAAACACAGGTAATATTAGCTTAGACTGATCGGGTAATTTCCTAGATCAAATATAGTGGTCAAATATACGTTATTTAAAAAGAAGGTATATGTCGATATATATCTTCTTGTCAGCGTTTTTCAGGAGAAATTGTGGAAGCTCATCGGACCCAGATCGGCATTAAATTCACCCAGTGACTATATTCCATTGTTTACATGTCCGCCTGTGCCCGCCACAGGTTCTTCTAACTTCCCTAGTAAATATTATTAAACCATTATAAAATAAACTTTACTAGATTATTTAGATATAGGTTTAAGGTAGGCCTATACGCCTATACTCGCACGTAGTTGTACTATTCGGACACTATGTATGATGTATCGTTTTGTATTTGCTAGACATGATAGACATTAAGTTGTCTACTTCTACTCCGTTCGATTGTATTACCTGTTCATGGCAAGTCAATGTAATCTCAAACCCATCATGACCTACAATAAAACAAAAACATATTTGTCTTGATTGCATGATATCTTGACTTCGTTTAGCAAGAAAATAGTTCAATATGTTTTTAACGGTTATATGCTACTTACAGGCTCAAACAGTTTGTAGAATACATGTATAGGCATATTATGTACTTACTGGCTTTTCCTTTCAATGTCCATCGTTGCTCAAGAAGGTTCTTTTTCATCTCTTTCTTCTCGTTATTTTTGCTGGTGTATAGCACGTTCAAAACGAGTAGCTGACCATGATTATATGCATAATACCTTAGACTTAAAATTGGAATGCTTCATTCCGACAGAAAATAAAAATTGACTACTGTAGACTATGTTATTATGCAGTAGCCAGGAGGCTATGTACAAAAATGTCTGTTTATTGAAATGATTTCCAATTAGAAATCGGGTGTTTGTAAATGTGTTCTCATGTATTAGAAATAATATTAAACAATTAAACACATTAGTAAAAGGTAATAAGGAGTCGTCTTCACAATAAAAATAAATGTTGTTCTTCTGTAACAACGTAGGCCCTACGTGTGGGTGGTATATCTATAACACAACCATACTCCAGTGTGTTGGTGACGTTCGGTTACAGCAAAATAACATCCAAATACGAACGTTAAAACGAAGTTGATTATCAGCCCGTAAATAATATTTCACCTTAATGTTGAAGGAACGTTGCTTTCGGGTTATTCAAATTAGGATTAACCTTTATTCAACACCTTTATTCAACGATTTGCGACCTTTTGCGACCATTTGCGACTGACCTTTTGTGACCATGTGCGACCATTTGTGATTATTTGCGACCATTTGCAATCATTTGCGACATTTGAGACCATCTGCGACTTTTGCGACCATTTGCGACCATTCGCGAACCTTTGTGACTATTTGCGACCATGTGCAACAATTTGCGACCATTTGCGACCATTTACGACCACTTGCGATTATTTGGGTTATTTGCGACCAGTTGTGACCCTTTGCGACCATGTGCGACCATTTGCGCCCAATTGCGATCATTTGCGACCATTTACGACCATTTCGGACATTTGGGTTATTTGCGACCATTTGCGAACTCTTGTGACCATTTGGCACCATTTGCGACCAATTGAGACCACTTGCAACCATTTGCGATCATGTGCGACCATATTGCGACCAATTGCGACCATGTGCGACCAGTTGCGATTATTTGCGACTTTTGCGACCATTTGCGAACAATTGCGACCAATTACGACCATTGGCGACGTTTAGGACATGTGTGACCATTTGCATTACAATGTCATTGGCATTGGACCTATTATATAAGGATTTATAATTATTCATCATTAGGCTTATTCAGCAATTTCAGAATAGACCTAGGGCCTACATGTCATCTTGATGGTGGAAGGCTATGCCATAATATATTCACAGGATTTTGCAACATAATGTCAATGTCATGATATTGCTTTAAAATATCAAGATATTGCATAATAGGCCTAAATATCAACACGTGACACAACGTTATTATTTGTCATTATAAGGGCATGATGTGGCATGTACTAACATAACATTATGTACGTCATTATTATGTCAGGACAATATGCGTCAGCAAGTGATATTAAATTATAGCTGGAGACAACTAGCTGTGACTTTTCAAGTAACAGTAAAGTTTGCACGTCAACTTTTTGCGAACAATTGCGACCATTTGCGACCATTCGCGACTATTTGCGACCATGTGCGGCCATTTGCGACCAATTGCGACCATTTGAGACCATTAGCGATTATTTGTGACCAATTGCGACATTTGAGACATTTACGACAATTTTAGACCACCTGCGACCAATTGCGACCATTTGCGACATTTGCGACCATTTGCGACTAATTGCGATCTTTTGCAACCATTTTTGACCATTTGCGACCAATTGCGACCATTTGCGACCATGCGCGACCACTTATGATTATTTGCGACATTTGCGACTATTTGCAACCATTTTTTGACCATTTACGACCAATTGCGACCATTTGTGACCATTTGCGACCATTTGCAACATTTGCGACATTCAGGACATTTGCGACCATTTGCATTACAATGTGATTGCCATTGGGCCTATAAAATAAGAATTTATCATTATTCATCATTACGCTTATTCAGCAAATTCAGAACAGACCTAGGGCCTACATGTCATCTTGATGATGGAAGTCTATGCCATAATATATTTGCAATTATAATGCCAATGTCATGATATTGCTTTAAAATATCCCGATATTGCATAATAGGCCTAAATATCAACACGTGATACAACGTTATGATTTGTCATTATAAGGGCATGATGTGGCATGTAGGCCTAATAACATAACATTATGTCATTATTATTTCAGGAAAATATGCGTCAGCAAGTGATATTAAATTATAACTAGAGACAACTGCGACTTTTCAAGTAACAGTAAAGTTTGGACGTCGACTTCTGCGACCATTTGCGATATTTGCGACCATGTGCGACCAATTGCGACCATTTGCGAACAATCATGACCAAATACATGTGAGATGACAAGATATTGACAACTGACATCTGACATGCAACAACCCCCACGTAATAAACACATTGTTTTATGACATTAACAACATGTCATCAAATAGATGTGATATATTAACTATATTCTGACATCTCACAAAGATGCAAGCAAGGCAATAATCACATGTTGTCGAATAGATGTGAGATATTGACAATAGTCTGACATCTGACATCTCGCAATGCTGCAACTCACTGGATATTCACATTGTTTTGTGACATAAAAAACATGTCGTCAAATAGATGTGAAATTTTGCCAATATTCAATCAACAACATGTTGTCAAATAGATGTGAGATATTGAAAATATAATGACATCTGTCATCTTACATGCAGCCATCCACGCCATTATCATATCGTTCTGCGACATCAACAACATGTCGTCAAATATATGTGAAATATTGACAACATTATCACATCTAGCATTTCAGGATGTTGCAACCCACGTCATAATCACATCGTTTTGTGACATCAACAACAGGTCGTCAAATAGATGTGAAATATTGACAACATTATCACATCTAACATTTCAGGATGTTGCAACAAACATCATAATTACATCGTTTTGTGACATCAACAACATGGCGTCAAATCTATGTGAAATACTGACAACATTATCACATCTAACATTTCAGGATGCTGCAACCCACGTCATAATCACATCGTCTTCTCACATCAACAACATTTCGTCAAATATATGTGAAATACTGACAACATTATCACATATACCATTTCAGGATGTTGCAACCCACGTCATAATCACATCGTTTTGTGACATCAACAACATATTGTCAAATAGATGTGAAATACTGACAACATTATCACATCTAACATTTCAGGATGTTGCAACCCACGTCATAATTACATCGTTTTCTCACATCAACAAGATATCGTCAAATAGATGTGAAATACTGACAACATTATCACATCTAACATTTCAGGATGTTGCAACCCACGTCATAATCACATCGTTTTGTGACATCAACAACATGTCGTCAAATAGATGTGAAATACTGACAACATTATCACATCTAACATTTCAGGATGTTGCAACCCACGTCATAATTACTTCGTTTTCTCACATCAACAAGATATCGTCGAATAGATGTGAAATACTGACAACATTATCACATCTAACATTTCAGGATGTTGCAACCCACGTCATAATCACATCGTTTTGTGACATCAACAACATGTCGTCAAATAGATGTGAAATACTGACAACATTATCACATCTAACATTTCAGGATGTTGCAACCCACGTCATAATCACATCGTTTTGTGACATCAACAACATGTCGTCAAATAGATGTGAAATACTGACAACATTATCACATCTAACATTTCAGGATGTTGCAACCCACGTCATAATTACATCGTTTTCTCACATCAACAACATATCGTCAAATAGATGTGAAATACTGACAACATTATCACATCTAACATTTTAGGATGTTGCAACCCACGTCATAATTACATCGTTTTCTCACATCAACAACATATCGTCAAATAGATGTGAAATACTGACAACATTATCACATCTAACATTTTAGGATGTTGCAACCCACGTGATAACTACATCGTTTTCTCACATCAACAACATATCGTAAAATAGATGTGAAATACTGACTACATTATCACATCTAACATTTTAGGATGTTGCAACCCACGTCATAATCACATCGTTTCGTGACATCAACAACATGTCGTCAAATAGATGTGAAATATTGACAACATTATCACATCTAACATTTCAGGATGTCGCAACCCACGTCATAATTACATCGTTTTGTGACATCAACAACATATCGTCAAATAGATGTAAAATACTGACAACATAATCACATCTAACATTTCAGGATGTTGCAACCCACGTCATAATCACATCGTTTTATGACATCAACAACATGTCGTCAAATAGATGTAAAATATTGACAACATTATCACATCTAACATTTCAGAATGTTGCAACCCACGTCATAATTACATCGTTTTGTAACATCAACAACATGTCGTCAAATAGATGTGAAATATTGATAATATTATCACATCTAACATTTCAGGATGTTGCAACCCACGTCACAATCACATCGTTTTGTGACATCAACAACAAGTCATCAAATAGATGTGAAATATTGACAACATTATCACATCTAACATTTCAGGATGTTGCAACTCACGTCACAATCACATCGTTTTGTGACATCAACAACAAGACATCAAATAGATGTGAAATATTGACAACATTATCAAATCTAACATTTCAGGATGTTGCAACCCACGTCATAATCACATCGTTTTGTGACATCAACAACATGGCGCGAAAAAGATGTGAAACATTGACAACATTATCACATCTAACATTTCAGGATGTTGCAACCCACGTCATAATCCCATCGTTTTGTGACATCAAGAACATGTCGTCAAATAGATGTGAAATATTGACAACATTATCACATCTAACTTTTCAGGATGTTGCAACCCACGTTATAATCACATCGTTTTGTGACATCAACAACATGGCGCGAAATAGATGTGAAACATTGACAACATTATCACATCCAGCATTTCAGGATGTTGCAACCCACGTCATAATTACATCGTTTTGTGACATCAACAACATGTCGTCAAATAGATGTGAAATATTGACAACATTATCACATCTAACATTTCAGGATGTTGCAAACCACGTCATAATTACATCGTTTTGTGACATCAACAACTTATCGTCGAATAGATGTGAAATATTGACAACATTATCACATCTCACATTTCAGGATGTTGCAACCCACGTCATAATCACATCGTTTTGTGACATCAACAACAAGTCGTCAAATAGATGTGAAATATTGCCAACATTATCACATCTAACATTTCAGGATGTTGCAACCCACGTCATAATCACATCGGTTTGTGACATCAACAACATGTCGTAAAATAGATGTAAAATATTGACAACATTATCACATCTAACATTTCAGGATGTTGAAACCCACGTCATAATCACATCGTTTTGTGACATCAACAACGTGTCGTCAAATAGATGTGAAATAGTGACAACATTATCACATCCAACATTTCAGGATGTTGCAACCCACGTCATAATCACATCGTTTTGTGACATCAACAACATGTCGTCAAATAGATGTGAAATACTGACAACATTATCACATCTAACATTTCAGGATGTTGCAATCCACGTCATATTCACATCGTTTTGTGACATCAACAACATGTTGTCAAATAGATGTGAAATACTGACAACATTATCACATCTAACATTTCAGGATGTTGCAACCCACGTCATAATCACATCGTTTTGTGACATCAACAACATGTCGTCAAATAGATGTGAAATACTGACAACATTATCATATCTAACATTTCAGGATGTTGCAACCCACGTCATAATTACATCGTTTTCTCACATCAACAACATATCGTCAAATAGATGTGAAATACTGACAACATTATCACATCTAACATTTTTGGATGTTGCAACCCACGTCATAATTACATCGTTTTCTCACATCAACAACATATCGTCAAATAGATGTGAAATACTGACAACATTATCACATCTAACATTTTAGGATGTTGCAACCCACGTGATAACTACATCGTTTTCTCACATCAACAACATATCGTAAAATAGATGTGAAATACTGACTACATTATCACATCTAACATTTTAGGATGTTGCAACCCACGTCATAATCACATCGTTTTGTGACATCAACAACATATCGTCAAATAGATGTGAAATACTGACAACATAATCACATCTAACATTTCAGGATGTTGCAACCCACGTCATAATCACATCGTTTTATGACATCAACAACATGTCGTCAAATAGATGTAAAATATTGACAACATTATCACATCTAACATTTCAGAATGTTGCAACCCACGTCATAATTACATCGTTTTGTAACATCAACAACATGTCGTCAAATAGATGTGAAATATTGATAATATTATCACATCTAACATTTCAGGATGTTGCAACCCACGTCACAATCACATCGTTTTGTGACATCAACAACAAGTCATCAAATAGATGTGAAATATTGACAACATTATCACATCTAACATTTCAGGATGTTGCAACTCACGTCACAATCACATCGTTTTGTGACATCAACAACAAGACATCAAATAGATGTGAAATATTGACAACATTATCAAATCTAACATTTCAGGATGTTGCAACCCACGTCATAATCACATCGTTTTGTGACATCAACAACATGACGTCAAATAGATGTGAAATACTGACAACATTATCATATCTAACATTTCAGGATGTTGCAACCCACGCCATAATTACATCGTTTTCTCACATCAACAACATATCGTCAAATAGATGTGAAATACTGACAACATTATCACATCTAACATTTTTGGATGTTGCAACCCACGTCATAATTACATCGTTTTCTCACATCAACAACATATCGTCAAATAGATGTGAAATACTGACAACATTATCACATCTAACATTTTAGGATGTTGCAACCCACGTGATAACTACATCGTTTTCTCACATCAACAACATATCGTAAAATAGATGTGAAATATTGACAACATTATCACATCTAACATTTCAGGATGTTGCAAACCACGTCATAATTACATCGTTTTGTGACATCAACAACTTATCGTCGAATAGATGTGAAATATTGACAACATTATCACATCTCACATTTCAGGATGTTGCAACCCACGTCATAATCACATCGTTTTGTGACATCAACAACAAGTCGTCAAATAGATGTGAAATATTGCCAACATTATCACATCTAACATTTCAGGATGTTGCAACCCACGTCATAATCACATCGGTTTGTGACATCAACAACATGTCGTAAGATAGATGTAAAATATTGACAACATTATCACATCTAACATTTCAGGATGTTGAAACCCACGTCATAATCACATCGTTTTGTGACATCAACAACGTGTCGTCAAATAGATGTGAAATAGTGACAACATTATCACATCCAACATTTCAGGATGTTGCAACCCACGTCATAATTACATCGTTTTCTCACATCAACAACATATCGTCAAATAGATGTGAAATACTGACAACATTATCACATCTAACATTTCAGGATGTTGCAACCCACGTCATAATCACATCGTTTTGTGACATCAACAACATGTCGTCAAATAGATGTGAAATACTGACAACATTATCACATCTAACATTTCAGGATGTTGCAACCGACGTCACAATCACATCATTTGGTGACGTTATTAGCTTGACGGAAATCAGACGTAATTTTGTAATGACAATAAGACTTAAAATTGTTTATGTCACAAATAGACGTAATTATCACGTTGATTTTTGGTTGATAACCAGTTGACAAGATTTCAACTTGCATGTTACGTGATTTTCTCGTCATGTGCCGGCTGGGCTTGAGCGGTTTTCAAGATATTCCGCAAAATATATCAGATGTAATAAATCTGGTCAAAGTACTGGGTCAATTTCAAGGTCCAAAAACCTGAAAAGGCACAACTAGGGACCTTAGAGATCATGTATACATGTGCAATATGACTGTAATCGGCCCAGTAGTTTTCGAGATCTGCTCCGGAAACAAAGTGTGCGTCAAAACGTCTAAATAGGCAATAGTTCTGAACCAAAAGTCGGTTAAAGTACATAACATCATTTTCTCCTCTGCGACCTTGCGTATTTAATTCAGATTAAAAATATTTTAACATGTCCATTATCCACCTGGAAGTAACCCACATACCAAAAATTGTTATACTAGCTTATTTTCTTACAAGTTTTAGGCAAAAGAAGAGGAAACAAGACTACATAAGTCCAGGAGCTCCCGCGACGAATTAGAATTTGATTTAAGCAATTTTGTATAGGGTTATTAATGTAGTCCTAGTCTAGGTCAAAAATCAAGACGCAAGACAACTAGGTCTAAGAAGCCCAGTCTAAGAGTAAGATAAGAACTAGACAGTCTGTCAGAGATTGCAAACCTCCATTGAAATTAATGATCCTAATCAGTATCCCAGTAATGGTCTACCTATCTGGCATGGTTTACCCGATATCAGGCCAATCGAGTTAACTAATAGCTGATTTACGGTCATTTTGAATTCGATATAAATTAGTTAAAAACTTAGGGTGCATCCTCCCCCGAAACCTCAAATTTTGTTTTATAGTAATGGACTAATATCTAACACAGTTTGCAAAATATTGGGCATGTGAAAGTAAATAATGGCCGATAGGGGGCCATTTTGAATTTGAACGAGTCAGAATTTTTCAAGATGCATTCTCAGCTGAAATCTCACATTTCATTCTATAGTAATCGTCTAGCTATCTAGCACGGTTTACCAAATATCGGCCATGTGAAAGTGAATAATGGCCTAAAGGCGGCCATTTTGAATTTGATCAAGTCAAAATTTTCCAAGATGCATCCTCAGCTGAAATCTCACATTTCATTCTATAGTAATGGTCTAGCCATCTAGCACGGTTTACCAAATATCGCCCATGTGAAAGTGAATAATGGCCGATAGGAGGCCATTTTGAATTTGATCAAGTCAAAATTTTTCAAGATGCATCCTTTTCTGAAATCTCACATTTTGTTTTATAGTAATGGTCTAGCCATCTAGTACGGTTACTAAAAACCGGCTATGTGAAAGTAAATAATGGCCGATAGGCGGCCATTTTGAATTTGATCGAGTCAATTTTTTTCAAGATGCATCCTCTCTTGTAATCTCACATTTTGTTTTATAGTAATGGTCCAGCTATCTAACACGGTTTACCAAATATCAGCAATGTGCAAGTAAATAGTGGCTGATAGGCGGCCATTTTGAATTCGATTGAGTCGAAAGTTTTTAAAAGGCATCCCCTCTCGAAACGTCACATTTTGTTTTATAGTAATGGTCTAGCTATCTAGCACGGTTTACCTGATATCAGGCCTATCGAGGTAAATAATGCTGATTGTCGGCCATTTTGAATTCGTAAGTTAAACATTTTCAGGGTGCATCCTACCCCGAAAACTCACACTTTGTTTTATAGTAATCAGGTAATGGTCTAGCCATCTAGCACGGTTTACCAAATATCAGCCATGTGAAAATGAATGATGGCCGAAAAGGCGGCCATTTTAAATTTGATCAGGTCAATTTTTTTCAAGATGCATCCTCATCTGAAATCTCACATTTCGTTTTACAGTAATGGTCTAGCCATCTAGCACGGTTGACCAAATAACGGCAATGTGAAAGTGAATAATGGCCGATAAGCGGCCATTTTGAATTTTATCGAGTCGAATTTTTCCAAGATGCATCCTCTCCTGAAATCACACATTTTGTTTTATAGTAATGGTCTAGCCATCTAGCACGGTTTACCAAATAACGGCCATGTGAAAGTGAATAATGGCTGATTGGCGGCCATTTTGAACTTTGACAAAATGACTTTTTTCAAAATACATCCTCTCCTGAAGCCTTACAATTTAATTTATAGTAATGGTGTAGATATCTTGAGTGGTTTTCATGATATTCCACAATATCAGGCCTGTCGAGGTGAATAATGGCTGATAGGCGGCCATTTTGAATTTTATCAACTTCAATTTTTTCAGGATGCATCCTCTCCTGAAACCTTACAATTTATTTGATATTAATGGTGTAGCTATCTTGAGCGGTTTTCATGATATTCCGCAATATCAGGCCTGTCGAGGTGAATAATGGCCGATAGGCGGCCATTTTTAATTTTATCGACTTGAAATTTTTCAAGATGCATCCTCTCCTGAAACCTCACAATTTGTTTTATAGTAATGGTGTAGCTATCTTGAGCGGTTTTCATGATATTCCGCAAAATCTTTCAGTCGGATTTACCGATGTTATAAATTAGGTCAAAGTGCTGGGTCAACTTCAAGGTCAAGGTCCAAAAACCTGAAAAGGCACAACTAGGGACCTTAGAGAACATGTATGTGCAATATGACTGTCATCGGCCCAGTACTTTTCGAGATCCGCTCCGGAAACGAAGTGCGCGTCAAAACGTCTAAATAGGTCATAGTTCTGAACCAGAAGTAGGTCAAAGTTCAAATACCCCAAAAGGCACAACTAGACCCCCTAGGGGTGTTGTGTGTAAAATTTGAAGACAATCGGACAAGTACTTTCAGAGATATGCTCCGGAAACGAATTGTTTACGGACGGCCCAACGGCCCAACGGCCCAACGGCCCAACGGCCCAACGCCGTCACATCATCATTTTCTCCTCTGCAACCTTGCGTATTGAATTCAGATCAAAAATATTTTAACCCGTCCATTAGCCACCTGGAAGTAACCCACATACCAAAAATTATTATCCTAGCTTATTTTCTCACAAAGTTATAGGCAAAAGAAGAGGCCAAAAAAAAACGGAGGTAGAATCCATAGCTCCCTTCGCTCACCTACGGTGACGGCGGGAGCTAAAAAGGGACGGAGGCTGAATCCATAGCTCCCTCCGTCTCACCTACGGTGACGACGGGAGTTATTAAAAAATGGAGGTCTCTGTGAGCCTTACAATATCTACCGGGTAGCTGATAACGTGGTCTTGCTCGATGCCATTTACCTGACACAACAAGTAGTCGTTGATTTCTTGATACACATTTTACAAAAGTAGATAGATATAATTTTGTAAAATTTCTATTAAGAAATCACCAAAACATAGTTCTATGTTTCGATAAAGTTTTAGTAATTACTATCACTATGATGACATGGCCTAATTTTATATGATTTATATATTAGACTATCTGATAAAGCAACATTTCGGTTTGCCAAATATATCTTTCTTTAAAATATACTGATTTTAAAAACATTGTCCAGCTTGAACAAGAGGGTGATGTTTCACACATTGCTTACCCGATATCGTAAGCTTTTTTAACCAAAGGATTGCTCTTTCTCGTGATAATATTATTCCAGTGTTCTAAAATTCGCAATTTACTAATTATTTGTATTTGGGAGGTTTCCCAACTCTCCATAATATAATTATACAGTAATTAGCAATTCAATATGCCTAGCTCTTGCACAACATGACAGATTTACATCATCTAGAGATTTGTGAAAAACCCACACTTCCGTACCATATAATAATACTGGCTGTACAAAATTATCAAAACAGAACAGAGAAAATTCAGGTCTGGGGCATATCATCAGTGTCAATAAATAATTTATATATATACAGTGTACAGTTCTTAACCCTCGATCGACTAAGTTTGATTAAATTTTTGAAAACTTACCACTGCAACTACGAGACCTAGATAAGGTACTGAATTAGAAATAGTCAAGCATGTGTCACTAAAGGCAACATATGAACGTCATGGGATGTAGTACACCCCCCTTTTTAATGTTATTACTGCTGCTTTTGTAGTGTAACACTGTTTATGTAAAGTTCCTAAAGTTTAAACAGTACTAATAGAAACAATCAAGACCAAAGTCCTTTGAAAAGAGAGGTACGTCATCAGCGCAACATTAATGACCTCAAATTAGAAGGACCTTCCTTTATTTCATGAAATCCCCCGAGCGTGAGAGCGGAGTCTAAATCATTTAAAATTATACAAACAAGAAGGGTGATAAATTTCTAGCTCCAATGTTGAAATCAAACTGGTCACACAGGTGGGCCTATGAGCAGATCTATTATTCATGTTGATAACAGCTAGTAACTGTGCATGGCGAATCGACTCCTTTAAGCAACGTGGGTGAAAACTCACCAGGTTGTGCAATCAAGTAAACCTCTCTCAGTCGTTTGCAGTTATTCACCGTGTCCAGGGTGCAGTTTGGTTTCTGCAAACATTGGTTACATGAACATTACACAGTTCCTTCACCATACAAAATGAAAAAATGGAATACCAAAAACAAATAATAATAAAAATGGCAGCTCTACAGTAAGTTAATAACTGTTGCAGCATCTCATTTGTTTTGAATTTACATCAACAGATCAACCATTTTGAAATGTGTATTTTGAAAAAAATAGGTAAGATGAATTTACCGAATCTGTAAATTTCCAGCCATTCTCGTCCAAATGCCAGTCAACCACTGTGCAGGATATGACATCTTGAAGACCTTTCAAATTTCTCAATATAAGAGCGCGATTTGCCCAAGGACGTGATGCCAGCGCCACATAGAGATGATATCTACCAGGTTCTGCCTTAAATCCACTGGATCCGTCAGCTAGAGTGGAACAAGAAAATAACCATAATAAACATTAAAATATTTATCATGCCAACCATTCCACAGTACTCAGATGTATTCGATCTCAGTCACCACTTGAATGTGATGACGCCTTTTCAACCTATTTGGGCACCCCTCCCCAAGCGTCTTCAAACTGTCCGCCCCTCTCCTAAATTTCGAACTATGCTTAAAATAATGTGAAAGTAATACATGTATGTAAAACAAATATACTTTTCACTGCAATACATATGTTAACCAAACATTTCTAATTCATGTATATCCCAGCATACATATTTGACACATTGACAGAAAAAAATGAAATACTAATGTTATTATTTCCTTCTAAACATAGATTTTAAAAATAATTTGTCGCATAAAAAATTTGGATTCGATATTACACCTGAGGATATAATGTCATAATGTTGGGAGCTAGATAAAACACTTTCATCACCTGTAATTTATACAATATGATTTAAAAAGGTGTGCTTAAGATCTCCCATAGTAAAATGACGTCTCCCGTTTTAATATGGCGATATTTCTAGCTGACTGATTTTTTAGTGGTCACCATTATCGTCCATCTTTACCAATTTTCTGTATAGATGTACAGTCCTATGTACAGGACAGATATAGTTATTGTAAGTGGTGCTGATCTATAATATACTAAAAAAAAATACTTGAAACATTATTTTTTTTAGGTTGAAAACTTTGTAAATGTAATTTTCTTCACAACCTACCTAGCTCCCAAAAATATGATGGGGCCCACTATAGCTTCAGGTGTAATATTGAATCCAAACATTTTACGCGAGAATATAGCTTTAACATGTTTAAGGGAAGTGTGTAAGTTCTCAGATATATCACAGCATCAAATATGTGCAAGTTTAATCACAACGTCATGGAAAATGACCACTTTCGGGCCACACATTTCAGTATGTACACATTTCTATACCACTGAACTTGGCCAATGGACAAGTTCTTAATTTTTGTAGGGCATCGTGAACATGGCAAAAACTCGCCGGCAATATTCATGGGATGTTTGTGACTGATGTGGTAATAGGAATGAATTTTCCTCAGTGTTGACCCTTTCAAACAAAAACAAAAAAAATCAACATCCCCGGGTCAACATCGGCCCTTTCATCTACACCCTCAGCGGGCAGGTTTATGGTTAATCCCAATGGAATTTTTGTCATGGTTGTTCGAAAATCGTAGGATCATTCAAAAATACACACTTATGGAATACATATCTCTTTCAAATGGAGGGCGGAGAAAGATAATATATATTTTTTACGATGATATAAGCCTAAGTATCTTTGAAACTTTGTAAGTTCGGGGCACCCCACCTTCAGCTATCAAGACGTTGTATGCTACGGCAGACTCCATGAGATCACCCATATGTGCTATGCGTCCACCACCCCCTTCTCCCTGGCCAACTCAGAAAACCCAATCGAGATTACATCAGTGTGATTTTTCACACTGTAGTCAGTAAATCGGTGACATAATAGGTCATAATAATTAATATTCATGTTGTCTACCTCTCTCTAACGCACACCTCGGTAAAAATGACCCACAGGTATGAACGCCGTACTGTTCTAATAATTTTCGAAGAAAGACAGTCACAATTTTTACGGGCTTCGCAAGGCAGCCATAAGAAAACTCTTCACATAAGGGAAATAAGATCGACCAGGATCGCATTATTTTCGCCGATTTATCCGTCAATTTTGAACCGATTTCCTTGAAATTTTGCAAAGGCCATTTTCTATTCAAATCGTTCAGCGGTGAAAAAAATCGCAAAATTATAATTATTCGATATTTCAAAAGTTAGACCATTTGACAAGACTTAGTAATACAATTCTAGAATTAGTTTAATAGGTTTATAGAGGAACGTCGTAATTACAATTCACTACATGTCAAATGGACTAACTTTTGTAATACGCCATGTGACGGCGTACGAACGCTAAAAAAATATGAAACTAACCTTTGTGACCGAGGTATTGACATTACACTTCAAACCCAGTGAGCCTGCCAAGACAGTGACTCAGCGCATTTGAGACAGCGCCGCATAACCTCTGATAACATTGAGACATTGTTGGACCAACGCCCTGTCAACATGGCGTATTAACCTCACCAGCTTGCAAATTGATCATTTATAAGGCATTTATAACTGGCTAAGTAGCCTACCTGTCACTATTATAATGCCCCGATCGTTATATGCCTACCTATGGAGGCCTATAGAGTAGGCATATAGGGCCTGTGTAAGTGATTGTTTATTAGCATGATTATAGTGACCAGTAGGCCTACATAGGGCCTACTAGCCTACATAAATTTCACATTTTAAAAATAGTATTTTTACGGTCATAACCTATTTTCTGGTGGACATTTCTTTTTGTGTTTTTGCGGATATAGCTTGTGGTGGAAATTTACGGACATATAGGCCTATTGTGACGGATATTTAATGATTTATCAACCAAATTGGACACAATTATTATAGGCCTAGCTGTCCGTAACAAGGCTGTGCGAGGGATAATGATAAAAAGCCTAGTTATAGACGTACACAATAGTAGGAGTCTATAGGCCTAGATCTAGATCTAGATCTATGCCAGGCATGCCATGATGGTCATGGACATGGTGTGATACCTCGCAATGTTCATGTACTACCATGTACTACCATCAGAGATATGGTCTCACCACCCCAAATGCCAGTCCCATTGAAACACATGTAAACTGCCTCAATTCCGCAGGCCGATTTCACCATTTTTCACCCTATTAGATATTTAGTGTGACATATCAGGATAAAGCTTGAGATGTCCTTGTTCGAAAACAGGCCCGCTATGGGTATGGTTACCAGACAGATTTTGAGCTATGCCCCCTAGAGTGTAAAAAAGTCAATACTGTTAAAATTGGGCTATAATCCGTGATCTCTTTCACAGAACAGACACACATCATTTTAACCCACTGTATCCCTGCGAGGTTATCATGAAACAGTTATATATGATATCCTTGACAAAGAAGATAACGTGGCCTTATTAAATATTCACAAAATTATTACTTCTTTGTATTTTATTTTGTTTCAATAGAGGTTGGAACAGCCGCATTAAAAATATTTTGTGTGATGATTCCATCATTAGTAGACACCTCCCTGGATTTCGGCTTATTTAGGGTGGTGAGACCATATTATAATAACGAGATATGGTCTCACCACCCCAAATGCCAGTCCCATTGAAACACATGTAAACTGCCTCAATTCCGCAGGCCGATTTCACCATTTTTCACCCTATTAGATATTTAGTGTGACATATCAGGATAAAGCTTGAGATGTCCTTGTTCGAAAACAGGCCCGCTATGGGTATGGTTACCAGACAGATTTTGAGCTACGCCCCCTAGAGTGTAAACAAGTCAATACTGTTAAAATTGGGCTATAATCCGTGCTCTCTTTCACAGAACAGACACACATCATTTTAACCCACTGTATTCCTGCGAGGTTATCATGAAACAGTTATATATGATATCCTTGACAAAGAAGATAACGTGGGCTTATTAAATATTCACAAAATTATTACTTCTTTGTATTTTATTTTGTTTCAATAGAGGTTGGAACAGCCGCATTAAAAATATTTTGTGTGATGATTCCATCATTAGTAGACACCTCCCTGGATTTCGGCTTATTTAGGGTGGTGAGACCATATGTAGAGATATAATTTTCTTTGATTATTTTATTTCGGCCTGGTATAATGCTTGAAGGTGTTCTGAACAATATAGTTTTTGAATCAGGCAAATATATTGAAAACTGTTGCCCTCGGAGCCCTTTGAATAATTATTGATATCATGAAAATCGGCCTGGTTTCCTTGAAAGTCGCATTGAATAAAACAGTTAAATGAAGTGGCTATTCCCGCCTCTATTTCGTCACACAAAGTCGTCATGGTTACCTTGTATTTCGAAAATTGTTGTTGAAATATGCCACACATATTAGAATGGACTGCTATTAGTAGCATCCATACTTAAATTCACTATTTTTTATTTTTATTTGGGCCCATATGACAATCAAACTACCAACCAGGCATTTCATCTATGACTTATATCACCGAAACACGGCCTCTTCTGGTCTTTTCTAGACATGGTTATCACATTTATTCACCAATTATATACTTTCTAATCAAAACTATTACACTTAGATTGTTACAGCGATAGTAAAACTCAATAAAATATAGATATCAAGCTGCAGATTTTTTATCAAGCAGCTGGAATATGTCAAGAAAGGACCAGAACATGCAAACCCCTTGTGTCTACTGATGGTCTCACCACCCCAAATGCCAGTCCCATTGAAACACATGTAAACTGCCTCAATTCCGCAGGCCGATTTCACCATTTTTCACCCTATTAGATATTTAGTGTGACATATCAGGATAAAGCTTGAGATGTCCTTGTTCGAAAACAGGCCCGCTATGGGTATGGTTACCAGACAGATTTTGAGCTACGCCCCCTAGAGTGTAAACAAGTCAATACTGTTAAAATTGGGCTATAATCCGTGCTCTCTTTCACAGAACAGACACACATCATTTTAACCCACTGTATTCCTGCGAGGTTATCATGAAACAGTTATATATGATATCCTTGACAAAGAAGATAACGTGGGCTTATTAAATATTCACAAAATTATTACTTCTTTGTATTTTATTTTGTTTCAATAGAGGTTGGAACAGCCGCATTAAAAATATTTTGTGTGATGATTCCATCATTAGTAGACACCTCCCTGGATTTCGGCTTATTTAGGGTGGTGAGACCATATGCCACTCTCATTGGCTGTATACTTGACAGTACTAAACCGGAAGTGTTACTACATGGGCGAGCCAGATGCCGGTTTGGAGGAGTACATTTCCCAAACACAGCCTAAAAAAACTACATGTTATAGAGAAGCCGTGTCGGTACCGGTTCAGAAAACAGGCCAAAATAAACATTACAATGGATGACAACATTACTATCACCTCATTTTATTGAAATAAATGTTTAATAAACAAATTCATATTGAAAATTATACTTATAACGTCGTATTTTATGAAGTAAAATAGCAAAACTGTACAAGTAACCGACTCGCCGATTGCCGCCGATTGTTTGTCAACCGATGGATCGAGTGAGGAGTGACAGCACATTTGAGCGAACCGGCGGTAACAGTGACAGACAGCTAGAAGTTGTACGCTGGCAAACGGGCAAGTGACAGTCGGAAAAATCAATAATATGGATAATATAATCTAACAGTTAGTCTACTACTTTATAAAAAAAAAATATTGCCACTAAATTTGAGGCTAATTCTAGTAGTCTAATTGGATCTTCCGATTTCATGGAATTGTCAACAGGGAGTGACACTGACAGTGACAACAGCTAACGTGACTGTAGCGGGGGACTTTAGGCCTATAGGCCCTACGGGGGAGGGAGGGAAGTTGGGCCACGAGGCAAGTATGGGCATTGGGCACCCCTTCTATTGCCAAATATTTTTTTAAATATAGACCTAGTTTTGCAAATTTTTGATGTGTATTTCATGCTCATAATTTTTCAGTACTTCAAGATATAGACTAGACCTAGGCCTAATTTAACTTGAGACCAATTTTGACACATCTACAGGTAGACTAGTCTATCTTTTTTCTAATAGGTTATAATGAGTCCATAATTCTGAAATGAATTAGGGTCTACTGACATCAGACAAGGTGGTTTACAGGGTTCAATTTAAATAACCAATATATATAGGCCCTACGGATGCATTTGCCCGTAAAAAAAAAGATTAGGGGCGCATGTGCTATTTGTTTTTCTATTTTTTCAATATTTTGACTTTTTTCCCAAATTTAGTTACGTGAAGATATATAGAGCCTACTGTAGCCGTGTCGTCCTCTCCGAAGCCTGTTTCAGGCACTGGGGCTATATAACTGCACATGAATAAAGTGTTGATATCCCTCTTGCGCATCGCGACCAAACACCTGAAACTTGAGTGCACAACACCCCTAAACAAAAAGATTTAATTGGCCTGGATCAACCCCCCCTTCCT
This sequence comes from Flabesymbios commensalis, assembly GCA_964017125.1. Lineage (NCBI taxonomy): Eukaryota > Metazoa > Annelida > Polychaeta > Terebellida > Flabelligeridae > Flabesymbios > Flabesymbios commensalis. The sequence goes on from OZ024907.1 coordinate 44,903,244, forward strand.
GCCTTACCCTCCCATTTGATAAAAAAGTATTCCAGACAGAAGTTACAGAAAAAAAATAATAATTTGCCTTTACCCCCTACTTTTTTGTTCAAATTTGTTTTGAACCACCCGGTAAATAAAAAAAATAAATAAATATTTGTTAAAACCCCCATGTGCCCACCCTGCCTGAATTTTTTTAATTTGCCTGTATTATCCCCCCTTCCTGCCTTACCCTCACATTTGAAAAAAAAGTAATCCGGGCTGAGGTTATAGAAAAAAAAAAATTTGCCTTGACCCCCCGTATTTTTTGTTCAAATTTGTTTTGAACCCCCCACTCCCACATCCCCCCATGGCAAGAAAATGAAATTGGACTTGACCCCCCAACCCCTCAGGCTGACCCTCCCCGCCCGTAAATAAATGTAATCCACAGAGGCTACTGCAATAAATGAAAAAAAGACACTTAAAATAAATATTTGTTAAAACCCTCCTTTTATTGTAGCTCCATGTGCCCACCCTGCCTGAATTTTTTTAATTGACATGGATCATCCCCCCTTCCTGTCTTACCCTCCCATTCAAAAAAAATAATCCGGACGGACAGACAGACAGTCAGCCGGACAGACAGACGGACAACCCGACTACATAATGCCTCTGGCCGCAGGATGCCTCCGGGCGCAGGCTGGCGGAGGCATAAAATACACCATAACTACTATAAAATTGAGAAAAAGTCTAAATTTTAAACTTTTTATTGACAATGGGCACTCAAGATTCACTTGAGTGAAATAGACTATCAATTTGTGCCATGAAACATTTTATTGTAGCACTATTTTATGTTATCAAATATTTTCTTTAAATCTAATTCAACCTTGACAATCTCAACATGAAAATTGATAAGCAACACAACTGACATTCTAAAGTCAGCAAGAAATATCTCATTTCACCAAATACCTTTAACTTGTTTAAGCAAATATAAAGTGTCTTATGTATAATTATTAAATATAATCAAGAATGTGGTTGTATATTCTTGATATAATATGTCAGGTTATCAAAATTGAAGTGGATTATATAATTTCAGGTAAATGATGCATTTGTGATACCACAGTCCATCATGGGTTATATAAGTCATTATATACAGTAGAGCATGCTATGAGCAGCCACTTTTATGAGCAGCCAACCTCCTATGGGAGTCCACTAGGTCATTCCTCAAAATGATCCTTATCAATGAGCTTGTGGGAGAAATTTGTCATCATCTTCCTGGAAACCATATGCATTGCACTGATGGATGCACAGATGTCCACAATTTCTTTTCTTCCTACAAAGAAATTGATATAAATACAAAACCAATACAATTTTTTTTATGTATATACAGTAATAAAAAAATATTTATGACAGTGTAATAGTACATACATGTATATAATCATAAGGGAATGACCATTTTATTTCCTGGGGGAATTATGAAGGGCTAAGTTTATTTTTACACACACCATTTGAAACCAGATTTGTTTCTCAAGAATTTAAAGTCAGCGTTAACAAAAGCATAAATAATTTATTGGGTGATATTTGTGCACTTTTATTCCTCCAAATTATACAAAGCCATTTAAATAGCAATCATGTCGTACAATATTTTATATTTTACTTCAAGCATTGGCATGATTACCTTTTCATGAAAAATGATAAATGGACATGTTCCCTCTTTTAAGAGGTGAATCAATATCTTTTGAAAGTTATTCAAGCAATTGTCACGCACAAACAGGTTGTGCCAATTTATTTTCTCAGCCAAAAGTGGCACCAGATTTAACCCTGGTGCTGCTGAATTGTTTGTGAGTATTTTTAATTCATTTGAAGATGGAATTGCTAACACAATATCCTGCTTAAAATGAAATAAAAGAAAAATAATATTATCTATGAAAAATAGGCCTCTCCCAAACTGAATTATTTGAATAACTGAGCAGATACCAAAATATATGTTACAAATTTGTTTGGTATTTTCCTTTAATACTCTAAAATTTGCTTGAAAACTTATAAATACAGTCTTAGCAGCACAAGGGTTAATTATATTTTACAAAAAATCTCCCTGCATAATTAAAATGTTGATTAAAATGTCTTTATATAAGGAGGGCAGAGGGGGAGGGGGGAGGGGGGGGGGGGTTGTCAAGTATTTCTATCTAGAATGTCAAGTAGGCCCTACATGTTACATTTCTCTAATTTCCATTAGAATAATAGCGAAGGTAAATCTTAACTTTTCTAATTATTGCATTGCATTATTATTGAATGTCTGACAAGACTTATTATTATTATTTCAATTTTACGAGCCAAAGCCCGGTCCTAGCCTACCTCACATAATAGATATCCTAATTATTGGGTAGATCAGATGATCATTAAAAATCAGTATTTTTATTTTGGCTTCCTGATATGAACATATGATGTAAACATGTCCATAGACTAGAAATGCCTAACTTTTAAAATTTTTGTGTTGCGCATTTACCAGTTGAGCAGATTTAAAGACAAAATTTGTGTATTTCGTATTTTGGACATGCACATCCGAAATAGGAAATCTGGAGTTTTGTCTTTATATCTTGCTTTACCATGTTTACCCTGTTTACATACCAAAGACTAGAACTATTTTAAAATAAATTTTGTGTGTTTTTTGCATGTCTGAAATAAGAAATCGGGAATTTTGTCTTAATATCTCGCTTAACTGGTAAATGCGCTAGACCACACACAAATTTAAAAACTTACACAATTCTACACTTTATATGGCCATATTAAAATGCGTAAATTAAAATACTGTTTTTTTTTAAAGATTTTAGCCTGATTGTGTCGTTTTCACTTTGCAGGCCCTATCTTGTAATCATAGTCTAGTCTCTAAATTTTCCAACTTTATGACCAACACAGTCACACCATAAACCTTTAATTTATGTCATTTTGGGGTTAGGGATATAGGTACCCTATCCAAATCAAGTCAAAATAATAGACTAGGCGTATGATATTTATAAGTTATATTTGCTATTTAAATTGCATGATAGGATGAGGTCAATTTTTTTGGTCAAACCGAAAGCCAGAATATCTTTTCAGAAAATCTTCCAAGCCTTTCGCCCACGATATTATTGTGAATTTCAGGATTGTCACCGGGGAGGGGTGGGGGATTTTCAATTGAACCACCCTTAACTTTGGCTGGAAATATAGCCTACTTTTTGTCATTATAAATTTTATAATTTCTAAGTTATGAACCATCCTCGGACTTGTCACAATGGAAGTACGGTACCCCGGTATGTTCGCATGAAATAATATTAGCTAAGATTTCAGTCCTCGGTCAAGCACTTGCCAGTACAGTCACGCTGGGGCTAAAATAATATGTGCCCAAAAACACCCTTTTCAAAAGTCTGATGATCCTGGGCATGAATCAGTGAATGGGAAGTAGGCTAGGCCTAGACTAGAATCACTAGCCTATTTAACAGACAATGTTCACAGACAACTGAACTGGCCAATTTCGATGCCTATTATCAATGGTAGACTAATGACTTCTAGGCCTAGACTAGTAATTAAGTAACGGAAGCAAAGTAGAAGTGGTCCGGCTGTGATACAGGCCTGTTCTGGGGGGTCAGGGGGCATGCTCCCCCTGGAAAATTTTGAAGAAATGAGTGTTTTTTTACTGAAAAGTGGTCCGGCCAACGTCTTGCTTTGCTACTCACTGAGCTAGACGGGGGGCCTGTCTGGCACTGCACGCTTCACTGAATCAGCAGTGCCATGGAGTAGGTACCGTAAGTGACCATCTCACACACACAGTAACCACTGGTTACTGGTAGGCTAACAGTAGGCTAACAGTACACTGATACTGTGACACTGTCAGTGTCACTGACAGGCGACCACGTCACTCATCAGTTATGTCGCTTACATTAATCGTGACGATGTAGACTACATATATTATACCAACAAATATGTACAGACATATCCTACAAATATAATTTGGTGGATTTTATTTTAATAAACTTTACTTTTTCTCAAAAAAAATGTATTTTATTCACACAGGCCAAAATACCGATCGCCATTTCTGTACATTATCGCCCACATTGATGGCATCGGTAGGGTTGATGTTTAAATCGTTTTCTGTGTATTATTTTGATAAAATACAATAATTATGTATCACTTACCTTTCTACGGAACTACAACAGATAAATGAACTCAAATCTGGAACATTTTTCGGATTGTTGGATCAACCAGCGCGCACACAAAACTCGATGTGGTTGTGTTGTTTACATTCATTGTTAGCGTCGACTTGACAGGTGCTTCACAGTAATATTACTCCTAGGCGGCCAGGTGGCGCTCCCACCCATTGCGGTAACGGAAGTAGCACTCGGTGGAATATCTCGTTATTATAATATCTCTGCTACCATGTCACAAAGTTGGCCAAAAAAAATAGTTTGCTCTATAATGTGTGGGAACAAAATAGTTTGTTCATTTATGTGTGAGAAAAAAATAGATTGTTAACAGCCAGCAGATCTTTCCAAATCTGCCGGAAACTACCAAGGACCCAGTGTTGGATTAGTGTTGAGCCAGCGTCGTAGACGATTGACTGGTATTAAACCAGCAATGAGCTGCGACGCTGGCGCAACATTGAACCAGAATTTGGTGCGTATGTCTACATCCTCTGTACGAGGTACATCGTAGAGACACGCGGCAAGCATTGAATAATTGTTGGCCAGCACAGGAGATAGTGGTGGAAGGAATAGGCCTACATGTTGAAGATATATTTTAACTTGCCTCCTTGTTTCTTTCCTTAATTAGGCCTATATATAGGCCTATCCTGTAGCCTACTGGACATTTAGGATTCTGCTGGCCTACGAGGCAGACCAATAGACCCTACACTGTTGCATGTTTACAAAATATTAAGCCGATTTTTTTGTCTAGATAGCACTCAAACAGACTAAAGCCGGGCCTCGGAGTTCGGGAACTCCTGTTAGAACTAGTTAATTTATTGCGGAGTAAACATAACGTTACCGTTGGCCCAGCATTAAACCATAGCCTAGGCCCAGGGCCTACAAGTTCTTTATTTCTCGCTTAAGTTATGCGCAAAACAAAAAATAAAAAAAACTTACGCATTTCTAGTTTATGGACACAGATATCCACTCTCGGATTGTTCACTCACCTGTCACCCAATTGGTAAACGTGGACGGTTTCCTCTTGAATGAACCATCATTCTCGGCTGGCATTTTGAAACACGTACTTTTGCCCGTAGTTGTCATACCTGTACTCATACTTATTGTTTGACCAGTCTTAGTAAACAGCCTAGTATTAGGCCTATGTTTAGGCCTACCTAATCCAAATGCATACCGGTAATCATAATAAGAATAATATCTACTCGTCGGTCTTACGCTTCTGATAAGGCTATATATACTACCGATGCTAATATTAATGGGCTTCAACCAATGACAGTAAAGTGCCATGAAATGTAGCCTGTGATGCCGGGTATCCGCCTAATCACTAAACATAAGTTGCTGTGCCACCACCAGTGTTTGTTTGTTTGGGTTAGCTAGCCTTGTAACCGGGCTGCCCTGGCCTTCCGACAAATGTCGAAAGCTCTGAAGTCAAGGAACGAGACACGAGCTACAAACAATCGGACCCCCGACCATTCTGACCTCAGAGATTATAGAGAGCGGGGTTTACTAGTCCGAACTCGGAAGTGAACTGCATGGTTCAACGTCAGAGATGGACCGCACAGCAAAAGCTGTGTTTTTCTTTGCTGGTGGTCAGTGTAGGGCCTACGCTGAGACCAACAATTTCATGAAAAATGTGAGGGTAGCCCTATTTAGATGATAAATTCACCTATATAGACATTGGTTTCAGTCCCCACGTTAAGGCATTATTCAAATGAGATATAAATTGGCATTACATAATGATATACAAATAATTGACCAAACAACAGCGCAGTAGGCCTAATTCATTGCGCATTCGATCGTCCAGCGTCCGCGCACCGGATTTTTAGGCCACAGCTTTACGAATGGCAATGGATCGAGACTCTGTATCGCACACAGAGTCTGTTATTACGGACTAGTGGTTTACCTGAGCGACATCTATTTATGGAAAATGCCTGAACAGCTGAACATCCAAGCTAAAAAGTCTCACCACACAAATTCATTCGCGCATATCTTTATAAAGTTTAGGAATAAGAAAGATAGTCCTTTTTTAAATTGTGGCTCTTTGCAGCAGCTCCGGTGGTGAATATTACAGATATATATATTTTTTTATACCATCATTTTGATACCAGTTTAAAACTATTTTGTGACGTTTTGTTGCAGCTAAAGCATCAAAATTAGGTCAGATACAGATAACAGGAAGTCCTTGCACTGACTGTAACAAGGCTCTTCTAGAAAAAATCATTTTTTTCCATGTCGCTCAGGGGAGAGTAGGGCAAGAGCTTAATCTGGACTGAAATAACAAAAAAGAAAGCAGATTCACATGTATAGGCCTACCTTTTTTATTTTGTATATTGAAAGAGAACAGAAGGATGGTTAATAAAAATGATATACAGGGTCAGTTACATTTCACCACTATGAGAGTCCTGGGAGGCTTGAGCGCATGAGTCATAATACATGTAAGTCTATAGGACAGGTATTAAGTATGGTGAGACAAAATGAAATGAATCGGGCTTTAGATCACCTTTGTGCACATATAGGCTAAACTGGGCCAGGAGAACCTCCTGAGGATGGTGAGATGAATAAGATGACACTGTCCTCCAGACACAGGATTCGAAATTCGATCCCTGGCGGTCTGAGGCCGAGCACGCTACCTCTCGGTCACGGAGGCTCCCCACAATACTGACTTTCACACGTGGATGGGAAAGAAACATTTTTGTTTCTTTCAAACCGCCGAGACCGGGAACCGAACCCCGAACTTTGGCGTGAAAGGCAGCGGTGCTATCCACTACCCTAGGGCCCCCGCCCTATATGGTGAGACGTAGGTCTACAAGCCAGTGTCTAAAGGTCTCGCCACACAAATTCATTCGCGCATATCATTATGCCCTATATAGTTTAAGCATAAGAAAGCTAGTCCCTTTTAAAAAAAATTGTGGCTCTTTGCAATGTCAGCTCCGGTAGTGAATATTACATACATTTTATTTTGATACAAATTTAAATCGATTCTGTGATGTCTTGTTGTAACAAATAGGAAGTCCTTGCCCTGGCTGTAAGAAGGCTATTCTAAAAAACGAGGTCATTTTTTTCTAGGTCGCTCAGGGGAGAGTGGGGCAAGAAGATATTAGGTCTATGTGTGCTGAGATGTAAACATGTGGGGTGTTTGTTTGCTTGTTTGTCTGCGATCTAGCTAGCCATGGAAGCAGGCTGGCCGGTCCTTACGATAATAGCTCTGTTTGAAAAATAAGTTCTAGAGCTACGTTAGGGATTACACGTGATTTTGACAGACCCTACTGGTAGTCCTACATGAATGAATCAGAGTGTCAGTTTGGAGCCTTCACTTGGAATGTGTATAGGGCTGTATATAGGTCATAGGCCTACACCCAATATCGCGAACCACGTTTTTTGTCATTTAAAAAATATTTGGTGACTAATTATTTTTTTTCAACTCCGTTCAACTTGCCAAGTTTTTTTCGGCAAAAAATACTTTAGGCCTACATCGTCTGATCCTTTCTTTGTCATGTATGATGACAGGTGCAAGTCATTCATCATTAGCGCAATGGGCGATATTAAGTGAAATTCGGGTATATCGGTATACATAACAAAGATACGATTTCCCAAGTTAAAATGATTTTAAAACAAAAAATTATACCTGGAGATCGCCGGACATGTTAGTAAGTGGGATAGAAGTAAAAAATAAATAATTTCAGCCAGTAAATATTTTTTGATATGGCTAAAAAAACTTGGTACGCAATATTGGGATATTATAGGCATAACAGTGATCACAATTCACAGCTAATTATTTACCCCATTTTCACGATCACACGTATTTCCAGATGTTCGATCACAGTCACGGGTAATTATTAGCCACATTTATATTGCAATTTTCTAGGATGCAATAAATGACAAAAACATCATCTAGACTAGGGCATTGCATTTTTTATGAACTCGTAAGAATTTTTTTTTTATAACGGATAATTAATGAAATCACAGTTATCAGGAAAAATCATCTCTGATCACACTCCACAGGTATATTTAGGAATCAAAAGTAACAGGTAATTGCCCAAATCACAGATCACAGCTAATTAGGCTACAAGCCGCAATAACGAATCACGGTTAAAACAAAGGCCCAAATAACGGATAAAGGAATGGGTATCTCCCTGCCCCCCCCCCCCCCCCTCAGTGTAGGCCTCTAAGTGTGACAATTAGTTTATCAGCATCCGAAATACGCCTAAAACGTACTTACATAATTCAGCATTTAATAACGATGGGTTTTATGTAAGTTGAGCTAGTTGTGCATTTGGTAACAAGTTTTGATTTATCTTAGTGCTCATAAATTGACTTTGATCTAAACATTTACTCTTCTATAGCCCCATGAGCATGTATGTCATGTGACAACTTTATCAGGCTATATATCTTGTACCTTTGCTACCTTGAGTAGTCGTTAGGGAATACTGAAGGGGGGCTGGCGGTTGAGGCTGGATGACTTGATGTGTGACACTTGGCTAGATTGCCACTCAGGGATCCGAAGACAAATAGCTCTTGGGCTCGTGCTTTGGATATTTAGAAACCCTACACCACAGAACATACATTAGGTATATTTCTATGCCCTACACCCAGACATGGGGGCATGTAGCCTAAATTTTGACACAGCATTTTCAGAAAATAAGCTTACTCCCAAAAAGCTGAATAGGCCTAAGTGGGCAGTAGGATTATTTCCGAATAGGGTTGACAATCCTGTGTTTTTGGAAGCTAAATTTCGAACAGTATAAATTTTATGTCCAGGCGGAAAAAAAATAATAAATAATCCGCCACCGGTTTCCTGCTACCAATACCCTCCTTTTTGGGCAGCTCCCTTGGTAGGCTAGTTGATCAGAGTGCTGGATCTCACTTGAGAAAGTGTTATGTGAGTTCAGGAGAGCTTTCCTATCTTGTACAGCGGTATCTTCCCTCTATTCACTAACAGTGCCTCGATTGCTACCTCGAGTAGTCGTTAGGGAATACTGAAGGAGAGCTGGGGGCCGAGGTCGGGGTACTCACAGTGTGGTTGTCTAGCCTGTTACTCAGGGATCTGATTGTCTGTAGCTCTTGGTCTCGTGCCTAGGTTCCAGAGCAATTGACAATTGTCGGAAGGCCCGGGCAGTCCGAAAGGGCTCGCTAACTCAACAAACAAACAAACAAACAAACATTGACGTGTAGACTACAGAATCAATGTTCAAGTACAAAACAATATGGCTTCGTCAAGGTTCGAAAATGTGTACGTGAAATTTAAGAATCCTAACGATTTGGAAAAGCTGATATGGTTTGGACCAAACCCAGATAAAATACTGACGGCTGCAAGACATAAAGAGGGTCTCGAGATATGGATGGTAAATTGTTTATAATCGGCCTTGTTTGTTTGTTTGTTTGGGTTAGCTAGCCCAGAAACTAGGCTGCCTGGGCCTTCCGATAAACATCAATTGTTCAGCAACACCAAGCGGTCAAGAGCTGTTTTCGTAGGATCGGTGTGCTATGAGCCGACTACACCCTAACAAGACAGCCCGCCTCCCCCCTCCTCCTCTCAGTGCACCTCAGTCTGAAAGACTTCTGGTCCCTGTGATGAAGTGGTGAAATGACTCGACCAAAATGATAGGCGAGCCTTCTCAAGCACACACGGGCCACACTGACCGCCTGCTGCGAGAACTGCCCCAATATTGATGCTGCACGTGTAATGATGAGATGGTTGAAGGATAAAACAATTAGTCTAGATGCTGCTAAGGCCCATCAGGCGGTACCATAGCTGCACCGGAAGAGACCGAGCCGTTAGTGCACATCATACGACCATCTCAGAGAGTTTACCTCCAGGCAGTTGCTCACTCGGCCACGCGAGTCAATCCCCCCCTTCAGCAGATACCCACCAATAAATGGTGTCTCAGTTGATTCAGTGATTGGGATTCAGGGAGTTTAGACTACAGACGCAACATGCACTGAGTCTGAGTATAGGGTTTCAGTTAATAATGACTCGGTAGGACCGGGGTAAGATTGGCGACTGATAATCTGAGACCGATCAATTGACGTATGTTTTGTGAAGGGAAGGCTTTTTTTTGCGTGAAGGCTATGTGATGACTAGTACAGGCCCCATCGGAGGCAACACAGCTTTACAGGAGGAGACCGTGCTGTTGGTGCCCGTCAAACGACCATCTCAGAGAGTGTACCTCCTGACAGCTGCTCACTCGGCCACGCGAGTCAATCCCAACCTACAGCAGGCCCCTACCAGTTAATGGTGGTACAATGATCACTTGTTTGGCGACTGATGACCTGAATATGATTATATTGGCACATGGGTTGGGATCTGATAATGACATTAGAGGAGAATTATTTTAATATTTGAACTAGCCCCATCTGACGGGGATACAGTTTCTCCGGGAGAGACGGAGCCGTTAGTGCCCATCAAACGACCATCTCGGAAGGTTTTACTTCCGGACCGCAGCTCACTCGGCCACGCGGGTCAGTCCCAACCTTCTGTGTGTTCCCATCAAACAATGGAGACTCAGTTTGGATGGGGTATGTGATCTCGTGTTTTAAGTTATGGGTTCTATATATTATAGTGTAGGGTTTGAGAAAGTTGAGGAAATGGAGTTTGCAATCGCAATTTTTGGATGGTGTCTTGACTGATATAGGATTCGGGAGAGTTTTGAGGGTATGGAGGTAGATAGATTGCTGTTGGAGGGCCCCTACTCAGTGAGTACACAGCATTACCGGAAGAGACAGAGTCGTTAGTGCCCATCAAACAACCATCTCAGAGGGTTTTACCTCTGGACTGCAGCTCACTCGTCCACGCGAGTCAGTCCCAACCTTCAGTGTGTTCCCACTAATTTGGTGACTTGGGCTATGGGGTGGCGTGCTTTCTATTGTAGGACAAGCTGGAGAGGGACAGGCGGAAGCGTAACATGGTCATACACTAACATACAGGAACAGTAATTGGCGGGTGAGCTTCACTCAGCGAGAGGCTGGCAGTGAGAGCAACACTGTGGTATGGGTCGAGTGTGATAGAGTGTGATTATGGGTAAGGGTATGATTAGGGCGACAATAAGTAGGAGCAGGAACCCCCCCCCCTTTTGATCCAGGCTTTGTGAGTGTTAGCTATAGATTTGAGAAGGAAGGTTCATCGAACATTTCCATTAAAATTCTTTCTATAGATTGTCCATTCTGTATGCCTTGGATGGCCTGGGAGCGGACTTTTCTTAGATCCTGGGATATAGGGAGAACTTGACAATGTAATAGGACATGAGTTTTTATACAGGCAATATTTATATTGCAGGCTTTACAGGTGGAGTAGTTAAAGTCTAACCAGTTGTCAATCCGATATTTTGTTAGGATTAGGCTATCTTGGGAACCATTAAGGTGTTTTGAGATACGAGTAGGGGTACCCGCCGGTAGAAGGACAAGCTTGGGTGAGATTTCAGTTCATACCCCCATGAGTGCTGCCTCATCATCTGGTGGCATTGAACCAGATCCTTCAGTGGGGATGCAGGATGTAAGTGGGAGAGTATATTTTTCCGTATTTTCAGGATTGAGTGGTGCCAAAGACTAGTATATGGTCCATCCAGTATCATAAGGAGAGCTTGTTTTGTCCATCTTGTCTCTAGAAGTAGTTGAAGGTGCTCCCAGAAGCGCAGTTTTTGTACCTCGATCCTGTGTTGGATGGAAAGCCAGCATAGTTCACTTAGTATAGCCATTGTTGTGGTACGGTAGTTGACATGTAAGAGGGACTTTTCTATAGCTTAGCGTCAGTGAATGAATGAATGAATCAGTCAGCTAGACAGTAGCTGTCTACATGTCTACTGCAAGCTGTGGACGCCACACGGCCTGCTTTGGCAGTGCATCGTACAACCAGCCACAGCCTACTATCAGGATCCAATTGACTTTGAGCTGGTACGGCGCGATGCCACCCATAACTCAGCCGCTCCAACAGTAGTTTAATTACTTATTTAGATTTAAAAATATAGTTTAAATCCAATAAAACCATTCACCCCCCCCCCCCGAAGCCTCCAACCTCATGTCCAAGCTTACACATGAGGAAATACACTGCTTGCCTAACTATTTCAATGACATTAGCAACGAAATTTGCAATTTTATTTAGTAGATCCATCCCCACCCTCACACGAAGTCTAAGACGTCTGACAGCAGCGTATTCATCCGTACGAATTCACACTGCCCATAATCTTACCTCTGACAGCAGCGTATTCATCCATAGGAATTCACACTGCCCACAATCCAGCCTCTGACAGCAGCGTATTCATCCGTATGAATTCACACTGCCCACATCTTTCTCCTGTCCCATCATCCGGACATCCCATGCAACCTAACGTCCCAGCCCCAATCTCATGCACACACTCGTATATCTGCATGAGGAACCCACTGTAATCATCAATACCTCAAAATGAGACTAAGACCTTTGTCAGCACCGTATTCATCCATATGAATTCAAACTGCCCACAATATAACCTCTGCCAGCAGTATATTAATCCATATGAATTCACACTGCCCACATCTTCCTCCTGTCCCATCATCCAGACATCCCATGCAACCTAACGGCCCAACCCCCGACTCATACATAGACCTACACTCTTATGTGCATGAGGAACCCACTAATATTCATCCCTACCTCACAATGAATCTAAGACCTCTGACAGCAGCGTATTCATCCATATGAATTCACACTGCCCACATATTCCTCCTGTCCCATCATCCAGACATCCCATGCAACCTAACGGCCCAACCCTGGACTCATACATACACACTTATATATGTGCATGAGGAACCCACTTATATTCATCCCTATCCACAGTGAATCTAAGACCTCTGACAGCAGCGTATGCAGCATATGCATTCACACGGCCCACAATCTAACTTCTTTGTATGCAGCAATTTCATAATGTCCAATTCTCTATACCATCCACCACTGTATTACAAATATACATCTGATCTGCATATAATCTCTACTTGGACTCTATCTGATTTATGAATCTGCCTACATACAAACGATTTAGTCAAGTGGAGAATGACCTCATTATTATGACTTCATACATACCTATACACAGCTTCAAAGCCTACCTACCAAGAGACATTATAGTCAGGTGAAGCACGAGCACATAATTGTGCCTTCACACATACCTCTACAAACATATCATAATAAACTTTGGAGAGAGAACATATTTACGAAAAATCATCACCAGGACCAGCCCTGTTAGACAACAGACCCGGGCTAAACATGGGAACGAATTATGGAAGAGCAAGAAAGTATTTTTATTTTTTTTATATTCATTGTTTTTTCTCACTGCAAACTCAACATCTATAGGCCTACCTCAATAAATGCAGAAAGTGATCGGCTATCTCCACTTCCAAATACCACCATGCACCTCACTATCTTGAGGGATACACAGATGTGTATACCACCATGAAGCATGCTGATAGGAGGTGCAAATACAAGATCAATGCATAAACTGTTGTCACCTACTCGGACCGTCCATATAATGATCACCACAGAACAGATGTCTTTTTTATCTGAAGTAGGCCTATAACTCTCTACGAGTATACCATTGTTACTGCATAACACGTTTCACAATTTGCCAATTCCGGATAGTATACAATAGTCTGGACCACCCACCATTGCTAGCCGTTGTGTCCAACAAACCAGCCGCCATGGTAGTACCAATGTAATATACACCTTTTTTATTAAGCAGTCCTCGCCGAGGCGAGCTTACTGTATTCCACACGGTCCCCCGCCGCCTCTGCCGCCGCAGTTATTTGTTTTCAAGATAGCTACTAATATATCAACTTCAACTTCCTCATACTTCACATAGCCATCACATACCACTGGGGAATTGTTTTGGTGTCATTTTGATCCCAATATCATCAACCCTTTAATTACTATGGCCACTAACGAAGAAATGTTCATTAGCGCATTTCAGGAAAAAGTTGCCATCAGATCTTTTTTTAATTTGGCAAATATGTTCAGCTATGTCAGCCAATGACGTGATTAACTTTTGGAAGCGAACAATTTTAAAATAGTGGTCGAGCGATAACGGAGGGCTGCTTTCGTGTTCGTTCCCGAACAACTCTTTCTAGTTTATCTTACTTTACGAATCTGCCTGCAAGAACTCCTAGCGCTGACAGGCCTGTGGCGTTGAATTGAGTAATAATAATAATGATAATTATAAAATATAATTATTCAGGGTAAAGTATTAGCGAAAACACTATTTTACATAATTGCCCTGACTAGGCATCAGTGTACCATAGAAAACAGTGCATACTTGTAAAAGTAAAATGATAATATTGCAAACAATATGATAAAAACATTAATCTTTTACATAATTATTGCTGACTAGGCCTATGTGTAACATACAAATCAGTGTATAATTGTAAAAGGAAAAGCATAATATTGAAAGACTCTATAAAAGCATTATTTTGAGTTAGTTAAAAACTGTTTTAATGTTTGTTTAAAAACATTAAAAGTATCAATGTTTCTTATAGTGTCTGGTAAATTATTCCAGATAATAGCACCAGATTATTGTAAAGAGCATTTAAAAGAACTTTTGTTAGCTTTAGGTAAAAACTATTTATTTGTACAGCATGATCTAGTTCTACGGGTAGCAATATCTCGAGATAGAGTAAACATGTCTGTTATATAACTCGGTTGCAACCCTACTATCGATGTATATATAACAAGATCTTTAACAATATCAATACCTCTTACATTCCAGTCAAAATTGTCACTAATAATCCGCGCCGCTCGATTCTGTGGTCTTTGTAATATTTTACAGTTGGCATCGGAAGAATATCCCCAAACAGATATACAGTAATCGATCTGTGATTGAACAGTTGCCATATAATATTTAATTTTTCTTGATATAAAAAACATGTTCACGCCAGTTTAGTTTAGAATCGATAAAATAATCTAAGTATTTCGTCGAATCAACCTGTGATATTTTAACATCATCAATGCATCTATTAGGAGTATTTTGATTGGGATGTGAAAAAATGATCATGCAACAACATTTAAGATTATTAATTACTAGCCTATTTATATGAAACCATTTTACTACTTTATCAACTTCTTCTTGAAGTCTCCTCTGTATATTTTTAAAATCTGTACCACAAACATGAATAGTGGTATCATCAGCATAAATATTTATAAGCGTATTTCTCAAACAAGTGGGTGAATCATTAATAAATTTTAAAAACAACAGTGGACCTAATACTTATCCTTGATGAGCTCCAGTATTAATATTTGTAAAAGAGGATATACAACCATCAACATTAACAGCTTGTGATATATCAGACAAATAGTCAGTCAACCATAACAGTTTATTATCTTCCACGTCATACTTTTTGAGCTTTGACAAAAGTAAGTCATGATTAATGGTATCAAAACATTTCTTAAGATAAAAAAACCAAATAGCATTCATCATTACTTCATTAATATTATCCAGTAAATCATCCACCAACTTATGAAGCGCCGTTCCTGTGGAATGACCTTTTCTGAAAGCTGATTGGTCATGACGTAAAAAAGAGTGACTTCCAAAATATTGTAATAATTGGTAATTGATAAATTTTTCAAACATTTTAGATATATGAGATACAACAGAAATTGTTAAATCTCACTTGACTGACTTACCTACAATGTATACTTCTCCACTACCATATTTGCCTTATATCTGTGTCGATTTTATTCTAAATTTCACATGAAGGTTCCACGTGTTCTCGGTTGGAGTTGGGTGTCAAGGCGAGACTTTGTGAGATAGGTAATATAGTCAGGTAAAATAGTCGAACGATGACGTCATCACGCATGTGCATTTGCGGTCCGACGCACGTGTATTCATGTTTATTAACTTCAAGGTGTTTGGGGCATTATTTTGGAGCATGCTCATTTGGGGACGAATTCTCCTCACATACATGTTGCCTGGCGAGCCAGGCCAATTTCATTTATGGCCGGGTATTGGCCAAGGTTCTTAGTCACGTGACCATCATGTCTGTGCTATTGAGGCGACAGGCAGGTACATCGATCGTGAGATCATCCACAGTTACTCGTCATGCGGCCCCGATGGGCCAATGCACAGGCCCACATCTTAGTGTAGGGAGCATTTATTATAATGCAGAGGTTTACCCATACAGTGTGCGGCGCGCACCGCCTGAGAGAGGAGGTTTACCCACTGTGCAGTGGGCCCTTCATCCCTCCTGAGAGAGGAGGTTTACCTAGTGTGCAGTGGGCCCTTCATCCCTCCTAAGAGAGGAGGTTTACCTAGTGTGCAGTGGGCCCTTCATCCCTCCTGAAATAGGAGGTTTACCTAGTGTGCAGTGGGCCCTTCATCTCTCTTGAGAGAGGAGGTTTACCTAGTGTGCAGTGGGCCCTTCATCCCTCTTGAGAGAGGAGGTTCACCCAGTGTGCAGTGGGCCCTTCATCCTTCTTGAGAGAGGAGGTTTACCTAGTGTGCAGTGGGCCCTTCATCCCTCTTGAGAGAGGTCTACCCGGTGTGCAGTGGGCCCTTCATCCCTCTTGAGAGAGGAGGTTTACCTAGTGTGCAGTGGGCCCTTCATCCCTCTTGAGAGAGGAGGTTTACCCAGTGTGCAGTGGGCCCTTCACCCCTCCTGAGAGAGGAGGTTTACCCAGTGTGCAGTGGGCCCTTCACCCCTCTTGAGAGAGGTCTACCCAGTGTGCAGTGGGCCCTTCATCCCTCCTGAAAGAGGAGGTTTACCTAGTGTGCAGTGGGCCCTTCATCCCTCTTGAGAGAGGTCTACCCGGTGTGCAGTGGGCCCTTCATCCCTCCTGAGAGAGGAAGTTTACCTAGTGTGCAGTGGGCCCACCATCCCTCCTGAGCAGGAGAGAGGAGGTTTACCCAGTGTGCAGTGGGCCCTTCATCCTTCTTGAGAGAGGAGGTTCACCTAGTGTGCAGTGGGCCCTTCATCCCTCCTGAGAGAGGAGGTTTACCTAGTGTGCAGTGGGCCCCTCATCCCTCCTGAGAGAGGAAGTTTACCTAATGTGCAGTGGGCCCTTCATCCCTCCTGAGAGAGGAAGTTTGCCTAGTGTGCAGTGGGCCCTTCATCCCTCCTGAGAGAGGAGGTTTACCCAGTGTGCAGTGGGCCCTTCATCCTTCTTGAGAGAGGATGTTTACCCAGTGTGCAGTGGGCCCTTCGCCCTTCCTGAGAGAGGAGGTTTACCCAGTGTGCAGCGAGCCCCTCGTCCATCCTAAGGATGATACTTAGCCAGTGTGCAGTGGGCCCCTCATCCATAACTGGGCCTGAAAGATGAGGTTCACCCAGTGTGTATCGACCCGTTTACTCTCCCAGGGTGAAGTTTACACAGTGTGCAGTGAGCCCCTCATGCCCAAGAGATGAGATTATCAGATTTTTCCTAAAATAACATTTCGATGCCTAGAGTATCACATGTCTTATGTATTAGCACTCTCCATTCTAGAGTTTCACATGTATTAACTCTCTGGGGTCTAGAGTATGACATATCACATGCATTAACCCTCTGTGGACTAGTCTATCATATTTTTTCTATGTTAACCTTCTGATGCCTAGAGTATCACATGTCTTATTTAATAACCCTCTTGGACTAGAGTATCACACTTATTAACCCTCTGTGGTCTAGAGTATCCCGTTTCTAAAGTGTTAACCCTCTGTGGACTACACTATCATGTTTATCTTTTTTTTAACCTACTGATGCTTAGAGCATCATAAATGTAATTTATTAACCCTCTATAGGCTAGAGTTTGACGTGTATTAACCCTCTCAGGTCAAGAGAGTCGATAGTATCACGTGTCTCAAACATTAACCCTATGTGGACTAGACTATTATTTTTATTTTATGTTAACCTTTTGATGTCTGGAGTATCACATTTCGTATTTATTAACGCTCTGTTGACTGGACTATCGCAAGTATTAACCCTCTGTGGTCTAGAGTATCTACGTTTCTAATGTGTTAACTCATTGTGGAATACGCTATCATGTTTATCTTATTTTAACCTACTCATGCCTAGAGCATCGTAAATGTTATTTATTAACCCTGTATAGGCTAGATTTTTACGTGTAATAACCCTATGAGGTTCAGAGGGTCGACAATATCATGGGTCACCAATATTAACCCTATGTGGACTAGACTATTATATTCCTTCTATACTAACCTTTTGATGTCTGGAGTATCACATTTCGCATTTATTAACGCTCTGTTGACAGGACTATCGCAAATATTAACCCTCTGTGGTCTAGAGTATCTACGTTTCTAATGTGGTAACTCTTTGTGGACTACACTATCATGTTTATCTTATTTTAACCTACTCATGCCTAGAGCATCGTAAATGTTATTTATTAACCTTGTATAGGCTGGATTGTACGTGTAATTACCCTATGAGGTCCAGAGGGTCGACAATATCATGGATTTCCAATATTAACCCTATGTGGACTAGACTATTATATTTCTTTTATACTAACCTTTTGATGTCTGGAGTATCACATTTCCTATTTAATAACCTTCCGTAGACTAAACTCTCGCAATTATATATTAACCCTCTGTGGTTCAGAGTATCATGTTACTAATATATTCACCCTGTGTGGACTGAACTATCATGTTTATCTTATTTTAACCTACTCATGCCTAGAGCATCATTAATGTTATTTATTAATCCTCTATAGGCTAGAGTTTGACGTGTAATAAGCCTCTGCGTTCCAGAGGGTCGATAGTATCATGTGTCTCGTGTATTAACTCTCTGTGGACTAGATTACCATATTTCTTCTATATTACCTTCTCATACCTAGGGTATCATATGTTTTATTTATTAACCCTCTGCGGACTAGAGTAACACATGTACTAATTCTCTGGGGTCTCGGGTATCACGTGTCTCAAATATTAATCTTCTGCGACTAGACTATTATACTTATCTAATGTTGACCTTCTGTTGCCTAGAGTATTACATGTCTTCTGTATAAAAGGCTAAACTCGGGCTAAAAAGGCTAAAAAATCATTAATTTTATTTTGGCTTCTCAAGATATGTCCATAATATGTGAACATGTCTATAGACTAGAATTGCGGAAGTCTTTAAATTTTGGTTGCTGTGGCAACGTAGCAAGGGTGCGGAAAGCCCCGTTTATAAGTTATCCCCGTATTTCTTATTTTGGACATGCATGTCCGAAATTAAATTTAGTCCTTATTTCTCGCCTAACTGGTAAATGCGCAACACAATGTAGGAAACTTCAGCAATGCTAGTCTATGGACATGTTCACATGTTATGGACTTATTAAGAAGCCAAAATAAAATTAAGATTTTTGTATGATTTTAGCCTGATTGTGTCGCTTTTACTGTATGGAGGCTGGAGTATCAAGTGTTTTATTTTTCCGGTGACTATAGTATCAAATGTCTCAAGTATCAAACCTCTGTGGACTAGAGTATCATATTTCTCCTATGTTAGCCTTCTGATGCTTAGAATCATATGTCTTACATAATAAACGTCTGGTGGATAGATTATGAAATTTCTCCCATATTAACCATCTAGTGCTACAATTTCATGTAGACCACTATATGACATATTAACCTCTTGTAGCTAGACCCCGCAAATGCTACAAAAGTGAAATATATTTTAGACGGATGAATTTTCAAGGCAGATATTTACGAAACTTGGGACTACCTAGGCCTAAAGTTTAGATGCATTGACAAGAATACTAGACAGGCTAGGTTGATAAATGGGAGATAAAGAGAAACTCGGCAAAATACTTTGAAATAAATCAAAGTTTTAAATATCATAATTGTTTTATTATTTTGGTAATAGTGAAACAGAGCTAACAGGTCTAGTTGCTCTGAAGCAACTTGTCAGCCATAACTGAAAAAGTAGAAAATGTATAAATAAAGTTCTGACACACACATTTTGTTTACATGTATACAATTACGAAAACGAACAATTTTTTCCCTGAGATGACAGTGACAAACTTTTTTTCCAGGACATGTTTAATCCTGTAAATTAAAAATACCTATATGTGTTGAACCCTTGACAGAGCAGAGCGAGGGATTTCTTGTCATTCTCTGGCAGTTTCCGGCATATTTGGAAAGATCTGCTGGCTGTCAACAATCTATTTTTCTCTCACATAAATTAACAAACTATTTTTTTCTCACACTTTATAGAACAAACTATTTTTTTGGAGCCAGCTTTGTGAACAAATTATTCTTTAATTACATAGCATACATCCCCCCCCCCCCCCCCTGGTATTAAATGGCCGGCCTTTACGCGTGTAGACAAAAAGTCAGTTTTAGTACCGCTATTGACAGCTGATGAGATGGGACTATTAACTAAATATTATTAAAACAAACCTATTGTCAGTGCCCCTTCCAATCTGTTGCTCAAACACATTTGAAAATCTGTGCAGTCATCAGAAGATAAAATACCCCTGATGCAAATTAGTGCGACTATTCGGGTGGTCAAGATATAAGGTGAAATGAGCGTGACAGTGAATCGTGTTCATTGGGATGACGATCTACTCATTTTAGCAAGTACCAGATAGTACCTAGATAGATAGTACCTAGACTCCAGAGGGTTAATACACGTGATACTCAATCCTTCAGATGGTTACTAAATAAACATGTGATACTTTATCTTCTGAAGGTAATATAGATGAAACATGTTGGTCTGGTCCACAAAGGGTTATTACATGAGACAGATGATATTCTAGACCACAGAGGGTTATTACATGTGTTACGGTAGTAGAAATAGAGATATGATACTCTGGGCCTCAGATGGCTAATATTAAAGAAATATGATAGAGTTAATACATGAGATACGTGATAATCTAGGCATCAGGAACTTATTATATAGATTCAATATAATAATCTATTCCACAGAGTACGTTAATACATGAGGCAAGCTATACTTTAGACCATAAACGGTAATACACGCAATACTAGCCTCCAGGGGTTTAAAAAATATATATGATGCTCCAGGAATCAGAATATCAGAAAGTTAAAATAAGATAAATACGATAGTGTAGCACACAGAAGGTTAATATTTTAGACACGTGATCCTCTCGACATTCTAGACCTCCCAGGGAGTTGGGACACGCGATAGAAATATGGCTTAGTCCAAAGAGAGTTTAATACATGAGCCACACGATACTGCATAGGGTTGATACATACGTGTTACGTTAGTCTGCAGAGGGTTTATAATGATACCCCGGGCATCAGAAAGCTAACATAAAATAAATATGAGCAGAGGGTTAATACATGTGTTATTGTAGTTTGCAAAGGGTCAATAAAAAGATATGATACTCTAGGTATGAGAAGGTTAATATAAAGAAATGTAATTGTCTGGTCCGTAGAGGCTTAATAAATACGACATGATACTCTAGGCATTAAAAGGTTAACATAGAAGACAAATGGTAATCTAGTCCACAGAGGGTTAATACATGAAACACATAATGCTCTAAACTTGCTATACATGTGATTATCTAGCCTCCAGAGGGGTAATTTATAAGACATGCGAAAGTTAACATTACAGAAACATGATAGCCTAGCCCACAGAGAGTTAAATAAATAAGACACGTGAAACTCTGGTCCACAAAGGGTTACACATGAGCAACGTGATAGCATAGCCCCCAGAAGGTTAATATAATATGAGACATATAATTGTCTAGCAGGCACAGTGTTGACACATAAATCATGAGAGTCTATAGCCCCTAGAGACATGTGATACTCTAGTCCGCAGAGGGTTGGTAAATAAAACATGTGAACGGCACGTGTACTGTACGAATCAGAAGAATAATATAACAGAAATATGATAATCCAGTGCACAGAGGATTATAATAAGATACGTGATATTCTAGACCCCGGAGGGTTAATCATTTATTATTCTAGTCTGCAAAGGATTAATAAATAAGACATATCATACTCTAGGCTTCAAAATGTTAGGATATGTTCAGCAAAAATTTGATAATCTAGGCATCAGAAGGTTAATATTGGAGAAATATGATAAACTAGCCCGCAGAGGTTTATTACACGAGATACGTGATATCCTAGGCATCAAAAGGTTAATGTAAGATGAATATAATAATCTTATCAACAGAGGGTAAATTAATACATGAGACACGTGATACTATTGACTCTCTGGGCCCCTGAGGGTTAATATACGTGATATTCTAGCCTCTATAAGGTTAATAAATAACATATGTGATGCTCTAGGCATCAGTAGGTTAAAAGAAGATAAACATGATAGTGTAGTCCACAGAGTGTTAACACATTAGACACGTGATACCTTAGACCACAGAGGGTTAATATTTGAGACACATGATATTATAGACTCTCTGGACCTCCGAGTCAGAGGGGGTAATACACAGGGTAATCTAGCCTGTAGAGGGTTAATAAATAACATATACAGTGTGATGCTCTAGGCATCAGTGGGTTAAAATAAGATAAACATGAGAGTGTAGTCCACAGAAGGTGAATATACTAGAAACCTGATACCGTACTCTAGACCACAGAGGGTTAATACTTGCGATAGTCTAGTCAACAGACGGTTAATAAATGAGAAATATGATACTCTAGACATCAAAAGGTTAATATAAAAGAAATATAATAGTCTAGTCCACATAGTGGTAATATTTGAGACACGTGATACTATTGACTCTCTGGACCTCAGAGGGTTAATACACTTAATACTCTAGCCTATAGAGGGTTAATAAAAAACATTTATGACGCTCTAAGGCATCAGTAGGTTAAAATAAAATAAACATGATAGTGTAGTCGATAAAGGGTTAACTCTCAGGCCAAGTCAGGGATGAGGGGCTGGTTGCACACTAGGTAAACCTCCTCTCTCAGGAGGGATGAGGGGCCCACTGCAAACTGGCTATACCTCATCCTTGGAAGGGATGAAGGGCCCACTGCATACTAGGTAAACCTCCTCTCTCAGGAGGGATGAGGGGCTCACTGCACACTCAGTAAACATCCTTTCTCAAGAGGGATGAAGGGCCCACTGCACACTAGGTAAACTACCTCTCTCAGTAGGGATGAGGGGCCCACTGCACATTAGGTGAACCTCATCTCTCAGGAGGGATGAGGGGCCCACTGCACATTCGGTAAACTTCCTCTCTCAAGAGGGATGCAGGGCCCACTGCACACTAGTTAAACTTCCTCTCTCATGAGGGACGAGGGGCCCACTGCACATTTGGTAAACCTCCTCTCTCAAGAGAGATGAAGGGCCCACTGCACACTAGGTAAACCTCCTCTCTCAGTAGGGATGAGGGGCCCACTGCACATTAGGTGAACCTCATCTCTCAGGAGGGATGAGGGGCCCACTGCACATTCGGTAAACCTCCCCTCTCAAGAGAGATGAAGGGCCCACTGCACACTAGGTAAACCTCCTCTCTCAGGAGGGATGAGGGGCCCACTGCAAACTGGCTATACCTCATCCTTGGAAGGGATGAAGGGCTCGCTGCACACTTGGCAAACTTCATCTGACAGGAGGGATGAGGGGCTCACTGCACACTCAGTAAACATCCTCTCTCAAGAGGGATGAAGGGCCCACTGTACACTAGGTAAACTACCTCTCTCAGTAGGGATGAGGGGCCCACTGCACATCAGGTGAACCTCATCTCTCAGGAGGGATGAGGGGCCCACTGCACATTCGGTAAACCTCCTCTCTCAAGAGAGATGAAGGGCCCACTGCACACTAGGTAAACCTCCTCTCTCAGGAGGGATGAGGGGCTCACTGCACACTCGGTAAACAACCTCTCTCAAGAGGGATGAAGGGCCCACTGCACACTAGGTAAACTACCTCTCTCAGTAGAAATGAGGGGCCCACTGCACACTCGGTAAACCTCCTCTCTCAGGAGGGATGAGGGGCCCACTGCACACTAGGTAAACTTACTTTCTCAGGAGGGATGAGGGGCCCACTGCACACTCGGTAAACCTCCTCTTAAGAGGGATGAAGGGCCCACTGCACACTAGGTAAACCTCCTCTTTCAGGAGGGATGAGGGGCCCACTGCACACTAGGTAAACTTCCTCTCTCAGGAGGGATGAGGGGCCCACTGCACACTAGGTAAACCTCCTTTCTCAGGAGGGATGAGGGGCCCACTGCACACTGGGTAAACCTCCTCTCTCAGGAGGGATGAGGGGCCCACTGCACACCGGGTAAACCTCCTCTCTCAAGAGGGATGAAGGGCCTACTGCACACTGGGTAAACCTCCTCTCTCAGGAGGGATGAGGGGCCCACTGCACACTAGGTAAACCTCATCTCTTAGGAGGGATGAGGGGCCCACTGCACACTGGGTAAACCTCCTCTTTCAAGAGAGATGAAGGGCCCACTGCACACTGGTAAACTTCATCTCTTAGGGATGAGGGGCTGGTTGCACACTAGGTAAACTTCATCTTTCAGGTTCAGTCAGGGATGAGGGGCCACTGCACACTGGCTAAACCTCATCCTTATGATGGATGAGGGGCTGGTTGCACACTGGGTAAGCCTCATCTTTCAGGGAAAGTTAGGGATGAGGGGCCCACTGCACACTGTGTATACCTCATCTGTTAACCTTAGGCAGTGTCAGGGATGAGGGGCTCACTGCACACTGGCTAAACCTCATCCTTAGAAGGGATGAGGGGCTCGCCGCACACTGGGTAAACCTCATCTCTCAGGAGGGATGAGGGGCTCACTGCACACTGGCTATACCTCATCCTTGGAAGGGATGAAGGGCTCGCTGCACACTTGGCAAACTTCATCTGTCAGGGATTAGGTGATACTAGTACAATGAATGCTCCCAACGTCACCTGGCCCCGGGGATGATGTATGTGCCAGATGGAACATACTCCACTCATCGATGTAGTTGCTTTTGATTGAGGCCGGTGAATAATTTTCTGGGTCAAGTCATAGGAAATGCGTCAGAGGGGAAATACAATATGTGAACAACTCTTCATCGGGGGAAGTGACCTTTCAAAAATGTCTGAATTCGGGGATTACCCTTTTTTCATCTAAAAATAGCAACAAGTCACAAACTTTCGCCACTGGGGCATACCAGAGGCTACATGAAGCTCGGCCACGCCGCGTAGTGTGGCTCTGGGAACCAGAGTAACATAGATGTGGCTCATGTAGCACCCACAAAGATTGATGCATAATATTTCGCCGTGAATTGTAGTTGTATTTTAATTAAATTCATGGTACATTTCAAATCAAGAATCACAGGGATGTAATTTATTGTAGGCCCTATTTATTTATAGGGCCTAAGTAAGATGATGTTAGATTGGCCCCAGCTCATCAAAATGAGTGCAGAGTAGCTATTCAAAGTTGTTATGGGAGAGTGGGGTTAGTTGAGCCACAGGGTTAATTGATCCACCCCCTCGCATTTCTACACATGGGATTTTAAGGAAGTTTCAACACCACCTGGTGATTAACTGATATTATATACATGGCCACGTTGTGAGCACAGATCATTTTGCAGGTAGGTAGTTTTGTGGTTAAAAAATGCATTTTTCGCTGTAGTCAGTAGAATTCAGATATTATAATGTTTGCATTAATATTACGGGAGCAGCAGGGATTCTGTAAATTCTTGCTATCAACTTGGATCATTGAAATGTCACAAAATTTTACATTTTATACAATATGGCTGTTGTGGGGTAAGTTGAGCCAAATAAGATGGGGTAAGTTGATCAACCGGCTCAATTAACCCCATTCATCTTACCCCAGTAGGTAAATACATATTACAAAATGTGGATCAACTAACCCCACTCGACATGGCTCATCATACCCCAGTGGGAATATAATATATTATTATAGAATGTGATATAGTGTAACAAATGACATCATATAATAGGTCAATATAATAAAGACACATAATAATAGTATATATCTTCTTAATAAATACAAGAAAACAATGATCCATGTATCAATACAGGCTATAATGCCGATTGTATTACTTGGGACTTGGAGGAGATTTGTCAACAAATGTGACCCTTATGTGATGAACAGAAGTGTTAATTTTTTTATTTTTGCATTTCTGGACAAAAAATAACATTTTGGCATGTACATTTGTCAATTGTGAATTTTTACTATACTTACTCCCTTGCTTGGCACAACTTACCCCATACAGCGGGTTAGTTGAGCCACATTCACCACTCTCAGTTGTGCATCCATAACTTTTTATTTAATTGTTCTTTTCATCTTTCATTGATGGTGGATATATATGTAATATATAGTCATGTTTTAAAACTATCCCAACCATTCTGCGATCAACTGGGAAAACACCAGACAAAATATTGTAAAAAGTGGCTCAACTAACCCGCCTCTGGGACTCCCCTACAAAAGCCACTTTGATACTCAAATCACGAATGTGTGGCTCGCAGCGCTCGCCCAGGGCCATTGTTTACTCGGCTAAATAACTCCCTACTTCTCTTTTGCTTCTCCTCAGTAGGCCTACACTGAACTTCGAAGAGTCATATCGCTGTGGTGGTGCTGATGATTCTGGGAAGCAATGGTCAGACCAAAACGAGTGACTGCATCTTCTTGTACTCAAAAAGCCCGCATTGATTCATTGCCGAGCGGAGCAGCCCAATAGGTCTGTTTGGCTGTTGCCAGACTCGCCCACGGCGTAACCACCTTTGTTTATCTGTTGTCACATATCAGACTGATCGTGACAAAGGAGATGAGTATAGATCTGTGCCCATGGTTTGCGTCTGCCTCAGAATTGCTATGGTACCAATATGGTTATTTTTAGTAGGGGGCCTACAGGTTCTTCTAGTTGTAAGAATAAAACGGAATGTCCTCGAGCATCATTGCTGTTTTTTTCTGGTTTCAGAAAGAGAAGACCGATTTTTGGCAAAAGTAAGTATAGTGCCGGGTAATACTTCTATTACATTATATTATATGCTATTACATCATATACCTTTATACTATTATACTATTATTATATTGTATCTTATCATGCTTATAGGCCTATGAAATTATATATAGATATATAGTGTAGGCTTACATGGTGTATACATCACTGCACATACTATAGGCCTACGTCTTAATTATTTATCATTTGTTCATGCCAAAATATTTATAATTTCATTTCACACGTTTAGCATGACTGTGATGTTACATATTCTGAATATGCTTACAAAATTAAAATGATTAAATTATTACTCCTATAGTGACTTTAATAATGATAGTTAGGCCTAAATATCGGAAGGCCTAATCAATTTATTTCTGAGAGCTATGCTGACTATCAATCCAAATATAAGCTAAGAGCTACTCAGTACTGCAGTTGTTGCTGCTGTTGTTATTGTATCGAAAATATAAAATTTCGTCTGCGAAATATATCATAACTATACACAATGTAAGCCTATAAACAATGTCATTAGGGTATGAAATTATTCATTATAACTAGCTACCGGTAACTATAATTATTGATAGTAGGTGTGTGGGTGAATGGATGGATGGATGGATGGATGTATGGATGGATGGATGGATGGATGGATGGATGGATGGATGGATGGATGGATGGATGGATGGATGGATGGATGGATGGATGGATGGATGGATGGATGGATGGATAAATGGATGTGATGGATGGATGGATGGATGGAAGGATGTTATGAGGATGGTTGGATTGATGGGTGGATGGATGGCCTCAAATTCCGTTATAGCTAATAACTAACTAGTAGGCCTAATAATAAAATAAATAGCTAATAACGGCTAATAACCTGATAACTGATGGACATATTCCAGCCAACCCGCGATGTTGATTCATTGTTGGACCAGCCTCAATTTACGGTAACGCCTTGTGCTGTCTGGAATGTTACGGGATCCGCATTCTGGTCAGGAGGCCCGCTATAGCATGGTTGATACCCGATAGTCAGAAGAAGAATACTAGCACAGTTTGTTTTAGTATCCTTGGTCAGAAGGTCCGTTAGTCTGCTGTCAGAAGGCCCGTTATTCAGAAATCTGAATAATCTGTTTAAATCGATGATCATGAAAAAACCCTCCTCATTTCTTTAACTGTAATATAGATTGTTCATATTTTTTACATTCGTCTCTGAGACTGGGCTGTCCATTTTCCAGTGAATAGAGTCTACAATTATGTCTAACGGGCCTTCTGTCTGATGGGCCTTCTGACTAATGGGCCTTTGACTTACAAGGTATTTCACATATTGCTTAGGCAAAATTACTGTATCACTGTAACATACCTGCTATTCAGAACAAGGCCCATAGGAGCCCACTGCACACTAGATGAAAATCAACTAGAAATTTGGTAATTAACATACGTTTGTTGAACTTTCAGAACATATTACACGCCAATTCTTGTTGCACACAATGGCCACGTATTACACAAGGACATATCACATTCAAATGTGTTATTGGAGACAACATTTACGTTGAATGCTTCCTCTCAATTTGATCAGGTATGCAATGATTGAATCATTTACATCAAAAGTATTTTATTTAGACAAATGAATATGTAGGCCTATGTAATATTCAAGACGCAAGGGTAGGCCTAATAGTGTCTGAATTTTCAACGATTGTATTACAGTACCGCTAACGGGGACCATGATTTTTGTGATAGCAATCAGGTGTGTGGTGAGTGTGTGACATTCACTCCTAACAATGGACCCCACTAGCTGTACTGTATCGTATAATCTTATATTTGGAGAGTTATGGTAATTAAAAAAAAATCTTAGTGTGTAGGCCTATTACTGTGGTAATTTATTTGTTTTAGGCTGGTTTAATGGTGCTTATAGATGATAATCACTGGATTAAAACGGTGAGATCAAAATCAAAATATTCTATTTTAGTATTTTTATCTCACACGTATTTTTTCACTATTTAAATATTATTTCCAGCCCCATTATATGAGGCATCAAATTCTTCAAGTTTATCTAATTTTGATGATATATTAACATTTGGAGATATATTAACATTTGATGATATATTAACATATCATTCAGGTCTAGTCTCCCAATATTGATCTACTTCTATTTCAAATGATGTCTCGAATATTCTTTGGATATTATGTTTAATTCTACCATGGCAGCGAAAGAAAGGGATATCGATTGATTAATTGTCAATATACATTTATTGACATCCCATGGATGAACTATGCCCGAGGGATTGTGGTTGCCGGTTTAGCCTATAATATTATAATTACAGAGATCTGCTCTGTAACTCAATGGTATTATTTGGTTAAAGAATGATTCAACTGCAAAACGCGCATGCCTGGGACGGTCAAGTGTAGGCCAACAGTAGCCTATTGAGTACAGATTGACGGCATTAATATAGCCACTGAACTGATTACAAGATACTACTTAAACGGGACATTGATCCAATGCTGTTTTAATGCTATGCTAACGTCTGCGACGCTGGCCCAACATTGAACCAACATTGAATAAATGTACAATGTTTGAGAGAAAGTCCTCCTGCCCAGCAAACACAAGACATTTGTATAACATTTATACAACGTCGGCCCAACGGCTTCGACGTTGGTCCAACATTGCATAAAGTCATACAAATGTTTTGTGTTTACTGGACATGTCAATACAAGCTTGGGTCAAGCAGTTTCAACATCCCCGCAGTAATACAGTCAGTTTGTTTGCAAGCAAGCGACCAAGGAGGGGTAAGGGCCAAGAGCTTTGAATTATAAACTCATAGATGTCGCTCAAGTATATATAAACTTGCTGTGATTTGAGAACTTGCTCTTAAGGAGGCTTTGGGTATGAAACGCATATTTAGTATTATTATGGAATAGGGACTTGACCTACCCACGGGCACTATTGCCTTCTGGGGGACCCTTGTCCCGCGAATTTTAACAGTTGACTACACCTTTAAGATAACGGCAACGCTGAATGAACATCATAAGATATAAATATCTTAAGTATTATATTGAGTATGTTACTTATTTAAAGGCATGTTGTGTTGATATATCATTGTTGGGTCTTACAGGGGCTCGAGTACGTGGACGATGGTTACCGTTTGAGTTGTGTAGTGACCAATAATTACAGTGACTGGTCAACACAACAGTACCCCAGTGGTCATCTCTCTATTCGGATATATAAACTGGGAAATAACTACGTGGTAATTTGTACTTTCTTCTTTAAAATTTGAAATCTTCATTTCCTGAATAGATGGTGTTGTACGGAAGTCATAATCACAAGTTTTGACTTATAATAACTGTAGGCCTAATTGTTGTTTTTTTCCATGAATAGGCCTAGGCTGGACTTAAAGTTTAATTTAATTATTTTTTATTAAAGCAAATGTTTTACTTACAGCTACAACACAGTATTATTATTGAATTATTGTAATAAGCGACACTTGTGAAAATGTTTAACATCTCTCTGGCCTAGGCTACATAAATTACACTGAATAAGATCGCCTTCAGGAAATCGCATAATTACTGACCTTTTTTTTAAATTATGCTTGAATGTTGTTGTACGGACAATCATCGAACATGGGGGCATGTTACAGGGGAGGGTTAGACGGGTTCTGACCACCCTCTCCAGGATTAAATTAAAAATATATCTGGGGTGTCACGCCTTTATTTTCTTTGTTCACTTGTTCTTGGGTCAAGCTCTGTACCCCTGAATATGAGTGGGTTAGTTGGTTATATAGGTAGGGAGGTATACCGGTAGGTAGGCCTACGTGTGTAGTTTCAATTATTATTAAGATAATCATAATAAAAATGTCCAGTGATTACTCGCTCGCGCAAACTGTCGGTAGTGTTTGAAGTCACCATTATTACCAAAATAATGCAAAGAAAAAACAAGTACGCCGAAACAGTAAGATGATTTCTGTATTTTGATCTTTGATGTTCTGTATCATAAGTATTGTATTGACTCTGCTCACAGGTGGAGGCAAGAGATCCTGACGGAGCATCCGACGACTGGAATTTTATCCGTATCTGTCGGCTGCACGTGGATTGTGAAACGCCTGTTAAGATGGGACTTTATGCATGCTCCCCTGGCGAAAAAGGTGGCAATGTGCTATTTGACTATCTGTCTTATAGCCACACTGATGGCCATCTTCACACCTACTGAGACATTTATCCACGCCGGACCAAGCCCGGGAGCCAACCAACCAGCAAACACGAGGGTTTAACCCCAATGTTGTTTTTATGCTGGTCCGTATCGAAGTCCCTAGGGTTAACATTTAAACAACAAGGGGACAACGCCTCGTGTTTGATATTCAACTATCTCATTTTTACGGATATAAAAATAATGTTGTTCGTCAAATTAATGAAATATGTCCATGTGTTAGTCAATTTGCTCAACTGGAAAAAGTTTTTGAATTGCCTATTTGCATGTTTTACTCTTCCTTTACTCTTGGTCTCTAAGTTTTTTTATAATCCACAGAAAATAGTCCCATATCTTTTTTTATCAAAGTAATAAGAAAACAATATGGATGGCATCATGCACAAGTGGTCTAACCCACATTTTGACGATTTTGAGAAAAAATCGCGCTGCAACATGAAGTACAGGATAAAACGAATAAATACAAATTAACACACAAAGGTAACAAAATCAGTGACCAAATGGTCTAACCCTGAATGTGAAACTCGTATATTGATAAAGTTGTTGCTATCAAAAACATTTATTTTCATTGTTTTTTTAATGTGGGTTAGCCCACTTGTGCATGATGCCATCCATATGGTCTAGTGGATGGTTGAACCCTCAATCTGGAGCATATATGCTTCACTTACCGGTCCTCCCTCACGGCCGTCTCTGATCAGTTTGACTTCGAGGAGGAATACTGATAGTGTACATTTCGTGTTTCACCACGTCTGTAAGACTCAGCTCTCAAGACTAAAAAATCAAAAATGATGCTAGAAATGCATTCCTGTGCCTAAATTGGCTTAAAATTGCTTTTTTATCAGTCAAAATAGCCCCACAGGATGAAAATGTTAAATTTGCTTCTGAAATACGTTGTTTGTGGCCGCCATCTCGAATTCATGCTCAAAAATATGGTTTAATCAATTGTCAAAAAAGGAATTCCCATGTCAGAATTAGTTTAAATTGACCTTTTGTTTGTCAAAATAGCTCCACAAATGAAAAATTCATGTTTGGCCCGAACCGATGGCGGCCATTTTGCAAAACGCTGTTTTTCGTGACTTTCTCCCCAAAATAGAGAGGGGTATAGGAGCTAAATTTTAGGATCACAATCTAACGTAACTATAACCACCAAGAAACTGAGCTTTCATGAAACTGGTCACGGTATCCAGACAAATGACCCAACTATACCGTCAATAATCAGCTTTGCTGGGTGGCCTGTGCTATAACAACACGGTTTCTTTCAGTGTTTCTGGCACTGAAAAAAGTTGGAGTCAGGCAATATGAAGATTCTGACTACAAAACTGGTGTTGGAGTCCCCCGGGACTTTTTTTCAGAGAGGGCTTCAGGTGGCTTCTAGTGATATCTAAAGGTACATTTCAAGCTTTGAAACAACTCATTTTTAGCCCGCCTTTTAATTTTAATTAAAAAAGGCGGGCTATTGCAATTGAAGTTCGGCGTCGTCGGCGTTAAAATTTACTTGTGGGCGCGATAACTTGAAAAGTTTTTCATGTTTCCTTCCCAAATGTGTTTTGCATGTTACTAATGACCACTTCTCGGACAAGTTCAATAATGGCTGAAAAAAAAAAGGCCGATTTATTGCGATTTTTCACATTTTACGTCAATAATTTGACCTTGTGGGCGCGATAACTTGAAATGTTTTTCACATATCCTTTTCAAATTTGTTATGCATGTTACTAATGACCAGTTCTCGGACAAGTTCAATAATGGCCGAAAAAAAAAAATGGCCGATTTATTGCGATTTTTCACATTTTACGTCAATAATTTGACCTTGTGGGCGCGATAAGTTGAAAAGTTTTTCACATATCCTCTTCAAATTGGTTATGCATGTTACTAATAAGTAGTTCTTGGACAAGTTCAATAATGGCGGAAAAAAAAAAAATGGCCGATTTATTGCGATTTTTCACATTTTACGTCAATAATTTGACCTTGTGGGCGCGAAAACTTGAAAAGTTTTTCACATATCCTCTTCAAATTGGCTATGCATATTACTAATAAGTAGTTCTTGGAGAAGTTCAATAATGGCCGAAAAAAAAAAAATGGCCGATTTATTGCGATTTTTCTCATTTTACATCAATAATTTGACCCTGTGGGCGCGATAACTTGAAAAGTTTTTCACATATTCTCTTCAAATTTGTTATGTATGTTACTTATAAGTAGTTCTTGGACAAGTTCAATAATGGCTGAAAAAGAAAAAATTGCCAATTTATTGTGATTTTTCTCATTTTACGTCAATAATTTGACCTTGTGGGCGCGATAACTTGAAAAGTTTTTCACATATCCTCTTCAAATTTGTTATGCATGTTACTAATAAGTAGTTCTTGGACAAGTTCAATAATGGCTGAAAAAAATTCAAAATGGCCGATTTATTGCGATTTTTCTCATTTTACGTCAATAATTTGACCTTGTAGGCGCGATAACTTCAACATTTTCACAAGTATCCTCTTCAAGTTTGTTATGCATGTTACTAATAAGCAGTTCTTGGACAAGCTCAATAATGGCCGGTAAAAAAATCAAAATGGTCGACTTATTGCGATTTTTCACATTTATTTTACGTCCATAATTTGACCTTGTGGGCGCGATAACTTGAAAAGCGGCTGGTTTAACATACCATTTATATCTTGGGTTGTTATTTACGTGATGACATTCGTCTTTACTTTCTCTATCATAATTCGGCGGCGTGCTATTATCGAGTGTGCTCTTGTTCACTAATGAAACACTGAAAAATATCTCTGGAAATGATTTCTGAAAAATATCGTCAGAATGGAATGTTTTTTGTCAGGGGGGAAAGCTTGTCGTGAATTCCGACGACATGACGACAGATATGATACACGTACTGTCTTTGCTTGTACGGCCTCTTTTCTCTCCCTGCCCCGCCGATCGCGTGCCTTTCTAATTGCTTCTGGGCTTGGTTCCTTTGAGTTTGTTGGTATTCTTGAAGAGCAGTTCATTATCGAAATAATCACGCAGGCAAGCAATGACAGGTCTGTGTTTACCTTCTCGTTTGTTGTACCTGAGATTGTTTCTTCCCCATCCACGTGTGAAAGTTAGTATTGTGGGGAGCCTCCGTGACCGAGAGGTAGCGTGCTCGGCCTCAGACCGCCAGGGCTCGAATTTCGAATCCTGTGTCTGGAGGACAGTGTCATCTCACCATCCTCAGGAGGTTCTCCTGGCCCAGTTTAGCCTATATGTGCACAAAGGTGGCCTAAAGCCCGATTCATTTCATTTCATTTTTTTACCTGAGATAGTGTAGGGGCCTACGCACTAAACCACAACATTAGATGCCACTTTCAACTGGTTACGCATTCATGACTCAAACACTTCACATATGACCTCATGTTCCTCCTCCTTAAGGTCAAGCACCAGCACGTTATTTCGTCTGCTCCTTGCTTCCAGATCAAGTGTTCGGTAGGCTACTGTAGCTGCTTCAGTGATTGGTCACTATTTCTATTGTAGGCCCTATTGTTTCATTCTCCATTGTTTTTTTTGTCAATGGTATGCCGTCGACCCCTCACAGACTCAGATTATTTTAT
The DNA here is from genome assembly GCA_964017125.1 of Flabesymbios commensalis. NCBI lineage: Eukaryota > Metazoa > Annelida > Polychaeta > Terebellida > Flabelligeridae > Flabesymbios > Flabesymbios commensalis. The sequence continues at coordinate 44,937,929 of OZ024907.1, forward strand.
TTGTCATATATTTTTGTACATAATAGAATATAATATAAGAATATGTAATAAGAAGCATAATTCTACCTGAAGAAAAAGCATAAAAAACAAACAAATATATGACAGGAAACCTTCACTAAGATACAAGGATCGCTAGCGTGAAGGACACCTAAACATAATCATGGTAATCATCCTGAAATTAGTACAGATTTTGTTTTATATCAATTAGTTATTTTTAACAAAAACATTAATAGGAAAAAATGACTCTTACATTCTGTCACAGTGAATTTTGTTATTATGAGATAATACAACATTTTCTTTATATATGCATACATGCACCCATGCACATGATTGCGCAGGCATGTAATAAATACACGCCGGCTCACACATACATTTATAAACCGTCCCGCCACCAGCACCCTCCAGCCCCAATGGCTGTACGCATGTACACCCACATACACATAATCACATGTACATACACACACACGTACATATAACACTCAACTACATAGCAGTCAATAAAAAAAAACGTTTACAATATAATATCAGACCTGGCAGTCTATGTGTATACAGTTTACATTTAATATTAGGTGGACAATTATTGATGGTTGAAGCCATACTATATTGAACACAATTTTTAGCGAAACCATGCCCAACTCTAATCTTGCGTAAATCACGATTCCAGGTTCCATAACGATGAACATTTTCTTGAAATATTAATGATTAAAAATAAAAAGGTAAAATTCCTTTGGTATTTTTAAAATATAATTTTATTTATTGTACATATATCTTCTATTTTAAGAATACTAATAGTAATAGCTTTAAACAGTGGATCAGTATGTGCAAACAACTTTCTACCAGTAATTGCTCTTAAACATTTTTTTTTGAAGAAGCATAAATCCACCTGACTAGTATCCCCATGCTAAAATGCAATAATTTATATTAGGTAATATTAGTGTATTATAAAGCATTACCAAAATATCAAAAGGGATGACATGTCTTATCCTTTTCATAATACCAATTGTTTTAGAAATTTTAATACTCATACAATCATAGGATAATCCTATTTAAATTTTTTTATTAATGTTTAATCCAAGAAATGAAAAGCTATCAACAACTGCTATGATGTTTTCATCATTCGTAAATTCTGAATTTGCTACTGGTCTTTGTGGTTGTCGAAATACCATGTACATTTAGATTTGTTCACATTTATAGGCAATTTATTTAACTTTAACTCATAGCAGTCTAAGTCCGAGCCCAGTTCGGACTTGGAATTTATGACGCTGCAGTATAAGTCCGAGCCCAGCTCGGACCTAGCAATAATGTTAAGCCATTCACAAAATGACATCACTTGCGCAACTATTAACACAGCATGGGGAACCTAGAACATAGAAGGGCGAATTATCAGCGTCACAACCGTTTCTGAACTAAAAATAGAACTCGATGTTCGGATGAATACGAGGTCATCTCAAAAAATGAAATCTGGTATGCCCTCAGGGAAATCAGGAAAATTATTTTTCCCCATGGTAATGCTTTTTTTCCCTATTAATTTGTGTGCATAGACCTATTGAATGCTTCTTCGAATCGTCTGTGGTGTGTTTTAATATATTTTATGTGAATTGGAATAATGTTGTACTCCTGAATCTCCATGGATCTCAAAAATAACATTTTTAAACGAAATTTCCAAAAAAATGACTACCTAATTAGCATATTCAAAATGGCTCTCGATTACCATGGCAACATCACATTGGCCAAATAAATGTAGTGTATTCTGGTTACATGTTGTATGTGTGTTCCTGTGATGTATGGGAGATACATATGCTATCATTCTAAATTTATATTAGGAGTATCAGAATATGTCTCAAAATCACAAAAATGGCCAGACCACACAGACGTCCAATGCCAAAACGGCCAAACTGTTATGAGGTAACCATAATGATAGTTTTTTTAATTCACCATTTATTATAGTTTTATCATACACATCTAAATCAACAATTAGTGTTGTATCATCAGCAAATAAAATAAAGAATAATATATCACTGCATTTTACAAAATCATTTACATATATTAGAAATAACAGTGGACCGAGTATTGATCCCTGTAGAGCACCCGTTTTTATTTCCAACAAATTCGAATCTGTATCTTTTAGTGAGACATATTGTTGCCTAGGAGTCAAATAATTTTTAAGTAATTTATTGGAAAGACCTTTGACCCCAAAGAACTCCAACTTAGCTAGTAAAATACTATGATCTATGGTGTCAAAGGCATTTGACAAATCTACAAAAATCCCTACAGGGATATGGCCATGGTAGCCTACATGAATTAATGAAAATAATTTTCCATGCTTAATTCTAGATCAAGACACAGATCCATCTGCACCAGCCAAAAACCTTGGTGTAGGCCTAGTATTCACAGTAGCCTGAATTTCCGAGAACACATATCCCGAAAATACAAGTCATGCTTCTATCATATCCGTGACCTAGCTTTCCCAACCTAGCTGCTCGGTAGCCCGGTTCCCTGTTGACCAACCTGTTTTGGTCTCGATTATGACACATGATCATGCACAGGATTTGTGCGCCTTCGAGCTCGGTTCACCGAGGATATAGGCGCTATAGAAGTTTTATTTATTGATTGATTGATAATGGGCTTGTAATCTAATATGCATTTCTATCTTCATGCAAAGCTTTTAAAATTTACTTAGGTCACATCAAAACAATAATTTACTGATAATTATTTAAAAAGTGAGATGTACTTGGATTTCCTTTCTCAGTACATCTCACTATTTTAATAGCAGGAAATTTGTATATTTCGCACAAAAAAATGTGTTTTTTTCAATAAGGTATTTTTGTTCATGATACTTTGCTGTATAGCCCATCTATATGATGATATTATTTTTTCTATTTCATGAGGAGATAGAGCAGAGTTTTGAAATGTTGGTGATGACGTCATTTTGGACACATACAGAGTTTTCCCTTTGAATAAACCTTACTTTACCGGTAATTGCATTATAAACAAACCTGGTAGTTTAATTGTATTCTTCGATCATGAAAACCCTGGTATAGAGCTCGTCTACAGCCTATGGTTTTATCATTTATATTTTCGGAGTTGCGTCACTTTTTTAATGTTTTGGTAATGGCGGTCATTTTGGGCTCAAATGGGGATTTCCTATTTTTTAATGTCATTATAAACTAGATGTGACAGTTTTTGGCATGAAAACATTAAAAGCATCCACGTTAGATAGGCTTATTTCCTACATTCGAAACCAGCCCTCTCACTCAGCTCAGGGACTGGAAAGGTTAGGGTATCCTGTGGATGATGGCAGCTTGCCGATTCGAGGTGTTGGCAGGTCGCCAGGGCCACTCAGTGACAAGCATGGGTTTGGTAGAAGGGGAATTCCCACTGACCTGTTTTTTTACCACTGCATTATTATCCAAGCCGGAAACGAAGGTTAGCAATGTCTACACATGGACAGATAACACTGCAGCTGGAGTGTAGATATTTCCACGTCCCCCCATAATATATATATTTTTCAAATCGCTGCGGCAGCCAGTTTTTTAATGAATCCATGCCAAAAGTTATTCAGATCATCAGAAATACGTAGAGAACCATCCTATCAAATATGACTGCAGTACATTTAGTAGAAAAAACTAGAAAGGTGTGACTATGACTATGCCTCCGCTGTAAAGGCTATGACCCCCCTTCCTGCCTCACCCTCCCATTTGAAAAAAAAGTAATCCGGACGGAGGTTATAGAAAAAATAAAAACTGATCTGCCTTAACCTCTCCTCCTTTTTTTTCAAATTTGTTTTGAACCCCCCCCCCCCCCCCCCGGCAAAAAAAATAATTAAATAAGCCCGGAACGCCCCCCCCCCCACCCCCGGTCTGAGTATCCCCGCTTGTAAAGAAATGTAATCCCGAGAGGCTACTGTGTTGAAAGAAAAAAAAGACCCTTAAAATAAATATTTGTTAAAACCCTAATGTGCCCACCCTACCTGATTTTTTTTAATCAGCCTGGACCCCCTTCCTGCCTTACCCTTTCCGTTTGAAAAAAAAGTAATCCGGATGGAGATTATAAAAAAATAATAATTTGCCTTTAACCCCATTCTTTTTTGTTCAAATTTTTTTATAACCCCTTCATAACCCCCCTGGCAAAAAAATCAAATTGGCCTCAAAGCCTGCATCCCCCCCCCCTCCCAGCCTGATCCTCCCCACCCGTAAATAAATGTAATCCACAGAGGCTACTGCGTTAAATGAAAAAAAAAAAATAAATATTTGTTAAAACCCCCCATGTGCCCACCCTGCCTGATTTTTTTTAATTGGCCTGGATCATCCCATTTGAAAAAACGTAATCCTGACGGTTATATAAAAAAAAATTGCCTTGCCCCCCCCCCCCTACTTCTTTGTTCAAATTTGTTTCCGCTTGTAAAGAAATGTAATCCAGAGAGGCTACTGCGTTAAAAGAGAAAAGACCCTTAAAATAAATATTTGTTAAAACCCACCATGTGCCCACCCTACCTTCTCCAAGTTTTTAGCTTGACTTTCAAGAGAAACGTCTGTCGTTAACTTCCGCTTTACATCTGTTCTGCCTGTGCAAAGTCAAAAGGCATTATCTGCTCCCTGGTAAACTAGGCATTTACTGCTTCTTAACTGGCTCCTCTTGCCATGGCGCTACCAAAAGGTCGTATTTGCTAACTTGTAAATCAAGTATATACTTCATTTACGCTGATGTCACTGCCTCCTTCTTGTTAGTAACAGCATGTTCAATAGACAGTATGTGCACACTTGTGAAATAAGCAGATACTTGGTTTTGCTGTGAGCAGAAGCGTTCTATGTCTTGCTTGTTCTAGGCGGTCAACATAATGCACTGACCCAATGTTGGTTAAATGTTGTGCCATCATTTATAACACTGTTCCAGCATTAAAGTAACATTGTGTCAGTGTATCAAGTTGGCTGTGCCTCCCGCGAAAATGAGATGTTTAGCCAATGATGTTTTACTGTTGAGCCAGGGTTGTAGATGATGGGGCAGCATTAAACCAGCATTGTGTGAACTTATATCGTGCTAAGGCCATTCTACTGATAGGCCAATGCTGGCCCAGTGTTGTAAACGGTGGGCCACCATTAGGCTAACATTGTGTCAATGTCTCTTGTTTGCTGTGTGGCTGTGACCAGGTGACGCCAGAGAGGCTGATTCACTTGGCCGGCAGTCTGTGGTGGAGGGGTAGCCCCCACTCACCCTCTCTCCCACAACTGACATCTAGTGTTATGCAATATAGAAGTTAGGTCTTGGCTAAGATATCTATCTTCAATAATATCACATTTTGTATTATTAAAAGTAGATTTTTGGCCTTGGCAGTTAAAGGCATTGTAAATTCATATAATTTATACATTTCTAGTGTGTGTAATAAGACTGAATAACGTCTTTTTTGCACTAGTGTGTAATACGACTGAATAACGTCTTTTTTTTGCAATGCCCGTTCATACATCATTTACCCAGCAAACACAAACCATTTGTATAACATTTATACAATGTTGGACCAAAGTCGAAGACGTTGGGCCGACGTTATATAAATGTTATACACATGTTTTTTGTTTGCTGTGTAGTTATCAGCGCCAATACGCTGTCGTACAAAAGCAAACGGCAGTAACTGCGTACTACGAAAGTATACTGTTACTGCTGTTTGCCGAATTGTAATTGCAGTTTGTGCTCTGATCAAGACCATGATCTGCTTCTCCAGCGAGAGAAGTCGTTCAGCCAATGTTGGTTTAATGTTGGGCCAATGTAATAGACGTCAGGACAATATTAAATATACATTGTGGAGTGCCTGGCGTTTTTGCGAGTGGTGACGACGCACTCAGTCCTCTTGATGTCATCACAGGATGTGATGATGTTCTCATAGCTCTACCGTATATTGCCGGTACTAACCGCGGTTTATCACTGGAAATATGTTGTGTAAAATAGCTAAAAAATCGACAGGTGCGGTTTATAACCAGACATTCTGTGTGAGCCATGACGATTTCCGGTGAAAATAAGAGTGTTTGCCGGGTCTGGCAACCAGCTGACAGACAGGGTAGGCTATCGTCACCTGCGTTGGTGTGAGCTTTGACGCTTGACTATGAAGTCAATAAAAAAAAACCCATCTGCGTCCCAATGTGAATAATAATAATATGGACTTTATGCAAGCAAATTTAACTAATGTAAATCATGCAAATTGAAACATACTTGTCGGCTGTAAGCAGAAATAATTAGTTCTAAATGTTAATGAAATTTCACGATGGTAGATGATTTTAAACGTCACATATAATAGAAATATCACGGTATTGTTAGTGTCCATAGGGCTGCGATCGTCGTCAGAACAGTCTAATTGGAGCTGTAGAAGTACAAAGCGAAGGGCGGCGATGGTGCCGGGGAAAGATAATAGGCATTAACTGTTCACTTGTGATCACTTGTAGTTACTGCCTTTTGGCTTTGTAATACGTTATACTACTACCCCAGCGTCTAAGACGTTGGGCCGACGTTGTTTACGTATTATACAAATGTTTTGTGTTTACTGGGACAGTTGTCCACCAGGTGCTGTTCTCTTGGTAGACACAACCGGTCGATATTGGACTTAACCTTCATAACCCCCTCGATCCATCACCCACAACCCTCGACCAACAAATCCCTCGACCCACAACCCCCCTCCACCCACAACAACATATTTTTTATCCCATTAGATGGTATCCAAATAGCTGGCAAGGTCGCCAGTCATAGCCCGGAAATGGAAACGGAAGTGTCAGACAGGCTAGTAACCAAATATATATACTTCAAGTAGGCCTAATAGGCCCTATCGAGAAGTTCCCACGTTCAAAAGTTCCCACGTTCCGAGAACTTCAAGTCACCATGCATATGAGACCCACTGCAGGCAGTTAAATCAATTATATAATTGTTGTCAACAAAACTGTTAGGGGGGCACTATTCAATCACCGGGGGGGGGGGGGGAAGAGAGGGGCTAGATTATTTATCCCGGCATAATTTCAACACGTAGGGCTCGGTGAGGCGTGGAGAAAAATTATTAGGCCAGCTAGTCCAGGTCTTGAAATATATTATTTATTTCATAAAGAACCTGTCCGGGGTTCTTCCCCCCCCCCCCCGCCGATTAAATGGTGCATGACCCTCTAGAAATGTAGGCCTACCTTTAGGCCTATTCTGTGAAACAGTGACGTCACCGGAATTCCTTTTAAATGGCTACTCGGTGAAAAAAATGCTACACAAGACCCCCTCACCCATACTTCATTGTATCAGCTACATGTAGCTCCGTGAGTGTGTGCTTTATAGATTATAACCCCAGTGTCGGGAACATGGGCGCTGTGGCTGGCATCAAAGCCAACACACGCGTTGACATATTCACCCAATGTTGTCTCAATACTGGGCCAGCATCTCCACAGCAACATTGTCTGCACAGGGACGCTTTGACTTGTAAACGCGGCACGCATATATGAATAGGATATAGGTCTACCGACAGAGAATTTATTATGCCCCATTCATTAATATAGGGCCTAATATCAAAAACACAAATTAGGCCTGTGTTATAAATAAAAAGGGTCCACCAATAGGCCTTACACGATTATAAACTAAACCTAAATCACCCATTTTCAACTTTGGGTCGAGGGGGTAATTCGGAATGGTTGTGGGTCGAGGGGGTTGTGGGTAGAGGGGTTGTGGGCCTTCTGACTAATGGGCCTTGTGACTAACGGGCCTTCTGACTAAAAGGCGGACACCGGGTGGACGGATGGAAGGGTGAAACTATTTCCACTATCTCGGTATGTGCCCTATAGGCCTAGTGGAAATACAACACATTGAAAACAATGTATTATATATATATGTGAAACATTTAGTCAGAAATAAACACATATCATTCGGTTTTATCTCATTCCGAAACATAACATGGGTATCTTATAAGCTTAAATTAAAGTTCATTGGACGTTATCTTGTGCCAAAGCATAAAGTATCCAATATGTCAGCTATAAATAATATTGAGTTTAAGACAACCATTAAAGTTAAATCATATTTTGATGTTTTAAATTAGTCAAATAATAAATTATCGTCACTTGAACTGTCTGTCTCGTCACTTGATGATATAATATTGTCATCCCCTAATAACTAAAACATCTGTATTATATGCACAAATGACCACATCATTATATAGTCCTACATTGTCAATTGCTTCTGTGCTACATAAGTGAGTTTTAACGACACATATGAAAATATATATATATATATATTTAAACCAATATAGTACATCATCAATGTCATAAAAATCAATAATTGGAACCGTTTTGCTAATCAGCTTATAGATACCGGCAAGAATACATAGCACATCATCTTGATATCAGTAATCAGGTAGTGTGTTTGTATATAATTATGTCAGTGGCGGATCCAGCATAGGGCGTACCCGCCCCCTCCCCCCCCCCTTATTGGTTAAAATATTGCATTTTCATGCATTTTTTTGAATAAAGTGAAGCTAACAATCTTTTTTTCAGCCAAAATGTGGCTTACGTCCCCTCCTCTTGCACATTCTTGATCCGCCATTGTATGTAGCAACTATACCAAAGGGCGGGGGCTTAGTGCCTGCTTGGAAAGTCAGAGATCGCAGATTCGTCTCCTGCTTTGGCATTCCAAGTTTCAAAGAACAAAATGTTTCCTCCCTGCTCAATCGTAAAGATTGAAAATTGTGGGCAGCCTACATGACCGAGAGATAACGTGCTTGGCCGCAGACCAACAGGGCTCAATTTCAAATCATGTGTCTGGAGGGCAGTGTCACCTCATTCATATCACCATCCCCAGGAGGTTCTTCTGGCCCAGTTTAGCCTATATGTGAACAAATGTGGCGTAAAACCCCATTCATTTTATTTCATAACATTTTATAAAGCCAACTAACACCTGACTCGACGTTTGCCTGATAACATTACAGTAACATTGCAGCAAAGATCGTGTGAGTTGAGAAAGCCTTCATGGGTCTTTATCCTTGGGTCGATCTACTGTTAGTATTGTGATTTGCGTAATTTGCATTACGTAACAGGGTGTAGTAAAAGTGCATTACGGTTACATGTGATAATGATGGATTAGGGTTGCTGTAGATTTCACGGCTGAGTAAGAAACATTAAAAGTTGATATTTTACAACTCCGTGACGATTTTGCTAGGCCTATTTAAGGCAGAAGAATTGAAATTAAAGAATAAAGACTTCGTGAAAATTCCTGGCTACCTGGGGCCTATTAAAAGACCCAGAATAAATAATAATTGCACATCTACTCTTGTTTGTACATAATTTTTACATTGTAGTCCTGTAAAAATGATTTTTTGTCAAGCATTTTTCATTACGTGCAGTGGGCCTATTTCAGAATGTGTGTAAAATCAGCAAAATGTATGATGGGAATCGAACATTATAATAAATTCCAATGATGAATGAGATATAAATATATACTACCGGCCTATACATATTTTATTTTCATGATAATGCAATTTAGAGCATATATATACATTCTCTCACACACCTGTAGCTGATATTTTGCAATGCTGTTGAAAAGTTTCAAGGCCCCTGGGCCTCTTTGTTTTTAATTAGCCTGGATCATCCCCCCTTCCTGCCTTACCCTTCCGTTTGAAAAAAAGTAATCCGAACGGGGGTTATAAAAAAAATAATAATTTGCCTTGAACAAATTTTTTTATCCCCCTCACAGCCCCCCCTAGCCAAAAAATCAATTTGGCCTTGAAGCCTGCACCCCCCCCCCCCCCGGCCTGACCCTCCCCACCCGTAAATAATGTAATCCACAGAGGCTACTGCGTTGAATGAAAAAAAAAAAAAAAAAATATTTGTTAAAACCCCCCATGTGCCCACCCTGCCTAATTTTTTTTAATTGGCCTGGATCATCCCCCCTTTTTGCCTTACCCTCCCATTTGAAAAAAAATAATCCGGACGGAGGTTATAGAAAAAAAAATTGCCTAGCCCCCCCCCCCTTACTTTTTTGTTGAAATTTGTTTTTGAACCCCCACAGCCCCCCCCTGGCAAAAAAAATCAAATTTGCTTTGACCCCTCACCCATCGCCCCACCCTCCCCCGGCCTTACCATCACCGCACGGAAATAAATGTAATCCACGGAGGCTACTGCGGTAAATGAAAAAAAGCCCCACCATATCAATTATTTGTTTAATGGCTACGGCAGCCATTTTGTTTTTTATAGATACATCCCAAAAGCCAATCAAATCATCAGATATACCTAGAGAACAACCCTACAAAATTTGTAAGTAATCCAGCCAATTGTTCATAAGTTATCGTGCCCACAAGCTTTTCGGGCAGCCATTTTTGAAAATGTAGGTTTTGACTAGGTGCTAAAAAAAATATGGGAAGAATTGCCTTGTGACATAGGTCATATACGGTATGTGAAAAATAAACAAAATTGATCAGATAACTTTTTAGTTAGAGCTAAATTGAAGATACAACCGCGGCGGCGGCGGCAGAGAGGGAAACATGCTGAACACTATAAGCATCCTTATATTCATCAAGGATGTTTAATTAGCCACTGTATCTAGCACACTCGCATATCCACACTTAATTCCCATAATATAGTTGTATCATAATAAATAAAATCACATACTGTATATTATGATACTTGTTGATTAGCAACATCACAGTATTCATAGATATTTCAACAGTTGTTGTACGGTACATAATTTATTAGCATAATAATAATAGACATAAACAGTTTTAACAACAAGCATAATACTTCCCCCTGATTAGAACATTTAAATGAGTGAAAACAATAACGAACAATGTAGTTTGTGAAGATGCTCTGTAGGGTGAATCATTTTATGATAATAGTAATTTGTGGAGCTGCATTCACAGAGTAAATAATAATCTTTTAAAAGATTACTCTAAAATACGAAATAGATTAGATTACTTTGAGCTCCTGTATTTACTTACAGAGATGTGATTTTGTGCACTTCTCTAGGTTTATACAGGACACACATATGAGAGAGTGATAAGTTTAAAACCAGCAACATGTGCCTGCTCAATCCTGGGTCAACAGCACACATGTGGCCCCTTGCTGACTAACGAATGGTCATTTTAGATGTACAGAAAATCAACATAATCCCATCCTGGAGCAGCTTTAAAATTAATGAGGCAAAAATACGATGAAATTATTGTGTCTAAAACATTCATGTTGAAATACAGAACTGAAATTAAGTATATTTCGTTGTTTTCGGATATTGCAAGTGGCAGTAAAAAAATACCAAAAAAGAGAGCGTACCTGACTACCCATGACTGCATTAAAAAGTGATTTTCGTCAAAACCACCACATATACACTATTACCTGGAAAAGTACAAGATTTGCTCTATCGTATGTGCTCATCAAATAAAGCACATTCTAAAATGAAAAAAATTCAATGGCAAATTAAATCACATGTATAATCTCATGTTTTGGTATTATGAAATACATAACCTTTCTTTCGTGTGTAAAATGCTGTATCATTCGTGATAATTAACCCTTTAAGCAACATTTTTAAACCATTTTTTATTATTAAAAAAAAATTATGATGAATTGTTAAGTCGCTAAGCATGGTTTTTAATATTTGTCCTCAGATTTGACAAATCGAAATTATTTCCAATCGTTGGAAATTTTGGATGGTGCCACCAATTACATTACTTGTTGATTAAAGGGTTAACTACTCATCCTTCGATAATAAACCTGGTATAGTATCTTGCCCGTGAGAGTAACCCCTAGAGAACCAGAAGAGCTAATTCAATTTCGAATACAATAAAATATATTTTTTCAATAACACTACACATGATACATGTCAAACCCTCAAAAAATGTTTAGAATTTTTTTTTAGTTGTGTTGTTTCGGGTTAATCTATATTAAAGTGACATAATTTAAAATTGAGTTGTCAGTCATTATGAAAAGTCTTTAAAAATGGTGATGGTCGTCGTCTGTCTTGTCCATGAGAGGTGGTGTGATGCAATGTCTACAAAAAATAAAGAGAAAATAATACAGTGTCTACAAACATAGTCTATTAATGACATAATATTAAGTAACATTTAAAAGCCAGCTGTGTCAAGATATATTTACTTACATATGAATAAACAAATAAATAGTTGTAATGAGAAAAGAAAAGTAGTGTCAATAAGTAGTAGGAGTAGTTTTGTTTGGATGACTAACAAATACAACATAATAATTAAGGCATTGTGGTCCGCATAGCAATTAAATGGAGGTTGGTGAGGCAAGACAAATGTTCTTAGCTTAAATCATTAATAGAAGTTACTGGAAAAAATAAGAGGTCAGAAGAACAACTAGTGCAAATCTGAGGGATTTGGTAGTTGCAACGATTTTCCTGAGAAATAAATCAGTTCCAAAAATGGCCCGATATCCTCAAAAAGTTAATCAGTTCTGCAGATCATGCCCATAAATGCAATTGTAAGGTTAGAAGTCCTTTAGTCAAAAACTTTTTACATTGGCGTCCGGAAACCGTCAATTTTGGCTGATTTTCGTATGTTTTTTGGCCACCAGAGGGTCGATAATGGGCTTATTTTCGTGAAAAACTAATCAGGTCTGGCCCCAGCCCCCATGAGTGTCAGTGCCAGGTTAGAAATTGATTGGTCAAAAACTCTCACATGAGCGTCCGGAAACTTCAATTTTGGCTGATTTTCATATGTTTTTTGGCCACCAGAGGGCCGATAATGGGCAGATTTTCGTGAAAAACTAATCAGGTCTGGCCCTAACCCCCATGAGTGTTAGTGCCAGGTTAGAAGTTGATTGGTCAAAAACTTTTCACATTAGCGTACGGAAACCTCAATTTTGGCTGATTTTCTGATGTTTTTTGGCCACCAGAGGGCCGATAATAGGCCGATTTTCGTGAAAAACTAATCAGGTCTGGCCCTAGCCCCCATGAGTGTTAGTGCCAGATTAGAAGTTGATTGGTCAAAAACTTTTCACATTAGCATCTGGAAACCTCAATTTTGGCTGATTTTCATATGTTTTTTGGCCACAAGGGGGATAATGGGCCGATTTTTGTGAAAAACTAATCAGGTCTGGCCCTAACCCCCGTGAATGTTAGTACCAGGTTAAAAGTTGATTGGTCGAGAAACATTGACTATATTGCCCGGAGACGAAGTGTTACAGACGACAGACAACGCCGTTTAGAGAGCTGCTAGGTCGCAGCTAAAAATGTGTTACTTTCCATGGCTTTTAATTTCTCATAAATGTACTTTTCTGGCTTGATCTGAAGAAAGATTATCTTTTTGCATTTCGTACATTTATCGGCAAACTGTTCCAAGCAAAAATTGCTGTTCAATAAAAAGTTCTCTGTACAATTGCCCTACTCTGTGAAACCCAAAATGCATTTGACTATTACTTGGAGGCTGTTATCGGGAATGGAGGTTACCCTTATATTGGGTATTACTTGGAGGCTGTGATCAGGAATGGAGGTTACCCTTGTCTCGACTATATGTACTACTTGGAGGATGTGATCGGGAATGAAGGTTGACAAGAAAAAATCAATTGATGAAATATTTGCACCTCCCAGATTGAATTGCTTGATTAACTGAGCATCTTCAACATTCAAAAATAAATAACATGACTAATAAATAATTGTCAGACACATACTTGAGATCCATCTCTTGTATAATATTTACGTTCAATAACCTGCAATAAAAAAAAAGAGATTCAGTAAGTTTCCGATGAAAGTTATGTACAGTATGTCATTATATTTAGAAGAAACAACATTTTGAATTTTATTCACAAATGTGAAGGAGGCTATAGGCTCAAAATTTTCGAAATTGATCGGTTGAATTGATTTGATACCCAGTGTCCTTCCTTTGTCACTAACTGAAAGAATTTTTGAAAAATCTGCAGTAAATTTGTTCAACCCTTTCAAGCCTGAATTTACCATTGTCATCTTCATCCATTACAAGCCGCGAATTGCTGTCGCAATTCTCGACTTGTAGTGAATGAAGAAGATTCGAAGTGAGTGAAAAATTGAAGAAAATTGCTATGTATTGGCAAAATAGTTTCATGGATTTTTTTTTCTAAAACACCTTAGTTGTAGGAAAATTAAACATGTTTTCCGGGATTTAAAATGATGCTTCAATGCATCATGCGGGATATTTTTATTATTTTTAATTTTGTTATGTAATCATTCAAATTAATTTTTAAATTTTTAACTTTAATTTTTTAACTTGCGTCTCCACATGCCCTACATAGATTTAGCAACCAAAGTACATTAATTATGGAGAAAGACAGTACTGTTACCAATTTTTTATGAAAACCACGTAAAAATGTGATGTCAGAATCACACCAAAATCTGATCAACATATGGCCAGGGTAAGTTGTTTCCTTGGAACAAATTGGTCAAGCAGTTCAAGCTCTTGGGAGTAACATGTGATTCTTCGGCCATCTTGAATTTTGTTAAAAAAACGAAAAAAGAAAAACAATTTTCTCAGGGCCAGTGCGCATACCCAAAAGATAAAATTTAAGCTGTATAACTATATGTATTACAAAATGTTGATAATAATCGAAATAAGCAAAACCGAAATATCAGCTAAAATACTAAAATTGAAAAAAATACAAATTGTTAATTTCATAATCACACCAAAAACTCATAAGAACACGTCCAGGGTGAAGTTCTTCCTTTGAACCAAACATGAAACAAATCCATAAAGCAGCTCAAGCTCTGGAGAGTGACATAGGATTTCGGTGGCCATCTTGAATTTTGTTAAAGAAGCTGAAAAACGCATACAAAATTACCAGGCAAATTCCCCAGGCCCAGAATGCATAGTGCAAATATTTGGAAATGGTCAGAGCAGGGATTTCAAGTGTGAGCAGAAACAAAATGAGGCGGCAGGTGGACTCAGAAGAAACAGAGAGAGAGAAAAAATATTTATTGACATAGGCATACATAGATACCCCCAGCCCCCTTGGGCTTACATGTCACAAGTAATTATATTGTATAATTTAAACAAATTAACAAACAAACAATTACATTAAAGTCAGCCGAACATTACTTAATGATAACAATACAGTAATAATATTATCCGTGTATATGAATGAATGAATGAATGAATGAATGAATGAATGAATGAATGAATGAATGAATGAATGAATGAATGAATGAATGAATGAATGAATGAATGAATGATTGAATGAAAGAAAACTGGAATACCAGGTGATAACTATAACTATCGAGTAGTGCATATATAATAATGTCGATATCCGCTGTGTTACTGGCGATAGTAATTGTAAATATCAAATAATAATAATATTAACAAAAATAATAAATGTTAGTGTACTAACGCTAATACTAATATTTATAACAAAACTATAACTAATAAAATAATGTAAGTGAACAAAACTAAACAGGATCATAAACGGAACGTTGTGTTTTGTTTAGGCAGTGATGTGCGTACTGACTGGAAACTTTTATGCTTTTATTAAGGGATGTGTGTGAGCAATATAAAATAAATACACCCATGGGGTTCCAATATCTGCTCCGGTAACGAAATGTGGCCAGAGATCAGGCATATTAAAGCTAATTATGGCCGATGGTCGCCCATTTAAGTAGGTGACATTTTAAAAACCCAAAAAGCATATCTACACCCCTTAATTTAAGAGATGTGTGTGTGCAAAATGCGGACAGATAAAAACAGAAATGCGGACAGATAAAAACAGAAATGTATGTAAACCTAAACAAAAACCTTGCAATTCTAAACATTATTATAAGTTTTATTATGTACCCAGAAATTCACCTGAACAATTATGTGTGTGTCTAAATACAGTATGTGTAATATAATTATGTAGGCTACAAGGTAGAAGAACCATCACAAACTGTTCCATTACAACACCACCTGTAGAAAAAACCTAAAGGGATAGTCTATCACGCAGATGGGGGCCAGTTTTGTGGAAGTCAGTTTTTCAACCAGAGATGAACCCCTCCACTATAACCAGTGAAAACAGTATTTCTAAATATTTTTGAATTTTATTTTGCCTGATCATAGGGTTATGAATATTTGTATTTATAACAAGACTACATAAGTCCAGGAGCTCCCGCGACGAATTACAATTTGATTTAGGCAATTTTGTGTAGGGTTTTTATTGTAGTCCTAGGCTAGGTCAAAAATCAAGACGCAAGACAACTAGGTCTAAGAAGCTCAGTCTAAGAGTAAGATAAGAACTAGACAGTCTGTCAGAGATTGCAAACCTCCATTGAAATTAATGATCCTAATCAGTATCCCAGTAATGGTCTACCTATCTGGCACGGTTTACCCGATATCAGGCCAATCGAGGTAACTAATAGCTGATTTACGGTCATTTTGAATTCGATATAAACTAGTTAAAAACTTAGGGTGCATCCTCCCCCGAAACCTCAAATTTTGTTTTATATGGACTAACATCTAACACAGTTTGCAAAAATATTGGGCATGTGAAAGTAAATAATGGCCGATAGGGGGCCATTTTAAATTTGATCGAGTCAGAATTTTTCAAGATGCATCCTCAGCTGAAATCTCACATTTCATTCTATAGTAATCGTCTAGCTATCTAGCGCGGTTTACCTAATATCGGCCATGTGAAAGTGAATAATGGCCTAAAGGCGGCCATTTTGAATTTGATCAAGTCGAAATTTTCCAAGATGCATCCTCAGCTGAAATCTCACATTTCATTCTATAGTAATGGTCTAGCCATCTAGCACGGTTTACCAAATATCGCCCATGTGAAAGTGAATAATGGCCGATAGGAGGCCATTTTGAATTTGATCAAGTCAAAATTTTTCAAGATGCATCCTCTCCTGAAATCTCACAATTTGTTTTATAGTAATGGTCTAGCCATCTAGTACGGTTACCAAATAACAGCTATGTGAAAGTGAATAATGGCCGATAGGCGGCCATTTTGAATTTGATTGAGTCAATTTTTTTCAAGATGCATCCTCTCTTGTAATCTCACATTTTGTTTTATAGTAATGGTCCAGCTATCTAACACGGTTTACCAAATATCAGCAATGTGAAAGTAAATAGTGGCCGATAGGCGGCCATTTTGAATTCGATTAAGTCAAAAGTTTTTAAAAGGCATCCTCTCCCGAAACGTCACATTTTGTTTTATAGTAATGGTCTAGCTATCTAGCACGGTTTACCTGATATCAGGCCTATCGAGGTAAATAATGCTGATTGTCGGCCATTTTGAATTCGTAAGTTAAAAATTTTCAGGGTGCATCCTCCCCAGAAAACTCACACTTTGTTTTATAGTAATCAGGTGATGGTCTAGCCATCTAGCACGGTTTACCAAATATCAGCCATGTGAAAATGAATAATGGCCGAAAAGGCGGCCATTTTAAATTTGATCAAGTCAAATTTTTTCAAGATGCATCCTCATCTGAAATCTCACATTTTGTTTTACAGTAATGGTCTAGCCATCTCGCACGGTTGACCAAATAACGGCCATGTGAAAGTGAATAATGGCCGATAAGCGGCCATTTTGAATTTTATCAAGTCGAATTTTTTCAAGATGCATCCTCTCCTGAAATCACAAATTTTGCTTTATAGTAATGGTCTAGCATTCTAGCACGGTTTACCAAATAACGGCCATGTGAATGTGAATAATGGCCAATTGGCGGCCATTTTGAACTTGGACGAGTTGAATTTTTTCAAAATGCATCCTCTCCTGAAGCCTTACAATTTGTTTTATAGTAATGGTGTAGACATCTTGAGCGGTTTTCATGATATTCCACAATATCAGGCCTGTCGAGGTGAATAATGGCTGATAGGCGGCCATTATGAATTTTATCAACTTCAAATTTTTCAAGATGCATCCTCTCCTGAAACCTTACAATTTATTTGATATTAATGGTGTAGCTATCTTGAGCGGTTTTCATGATATTCCGCAATATCAGGCCTGTCGAGGTGAATAATGGCCGATAGGCGGCCATTTTTAATTTTATCGATATGAAATTTTTCAAGATGCATCCTCTCCTGAAATCTCACAATTTGTTTTATAGTAATGGTGTAGCTATCTTGAGCGGTTTTCATGATATTCCGCAAAATCTTTCAGTCGGATTTACCGATGTTATAAACTAGGTCAAAGTGCTGGGTCAACTTCAAGGTCAAGGTCCAAAAACCTGAAAAGGCACAACTAGGGACCTTAGAGAACATGTATGTGCAATATGACTGTCATCGGTCCAGTACTTTTCGAGATCTGCTCCGGAAACGAAGTGCGCGTCAAAACGTCTAAATAGGTCATAGTTCTGAACCAGAAGTAGGTCAAAGTTCAAATACACCAAAAGGCGCAACTAGACCCCCTAGGGGTGTTGTGTGTAAAATTTGAAGACAATCGGACAAGTACTTTCAGAGATATGCTCCGGAAACGAATTGTTTACGGACGGCCCAACGGCCCAACGCCGTAACATCATCATTTTCTCCTCTGCAACCTTGCGTATTGAATTCGGATTAAAAATATTTCAACCTGTCCATTAGCCACCTGGAAGTAACCCACATACCAAAAATTGTTATCCTAGCTTATTTTCTTACAAAGTTATAGGCAAAAGAAGAGGCCAAAAAAAAACGGAGGTAGAATCCATAGCTCCCTTCGTCTCACCTACGGTGACGGCGGGAGCTAATAACAGGGCGGCAACTCTTTCAACACCTGGGGAATATATTCATCTTCCAGATATTGTAAGTGGTAAGTCACATACCTGCTAATGGTAGTGTGCCCGATTTGCCAGCCCTGTTATTATTTACTAAGCTGTGGCTAACCATACTTGAAACTCTATGACTAGCCTCGTTTACATGATAAGACACTGTCATGGACTGTCCGACTGTGATTGACTCATTATAAAACTCTGCCATATGAATAACCACTGCGTATTTTACTTTCACAGCCAGTCCATAATCAAGCGAATTGGATTAAGACCGATTAAAAATAACAAAGTTTCTAATTACTGATAAAACAATATTTAAAGCCAAAATAATGATTGAGGCTGACCTGATGACGCTCGGAAAGGTGAAAATTTGGTAACCGGATGACTCGGACCCTATACCAACTCGGACCCTATACCAACTCGGACCCTATACCAACTCGGACCCTATACAAACTCGGACACTATGACAGACTAACTCGGACCCTATACCAACTCGGACCCCATGATTATATAACCAACTCGGACACCACTCAGACCCAGCTGATAGGCTCTATGTATGGGTAAGCATTTAGTACATAAACAACTAATAAAATAAAGTCAAACACAGATACTAGTCTAGATCATTTCATCAGTATATTTCATTTCAGATAGAAAGGTGTACCAAATAGCACCAACACCTATGAAGACACAATATCGTGTAATTATCGCGGCATTATACTGGCACACAACAATTCAAAAACCATCTTTTATGATCGTTACGACTAACTTAATGATATAATTGGTAAAAAGCAATACAATTTATTTATGTTAAGCTACAAACAAAGTTAATTTATTTTTATGACGACTATTAAATATATCTATGCCTTCATGTGTTTAATCTACTTACAAACCTGCTTGCGAACACGATGCATTGACCCAATGCTGGTTTACCAGCGGGCCAGCGTCACAAGTATTAAATCAGCATCAATGGGATGTATCGTATTTATCAGCTTAATATAGGCCTATTGGAGTAATGGAACATAATATCATATTTAGAATAATTAAAGACTGATGAGCTGAACTTTCTAAGACTTAATTTATGTGTTATATATTTTCTTTCGGCTCCTGTATATGTCCATATAATATATGTCAACACGTCTGTAGACTAGAATTGCATATATATTTTTTTAATTTTAATTTTTTTAATTTTGTGTTGCGCATTTACAGTCTAAAGAGGAATACGTACGAGATTTAATTAGTGGCGGTCCCGTGTAGGCCTACATTCTTTTTGTACATTTTTTCGGTAGAGCACATAACATCAGTTTGTAAACAAGTGAAGAAATGACAAGAAGTGAAGAAATGACAACAGAGACAACATGTATAATTTAATTAATTAATTTTATATCAATCAGATGTGATAGTAAGTCAAATGTCTTCTTTACTTCACTTTTCGGCCAGTATGGCCATTTAAGTGAAAATTCCAAGTATTACAATATCCTATCTTGTATAGTAAAAGTGGTAAAGAGAAGATCAAATTAATAACAGCATGTTCGTAATAAAATATTCATTTGAAAAAATTTGATATGATAATATAATGATGCTCCTGGCACCTTTATGTAACGAGTTTGATGTTGTAGCACCTGCACTACAACACAGTTTAATGAATATGTTGATGCTCCTGGCACCTTTATGTAACGAGTTTGATGTTGTAGCACCTGCACTACAACACAGTTTAATGAATATAAAAATATGAAGTGATCATAAAATGAACGACTTATCAAGTCAATTTATCTCCATGAGTGATTATGTAAAAAATACAAGTCAATAATTAAAACATATAATATAGTTCACATTCCTGTAGGAACTGAATAATAAAACCTGCAGGGGTATCCCTGAATAGTTCAAATATGGAATTAAATGCAAAATATTTCCTTCTGATATGCGCATATTTCGCACAACTGAGAAGGACATGTCTTACAGTGAGACGAGTATTGCAGCACATGGGTCGCAATTCTCCTCTCAATAAATATCCGTTTGTGAAATAGGCATGGCCAATTCTGGCCCTGCATAGGACAACGTCATCCCTTCGGCGTTCCATTGGTGTGAAAGATCGCTTAATGATTGGTTGTACCTGGAACAATTTGCTGGTGCCATTGATGTTCCATTCACCTTGCAAAATGTCATCAAGGTGGACAGAGATGTTGTACTTGAAATCAGTATATGGTATATAATAAAACTGTTTTGTCTTATCCAGGTCGGCCTTTGCCAAAACATCAGCCTGTTCATTGCCCTGTATTCCAATATGGCTGGGTACCCAGCAAAAAACAATGTCCTTGTGCCCAGACAAGTAGTGACACATGTGTAAAATATGTAATGGAAACAATTGGGTTGTCAAATTTGATATTTTTTTGTTTTGTGATTATCATTGTTATTTATTATCAGATAATAAATAACAACAAACAGGCTATAAGCAGACTGGTTAATAAATACGGATATAAATCTCGTCTTTAGCATGGGGAGGGTTAATTGTGCTTTCCAGTATATCACACCTCACTATATAGTCGGCAGGACATGTCATCACACTGTTGAGTTGTTACTCTGCTGTTGATGTTAATTGCGTTTTAAGTGGTATTATATCCACTGTTGAAGTCAATTGCGTTTTTTATGGTGCTTTACCTACTGTTGAGGTTAATTGCGTTTTATATGGTGCTTTATCTACTGTTGTTCATAATTGCATTTTATATAGTGTTTTCCCAGCTGTTCAAGTCGATAGCATTTTAGGTGGTGTTTTATCTAATCTTGCCAATTGCATTTAAGCTATGCCTACACTTAATACAGATGATTTTAAATATATATGACATATATATTATTGCGTTAAACTATTATTTTGTAGGCTTAATATTGTTAGTAAAATCTATAAAATTGGGTCCGAGTTGGTTTTAGACGTGTCGGACCCTATGCCAACTCGGACACTACCACCATTACCAAGTCAGACACTGCCGTGAACCAACTCGGACACCATTTGTAGCAGGGTCCGAGTTGGTTAGGGTCCGAGTTGACGAGGAACCGAAAATTTAATCCAATGTCGAGGCCTATTCCATGTGATATGTAAAGTAATTATCCCTGTCTTCAGGTTACAAGTAGCAGAAAAATCACACACCTTCAAGTGGCCTAAAATTGTAAAATGTAAAGCTTTCTGCAATTTTTATGATCAATTATTATCTTACCTTGTCAAAAAATCTGCTTAATCTAACTGAGTTACTAGTTCCAGCGGCCAGGTGTTTCACTTGTGTACAGTCCTGTCAAGTAAAAAAAAGAAGAGCACTTGCATAAAAACATCGCATACATTTTTCTGCTAAATATATAAATAATTTTAAAAGTATCATGATGTTTGCAATGACATGGCAAAAGCTGTGGTGTGACAGAGCAGATAACATCGCGAAGACATTTTTTGGTTGTGACTATTTTTTCATACCATAAAACGTAACCGCCAAGTGATTTTCACACACTTGAAGTTGTGTCTTGCTGACGCGATTCACAACTTCAAGTGAGCCAAAATTATTCAGATTTGACGAAAAGGAGATCATTGATTTTGAAATCTTGCTGATTGACTTTAAATATCTTTGAAATGGTAAAAAACTGGTACTTAATGTGCCAATAAAACATCATAAAAACAAATAAGCATAAAAGGGAACCTTTAAATTGAAGTTTGAAGAAATATATTTGAAGTATGAGTAAACTTACACAGTTGGCGATCACTGAAAGTTTTGCTACCATGAAATTTTCTATTAGAAAATATACTTAATTTGCATGAAATATATTGTTCAAGCAATCAACCTAAAGCTACAGTCACACTGGGACGAGGATTGACATGCTGACCGCGGATTGAGCAAAATAGCCGAAATCGGCAATCCTCGTCAGACCGTCTCCAACTGCGCGTTTTAATCCGCGTACACCCCCAGACGGACCCTACAAATCGTCTGTGAGCGTCTGAATCGTGTATGAGCATGGATGAGTGTACACGCACCGTAGGTGGCGTACGTATACCGCCCGCGGTGTGCGTACGCCACCTATGGTACGTGAACACACATGCACGCTTCCTACGGTGTCTCTACACTTATGGACGCTCACTCACGGGAATCGACGAATGAAACGTCATCATTTTGAGGATAAGCCCACATGTGTGCTTGTCAAATCTCGGGAAATATCACTCTCGACGCGGGCTCATCAAGGCCCAGTCACACTGGGGTACGGTTTGACACGGTCACACGCAGAAGGAGCAAAAGCCACGCACCGGGAATCAGCGTCCGTAAGCGTCGGCAAGCGTCCATGATCGTACATTTCCAGGCGGTCACCGCGTCACTTTTCGCGGCAACCGCGTCCATCCGTCGGCTGCCGCGAATCAACTTCTTGTTCAAAAATTCGTGGCCAAGCGTGGCTGTCCGCGGGAGCCCAATTATCCGTGAATCAGCGTAGAGACACAGCGAGATGGTGTATAAAAACCGTGGACATCGTACATACACCGTAGGTATCGTGGGCGTGCGCGACGGAGCGTAGACAAGAAATGGCTCACCCTGCACCCCTCTCCAAGGCGGAGCCCCTACACTGGCACACGCTGTCCCTACGCTGTTCTACACTGTTCTACAATAGCCTACGCTACCCTACGCACAGCGCAAAATATTTTTGGTGTTGCACCGTGAGACGGTCAGCGTAGGGGATCCGTAGCTACTGGCTGCGCTTAGTCACGCTTAGTCACGCTGCCTACGGTCTCTGTACTCCATGTACGGTTTCTGTACACCGTTTGACGACATATCACGCTTACTCACGCTATGTCACGCTGCCTCACGCTGTCTACGGTGTATGCACACCATCTAGCGGTGTCTGTACACAATTTTGCGGGTAGGGCTGTATAGATTGTTTCTGCACGCAGTTGGCAGAGCATTGACGAATTACTACTGTGAAACTTGATCTCATGGCAAAAGAGAAGGGAAAGCAAAAAAGAGTAGCCGCAAAGAAGCAGTTATATGAGAGAGAAATTCCTGATTTCTTATTTTCTGAGGGCTTAGAAATGAAAAGGCAAAGCAAGAAAAAAAGCCGCAAAGAAGCAGATATAAAGACGAAATTCCCGATTTCTTATTTCGGACATGCATGTCCAAAGTAAGAAATACGGGAATTTTCAATTCAGTTCTGGTCAATGGACATATTTACATCATAATGGTCATGTTAAGAAGCCGAAATAAAAATACTGATTTTTTGATGATTTTAGCTGGATTTTTGCTTTAATTATGTTCGCGAGAATACTGTGGAGCATATAATTTTTCCAGACGTGTAGTAGGTCCCGTATACACTTTTTAAAGCCACATGGTCGCAAGATAATTAGAGGCTAGAGCCCTTTTATTTACGCTGTTTAAGCTATTTTTGTCTCTCATTTAAGCTTGAATTATATTTATATCCGTGTTTGTAATTCCCTGATTATTTTAAATAAACATAAATCTAAAATGAACTCGGACCTCCTGAGACCATTAGCGGCCGGTTACGCAATGCTTGGCGCCGTCAGTAACAGTAGCAGTGGCTAATTGAGTGTGTCGCACCATTTCAAGCCTACTAGTTAGGCTATCATATAACATCAGTGATATTATGTTTTATTACACAATTTGGAAAAACATAATATTAGTGTTGTAGTGATTTATTGCACGATATAAAAAATTGCAAAGACATCGTGTTCGTGTTGTAACGTTTTATTACACGATTTAAATAGAAAAATGTAAGGGAACATCGTGTTGTGATGCTTTACTGCCCGATTTAAAAAGATTATTATTTCGTGTTATAATGCTTTATTACACGATTTGAATAAACATGTTACTTTGTTGAATAATTTATAAATTATATTAGCGTAATGGATTTAAAGCTGTTGCATAAATGTATATATGCTGACACGGATCACTGTCATTATTGATAGTTAACCTACAGGGCTGATTTCCATCTCACTGGACCTTGTATCGTATGACCTCGCGTCGAGAGTGATATTTCCCGAGATTTGAGAAGCACACTGGGTTATCTTAAAAAATACCATTTATTTTAGATATACTATGTTCAATTTTTTTAATAGGCATTAATCATGTTAATCTATAGTATCATTATTATTTATTATTAAAGGCATTTATATTGCTTTATCTCAATTGAATCTAAGTCGCATAAGCCGCAAAGATCAAAATAATTACGTGGAATTCGGAAATTGGTTTAGGCGACTAAAATTAACATCTGACGGGCCCACATGACTACCATAGTTTTTGTGGGTATCCAGGTATCTGGACACCTGGAATGAGATATAATTTGAAGATATCTTTTGCTATAAAGATATTTTTCAATTTATATATCAAGTATTATAACATGCATTACAATAAATAGAAATTGAGAATATCTTTCATATAGGAAAAATATATTCTACAACGTAGGCCTAGATTTGTTACGCAATGAGAAATAAAGAAGGAATAAAATAAATATATATATCTAGGCCTAATATACATAAATTCAAATTAAAATAGAATATTGGACAAGCCAGTGTGAAACACGCGGACAAGCGCTCGGACCAGCATGTACAAACCCAATGGGAAAAGTCATGTGGGCGCGGCTTTTAAAATGACTTATAAACACGTGGACGTGCGCGGGTTGTCGCACTTTTGTGTACACACACCGTCTCTATGTGCAGGCAGACCGTCGCATCGTGTAGGAATTCCGTCTGGACGTGCGGTAAGCGTACACACACCGTCTCCCAGTGTCGCCATCGCGTCAGAACGTCTCTTTTCGTCGGTTCCCGTGAGTGAGCGTCCGTGAGTGTAGAGACACCGTAGGAAGTGTGCATGAGTGTACACGTACCGTAGGTGGCATACGCACACCGCGTGCGGTATGCGTACGCCACCTACGGTACGTGTGCACTTATCCACACTCATACACGATTCAGACGTTCACAGACGATTTCTACGGTATGCGTACGCCATTTTTCGTCCGTCTGGGTGTGTAGGCACACCGCGCGGAATAAAACACGTGGTTGGAGACGGTCTGATGCGGATTGCCGATTTCGGCTATTTTGCTCAAACCGCGGGCAGCGTGTCAATCCGCGTCTCAGTGTGACTGTAGCTTCACATTTTAGATAAGTGGCTGTGCAGTGATAAAAAATAGTCCTAATGTTAAAGTAAATACTTATTTTTTACGCAGGACTCAATCATGGTTTGTTGTGTAGTATCAGTAAATTCGAATTTAAAATACAAAGTATGCTTCCTTTTTCTGTTTGTATGATTTCAGGCCTGTTGCAACTGCTTCAGTTAAGCCTGTTAATACTTTAATGTCCACATCGCAAGTTGCCACGTTAAATAAGCCCCCACCAGGGATGCTTAACAATTTCACTGAGAAACTGTGAGTGATCTCTTGTGATGCTACATTGTATACATGTTTGTAGCTTTGTTCATTTAAATCTGGAATAGCAATTTCTTTCTCTAAAATGCAAAAAATATATTCATTTATGAAAAAAATACATCTCATACATTAAACTGGTTGATTAACAGCCCATAGCTCGTTTTTAAATTCTATTTGTCTAATTTCAGGTCTGCTGCAACTGCTTCAGCTAATATATCCCATTTTTGATAAGTGGCTGTGCAGTGATAAAAAATAGTTGATTATCATAGTTTGTAGTGCAGTATAAAAATGTGTCAATTTGCAACAATTAGGCAACACATGAATTTCAATTTCAAATTTGGGTGAATTTAATAATGATATCCATTATGATGTGTATATAATGTAAAGTTAGTCTATGCAACTTTTTCAACAGGAAGTATTGTGTGGGGACCTACCTACGGGTAAAGTTTGGAAGTAAACTTTTACCTGTGCAGATTGTAAGAAGTGCTGAGTATTAGTTGGCTGTTAATGTTGGCGTTTTTGTTTCACATTTAGGTTATTTTTTTTCAAATGAGAACATTTTGTTGGCCATTTAAATAAATTATCTTGTTTAGTGCCAAGTAATATTTACCCACTTCAAGTTGTCTCAGTGGTGCAAGCCACAAGCTCAAGTGAGTGAAAATTATTTAGAGAGACCAAAATCTATATTTTCAAATCTTGCTGATCGAAGACTATTAATTTCAAACCCTGAAATGTGTTTTTTTCAACTGCTGACAATCTTTTTTTTTAATGACAGTGGTGATTTGTGTTTATAAGGTTAATAATTGCTATGGTTTGGCCATTGATTCATACATTTAAATTTTTGATAACTTTCTTATCTCACAACAGTGCACTCACATAAGTTTATCTGGATTTAAAAATATATTTATCTTCACAGATCTAGAGCTATATTTACCACATAGCTTGCCTGTGAGCTGCTCCACCATTGGCATTTTTAATGGTTTCATCAACCAATGGCAAGTTAGGCTACTTTTAATTTATTGTTTGTGTTCCAGGTTCGTGAAGATAAAGGCGGGGTGTGGCTCACTTTCTTTTGAAAAATTGGGAAGCTCAATTGGACAATGGCCGACACACCTCATTTCATGACATTTGAAGACCTTGAAGGATCAATCCTCAAAGCACCAAATGTACATATGTGTGGATCAAGATTTTTTTTCTCGGTATCTGTCAACTTTTTTTGTCATATAGTTTAAAATGTTTATTTGATTTAAACCTCTTCCTGCACTAGAAAATATATATATATATAGCCTATTCGATAAATAAAAATAATAATTTAGTAATCAGGGCATATACATTAGGCCCATGCTTGATTCATTTAACCCTCTTAACACCTGGATATTTCTGCTCATTTCTATTTACCTTCATATGTGCATTGCTACCACAATTCCCACCGCACAGATTCAAATACCTGAGTGTGATATACATCTCAAATTTTATTTTAGGAGTTAGTGGGATTTTCTATTTAATTACTTTGAATAAAATTATGTCAGATCTATGCGTCACTGACATACATAGTAATTAAGTAAATGTAATCAAACTTGTAATCTCAATTTTCTGTGTGTAAGTCTTAATCAGTTTGAAATATAGTGCACTTTTTTTTTGTTTTTAAACTCACTTGAGATACATTTATTAAAAATTATGTTTTATGTCAATTTTACGATAAGTGTTTAGAAAAAGTTCGGTTCAGACGATTGTGATATATGAAGACGAATGAAATGAGACCAAGTCAGTAATTACTCAAACTACAGTTTATTCATTATATTACAATTGGCTTTTTGGGAGTTATCCAGCATCATAAGGGGGGTGTAATTCTCTGGGTCATGAGGAAGCATTAGTGCTGTGTCTCATGAGTGAGGCTAGCCTGCCGCGTATCATGATGCTGCTGAGGCTGCTTGAGAGCACGATTGGGGGCCAAGATGGCAATCGAATGCCCACTTATGTTGCTGGAGAAGCTCCCTATATAACTTGAATATGTTAGTACATGTATGACATAAGAAGAGAGGATGGGTGAGGGAGGAGGTGGGTAGAAAAAAGTATAGAAAAAGAGACTGCACCCCAACTAGCTCCAGGCTGGCAAACAAAGGACTGATTTGGGAATCCAGATTGAGACTACAGCAATGGATTCAAGAGCTCTCTGATTGGTCATATAAGAGAGTACTCTTATGCAGCCAATCATAAAACAGCTGCTCTATGATTGGGCAGAAAACTTAGTATGTGATTGGGTACTTTTGGATCCCTGTTTTGCACAGGAAAGCAGCTAAGAGTACTGTGGGAAATTTTTGTCCACAGCTTATAGTGTGAAAGGATAAAACCAACAGCCAAGCCTACAGCCTAATCATATACATTCAGTGAACTAGACAAATCCTGTTGCATTTTGTCAGCACTGACTGCAATGAGAAGCTGAGGGGAATGACACAGTAAATAAAGCTACAAACAAAACATAAACCCACCTATATAGATCTCAATCCAAATAGGTAACAAATGTTATATCTTTTTTGCATGTTTTTCAGATGGGAAGAATTTGAATGAAGAAATAGACAGGCAAAGAAAGATTAAAACCATTTCCTCAGTAGCACCTACTGGCTGCCAAGTCAAAAAATTATCTGCATAATAGTAAAATGTCTGATCTTTTACCAAGCACTTTGACTGTTTTCATTCTCCCCTGGCCAAACATTGGTGGTGAAGTATCCAAAACACTAACGGCGGTCAAAAATGAAATTTATTTCATTTTGCCTTGATCTTTTCCTTTATTTCATTTTGCCTTGATCTTTCATGACAATCACCTTGATAATTTGGCTTGAGGCTTGTGATAAAAGACAATAATGCGTATTTTTTTATACAATGGTAAATTGGATGAGCCAGTATTATCACTATCAGTTCCTTGATAATTTGGCTTGAGGCTTGTGAAAAAAAGCCAATATTGCGTATTACTTTATACAATGGTAAATTGGATGAGCCAGTATTATCACTATCAGTTCCTACAACGACAATATTGGACTGATCGAGTTTGCGCCACCTTAACAGCTTTACTCACAATCAGACTTAACGAACATCCATTCTATGCATTTTTTCCATGTATTATGTTAATCTCTCGAGAGTGTGAGTCTTTCTATTGTTAGCCAGAAGGTGTGATGTGTGATTGTAGGTTTCGTGTCTGATTTGACAAAAAAAGATAATGTTGGAATGAATGACATGGTTCCCACACTTTTTCAAATACAAAATTCAGGGGACTTTGCAAGGACCTTTCAAGGACTTCTCAATATTTTTCAAGGACCTTTTTGTGCATGTTAAAAAAGTGTTTTGATGATCACACAAAAAAGTTTAGGCCAAAAGGTATGAAAAACGGCAACTTTGGCGTTTTTATTACTTTTTTTATCAAATTTCAGACATTGTTTATCAATATTTGTGTTTTGACTTTATATTGATAAAATAGGCAAACTACATTCCTAGACAACATCTTTATTTAAGTGTAGCTTTTTCTTTCATTTAATGACTCGCTGTCGCCGCTGCGTGACAGATTTCAAGATCAATTCAGCAAAACATCACAGGTTGATCAAAATCAAGGACTTTTCCCTGTTTTTTAAAGTTTTTACAAAAATCAAGGACTTTTCAAGGCCTGGAATTATTTTTTTCAAATTCAAGGACTTTTCCCATTTTCAAGGACCCGTGGGAACCATGGAATGAAAATATCATAGGCTTAATAAAAGTTTTCAAAGCTCTAGAAAGTAGTGTATTGATTTTTCTTGATAACTTTTCTACAATTTTATTGAAGATATTTTGATTTTATCTTAGTTATTAAATGGATTTTTGGAGTGCAAACCATTTTTTTTAACGTAACATGGACATCCTATTTATGAAAGCAACATTTTTTTATGTAACAAGGACATCTTTTTTATGTAACATAGACATTTTTTTTATGTAACATGGACAAATTCCTATAAATTTTATGTACCATGGACATGTAAACTTTTCAATACCTAATTTTAAAACTGTCAATTTTAAACAAAAAATGAATTTAAATTATCTTTTTTATGAACAAATACAACAATAGGTTTAGACCAGTTGTGCATCGATACTGTGACTAATCCAATACATTTAAGTTATAGTTTGAATGTCACACTAAGTGGCAGTCTAGTGAAGACAGACCCTTGTACGAGACCTGTCAATCACACTGACAAGGCCTGGTGAGATGGGAGGGGGATGTTGACCATTCAGAGTTTGAACATGCCTGTCAATCAGCCCTGTCGGTTAACTATCGATAATGACAATGATCCGTGACAGCATATACAAATATTTATGCAACAACTTTGAATCTATTATGCTAATATATTTTATAAATTATTTAAAAAAGTGACATGTTTATTCAAATTGTGTAATAAAGCATTATAACACGAAATAATCATCTTTTTAAATCAGGCAATAAAACATCACAACACGAGCACAATGTTCTCCTACATTTTTCTGTTTAAATAGTGTAATAAAACGTTAAAACACAAACGCGATGTCTTTGCAATTTTTTATATCGTGCAATAAATCCATACAACACTAATATTATGTTTTTCCAAATCTTGTAATAAAACATCATAGCCTGTAGGCTTGAAATGGTGCGACACGCTCAACTAGCCACTGTTACTGTTACTGACGGCGCCAAGCATTGCGTAACCGGCCGCCAGTGGTCCGAGGAAATCCGAGTTCATTTTAGATTTTTGTTTATTTAAAAGAATCAGGGAATTACAAACATGGATATAAATATAATTCAAGCTTAAATGAGAGCCAAAAATAACTTAAACAGCGTAAATAAAAGGGCTTTAGCCTCTTAATTATTTTGTCACCATGTAGCTTTAAAAAGTGTACTGCGCGTCAGAAAACATGATATGCTCCACTGTATTCTCGCGAACATAATTAAAGCGACAATCAGGCTAAAATAATTTAAAAATCAGTATTTTTATTTTGGCTTCTTGATATGGCCATATGATGTAAACATGTCCATAGACTAGAACTGCATAGTTTTTAAAATTTTTGTGTTACACATACCAGTTAAGCGAGATATGCAAAATTCCCCAATTTCTTACTTTGGACATTCATGGCGGAAATAAAAAATCTGGAGTTTCGTCATTATATCTGCTTCTTTGCGGCTTCTTTTTCTTGCTTTTCCTTCTCTTTTCAAAGCCCTTAGCAAATAATAAATCGGGAATTTTTTCCTTATATCGTCTCCTCTGCAGCTTCTTTTTCTTGCTTTTTCTTGTTGCCATGAGACCCAAGTTTCACAGTAATAATTCGTCAATGCTCTGCCAACTGCAGCTGCCAAGCCCTTAACTGCATTTGACGTGCGTGTTATTGTACCACATCCATGTTGGAGCAACAATCTATACAGCACTACCCAGAGATGGCGAAGACAATGATGGAGCAACAGAAGAGCAACGGAGCAGATGGAACTTGGGGAAGGTCAACAGGGAAGAATAAAAAATACTCCGATCCATAACATTTCGTGCTGTGCGTAGGGTAGTGAAAGCTATTGTATTTATAACAGTGTAGAACAGCCTAGGGACGCCCCGACGGCCTGTGCCAGTGTAGGGGCTGCGCCTTGGAGAGGGGTGCAGGGTGAGCCATTTCCGGTCTGCACTCCATCTCACACGCCCACGATACCTAAGTGTATGTACGATGCCTACAGTGTATGTACACCATCTCGCCGAGTCTCTACGCAGATTTGCGGATCATTAGGCCCCAGCGCTTGGCCACAAATTTTTTAACAGGAAATTGATTCGCAGCAGCCGACGGACGGATGCGGTTGCCGCGAAAAGTGACATGGTGACCGCCTGAAAATATACGATCACGGACGCTTACGGGCGCTGATTCCGGCTGCGGGGCTTTTGCTCCTTCCGCGTTTGACCATGTCAATCCGTACCCCAGTGTGACTGGGCCTTAACTCTTCCTTTACAAATTTCGCATTTATGTGAAAACTACCTTCCTTTACCGAATTCGCATTTATGCGAAATCCACATGTGCACATGCATTAATTGCAATGGAGATATTTTATTAAATGCGTGGTTGAAAATCGCTGACCAGAATGGTCAGTGACATGTATGCAATGTTCTTGCAAGGAAGAGTTAACCTTTAGCTCTATCTTGCATGGTTTTAAAAATATACATGATTTATTGTTTGATTTATTTACAGTGAATTTTTTCCATATCATCCAGTTACCTAAACGCACATGTACAATGCAATATTTTGTCGTTATGGGAAATGAAATATACAAAAGTTGATTGACAAATATTTGTAATCTTTTGGAAATCAATTTAAAACCAGTCGAACCAACAGTTAGTTATCTTGCCAATGTGGTGGGTAGAAAAAAAACAGCTAGTGGTGTCTAATTCAATTATAAACTAATGATGGAGGGAAGATATAGAACTAGAAAAAAGTTAATTTATAAAATTATTGTGATGAATTTAAAATTTGCAATGTGAAATTACAGCTTCGTTCGGATGGGAAAACCCAACAGGTGAAATATAAACGAGAACATTATACAGTGTCTGGTGTACAAACAATAAACGCACTTCATTAATATGGTCAAAATAAACATAATAAGCCTACATGATGATAATCTTACTAATTTTATTTCGTCAGCTCCACATTCTTCAGCAATTGATGATGACCTTTGCAGTGCGATGTCTCTTACTTCCTGTGCTAAATCTAACTTGCTCCCGATCACCAGAATTGGAATTGACGAGCCTGCAAATTGCTCTGGGTCATAACCTTGACTAAACAGACAGTACAATTGATATTCAGTTAAAATGTATGTCATAATTAGTTATATAATCTTTTACCAAATCTATATAGAAGAATGGAAAGAGTTGATACACAAAAGCAGTCTTCTCTTACTACTAGATGGCCATTTTGTATTTAAAATCTGATTAATTTATTAGGAAAAATTTGCTGAATATTTTACAATATTGACTAGCGTATTTTATCTTTTGATCAATTTTTCAATTAAAAACAGTGTATTTTAGGAGCTTTGACTTGCATTATAAAGATTATTTTATCAAAAATGATTGTTACAGAACATCTACAACAACTTATTTAACACATGTTCCAGCATTTGATAATCATTTAGTACAGAATAATTATTACATCACATATACACTTTGGACACTATTTTTTCTCACTCAAAAAGTAATTATTTTATCTTGAGAGGGATGTAAATGTTGTCAGTTACTGCTGCCATTTATATGCTCACATTTTTAAGCAAATCATGCTGAGAGGTAATTCCTTTGTCTATGCTGGGTGCAATAGTTTTGTGCATCCATGGGAAAGTATAACATGGTTGATTACTGTATACGGTACTGTATAACGGTACATGTAACTAACAGTGTACCATGCTTATTATTGTTAATTTTAAATACCATATTCTATGATTCAATTGTTACATGTTAATTTAAATGCTCTTTAAAATAATTGCATAACATTATTAACCCATTTGCGATTTAGGGAACATTCAGATATGCACCCTGTAGAACTCCAGGTCTGATTGCATGAAATAACTATGACATCATAAAATAATCTCGTTTCAGAAACAGTGCAGTACTAAGCATAATAATCTCGTAGTCAACAGGTTACATTGTAATACATGAGCACAACCGAAAATAGCCTGTCATAAAAATGTGATGTAAAATGTGAAAAATCGCAATAAATTGGCCATTATAATTTTTTTCAGCCACATTGAACTTATCCGAGAACTGGTTATTAGTAACATACATAGCACATTTTGAGCAGGATACATGAAAAACTTTTCAATTTATTGTGGCCACGAGTAAATTTTAACGCTGATGCAGACGACACCTAACATCAATTGCAATAGCCCACCTTTCTTAATTAAAAAATAATAGGCAAGCGAAAAAGGATAGATACAATATACTGTAAATTTGTGAGCAATAAACATATATTTAATGTGTTATTCAAGTCTTAAACATATGGTTTGTCAAGTAATTCAGTCAGAAAAAAATTAGAAAAGTACAAATTTTGATAATTTAAGTCTTTAGAGGAAATATACTCTTGTATAATTATATAAATTTCAAATGGCATTATATAGATATCAAAATGTAAAATTGAGCATTATCATCACCTGTAAATTGGAAATAGGATCTTGCACATTTTGTACATTATACTAGTTATTCAGGTATACAGGAATTTCACTGAAAACTGTCATCAAATTGATTATGTGATAGATCTAACATACACTTTAGCAAAAGTGTGAAATGATTACACTTTCACTTGGCCACTTACTCTTCCATGATACCTTTTGCATCTCGATTTAAGATTTCAGTCAACCACTTCGTCAAATTCTGCTGTGATTTCCTATTGGTCAAATCATGGACTAGAATGATACCTTCAATGACAAAAATTACGATTTATGAAAAAAATACACCAATATCATCAAAAAATATCTTTAAAAGGAAACAAGAATAGCAAAATTGTTAATTTTTTATCAAATTTAATCTTGCTACAGTGACCAAAAATTCAAAGTAAGGGCAGAAACTGAATTTGACAAAACAGACTGCTGTAGATGCTCAGTTTTCATCATTTAAAGAAGCAAATTGTGTAGCCAATAAATTCCTGCTTTAAACCTTTTCCTTCTAAGTTATCTTATTTAATTTTTCATCCACTTAAAGTTGTGTCTCGCTAGCACAATCCAAATACTCAAATTTGTTTAATTTGAAACAGAACATTTGCAGATCTTGGTGTTTAAAGACTCATTTAATTTCAATAACAGTGCTTTGATGAGCCAGTAAGACAGAATAAAATGATTACATAGTTGTCCACTTCAAGGGCTAAATGACTGAAAACTGCTAAATGACAATTCAAAATGACAAGGGTCAATGAAAATCCTGACATACCTGGGAATTTCAAAAATAACAAATGTGTGAGTAGCCAAAACTAAACAAAAATTCTATGTAGACCAAAACACCAACAAAAAGGTAGACATACAGCTTCAAGTGAGTGGCATTAGGCTAAAGGAAAAGGAAATCATCTGTATATAATAGGAGTGGCACCTACATGTACATACATGTATCATGAGCATTTGTTTTCAGATTTAGAATTGTTTGGTTAATTCATCTGACAAACATCTGCTTTTTCCAAGCACTTAAGTCAATTATGAATTATTTACTTTGATCTCCATGCATATTAGTTTGAAAATATTTGAATACAATATTTTGTTAAAAACCGGGGAAAATTTTGTTTGAGAATTACTGATTAACGACTTTTTCTTTCAAGCTTTGACTCACATTACATCATTTGTCATTATTGCATAGTATTTCTCTAAGAAATTACAAATGTGATCAGCATAGCTTTTAATTTGTGATGATTAACATTTTTTACCTTCATCAGGAGAAATTTATACACAATGTACTGGTATAATTATGTATATGTCATTTTCTATTTTCTTTTACCCCTTTAAACTCTCTCGATGCATCAAAGCATCAAAGTTGCGACAGCAATTCGCGACTTGCAGTGGATGAAGATGACAATGGTAAATTCAGGATTGGAAGAGTTAATAGTAAAGTTACCATTCACTGGATTGTAGAAAATTGACCGACTGTTCTGATGTGCTGACCAACCCCCTACATCCCATAGTTCCACAAAATATGGCTTTTCAGAAGGTGTGCCAACCTTGTAGTCATGAAGCTGCAATTACAAAAATGTTCTCACTAATTATTTCAACTTTATATGAGACTAAACTACATGTACCTTTACAAAATATTTATTAGGGTGATTATCAGGTTTATGCGAGGGAGAAAATACAATACTGTTTATTTGTAAGGCGCAACATGAATGCATGTATTCCCTACACATTCTTAAAACTGAGAAATGTACAAAAAGAAAACTAATTAGCAATTCACATTGACATTAGATAAATAATTGACTTTAGATAAATAGTGTGCACAGCAGATAATTTACATATAATATCTCAGTTTTTGCAGTAGCAATATAATCATGACAATGTAGTCTTTTGTATCAGTTTAAAAGGTCATATAATTTTTCCAGTTGATAGCAATCACTCTGGGAAACATTTACAATCAGTCAGCGGGTTGTTAATATTTTTCAAGTGTACATGTATGTATATTGGTCAAAGAACTTTCGAAATCTATGTTATAAGAGTAAATTTTGTTCATGAATACGGTACCGTACCCAAAGGCTTTGATCATGCTTGTGACACACATTGTACATGTATATTCAAAATTATCCAATAGAGGTGAACAAACACAAGTATGGCAGATTACAGATTAACTAGAATTAATTAAATTAACTAGAATTTGAAGGATTTATGTCAATTATATATATGCTTCTGCTGTCAGATCATGTATGTATTGTAACCCCACTTCACCTAGATAGAACGTGATGACAAAGCTTGATAAGAAAAATAGCTCTAAGATGATAAAGTTTTCCTCTGTCAGCCTCTGTGATCTTGAAAAGTAGATCTAACTCACCCTTTTTCAATCCAAACCTAGAGTTTTTATAAGGACAATCGTTGGTATGTGGTATGGCTATGAGAGCAGTCCTTGAGCACCTGAAGTAAATCATAGGGGAGCTACCAATAGATTCACTATTTTATCTGAGGAGAGTGCTAGAAGAGCAGATGTGCTGGGAAATTATAAGTTGTGATGCACAGAAAACAATTTTGAGTAATATTCCATGCATTGTTATTAATAATTCTACTGGAGAATATCTGCATACAATTTGGACCTTCCAATCTTGGAAACAATTAGGCCATAATTGATTATTTAACTACCAACTGGTGCTAGTGAGCTGTCAACCACTCTTGTGGACCACTTTTTATGTGAACAATAGTGATTGCAAGATTTGTGGGAGACGAGCGATACAAATGGTAGAAGCTGAGGGATCAAGATTTTCACAATTTTCCTCTGTGACCTTGAAAAATAGTCTAAGATCATTCATCTTCGAACTTGACTTGTAGAGACAAAGTTACAGCTAGTAACGAGAACCGCACATATAGCATGTAAAGTTTATGCAACAAAATAACATGTGTGTGTAAATCTAATCAGGCTGTGCGTCCTTGTACACCCAAAATAATTTATCACTCTATATTTCTGAAAAAATGATACAACTTACGCAATTACACAGTTTATCTTGAGCACTGAATTTCAATAATGTAAAAA
The DNA here is from genome assembly GCA_964017125.1 of Flabesymbios commensalis. NCBI lineage: Eukaryota > Metazoa > Annelida > Polychaeta > Terebellida > Flabelligeridae > Flabesymbios > Flabesymbios commensalis. The sequence continues at coordinate 44,975,164 of OZ024907.1, forward strand.
CAGAAAAATTAATTTTTTTGTATATAGTTAGGCCACTGTGTTTTATTTCTCTGTTATAGATCAGAAAAAAATCAAAATCTAATGAGGGAGGGCGGTGAAAAAAAAACATTTGAGAAAAAAAAACATTGAACCTATTTTTTCGAAAAGGTAATGAAAAATAAAATAAAAGAAACGTTTGACAAATTTCTAGAAAAATTAATGAGGGCGACGAAATAAAAAAAAACTTTTAACCTATTTAAAAAAAAGTTAGTGAGGGCGACAAAAAAAAAAATAAACTTGTTTTTTCGAAATGTTTTTTTTCATCTCCCAAAATTAACTGGTTTTTTTCAGAAATCTGCAACAATCTAATGCGCGCGCTGGGCAGAAAAAAAATACATGTTTTTTTAGGTAATGCGCGGCCTAAATCTAATGCGCGCTAAATCTAATGCGCGCGCTCATCTAAAACCGAGATAAAAAAACATAGTGGCCTTAGCAAGGGGACAGTAACTGTGGAAAGATCAATCTATACTGGCTGATGGGAACCTAAAACAAAACCACCCGTTCACATTGGTAGTCGCAGGATCTACACTAGAAGGGAAATTTGACGCACATGCGTTAATTGTATGCCTCCCGCTATCACATGAGGCCCATGTAGGCCTACTCTAGCTCCTCTCTCTCTGTGGAAAGCTGAAAATCTAATCAGGTTATCTCCATACTCATGAGTAACTTGACAAACAAAATTGGAGAGATGCAATAATTATTTTCAAAGTAAAAAAAATATTTTTTTTAATCTTTGACCTTGACCTTGACCTTTGGTAAAAAACTTTTGCCGGAGGGTTTAAATGTTTTGAATAAATTATGAATTCAATCTGCTGGATCATGTTGGCGTAGTACAAAAAGGTGGCGGCGTATGGCAGGCGTTCATGACCGGACGGACGGACAGCCGGACATCCGGACGGACAACTCGAGAAGATAATGCCTTCACTCGTTTGGCGGCGGAGGCATAAAAATTAATTTTAGAAACTAATTAAAAAGAAGATACTCTCAACATTAGACCACTGTGTAATCAGGTAATCAAGAAATTATACTGAATGTTGACCAACATAAATGAATGTTGGGGGCGACCTTGAGTTATACATGTACCTTCACTTCCACGGAACAGCCAATGGTCCAATCCAAATTAGCAATTGCTTCATTATAACAGACCAGATGGACGAGTGATGTTTTCCCAACTCCTGAAAAAGACAAGGTAAAGAAGAGTCAAAATTTTTCTTCTCAGGTATACCATGTACACCCCGCTTTGAGGTATAATCCACTCCAGGTTCAATTTACAAAACAATACTGGTCGGAAAATAGATAACCTGCAGGCGTGTTGGCGGAGGGGGTTTTATCAAAACATATAGGTGATATAATAAGCATGATAAGAGAGGTGGCCCACCACGGGCACGGGTCCAGACCGTCATCCCATGCTGTCAAGATCTGTCTGGAAGTTATAATCATTATCCCCAGCCCACACAGAAAACGTCGTGATGTCACTGTGTCCATCCACTGATGGTCTAATTAATGTTGGCCCAATGTCTGCGATGCTGTCACAAACTTAAAACAAAAACAACAATGGGAAAACATTTGCAATGCTGGCCAAGCATTAAAACCCTAGGCATTGGGTAAATGTTTTAACTTACCTGTGTGTACCATAGACATGCTGACTGGCCTTACCTGCATGCACTGTGTGCGAGGCTGGCTTCAACCAGCACTAATTGACCCTGTCATGTTGTCCATATGTATACTAGGTCATTAAAATTTGTGGCGGGATTTACATAGGGCGTGGCCACCTGGAATCTGAGGCTCCAGAATCATGAATTGTAACAACTGAACCTTTTCATTTTCTTTCAAATCAAGTGTATATATATATATTTGGTGATAACTAAATTTTAAAAACAAATGTTGCTAACATTGTCAAAACTGTATTGTTGCTATTTCAAAAATAAAAATAAATTATTCTTATGTATTTTAATCCCCCCCCCTCAGACTGGGCCAGCCTAGAAATGAATGAGCTGCTCACTGACTGATCCACATGTATCTAGTACACTCTAGTATATCTACTCAGACGGAACGATTATAATTGCCTAGCAGACCCTGTATTCTTGTGGACACAAAAATGTAAATATTTTGTTCTGTTAACATGGTTAAACCCAGGGAAGGGACAGCCCCTCTGCAGGCTGCAGAGAAAACTGGATCTACCTACATGTATGGAAGTCCAGTATTGATCCTGTCCCTCACAAAAAAAATGACAATGATGCCTACGATAAGGACAAGAGAGTTATCTTGAACATTTCAAGTCCAGTGGAAAGCAGAGTTCAGTTGACTGGTGTACGATGATGAGGTAAGTGGAACAAGCATGCTGTGACCCCTTTTGATAAATTTTTTACGCAGGTGCCATTTTTTAATTTTTGTAAAAGAATGAAAATAGACTATGTCCACTGCCCTATGAGGAAGTTCTGGAGGACATCATTAAGGCCGTTTGGACAGAACAATGTGGGGATCTCGAAGAATTGAGATACCTGGGGAAGGCTACACTAGTTTGTCCATGGTAAAACCTGGGTGAAGTTTTGTTTGCCTACCCTGCACTTCCTCATGTGGCGCACCAAGGGTAAAAAAGTTTCATGGCTATAAGGATGAGAATACATCAAAAATTTTCTTCTTCCATGACCTCCTCAAAAAACTGGGGCCGGAGGCTATGCCCAAATTTCTGATTGTTATGTGGTATTTTTGCTCTATTACAGTATTGCGGGGCACGCATTGGGTGCCCTGATGTATCTTAAAACCTGACATCTACAGATAGCACTTCTCAGTATTTTTATTCAGCTGCTTCCAAAAGTTCAAGTGTCTGGGTGATGTTTTGGCTTCTGTATCCCTGCCGGAATTTGCAAAATTAGGGTCACAGCTTTTGGATGTTTTTAGCTCAGATTTTGATCTGGCACAGCATTTTTCTTGCTCAGTGAAAACTTTTGAATGTGGTCAAATATTTCTTCTAGCTTGTCTAAAGGCTCAGCATAATTTTATTGGACAATTTTAAAATTTATTGAATCTACCTACTAGAAGTGCCATTCAAAACATATAATTTTAATTCTACAATGATCATTATGATGGCTTTATTTCTACCAGAAATAGTGAGCAAAAAGAACAAACAAAGAAAAACATGCCTTTTATTACAGTGTCCCACAAATTCACATAGGCCTAAATCTTGAAAAAAAAATGACATTTTCTGATGTAGGCCGGGCCAAGCTAGCATTGAATACAAGGCTATTCCGCTCGAGCTGCATAGCCTTGATGCCAGCTACAGAGAAAAACAAGGGTTTTCCCTAGTGCACGCCTTACTGTGTACAGTGAGCCAGCGACTCAATCCGTTGTCGCTGCTCACTATACTCGCATACAGCTGAAACCCAGGATATACTCAATGTGTGGATTCAAGGCTATGCAGCTCGGGCACCCTTACTTTAGAATTAGACCCCTCCATCTTGAATGTTGATCTCACATGGCATCTTTCTAGACCGGTGAAAACAATGAAATGCTTTCAAATTATCATTTGAATATGTCTACAATTGTGAAAAATGGGCAGCACAAACCTTTTAAAAAAAAATTACGAATCCTCATTTTTCACCGGTAAGTACATCCGAAGACGTCATTTTGGTGTTTTTTCGTGTTTTTTCAGGATTTATGTAAATTTGTGATACACTGCCATAAAAGACATATTTTTCTTTGTTTGTTCTTTGTGGTCACTAATACTGGTAGAAATGAAGCCATCATTATTTGTCTTGAATGGCACTTTTATCACCTGTTCTGGGGGTTCCCATCATTAGATTTCTCGCAATTACGAAAAATGATGCCAGCTCTCGCCTTTAATTTCATGATAGCTGCAACAAATGCTTGAATAGGTAAGTGGAACAGCATGCTGTGGCCCCTTCTGACGTTTTTATAATTTAGCTCAGATTTTTATCTACCACAGCATTTTTCTTGCTCAGTGTGGAATGTGGTCAAATATTTCTTTTAGCATGTCGGCCAAGGACTTAGCCAGAGACTCCTCCAGCCGTCTTTTGGACGGTCTATTGTCAGCCTGGACGTAGGAAAATATCGCCAGTGGGAGGATCCCAGACCCCGTCCTGACCCAACAATAAATAAATTTGGACTCCCTTTTATCATTTCCTAGCTAAGTCCTTGATGTCGGCAGTTTCGAAAAAAGGCTCGACAATCTCCTGTTTTAAGCCCACCGTTTTTAGGGCGTCTCATGATGATTATGCTCCAATCATGGAAGCAGCTATCAACTTCTTCCGTTGAACATGGTAATCGCTAGGTGGACCCGGCATCGCTTGCTCTTATACAGCAAATGAGACACGCGATCTGTCTCTTAACCTGTTTGTGACGAGCCCCGGAGATCTCCGTAATTTAGGGAGACCATTCAGATACGAGGCCCGGAGATCTCCGGGTCTGATTGCATGAGATAACTATGACGTAATAAAATAATCTCGTTTCATAAAGAGCGCAGTAGCATAATGATCTCGTGTTCAACGGGTTAATCGAGCTGTTAGTAGGCCTATCTGTCCTATTTTAAACCCATTTCAATGACCATTTATTAGCGATGTGGGTTTAAAACATGATTAATAGACATGAAAATAAAAAATTGCATACCACTACCAATCCTTTACTAAACCCACTTTGATTGACATTACACATTGAAGTGGGCGTAAAATAGGAATAATAAATGTTCCGAATAAGACATTGGGCCAATGTTGACACAATGTTACATTCCATTATAACTGAAAGACGCTTGCTTATGTTCTGACCTGTTTTAAACCCATTTCAATGGCCATTTCTTAGCGAGGTGCGTTTAAAACATGAGTAATAGACATGAACAGTAATAAATACTACTAATCCTGTATTAGTCTAAACCCACTAAAGTTGATTGATATTACATATACAAGTGGGCGTAAAATAGGATTGCTAAGTCTTCGCAATTATACATTGCGCCAATGTTGCCACAATGTTAACTGAAAGACGCGTGATTATGTTGTTACCTTTGCAACGAGAATATCTCAAAATAGTGACACTTTCTTATTCATGCATTGAGCCAATGTTATTACAATGTTAACTGAAAGACGCGTGATTATGTTCTTACCCTTGCAACGAGAATATATTATCAAATATATATAAATGTAGGCATATATTGCCCGTCTTTCAGTTCCCTTATTACAATTAATGAAATCATCGGTATCCACTAAAACACGCGGACATGTATACATATTGCTCGTCTTTTAGTTATCTTATTCCTCATGCTCATATATCCCAAACACGGCGTCATTCTGTACTAAAATATAGGTCTACTGCCCGTCTTTCAGTTCCCTTATTTCCTGTCATTAAATCGATTGTGTTGACTGAAACATTGTAAAATCACACGGCGTAATTCTGTACTGAAAAACGGTTTAATAATATCTTGCCCGTCTTTTAGTTTATCTTTTATCATAAAATAGGTTCACAATTTTAAGCCCATTCACCATTAGTCCACGAGAACCGTAAAAAGACACGGTGTAATTCTGTACTAAAAAAACGGTCAAATGTAGGCCTAGATTGCCCGTCTTTCAGTTCCCTTATTACATTAAATGAAATCGTCGTTATGCACTAAAACACCGTAATATGTACATATTGTGTCTAAACTAATAAGCCCATTCACCATTAGTGCACCATATTAAATGGGCCAGAACTAATGAGCCCATTTTGGCGGTATTTTGCATTGTTATCCCCCCAAAACATCTGCATGCCCCTTTTTGGTCGCGTAAATCCCCAAAAGAACGCCCTTTTCTAGGGGGATACTTCACCCAAGGCATCGAGTAGTTTAAATTACAAGCAAAGGAAATTAAGTAAGTTTGGTTCTTATATATTACTCCTGTTTTAAGCCCATTTCAATGTTAAATACCCACTCAAATGGGCTTAAAACAGGAGTAATATATAAGAATCCAATTTATTAGATCCTTATATATTACTCCTGTTTTATGCCCTTTTCAATGTTAAATACCCACTCAAATGGGCTTAAAACAGGAGTAATATATAAGGATCCAAATTATTAGAATCTTATATATTAATTCTCCTGTTTTAAGCCCATTCGAGTGAGTCTCTAACATTGAAGTGGGTTTAAAACGGGAGTAATATATAACGGTCCGTTTTACATGCCAAGTTAATCACCAGGTGGCGCTGGATATCATGAGACGCCTTAAAAACGGTGGGCTTAAAACAGGATAATGCCAAAGGCTCAGCCTCAGCATAATTTTATTGGACAATGCCAAACCTGCTCCAATGTAAATTGCCACGTTTTTAAAAGATCATTACTCTCTCACTATTAAACTTTTTAATGATATGCTCTATGAATGTTTGGCTTTGCGGTTAACCAACTAACCTGACTTTTCCCTACACACAGTGTATAGACCTACAGTAATCAGTGGTAATCAGTATTGAGTGTGGTATAACTATAACTAGTATAAGATCTTGTATTATCGTTCAGAGTCGGACAACTAACACGTCAGTCAATCGGAAGATTAACATATTTTAACATGTTTAACAAATACATCATAGTGTCATTGTGAAAATTGAGTTATTTGAAAATAAAGACCTGGCTAATGTAGCTATAATAATGGTTTAAAATCATCTAAATTACAATTTTACCAGAATCTCCAACCACAAGAATTTTAACTTTGTCAATAGTTGCCATCATAAAGTAAGAAATGTTAAAAAAGATATAGGGAAACCAGCAGCCTCTTTCTCCAGTTCTTAGGGGCACACAAGCACAATACAATTAAATGTGATTTTTTGGGGCAATAACAGTTACTTAGCAAAAATATATTTTAACAATACGGCCCATGTTCAAGGACAAAATATATCCAGGGGTCTAACTGTGAACTCACAGCTAGAGCCGCTCGTGAAATGTCAACAGCTTTGATAAGTTGTGAGTCTTTGGTGAACTCACCCGCTCCACCCCTTGCACCTCAGGTGTAGTGATGAGGATTCTTATGAGTCGATCGCTAATTCAGACCTGCCTGCGAGAGCCGCTCGTGAAATGTCAACAGCTTCGATGAGTTGTGAGTCTTTGATTAATTTGCTCCACTAATGCTCGCGAAATGTCAATGAAAAATATAGCCTACTGCGTTCAAGGGGTCAGAAACGATTGCAATTTATTATTTTATAGGGCCTATTAGATATATTTATTTAAACAACTAATCCGCCGACATCATAATTTACGGAAACAGACAGAAAAACGTTATTATCAGTAGCCTAACAGTATACATGTATATCTCTTGTAGTGAGCAAATAACTGATGTTTAATATAATGTATAAACTGTAACTTATAGGCCTAGTCGACCGTTAAGAAATATAAGTTAATTATAGAAGTGATAATTCCTGAAGACGCTGACTTGTAAAAGCCGTGATATGTCACGCGTCACCCGGTATCAGCGCGAATATTTTTTAGCCTGTTCAAACATCAAAACGCCAAATCCGCGCGAACCCACGCTACAAGCGTCCCTAGGGACACGTGGGAATAGATAGGCATCCTGAGGTATCACACACTACATTAATCCAGATACTGGGGTGCGCTTCAATTGCTATAAATATTTTGTGTCGCATTGACATTACAAATATAATAATAATAATTTTCTTATTTAAGAATGCACATTTATAATAAAAATATATAATAATTTTATTATTATTTTAATAAAATAGGCCTATATCTTCGTATAATTGTGTTTCCATTGTATAATATGTTATATTTTAATGTTTTTGTTGTCTTCAGTGGAATAAATATATTTTCATATTTAATAAACAGTAGTAACTTGTTTTATAATGCATTCTAACGTTGTGGCGAGCCTTCCTGTGAAATTTGTGGCAAAACTTCCAATTTTGTGGCGAACCTTCCTGTGGCGAACCTTCCCTGCTGCGAGCCTTCCTGTATTCCAGCTAGGTCGCCCTGCTACAGTGCTTTGAGAATTTCTTCTGTAATTGCTGCGTTCTGATAGGGCATCAAAATCTGGTGTACCGTGACCCACACTTGACCCTGAAACTATGTCAAATTCGAGGTTACCTTGCACCTATGAGAGACAAGTTTATATAACTGTATATAGCTGTACTGGGCTATATGGTTGGCGTTATGTGCCTATTATTATTATGACCAGTAGGCTACATGCAATCAACCTGTATTGTACTATAGTTGGTCCATCCTATACAATGTCGGCCAAGCATAAAAGCAGCATTGGATCTGCGTCTTTTACATATGTGTTATTATAGACTTGCTTTTGTGTAAGACCAAGATACCAGCAGTATTCGCTCAGTGATTGGAACAACCACTCTTTGTTTGATGTTGGGACAGCATCTCAGATTGTGGATTAGCATAAACCCAGCGCTGGGTCATCGTCAGCACGATACACTGACCCAATATTGGCTTAACGTTGGTCCATTGTTTGCGAATTAGGCCCAACATTAGGAAAACATTGGGCAGATGTGTGCCTATCGATCGTGTTTACGCTGTGGGATTGACAATGGTGGATTGATGTATGTCAATCGTCTACGACGCTGGCCCAACATACATCAACATTGACCATCTATTTAGAATGTATATTCTGACTTATATAATACAACAATATTAAGATAGTCAATACACATTATACATGTACAGATGTATGCCTATATCTCACTAGACAATATTGACAGGATCACATAATGTCAGGCTTAGTTGGACAGTAAATATGGCATTTTGGATGTAGTGATGTAGTCAAACCCCTCCTTGGTCCACCCCACCCTCTCTTAAATATGTTTAAAGAAGCTGTTAATTTCATGAAAATAGTCACCTGCCTCGCTATGTGTATTCATTGGCCTGACCATGTGGCTTAGAATGTCAAGGACACCATATTTGTTAAGTATTGCCTTATTGGCCAGATTAAAAAATCAGGTCAAATTCATGAATATTTCTACAGAAAACATTTCACAGTGCAATCAATCAGAGTCACTAGCTGACGCTAGTGGAAGGATAGTAGATCTAATGGATGAGAATGGGACACCATAGGCATAGCCATCAACGGGTGTGAAGTGGTATACCGGAAGCAGTGTATAGTTGTGTAGGCAGTATAGTGATAGTTGTGTTCAGAGCTCGATTCGAGTTGATAAGTCGTGGAAAAAGGATTATTTTCTTATTCAAACCAAATCAGCCTCTCCGAATAAATTGGTGCATAAAATGGCCACACATCTTAGCTACCCTCATGCAAACTTAGGGCATGTAACTGTGGCCAAGTTAGTCAAACACTCGCGCTCCGTCTTGGTAGTCGACGTATAACGCACTCATCGATCAGTGAAACCCAGCTATTTAAGCCTGTGACATATTTATTCATATGATATTGTTGACAGACTCATACCTATTCATATAAATATTGTTCATTATAAATGATACCAAATCGCTTCGAAAAATGATAATATATATGTCTGACATAATGAGGTGTATATGGTGTTGCTAAGATAGCTGAGTTGCTATATAGCACCAAATGGTTAGTTGTGCCTAGATCACAAGCGACCAGAATTCGACAGGTTTGGCCTTTATGTAGGCCCTATCATCTTTATTGTACGTAGCGCCCAAATAGTTGATGTGGTAGACCAAATGGATGAACTGCGGCCAAGTTATGTGAATAAGTTGGTCAAGAAACAAACAATGGGTGTTGACACAATGTTCACGTGAAGTTGGTCCGGCAGTATAGACGGTGGAGCAACACTAAACCAACATGTGGGGAGTGGCCAGCTGTCCAGGTAACACGAGACGTTGACCAATGGTGATTAAAGGTTGAGCCACAGTGTGTGACGATGACCCAGCATAAAAACTACATGTGTTAAACACCTTGTGTTTTCCGCTGAAGCAACTACCACTGGGCCCACATGCAGCCTATCAGGTTACAATGTGGCGACTACAACTGCAGAATTCATCGCGGCCTATTTCGAGCTAGACGGAATCTCTGACTGACGAGTCAGATGTTCCGGTTAGCTCTCGCCATGTGCAATCCCGCTGTGTTCGCCCACTTCGACCTTGCCGTCCATCGAAGACAGACGTGTGAGCACGTTCTCCGCTTACCAGCCACAGGGCTGGGTCGTCACACTCTGCCGCTCGACCTAAGTAGCACACCATCTGACACTGTCTGCAAGACCATGACATGAATAAAGACTGAAAGAAAGGAATCATCTTTGTGAATTGAGTTTATTTAATTGAACCATTTGAGCAGGACTCGGATAATTTGGATTGAGATGGTTGTCGCTTCCACAGGCCATGCATCACAATAACAATATTACTGTGCACCTGGAGCTAATTTGTTCCTTAAACTCGGATTCTGTCCGAAAATTAATCATTTTGATCATCTTACGATTTTCACAATAATGCCGCATCCATGTGCAGACTGTGGATGGAGCTATGTCAACAAATCATCATTAGCCCTGTACTATTTTCACAATAATGCCGGCATACTAGCCTACTGCTGTTCTTGGCCTATATATACAGTATCTACTGGCATTAACATAATTAATGTGCAGGCCCTTGTACTTAGTGTTTAAAAAAAATCCCGTTTGCCTTCACGTTCGTGTGTTTTATTTGTGATAAAATAGTGTGCATGAAAGAATTTGCTTTCGCCCTCGTGTGTTATAAAAGTCATGAAACATAAAGCCGCAGAATAAGGACTATATATATAGTTGTCGTTTTGATTAAAACGAGAAATCTATAATAATAATAACGTGTGTTATGAAATTTATATTATTTTTAGTTAATACAAAATGTTTAATTTATTTAAATACATGTATTGTTGTCTTAACAGGATTACAAATCATGATTGATCACACTCAGCAGAAAGTAGCGTAACTAACTATTTTACGCGAATCATATGCCATATCCTATCACGTGTATATCCAAGATAGGCATAAGTGGGGTTATGGACTAAATTAAATGAATATTTCATGATTATGGGTGTTATAATACTATTAGATTAAGTGATCATGATTGATGTTGGCTAAACGTTGCGTCTGTAACCGGAGGTGTTTTGACAGATAGCCTAATGAAGAAGTCTGAAATAAAAATAAGCCACCACATGAGGCCCGACTCTGCAATAGTCTACATGTAATATAGTGTACTATGAAGCGGGAAACACATAGGATGCGAGCGACACGCGGCACGCGAAAGCCCGACAGATCAAAACACATAGGATGCATTAGCTCGCGAGCGTTAAGCGTTAAATAGTAGATCTGAGCAATCAACATCAGAATATTTTCCAAATTTATCATTTCAATTTGTGCATTCTTGTGATAGTTACAATTTTTGGTCAGTTAAGATTGTTTTTTGAATAAAAACATATAAGGAGCAAATTTGATCATAAATCTACGAAGCCAAAGAAGCAACATTTGAATTCGCATTATTACTGTTTAAACTCAGTTTACAATTCGATATATTTAGTTAATAACTTGATATATTGATTTTATTACTCGATATATTGACTTCAGAACTACATATATTGAGCTTAAAACTTGATCGATTGAGTTGTGAACTCAATATATTGAGTTTTCAGCTCAATATATCGAGTTCAATATATTGGTTTTGTACACATTGAAATCATTGTATTATTGCATGTGTGTAAGGAATTCTGCTTGGTGCAGGATTTTCAGAAAAATATCATGTTTCCCCCCTCTCAATATTTAGATACTGTTTCGATGGTGTGTCCTTGGGCAAAGCACTTTACCCTCACATGCTTCACTTGACTCAGATGTAAATGAGTACCTAGTAGGACAGAGGTGGCAATGTGTGCGATTAGTTTCTAGCGCTGAAATGGCAGCAGTGATGTATGCTGCAAAAAAAGGAATTGAAACGGTACATGAATGTCCAGTGACCAGGGTAATGTGTGTGAAGCGCACACAGCATTGTATGTGCGCTATATAATAACTCACCATTATTATCATCATCATCATCATCATCATCATCATCATCATCATCATCATCATCATCATCATCATCATCATCATCATCATCATCATCATCATCATCATCATCATCATCATCATCATCATCATCATCATCATCATCATCATCATCATCATCATCATCATCATCATCATCATCATCATCATCATCATCATCATCATCATCATCATCATCATCATCATCATCATCATCATCATCATCATCATCATCATCATCATCATCATCATCATCATCTTGTGTGTCGCTCACGTCCTATCTGTTTTAGGCTGACGCATGCTTGTTTGACCAGAACAAACTGGAATTGGATTCTACAACTGTAACATTTTACCATTTGATGTAGCTTCTAATGGCAGTTGTTTAAACAATTGAAAATCTTTGAAGTAGTTATACTTGATGATTTTATTCATTGGCCCTTTGACACATTAGTGTCTGCAGTTTGCTGTGGTACACTGTGACATATACACATAAACTTACCTGTTTAATTTATTTTTAATATCATTTCTTTTGGAGATGGGGTTCACACTGTACACACCTTCCCTGCTGGCGTGTAGGTTTGCTGTCATAAATACGGGTGCATTGATATGACTGACAGTAGTTCTGTGTGAATTCATTCAGGTTCATCAAAGGAAACACGATACTGGATCAGCATTACCAACAGTTTGGAGTTTCTTGTTTGCTGGTATTTGTTATTATATACATCTAGAATATTTATGAACAATGCCTTGAATGACCACCCTAACACTAAATACACTAGCTAAATACACTAGATGTATTTAAAATACCATCTTATTATTCTCTATTTTCTTCATAACATTCTTCACATAACAAATCTTTGGATAGTATAAACAATATTCACCATTACAATGTATTGGGATAACATAATGGTTGCAACACAACTAACAGCTATTAATCTATATACCAACACAACTATCGCACAGGTGGTCCTACAATCTAAATATTGTAAATTTACTTCATAACTACTTACAAATGTGCGGTAGACTTTATATGCAGTGTTATATCGTGATATATTATATTGTAATATTTCAATAAGTATATGTTTTATTGTTCTGTTTCACTATAAGTAAGTAAGTAAGTAAAATTTCTGCTTTACTTCACTTTTCGGCCAGTATGGCCATTTAAGTGAAAATTCCAGGTATTACAATATCCCATATTGTATAGTTAAAGTAGTAAAGGAAAGACAAAGCCAATAAAAGCATGATCGTACTAAAATATTCAGTTTAAAGTGTTTGATATGATAAGATGACGATGCTCCTGGCACCTATATGTAACGAGTCTAATGACATGTTGTAGCGCCTGCACTACAACACAGTTTAATGAGTATAAAAACATCAGTATAAATAATGTAAAATATGAAGTTATTATAAAATGAACGACTTATCAAGTCACTATATCTCCATGAAATTGGAGTGATTATGTAAAAACTACAAGTCTAAGTCTAATAATTAAAACATAGAATATAGGTTACATTCCCGAAGGAACTGAATAATAAAACCAGCAGGGGTGTCCCTGAATAGCTCAAATAAGGAATTAAATGCAAAATACTTCCTTCTGATGTGCGCATATTTCGCACAACTGAGAAGGACATGTCTTACAGTGAGACGAGTATTGCAGCACATAGGTCGCAATTCTCCTCTCAATAAATAGCCGTTTGTGAAATAGGCATGGCCAATTCTGGCCCTGCACAAGACAACGTCATCTCTTCGGCGTTCCATTGGTGTAAAAAATCGCTTAATGATTGGTTGTACCTCGAACAATTTGCTGGTGACATTGATGTTCCATTCACCTTGCAAAATGTCATCAAGGTAGACCGAGATGTTATACTTGAAATCAGTATATGGTATATAATAAACTGTTTTGTCTTATCCAGGGCAACCTTTGCCAAAACATCAGCTCGTTCATTGCCCTGTATTCCAATATGGCTGGGTACCCAGCAAAAAACAATGTCCTTGTTTAACTATAATCGTATTCTCAAAGTTCGTTTTACTGATCCAGTAGTGTGTTTTATGACAACCACCAAAACGGGGCGCGAGAGTTTGAGGACCTTGGCCACAGTTAAGTGCCCTAAGTTCCCATGAGGGTAGCTAAGATATGATATATTATATTGTATATATGATATATTATATCGTGATATATTATATTGTAATATTTCAATAAGTATATGTTTTATTGCTCTGTTTAACTATAATAGTATTCTCAAAGTTCGTTTTACTGATCCAGTAGTGTGTTTTATGACGACCACCAAAACGGGACGCGAGAGATTGAGGACCAGTTAAGTGCTCTAAGTTCCCATGAGGGTAGCTAAGATATGTGGCCATTTGATGCACCAATTTATTTGGAGAGGCTGATTTGGTTTGAGTGAGAAAATGATTCATTTTCCACGACTTTGCAATTCGAATCAAGCGCTGAACACAACTATGGCTATACTGTACACAACTAGGCCTATACACTGCTTCCGGTATACCACACCCGTTGGCCATAGCCCTGAAGACAAGACGCCATCACCGTTTATTAGGACCGGCAGTAGGCCGGTATCCTTTTAAGTTTATTTTGCCTGAGTTTGTGTCCTATTTAGGGGAAAGGGGGGTGCTGTATATGGGAAATGGTTGACATTTCAGTACACCAGTCCTTATGAACACGTGCAATATAAAGTCCCTAGGTTAAGTACTTTTGTGTTTAAAAATTCTTCAGAATTTTTTTTTCAAGATTATATTTGTGCTAAAGAGCTTAAAACTTTAAAAGTTTCAAAGCCTAAAATTGTGTTGTATATATAGGCTTATATCATCGTAAATCTATATTATCTTTCACCACCCTCCATTTGAAAGAGATATGTAGGCCCCACCGGGTAAGTGTGATTTCAGAATGTTCATCTAATTTCTGACAACCATCACTTATTTAGGCCTATATTGGGTTTGACCAAGCTGCTAGGGTCTAGATAAAAGTTCCGATTTTTCTTTGTTTTTTTCTTTGAAGGATCAACACTGAGGAAAATTCCTTCTTTTTTGTCACTACACCAGCCACGAACAACCCATGAAGATAACCTGTGTATTTTGGCGATGTTCATGATGTCCCGCAAAGATGTAAAACATGTCAATTGGCCGAGGTTGGAAGTGTTGATCCTTGGTGTTTGGAAATGTGAGACCCATGGGGAAGCGATGATTTTCCGATGACATAGTAATAAAACTGGCTATGTCTTTGACGATGTGATACATCTGAGAACTTACATACTTATCCTGTTACAAGTTAAGAACTTTTTGTCACAGATTACAGCTATCGTAAATTATAAAAAAAAAATATCTTTAAAAGGAAATAATCATATCAGTGACTCAATGTCACGTTCCTGTCAAACATGGCAACCCAATAAAAACAGGTGGATCTAAAAGATAAAAATGTAATGACCGACATTTTGTCATAATTCGTCAATTTCAAAACCTGATTACGTTGCCAACGGATGTTTCTAAAAGTTGTAATATCTTGGAATGTTGCCTTCACTCATTCAAACACTCAAAAAGATATAACAGAGCTAAAACAAAAACATGTCATTTGCTTGGGTATGTGACTTGGTTGGAATAATGTTGGCCCAGCGTCGCAGACGGTGGCCCAACATTATTTCACAATTGGGCCAATCTATCATGTTATCTGTGTAGTGGCCTTTAGGGGCATAAAGCGTCACCCGTATGGCAGTCAAGCAGACACGGGACAATCACCCAATTATGTTTCAATGTAGGGCCAACATAGAATACGATTGCCTGGCAATAAACTAGCAATGGGCTGCGACGCTGGTGCAACATTAAGCCGGTATTGGGTGGGTAGGTCTACATTGTGTGTACCAGGTACAGCGTATAGACGGGTACACTGACTTATCAGTGATGGTGGCGGAAGGAATAGGCCTACACGTTGAAGATATACAAGTTTGTCTCCTTGGTTCTTTCAATAATTATATCCTGTACATTTTGGATTCCGGCCCATGAGGGAAACCAATACAGCTATGTTTACAAAATATTTGGCCAATTTTTTGTCTAAAGCACTTTAAAAAACTATTTAAAGCCGGGCCTCCAAGTTTTGGAACTCCTTTTCTAGTCTGGAATTATTTTTATTGACCATTTCATCAGTCATTTCATCAGTGACGTTTGGCTTAGTGGACTTCAATTAGGCCTAGGCCTACTTTTTCTCATCTGATATGATTTTACCATTTTCAGGTTCGTTTAACCACGGAACTGGCATTTTTTGCCAGTTCTGTGGTTTAACTTTCTGGGTGATGATGAAACCCGAAAGCAAGCCAATTGATAGCCGAGTAAACAACGGCTCTGGGCATTAAAATATAATCCCATATCGTTGCATTATTCTAATTGAAGTGAATACCCGAAAGCAAGCCAATTGATAGCCGAGTAAACAACGGCTCTGGGCATTAAAATATAATCCCATATCGTTGCATTATTCTAATTGAAGTGAATACATGAATAAGCGGACATACACTGACCAACAATAGAAATCTGGTGTTGTTCAACATATTATTGTATCATACATAGGCCTACCGCACTGTCTTGAAAGATTTGCTACCTATCGAATTCTTACCTGGAAGACTTTATAATGAAATCCGATCAAATAAACGGCGGCTGCGACTAAATGTTTCACAACCAAAAAACAAACCGGAGCATCAGATGATGGCAGAAAGGAGAGTCCTGATCAAGCTATAACTGGCTTTAAGATGTTATATGACCATCAAAACCTGGGTATAGACACTTCATAAGGGCAGATATCTGTCATATTGGCCCAGATATGACACAAAATAGAATTTTCGGTAATGGCGGGACATTTTGTCCCAGTTTACCCCTATGGACAATTCTGTCAAAGGTACCTGCCTATAACTGGCTTTATAATATTATTTGACCATCAAAACCTGGGTATTGACACCTCGTAGGTGGAGATATCTGTAGGCCTAATATTGTCAAAAAAATGATACAAAATATAATTCTCGGTAATGGTAGAACATTTTACCCCAGCTTAGGCCTACCTTTTTCGGATAATTTTAACAAAGGTACCCCCCTATAATTTTTTTACCAAGATGTTTATCTTTGTTTTGGTACCAAGAAACCTAATTATAAGTGGAGTTTGACCAGATTCTATTTTAAACCCTTTATGGAAAACAGTCCAAAGCTAGCTATAGACTAAAAAGAAATGTTCGACCACATTCTACAGTTTTCACTGAGCAAGGAAAATGCTGTACTAGATCAAAATCTGAGCTAAGTCATAAAAACGAGCGAAAGTTGTGACCTCAATTTTGCAAATTGTGGAAGGGATACAGAATCCAAAACATCACCCAGACACTTGAACTTTTTGAAGCAGTTGAATTAAACTATAGGCCTACTGAGATGTACATGAAAAATGGCAAAATGACGTTGAAACGACGTTGAAAAAGAGTTTCATATGAAAATAGTTTCAACGTCATAATTTCAACGTGATTTCAAGGCAATATCAACTTGATTTCAACCTGATTCCAACATCTTTTCAAGCATGATGTCGATACGGTGTTGTAATGGTGTCGTTTTTTTCATATTAAAACGACGTACGTCGGAAATACAACGTCGATGCGACGTTGTATTGAGGTTAGCCGACGTTGCAACATGATTTCAACCTCATATCCACGTTGAAACGACGTCGTGTGCGGAAAATTGCCTGCTGGGCCGCAATACTGTAACAATAGCAAATAAAAGCCTACCACATAACAATCAGAAATTTGGGCAGAGACTCTGTCCTCTCTTTATTCATAGAAGAAAAATTGTGATGGATTTTCATCCTTATGGCTATGAAACTTCCATTTTTACCCTAGTTGCGCCCTATGAGGAAGCGGTAAGGGCAAACAAAAGGTTTTACCCTGGGCAAACTAGTGCAGCCTTCCCCGGGTATCTCAATTCTTAGAGATCACCACATTGTTCTGTGCAAACGGCCTTAACCCTTTACCTGCCAAATTGTTCAATCTGAATTTTCACCCACTTGAAGTTGTGTCTTGCTGACGCGATCCACAACTTCAAGTGAGTGAAAATTATTCAGATTTGACAAAATGGAGGTCAACTGTGTTCAAATTTTGTTGCTTGATGTCACATTTTATCTTCAACATGTTTAAAACATGGTACTTAATGTGCCAATTAAAAGTGAAAAGCCGAATATATGCGACACCGGCGGTTAAAGGGTTAATGATGGCCTCCAGAACTTCCTCTTGGTGTCACACAAGTAATTGAAGTCCCATATTGACTTGCATGTATTATCGCCCACACGCTAGAGGCCACAGGCCTATTAAAAT
The DNA here is from genome assembly GCA_964017125.1 of Flabesymbios commensalis. Taxonomy (NCBI): domain Eukaryota; kingdom Metazoa; phylum Annelida; class Polychaeta; order Terebellida; family Flabelligeridae; genus Flabesymbios; species Flabesymbios commensalis. The sequence continues at coordinate 44,993,496 of OZ024907.1, forward strand.
CTAAAAATCCTTTTAAAGCTGCACTCCTGGGCACCATTGCATCCCCACCGCTGAATTCCTGGGGAGAGGGGTTGAAAAAAATCAGAATATTTCAAAATGCCAGATTTGTATGAAGACACCAGCAGGATCTTAGCTTATGAGCAAACAATTACATGAGAAGGAGTTGTGCTTTACTAGTGGATTTAACACCAAGGTTAAGGTCACATCAAAACGAAAACACCCACTTTTTATCAATTTCAAGCTGTTTAGTGGTGCAGTCATCCATTAGAAAGGACTGATGGTGACACATAGGGCCTACTTGGCCGGGTATAATTTCAGCACCGATTTTAAAAAAATCTAGAGCAGTGCTGATATTGGGAGGGGTAGTGTCCCCATGTTTTCTTTTATTACACCCCCATTCCTCAAGGCTCAATTGACCAAGCAAAATTACAAGTATGCAGCAGCGTGTTGCATCAGCTCACAAAAGATTGATACGGTACATAATTGGGTAGGCCTATGGACGTTGACATGAGTTGAGGTTGTGCTTTACTGCATGAATGCCGCCCAAAATATAAAGAATCTAACAAGGTCATGTAAAATGTCGGGTTTGTCAGTTTATGGGTGATGTTTACTAAATGCGTAATGATTGGGTAATGCGTAATGAATAGGTGTGCAGCCATGCAATCCGCACTGCTGTGATATCTGTCATCTAAGTATTATTATAGAATTTTAAGCATGATGATGATGCCAAAAGAAGTCTCTATCTCAATTATTGAGAAAGTTATGATAATTTTAATGAATTTATGGCGGCCATTTTGAACTTTTCGTTCCAGAAGAATTATTTAAGAATGACAGCTCTACATCGGCCCAGATATTATTATGATTTTACAGACATTGATTTCACAGACAAAAATACAAAAAACGCATTCTGCACCCCGGCAGTATACTCAGGGAGACATCTTTTGCACCGTTTAAAGGGTTAAATCCACTAGCAATTCTTATGCAAGGAAAGTTTATATATTGTGAATTCGAAAAAAATATTTTAGATGGTGGTTAGCCACCATGATTTTTTTTTATATACAGCCGAAGTCAGTGATCATCTTCAGAAGGTCGGGATTTCCCATTGTCAGTGACTCGATCATGGTTTAGAGAGATATTCTGATGTGGTCCTTCATATTAATACGCCACTTAGGCTACTTATTATTTTGTGTTTTCTGTGAATTCCAAACACAAAATTAACCATTATCAGGAGAAAAGCCACATAATAAATTTTCATGATTTAATAATTACCTTCCTGGCCACAATAACTAGCGGGATATGGCAAAAATAAAATCAAAATAGTCCAGACTTTTACTGAATACTTATACTGAATACATTCCAGTTGGGTGAAACCTTAGAGGGCAGTGGACAGTCTATCTAAAAAAAATTTACAAAAAATAAAAATGGCACCTCTGTAACAGAATTATCAGAAGGGGCCACGTAGGCTACATCATGCCTGTTCCACTTACCTAGCTCTTTAAGTATTTGATGCAACAATTGTGGAATTAAGGCAAGATCTGGCACTAGTAGGCCTAATTGCAGAATTCTAATGATGGGAAACCCCCCCGTGCCCGGGAAAAGTTGATAAAAGTGCCATTCAAAACAAATTATGTTCCTTATTCCACAATGGTGGCTTCGATCATTTCTACCAGTAGGCCTCGATCTATAATAATGAGCTAAAATAATAAACAAACATTGAAAAATATTTTTTATTGCAGTGTCTCACAAATTCACATCAATCCTAAAAAGCACGAAAAAAACCATCAAAATGACATTTGTGATGAAGACCTACCTACCCTAGAGCCGAGGGCTCCACTTTAAAAATTGACCAACGCTTTTAGCCAAAAAGTGTTGTTATTTGTTTTAATATATACTTGAGGGGAGATAGGTCCGACCTGGTATATGCATATAGGTCCGACATGGTCGACAGGTCCGACATGGTAGGTCCGACATGACACATAAGTGAGGCCGACTTGGTAGGTCCGACATGGCATAGGTACGACATGACCCCAATTCTGCCCCGAGGGGAGGGGGGGGGGGGGTACCTCCGAGCCCGAGGGGTATGATGCTCGGGTTTCCCTAGACTATTTCCCTGTTCTACGCCAACTGGCGATAAGTACAGTCGGCTCGCCAGATGGAGTAGGACAGCGAACCAGTCTTACAGGGTTTCCCCTACTCTGGTTCCCAGAGCCACACTACGCGACGTGGCCGAGCTTCATGTAGCCTCTGGTATGCCCCAGTGGCGAATTTTTGTGACTTTTTGCTATTTTTAGATGAAAATAGGGTAATCCCCGAATTCAGACATTTTTGAAAGTTCACTTCCCGGGATGAAGAGTTGTTTACAGTATTGTATTTCCCCTCTGACGCATTTCCTATGACTTGACCCAGAAAATTATTCACCGGCCTCAATAGCACAGGCATGATGGTCACGTGACTAAGAACCTTGGCCAATACCCGGCCATAAATGAAATTGGCCGGGCTCGCCAGGCAAGGTTTCCCCTAAATACTGCATTAGTGCATATGGGTAAAACCAAAAATTGGGGTAATTTTGTAGCCTCAAAAATAGCAGTGAGGTGACCATCAAAGAGGAGGAAAACCACTTGATGGGTTTGGTGCACTGATCCCAATAGAGCATAAAAAAGTCACTGGCTGCGCTAGAAATTTTATTTTCGCTTTAAAAACGTCATTTTAAAAAAGTTGCAACATTCCACTTACTACTCCGTTACCAAATCCAAACCATTTCAAAAATGATGTTACTTTGTTTAGCTTGACATCACACTTTTAAACATGATATCCTTATTGAAGCATTATACAGAACAATTGTATCTCAAAACTGCTAAAAATTCAAGAAAATTTGACGGGATTCACAATTTTTTTATTTCAACTCCGTTACCAAGCCAAAAAATACTCAACTCCGTTACCAAATGTTTGGCTCGACATAACTATAAACTGTGTAGGCCCTATTCTCTTTTCATAACATCGATCATAAATGGGTGCTCTATTTATATGGGCACAACGAGCCATGTTTTAAAAGACTATCATCAATCATTATGACTGTAAAACCCATACAAGTTGGCAATTCACTACTCCGTTCCCTTTTCTTGGTAACGGAGTAGAGTGGAACAGAGTAGTAGAAATAAAAGTATTCTTGGGATTAATGAAAATGTAGGCCTATGGGCAATAATTCAAAGATATATCAGACGGGTGGAAATAGTCCCCATAGCAGCTGTTCTAGGCATGCAAGCATACAGCAAAACTCGTTTTTAGACCCACAATTTTTTGGTAGGCCTAATACCTGTTTCGAATAACTTGTCACTCAACAATATTAATTTTTTCAAGGTGAAAAACTCGTATAAGGCCCTTCAGTGTGTCAAACTACATTTGATATAATTTTAGTTCATGATTATCCACTTGATGGGGCATGCTACAATGATGGTAACGGAGTAGAGTGCCAATGTGGGGACATGTATATTCATCAAAATTTCATATATCTATAATACTATATCAATTTTAGGTCGAGTTTTGATCATTGATTAGTTAAAGTTAACAATGTCCAGCCATGAAATGTGATTATTAGAATTATATTGTGTATTTGTATCCTACAGTGAAGTTTCAAATAGTGGAATTTTCTCTGGGGCCATGCCATTTTCCACATTTCCATGCCATAGAGCTCTTATAAAACCATATAATTATTTTTTTTTTACAAATAATTCAAGCATTATTAGGTAATAATGCTTAAACGTGAAGAAGAACCATTTATTATTATTATTATTATATTTAAATCAAAATGCGGACCTTTTAAGTTCTGGGGACACTAATTCTATGTAAAGTTACCTCAATTTTTGGTTTTACCCATATAGCCGTCTGATTGATTGTTCACTTTTCATCATGTCTGGATTCTAAAAATATCAATGGGTTCTATGGTTGCTTTAGCTGCCGTGGATGTACAAAGGAAGTCTGTGAGCACTGAATTCGGCTCTTGATGTGGCCCACCGGCTTAGTGATACACAGCTGTCTGTGAGCACTGAATTCGGCTCTTGATGTGGCCCACCGGCTTAGTGATACACAGCTCCGAGTAAAAAGCAACTGGACTAAAGGCGGGATTGTGATCGATCGATAATTATCGGAAGGCCCGGGCAGCCTGCATGCGGGCTAGCTAACCCAAACAAACAAACAAACAAACAAACAAACAATCAAGAATATTTATAATCCATTGCGAGAGTCCTTGTGTGTTATTCAGAAGTTGGTAATGGCAAAGATGCAAACGAGTGAAATTTATGTTAATTTTCAACTCTGTGTAGAATCTAGATCTAGACTGTTGCTGTCATTTATGCTGACAACTCCATGTAATCACTTAATATCGCCCACCACCACACAACTTGTCACGACTCACGTACTCACAAACACAACAGGTCTGTGGCTAATTTAATTTAGGCAGTGGCTAATCGTAACTGATTTTTCATAAAGTAATTCTATGGCATGTATGGGCAGCCTTGTGTAGGAAATGACCGGCTCCCATTGGCATTGACTCCCATTATTATTCATTAACGTTATAATTTTCTAGTACGGATAGCCACTCGTCATCTCATGTCAATTGTACAACTACAAGTCATCTTTGTTTGTTCCTCTTCAAAACTGGCAAAAACAAAAACCCTATCCGAGCCGGAACCTGTCCAGAGCAGAAAAAGGCGGTCAAGTGTGTACAGGTTTTACTGGATAAAGCCAGATTTTTATCACTAGACTCTAGTCAGAATAAATAAATCTGGAATTTTATCACCGAATATATAATAAAACTGGACAAAACAATAGACATGATAGATCTACAAACAGAAAATTGTGGAAAACTGAAATAAGATCAGACAACGATAGTGTTAGCGATGACGTCCTCTTTGAGGCTGTGGATTGCTGTATTCGTTTTACCCAAAAAATCAACGTTTTCACTTTTTCTTCAACATGGAGGTAACTGAGAGTGATCCTGACCCCGAGATTCAAAAATTGTCAATACCTGTCAGGTTTTCTGCCAGGAATGTTTGAGAGTGGGGGGTCCAAAAGGGTGGGGGGTCTGGGGGTCCTCCCTCAGGAGAAAAAAATTTCAAAGATTGTAATTTTGGTGCTTGAAATGGCCTATTTTAACCGAAATGACAGTAAAATATGGAAATTATTTTCATTTTCTTTGCCAACCGGGGGGGGGGGGGAGACATCCCCCCTTTGGTGCTGACTGGGGGGTCCGGACCCCCCTGGACCCCCTCCCTGGCGGAAACCCTGCCTGTTTAATGAAAAAAACTATTTTTCGTCTGATTATTCGAGGCGATTTAGCTAGCCATACAATCAGGCTGCCTGGGCCTTCCAACATTATGCCTATTTTTTTGCAAGAAAGCACCCACCACTAAAACATCACTCACTTATGCACGAACCTCTCTAACACGTTATGCATGCGCTATTTCTTGGCGTGCGTAGAAACTTCCCCCCAGATTATGTGTGCCCACCTATCACTGATCAACCTTCCCCCCACCCAGACGGAAGACAGCGCAATCCCCCCCCCCCCCATCTCGCCGTCACTTGTTAAGTCAGCTTCTCAGCAGGCACTAAGATGGGCAAGCTGGAGATGGGGTGTATGCATACATGAAGCATATACTTGGGTCAGGCCTCGTCAAATCTGGTGCCCGGGAGCACGGGGCTACTAGTTGAGCTAGGGGGGCTACCACAACGGTAGCAGCCAGGCCCGGCGGGCTACCAGTAGTAATGACAGCATAGTTACGACGTTGTGCGCCGTGCATCCGTTTATATGGGAAAACAACACTTTGCTATTGGCTTGCTATTAACTAGTGTTTTTTCTTGTCGGATGTCTCTGAAAATTATGTGGTATATTCTAAAGCCTATATTTTTTCACTTGCTCTAGTTCAAATCGCTCTATCTCTGTCAGAACGTTCATATTTGTACAAGTTATGACCATTGTTTATGTTGAGATCCCATGAATTCCGTGTGCCGCCATCTTGTTTTTCACGGGAATTACCGATCTGACTCGGTTGCATAAATTAAGTTGTTTCAATAACGCCATTGGTCAATATTTGCACGTCCTTTGACCTGTGTCAAGCTGAATTCCTAATTATAATAATCTCAGCGAGAAATTAAACTTGGGAGCAGTAGAAGTATAGGCCTCCAAATTATGCCTATAAACAGCGGATATCAGAATAATGTGTATAAATAGCTATACAATAAAATTTTATGAATGGGACATTTGGGCAAGTTACTGTAGGTAGAATAGGCTATTTTAAGTCAGATACTATTTGTCTTCCATTCATAAGTAATACCGCATCGGATTGCAAACAGGAAAGATGCGGGGAGGGGGGGGGGGGGGGTCACAAAACTGGCACAACGCCACATTCCGGCGCGGCATACACGCACGTGTTGAACAGCAGAGAGCTGATCGCTTTTCTTTATAATATGACGACGAAGTATCTTTTCATACGGGACTGTACGTATTGTTAATCGTATGTTGCCCTCATTTTTGTATCACCAGTTTTTTATGCACAATTAGCATAAAGGTGATGTGTAGGCCTACATAAAACTGCTTAGCGCTACAGTAATCAGTATGCAGAACCATATCGAACTCTGCAAGGTACACTGAAGTAACGCAGCATACATGCACCGGTACGCATGTTTAGCTTTGTTTGTAAGCACATTGTCCCACGTGGACGTGGTCATTCAAAGACTGTCACTTACTGGTGGGCCCTGCTACATATAGGCTACACAGAGCGCTGTGTAGCCTATTCCAACCAGATGGGGGCAGTGTACATATAGGCCTACCAGTAGGCTAAATAGTAGTTTTATTGTGGGTTTTCCTGGCCGTCACCTCTCTCAACAGAATTGAAGTTTGAACAGCATATTTATTATAACTTGCATATATTTTTTTAAGACAACCCACACACAATATGTAGAATAATCATGTGATCATGGTGACAACAAGACATTTATACTAAATTACGAGGAACAAACTGCTAAATGGACATGGTTATAATAAGTCTAAATAATTAAATGCTTTGAAAAAATAAGGCTGGTCTATTATATACAATATAGCTATAGGCTCTAAATAATTATTCAAATTAGATTCTAATATAAATACTGTAGGCCTTACATACTATGATATTCATACGACATTACTATTAGACTCTTAGTCTACTAGTCATGATATGAGACAGGGTGCCTCATACCCTCCACTTTAATATCCGACTACGAGAGCAACACTTTTATCTGGGCTACCGATATGCATTGGGGGCTACCAAACTTTTAATGTTGGTAGCCCAGCGGGCTACCAACCATTCTAAAAATTTGACGAGCCCTGTGGGTGTACATGCACTGCATGCATACTGACTGTTACTTATACACAGCAAACAATACGAGTGAACCAGAGACGTTGGTCCAATGTTTGCTTAATGCTGCCCCAACGCCTGCGACGTTGGCACGACATTAATTCAGCATTTGATCAATGTCTCATGATATCATGTTTGCTTAGATGTTGATGTAATGTTGGGCTGACATCACAGACGGGTCAACAGTGAATGAACATTGGGTGAATGTTTTGTGTTTGCTGTGAAGGTTTCTTTCTCGTGCCGCGTCTCTGACACATTCCCAACATTGAGACAGCATTGGACCAACTTATTGTGAAAGATATACAGGTGCCGCCTTGCGTCATGTCTGTATCTGCTGGTTGACACACTGACGAGATAGTGTGTAGAGCTCACACATCTGGGATGCCGGGCCAACCTCCAACCAGCACTGCTTAAACACTGCTAGTTTATGCCTACACAGCTGTACACAAACACACCGTAAAGTGGTCAGCTGTAACCCTCTACAAACTGGCTGAATTAACTGCCCCCCTCTCCTCCCTCATCCATTTATCCTCCCAAGTGCCCGTGATACACTGACCTTGAAACAATGTTCATTTGGAGTTGGCCAGTGTTGAAGACAATGAACCAACATTAAGCCGATATTGGTCATGTTTACTGGATCATCTCTGCCTTGGACATAGTTTTGACAATGCCGTGATAATGAACATCTTATACATTATAGCTCCTCACTGCAAGTTAGTTGTTATACAGGCGGCGTTATGTCATCGCTAAAGTCATGTATGTTACGTACATGGTTAGCCCCAAACAATAACACAGAAGGCAGGTCTAACATATCTTAGTGTAACAATTAGATTGATATGCCCAGGTAGAGTGATAGACATTTTTTTGACAATACCACGTCCTTTGCTCTTTCCCAGTGAACACTATGGTTAAACTTGCTGTTAAACATAGCCTCACACCTAGCTGCTCATGCAAAGTTACAACAATTATTTTCAAAAAATATTAAAGCAACTGAAGGTAAATCATAAGAGTTCCTATCATACAAGTAAAAATAATTCACAAGCCAAAATAGAGGATAAAATATGGAAAATTAGAATAAAATGTATGAATTATGGTGCATTAATATACCCTGAAAATATTTATGATACATTAATATACCATAAAAATATAAACATCAAACTATCTGGTCATCATTAATTTTGCATCCCTCATTTATGCATGCACCTCTCTTATGCATGAGATCAGAGATGGCATGACGTGTCCATGCATAAGAGGGGGACACATTAAGCCAAAAAAGGCACTGTACCAGTATACAGTGCAGGTCCAAAAATGCAATAGCCACTGTGGCTAAGGGAAGAGGATTTGAACGTGTTGAATTAGCCACACCAAGTTCCCATTAGCCACAGGTCATCCCATGCTAGCCGAGCAGATGAAAAGGTGGGGTTTCGGGGGCCTGCAAGCCTGGTTCACATTGGTTCTCTCTGGAAACAAATGTGGATGGACATGGGGGGGGGGGGGGGGGGAGATTTAAAAGGGTGCAGGGTTCCCACAGTCATGAAAAGTCATGGAAAACCATGGGAAAGGAAAAAAAAAATTCCAGGCCTGGAAAAGTCATGGAAATTGAAAATTTGGCCAAAAGTCATGGATAAGGCATGGAATTTTGGATTTATATAAATATCTATCGCATTTCTTTAAAGTAAAATTGAGAGAAATGTGTTGATAACAAATGTGTTTGTGTTTGCCTCAGGATTTTTTATTCACATAATGACAATTTCAGATAAAAATAACATTTTACCAGCACAAACGGTGCATACAAACCAAAATGCATGTAATATTAAAGGTTTTCTGATTAAAGGGATACTGGGATGATTGCTAGTAGTAGTACTTTCCGCCCCCATCCGGGGAGGGTCATTAGGGATCTGTTTAGTCTGTTGGATGCTGTGTACGGCATTGTACGGAAGCACTAGTCTACAGCAATCATCCAAGGGCAGCTGCAGCCTTCATGTATCTGGCCATAATCTTAGGGCGGATTGCCAGTGGCGTCAGGGTTGCACATTAAGCCAAAAAACGCACTGGCCCACAGGGCTAGTAGCTCACAAGATTTACTAGCCCTTACCAGATTTTAGTAGCCCTGACATTTTTCAATCATACTGTCTATACGCCTACAGCAATAAAGCAATTTTTTAGCTCTATTATTATATGAACTTAAAATGAAGGAGTACATATATTCGGAAAAAAACAACACAAAAAAGGTGATTTAGATATCAATCATAACATAAATCTTTAATCATGAATTTGTGTACTGTATACATCATTTATTATGGCGACATGTTCAGTCTATTATATAGTCTGTTTGCTGTAGTCAATAACTGGTCTACTGGCTGAGTCGCTCTAGGTGAAGCTCGTCTTCATCAAGCTCATCCTCATCAGTGTCCAGGTCAAAGTTGGACTCTGCCTCATGGTCACTTTCCGATTCTCTCTTTTCAAAGAACCACATGGAGCTGTGTCGGGCCTCCTGGATCTTGGTCCTGCAGCCAGCCAGAGCGAGATGGCAGGTTTAGGGTCGAAGGTCTCGATAGTACATGATCCTGAGTCGAGGTTGATAGCAAGGATGTTGGACAAGTGACCATCTGTGAGACGGCTCCTCCAGTCCTTCTTAACCTGCTTCATGTGACTGAAGCCCCGCTCACAGTCTGCACTGTGAGCAGGCAGCGTCAGAATCAGGTCAAAGACAAACAAAATGTCCGGAAAGCGGTCCCCATAGGACTTGTTCACCAGCTCCCACGTCAAATCAGGCACTGTGTGACTGAAACAAAATAATCACATAATTTATTTAACATGCTTGATAAAGATAGATTTAATACAGGGAAGTCAACTTTACAACATTTTATTAGTGAGTGAGACTGCGATTTTACCTCTTGAATAAACACTCTTTCAACATCTGCCACTCTGGGTCGATATCATCGAGTACCACTCCAGCACCTGTCAGTTTGTTGTTAAATGTGCCTGCTAGGACCTGGAGTGCGTCATCTCCAAAATCTGCAATGTTATATACATTGATCAGCACATTTAATAGGTTTGAGGGGCTCCGTCATGAGCAATCAGGCAGCATTTTGGAAGCATTAAAACTGGTACACTGTACATCATGTACATAAGTCATTGTACTTGAACTAGTCAGTTATGATTTTTAATTATAATATGCATCAACGTGTGAATGCTGGCCCTACCTCCATCTTTGTCGTCAGCAGGCCAACCAGCAAAATAAAGGATGTTGTGCGTTTTCATTTGATAGAGACGTCTATTGCACTGACATATTTTATCAAATCATGTATTTTCCATTCACTTTGAAGTGGGAATCGCGGCAGCACATCACATCTCAAGGTAGATGCAAATAAAAATAAATACCTGGGTGCTTAGAGGGTATTCACCTATGGGCCATGCAGTGAATACCCTGCACTTCAGGCTGTGTTTCTTTCAGCCTGGCGATGACAGCAGTCTTCTTGCCGAGGTTCACACTTGCTCCATCACAGCCGAAACCAACAATCTTCTTCTGCCAAGTCTCCGGCTCCATCTTCATATGACCAGACATGGCAGTTGACAATGAGCCAAGGATACCGCTGGCATCAGCCCGCTCAATATTTACAACGCCGACAAAGGCAGTGGTAACGACACCCCTGTGACCTGCCCTTGAGTACACCAACTCGGCCTCCTGTGCTGAGGTGTCGGTAGATCCATCTGACATCAGTGATACAAATTTGACAGTTTTCAGTTTCTCAATAATTGGCACTCTGGTAGCCTCAGCAATGAAATGGGCGAACTCTGTAGCACGCTGGTGATTGATATATGAATGACCAACATCCAGTCCCTTAGCTCTATCCAGTTGGGCTATCCAGACAAAATCTGTATATGGGCGGGCCTTCAGGCACAGCGCATGCACATTTCTGTACAGCTTACCAAGGCGTTCAAATTGGGTGGCATTTAGAGTGTTGAGGATCTGGTGTGCCTTGCTAGTACCAGGTTTTTCCTTCTCTGCCTCTTCTTCGGCCAAATTCACCTGATGCCCAGATGACTGATCGTGCGCCCTGGTCGAGTGCACTTTAAAACTCCCATTTCCAGTTATGTAAGTTCCTGTACAGTGTGTCATATTTACAGCAAACCTTACAGTAAAGTTTATCACCCCTGTCCAGGACCCGGTACTCCAGCCACGGGAATTCCTTCAACCAATGCTGTTGCCAGTTCCGATTTCTTTTCTCTTTTTCATACTCTCTCTGGTGTTCTAACACCTCCTCTTTAGTTAGTTTTTTTTTTGGTGGGGGCACGTTAAAAAACGCCGACAAATTCGTTTGTTTTCGTTTAGACATAACAGAAAAGTGAATGCATGTACATGTACTGTCATGTAAACAGATTGTAGTAAATCTGTTCACTCCAATGTATCAGCCGGTCTGCTGGTGTACACTTAAAACGTCCCCCCATCATGTGCAAATTCTAGGCTATCAGCAAAAAAATTAAGTTTCTTCAAATTATTCTTTTATCACGTAATTATCACACGTTAACATTGCGTCATAAATTTTGGCTACATATTAACATCTTCGGAATAATTTAAATCCGCAAACATAGCAAAGAACATTCTACAGCATTGCGATTCAAAACAAGAAAAAGGGGGGAAGGATTTCACATGTGGGAAGAGCCGGCCTGCTGCACAGGGCGGCAATATATACACGCAGACTTAATTCATGTTATTTACATGCTTCACAGATCTATGCATTACACATGATCAAGTGACCTCGCTGGATATAAACCAATGAGAACGTATGTTGCTTTGCAAGGTCACGGCTTCGGCCAATCACGGCACATCTAACTAAATCACAACACTCGCGGCCATGACACCTTTCCAGTCTACAGATTCGATTAAATATAATCATATTCGCCGTTTATTGTCGGAAAACATTGCAGTAATGGTCGGATAACGTAGTAGCCAGCCGGGCGAGCGAGTAGGGCAGATCTAGTAGCCCTTAGAGAATCTAACTTGCCTCGGGCGAGCGTTAATGTGCAATCCTGGGCGTACCCTGGTTCCTCTGCTCAACAGCGGAGCCAATGCAGCACCCGCATCAGTGCTGGCGCTGATGTAGGCCGTGGTAGCCTTAAATAACCGGCAATAGCGTGTTTGACATTATGTCTCTCACATGGGATGAATGGAGTTACCCAGAAGGAGTTATCCTTCCTATTTGTGCCGAAAAGTGATGTAAAGCAATTATTTACTACTACTACTATTTCTGATTAAAATTTCCCTGGCAGGAGCAAAAAAAAACCCCACCCAGACTGCGCTCACCTTGTGGCGTGTGCAAATGGTGCGCCGCGCGCAAATTATGAGCTGCACTGAAACCGAACTGTCAAGTACCATGGGGACTGACGTTGCAAATGGTGAGAATCACTTCTCCCGGTGTTTGAAATCCCCTCTTTTTTAGTCCCAACTGTTGATTTTGAGTTTTCACCAGATGACCACTCATCAAGTCTGGATTTATCACTTTATGTTCCTTGTAGTTATGATGGGGACTGACTTTGCGAATCATGAGGATCATATCTGCCGGTTTTTGAAATACCTTTTTTCCTACTCCCAGCTGGTGATTCCGATTTTTCACCACATAACGACTCGTCAAGTCTGAATTGATAGTCCTTGTACATGTAGTTATAGAATGCTGACAGAGAATGACGTTGCAAATCATGAGGATCACATCTGGCGTTTTTTTTCAATTTACCTGCTTTCCTACTCGTAGCTGGTGATTCTAAGTTTTTCTGTGACTCATCAAGTCTGGATTGATGTTCCTCACAGTTTTTGGAAGGTGACAATGGTTGGAGTTGATCAGAGTCACGTGTTTCAGTATCTGAGATACTTTCCACTATCCCCTTGTTTCAGCAGAACTGTCCCTGTTGGAATCTTTCAAATTTAGTTTTTGTTGGGAAGTCAGCAACTGTTGCGAAGATTCATGTGATTCCACAGCATTCTCTGGCATAGGTATAGTGTCTACCGTAATTCTCTGCGCCGTAACTTTATTGAAGGAGATGGTGAATTCACCTCGTCAGCTGATCGTAAACAAACAAACAAACAACTGTTAAACAGCTAGATATTACTGGCTTCAGCAGGAAAACTTAAAAAGGGTCCCCTTCAAAAGGTCTCTCAGCTAAGCTTATTTTAAAATGTAATTTTTTGATAGTCCACCACCCCCCTCTTTCAGAAAAAAATCTCACAGCCATTGCTTCAATAAATATTTATAAGTTGAAGAGGCTACTTTAATCCGTTGAAGGGCGATTCCATGCACAAAGTGAAAAAAACTTGATGTTGAAAACAGCTTGCAAGTTTTATGTTATGGGCTAATATGATACAAAACTACCTCAATTAATATGGTTGCAACTATTTTTAAATTTTTTGATTGAAAAATGTCCAAAAATCAACACATTACCATTGTTATTTTTTATTTTTTCACAGAAGTTAATTTTCATGTTTCTTTCTATTTTTATCAAGACTTTTCAATTAGTGAACTGTTTACATTGTTTCTATCTTGAAGTAATAATATAATATGTTTCTGCAAAATGTAAAATCAAAATATTTGATAATTTAAGCACATTGGTTGTTTTGTGACAAATGTTTGCTCATGCTATTTTCATAATTTGTCCGTACGACATATGAAACATAACTTTTCCACATTAATTAATCAATTTTGCAGCCTTAATCTTGTTATTACAAATCCTCTTTCTTTAACAGTGTTTAATTAGCAAAGGTTTGACTGGTTCTGTTCAAAATATTTCACATCATTAGTTTTTATGCAACTGGCATTTAAATGCTGTCCGTACGACATATAAAATGTCGTACGGACAGCATTTCCTGTACATTATATTGATAATCTCCACCTTTGAATATGTTTATTGGTTTTTGTACAAGACTCCACCATTTATTTAAAAAAGTTTTTCATAACTAACAAATCTATTGACTAACAGAGGGCACCTAGGGCTTGTTTGACATTGAATCAGAGATGGATACATGAATATTTTAGTGAGAAACACTGGTATCCAACTATCTTAATACATATCAAGTTTTGCAGCTATTACGGGTATCCCACATATATATTTTGGAATCTGCATCTGCTTATACTAAAGGATTAAGCTATCATGAGTATCTCTATAGTCTGCTAATAAATAATTTTGTTCTAAACAATTGCATCTCCCTACAACAAGCATTGTCTTACCATTTTATTACATGTAAAAGGCTGTCTGTCTATATTGTTTTTTTCAAGCTTGTTTATATAATGAAACTTAATTTTTTTCGGATCAACTTCAGTTAACAATTTAGATTCACAAAACAAATTAATATAAAATTTTGGTCTTCAGTGCATATGTATTTTGTGTGCCATAACTCAAATGCGTGAAATACTATTACATATAATGGCCAACATCATGTAATATAATTTCCTGTTTTTGTCTCTTTTTGTATATATATATTGGAAAAAAGAGTATACATGATGATGTGTAAAATTAAAAAATGTAGAAACATAGCATTCAACCTATATTTTTAAAATAATTTGAAAACATACATGCCATGATGTGTGATTTTGAAGTTTATAGCTGTGTTGTCTGTACAACATATATTAAGTGTGGCCCTCTAAAAAGGACATTCAAAAGCCCTGCAGAAATTGTGAAGAAGCTGCTACAAGATCTACAAAATTTTATTTTGACCGGCACATAGACTCATGATAATTATCAGTATTCACATATGTCAAATAAGACGCACTAACAAAATTCTATACCACAATTAAGACCTAATATTAGATTTGTTGAATATTTTTAGCTCCCGCCGTCACCGTAGGTGAGTCGGAGGGAGCTATGGATTCTACCTCCGTTTTTTTTGGCCTCTTCTTTTGCCTATAACTTTGTAAGAAAATAAGCTAGGATAACAATTTTTGGTATGTGGGTTACTTCCAGGTGGATAATGGACAGGTTAAAATATTTTTAATCTGAATTCTATACGCAAGGTCGCAGAGGAGAAATTGATGATGTTACGGCGTTGGGCCGTCCGTAAACAATTCGTTTCCGGAGCATATCTCTGAAAGTACTTGTCCAATTGTCTTCAAATTTTACACACAACACCCCTAGGCGGTCTAGTTGTGCCTTTTGGGGTATTTGAACTTTGACCTACTGCTGGTTCAGAACTATGACCTATTTAGACGTTTTGACGCGCACTTCGTTTCCGGAGCAGATCTCGAAAAGTACTGGGCCGATGACAGTCATATTGCACATACATGTTCTCTAAGGTCCCTAGTTGTACCTTTTCAAGTTTTTGGACCTTGACCTTGAAGTTGACCCAGCACTTTGACCTAATTTATAACATCGGTAAATCCGACTGAAAGATTTTGCGGATTATCATGAAAACCGCTCAAGATAGCTACACCATTACTATAAAACAAATTGTGAGGTTTCAGGAGAGGATGCATCTTGAAAATTTCAAGTCGATAAAATTGAAAATAGCCGCCTATCGGCCATCATTCACTTCGACAGGCCTGATATTGCGGAATATCATAAAAACCGCTCAAGATAGCTACACCATTAATATGAAATAAATTGTAAGGTTTCAGGAGAGGATGCGTCTTGAAAAATTTCAAGTTGATAAAATTCAAAATGGCCGCCTATCGGTCATTATTCACCTCGACAGGCCTGATATTGTGGAATATCATGAAAACCGCTCAAGATATCTACACCATTACTATAAAACAAATTGTGAGGTTTCAGGAGAGGATGCATTTTGAAAAAATTCAACTTGTCCAAGTTCAAAATGGCCGCCAATTGGCCATTATTCACTTTCACATGGCCGTTATTTGGTAAACCGTGCTAGATGGCTAGACCATTACTATAAAACAAAATGTGTGATTTCAAGAGAGGATGCATCTTGAAAAAATTCGACTCAATAAAATTCAAAATGGCCACTTATCAGCCATTATTCACTTTCACATGGCCGTTATTTGGTCAACCGTGCTAGATGGCTAGACCATTACTATAAAGCGAAATGTGAGATTTCAGATGAGGATGCATCTTGAAAAAAATTGACTTGATCAAATTTAAAATGGCCGCCTTTTCGGCCATTATTCATTTTCACATGGCTGTATTTGGTAAACCGTGCTAGATGGCTAGACCATTACCTGATTACTATAAAACAAAATGTGAGTTTTCAGGGGAGGATGCACCCTGAAAATTTTTAACTTGTGAATTAAAAATGGCCGACAATCAGCATTATTCACCTCGATAGGCCTGATATCAGGTAAACCGTGCTAGATAGCTAGACCATTACTATAAAACAAAATGTGACGTTTCGAGAGAGGATGCCTTTTAAAAACTTTCGACTCAATCGAATTCAAAATGGCCGCCTATCGGCCAGTATTTACTTTCACATTGCTGATATTTGGTAAACCGTGTTAGATAGCTGGACCATTACTATAAAACAAAATGTGAGATTACAAGAGAGGATGCATCTTGAAAAAAATTTACTGATCAAATTCAAAATGGCCGCCTATTGGCCATTATTCACTTTTACATAGCCGGTTTTTTGTAACCGTACTAGATGGCTAGACCATTACTAAAAAACAATATGTGAGATTTCAGGAGAGTATGCATCTTGAAAAATTTTGACTCGATCAAATTCAAAATGGCCTCCTATCGGCCATTATTCACTTTCACATGGGCGATATTTGGTAAACCGTGCTAGATGGCTAGACCATTACTATAGAATGAAATGTGAGATTTCAGCTGAGAATGCATCTTGGAAAATTTCGACTTGATCAAATTCAAAATGGCCGCCTTTAGGCCATTATTCACTTTCACATGGCCGATATTTGGTAAACCGTGCTAGATAGCTAGACGATTACTATAGAATGAAATGTGAGATTTCAGCTGAGGATGCATCTTGAAAAATTCTGACTCGATCAAATTTAAAATGGCCCCCTATCGGCCATTATTTACTTTTACATGCCCAATATTTTGCAAGCTGTGTTAGATGTTAGTCCATTACTATAAAACAAAATTTGAGGTTTCGGGGGAGGATGCACCCAAGTTTTTAACTAATTTATATCGAATTCAAAATGACCGTAAATCAGCTATTAGTTACCTCAATTGGCCTGATATCGGGTAAACCGTGCCAGATAGGTAGACCATTACTGGGATACTGATTATAGGATCATTAATTTCAATGGAGGTTTGCAATCTCTGACAGACTGTCTAGTTCTTATCTTACTCTTAGACTGGGCTTCTTAGACCTAGTTGTCTTGCGTCTTGATTTTTGACCTAGCCTAGGACTACATTAATAACCCTACACAAAATTGCTTAAATCAAATTCTAATTCGGAGCGGGAGCTCCTGGACTTATGTAGTCTTGTATTTTTTTAATTTGTTTAAAACTGAAATTTTAACCCAGCTATGGAATTTTATTCACATTATAAGTTTCTAAGCTTACTATTTCGCCATACTCAAATGAAAAATCAAAGTGAACACTCTTTTACAAAGCCGAAACTGACATTTTTCAGAGATGTCCGTACGACATATTCCAAACTGTCCGTACGACATGTTGTTTTCATTTTTTTATTGTGACCTTGTCTATTAACAAATAAAACTGTTAGAATTATGTTTTCTCACTCTTTAGAACACCCTGAGAAATTTATCTAACGAGATGTGGGGAAAAAATCATTGCTCAACTCACAGAGTTTTTGAACTAAACATGAATTTTCAAATATTACTGTTTTTTGTGCGTCCGTACGACATCTCACGTTTCCTCTGATTTAAGACGATCTGTGTTATTTTCGGTCAGATTTTTTTTCTACATATATTTGTACATGGAGTCTATGTGAAACTGAATATGTTTTTTTTTTCTAGCCCTGAAATTATTTGCGTAAGCTGAGATAGAATCTCTGGATGTCCGTACGACATCCATTGAATCGCCCTGAAGTGATTTTTTCTAAATGTGTGTCCCACTCTAAGAAAAGCCTCCAACTTTTTTGTTGATGTTCCAATAATTTCAAGTGAAAAATGCATACATTTTTTTTTAATTCACCACTCATCCCCATGGAAATTTAATTATCAACCCTTTAGCTGACAGTGACCGTAAATAAATAGTTCTAGTTTGACACTTCATTTTGTTCTTCCTAAAAATTTCAAATACAATAAGTACATAACAGCAAAAAATAGTTCTTCTAATGTCAGCTGATAGCAAAATAACTAATGTGCAGCATTACACACAAATCACAGTGACAGTGAAGCTACATGGGCTATTCCTGAAGGTTAAATAAATCATTAGAAATAGCAATGTCAAATTTGAATGTAATCACACAAATGGTTCATGAGATATTGTGTTCACAAAATGATTTCCCATGTAAACAGATAAACATGTGAATTTTTTTTGATGGTATAACCTTCAGTGGGCGCTAAATCAATTTGTGGAGATGGTGGAAAATAATTAATCACCATGATCATCCTGTACTATCAGGGATAGTACAGGATCAGTTCAGGATCGTTCAGCACCTAATCTTGATAATGGTGCTTCTCCATGTGTACTTATCTTGGGACAGCAGCCAGTGTTACCCGGTCAACATTGATTGTACTTCCATCACTCAGAAACACATCTTATGTTAATTGTTTTAGTTCTAAATTACTGTTTACAAGGATCAATAACACCTAAACATAACATTTGGCCGATTTAAGGTGCTCGCAAGAAATGACAAATATTTTACAATATTACGATATGCTCATCACTACAAAATATCAGTTTGACTGTTTCAAACCTTTACCACGAACCTTCTCATCAGACCACACAGCCTGCACAAACACCTTTCCAGACACCCACCCACAGGTACTGCTTTTCTACCGAAAATATTTTCTAAACTACCTGACAAGTTGGGATATTCAGACATTTGGGATATTCGGACAAACTACGCGAGATATTGTTAATCGCACGTAATTTGGACTCAAATTCAAATGTAACACGTGATTTTATTCTCACAAAACACAGTGCATGCGACCATGCGATGTGTATGCGATCTTTATAATTATTTAACTTAACATCCATCTCTTCAAGATTCACACAAAGTCCGTTATCAAATGTCTGTACATTAAACCAAGAAGCATTTCTGCCTCATGCTTTACCAGCATGACTTAAAACTTTTGCCGGGGTCCATACATCTGATTCATTTTCCCTGAACATGATCTCGTCAGATATTTTAATGTGTTTATACAGGTAGTTAACATTTTCACATGCCGCCTCATGATTTTTCTGTCTATCAATTGCACTGACATTTTCTTGTTATTTTCTTAGTGCACACCACCTTGTACAATAGGCATTTAAATTTCATTAGAATTACTTTGGTCAGACTCAAGATCACTTTCATGATCGCATTCTACTGACCACTAGTTACCTTGCACACAGGTGCAGGCTCAACTCTTATATTAGGTTTTTGAATAGATGCATATTATTCACCTATTAGCACAACCTGATTTATATAAATTCGAAGCACAAATGAGTCATGTCTTATGAAAATAACTTTACCATCCTGCACTATCACTTCAGCAGGACCAAGCCACTGTACATTGTCTTCTCTTTGTAGTGGACCTGATCACCTGGCTGATATGAGCGCTCAATAATAATCTTATTTTATGTCTGATTGCATGTCTCACACGTTCACGTTTTTATCGTACATGTATTACAATGTCACTTAAAAGACCTTTTGTGCCGAAAAGTGACGTAAAGCAATAATTTACTACTACTACTCACACGTTCACTTGCGGCTGCTTCAACAAATGCCTTTGTAGCGGCATTTAAACTCTGAAAATGTTTCAAGAACACCTCTCCATTATTTATTTATTTATTTGTTTATTTATTTGCATGGAAAAAAAATTACAGTTACAATATGTACAATAAAATACACATATAATATAAAATTAATAAAATTGCATAAAAGTATAAAAGTACTTGTGTGTATAATAATTTTGCATGCTAGGAAGTGGGATAGGCAGTATATACCCAGTAATTCCACCCCTGTTAGTTTTGACATTACGAGCATTGTCTACATAATGCACACTTACATACATGAACCCATGTGCAGGTGTTGTTTACATTAAAATTCGATTCTAAAATATCGTTAAAATATGTAGACAGTAGTTAAGCTTTTCTTAAAACCAAGTAATGTGCTTGCACTTTTAACACTCTCGGGAAGCTTGTTCCAACTATATACAACTCTGTTAAAATAAAATTTTCTAGATTGCTCAGTTTTACATCGTGTTATTGGAAAATTTGATGATTCAGATTGTCTAGTACTTCGCTGGTCATTTCTAAAATGTACACTGTCTGGAGGTAATGAGCGAGGATCTTGAATAAATTTGTATAACTGACACAGGTCTGATATATCTCGTCTGTATGATAAAGGAAGCATATTAAGTCTATCGAGGCGATCCGGGTAGGTATGTGGGGATTCATAACCGAACATAAATTTAGTATAAGATCTCTGAATTCGTTCCAATGTCTGTATCTGAGATTTTGAAAAGGAGTTCCATACTGGTATAGCATATTCAAGTTGGGGCATAACAATAGAACTGTAAAGTTGTTGTAAGACACTTACAGGTGCTGAGTGACCTACAGTCCGTTTAATTAAACCTGTCAACTTTCTAGCGTTTGCTGTGGTGTATCTGATGTGTTTATCCCACGATAATTTTGTATCAAGAAATATACCAAGGTCTTTAACTTCATTTACAGTACTAAGGGTGACATCATTCATAGTGTACTTGAAAGGTTGATGTTGATTTGACTGATTGATGGATAGTACAAAACACTTTTCAATTTTAAATGACATTCCCCATTCTACAGACCATTTGAAGAGGTGATTTATATCGTCTTGAAGTTCTTGACAATTTTGAACTTTTGTTATTCTACGGTAACACTTGCTGTCGTCTGCAAACAATGCTATCGTAGAATGCCTCAATTTGAGGGGCATGTCATTTATGTATAAAATAAACAATAGTGGGCCCAGTATTGAGCCCTGAGGTACACCACTAGTCACTTCTAGCCATGAGGAACTTTTACCCTCCAAGACTACACGTTGCTGTCTGTTTGTGAGATATGAATTTAGCCATTTTAACAGATTTCCATATATGCCGAAACTTTGTAATTTTTCAATCAGTAGGTCATGAGGGACTTTATCAAATGCCTTTTCGAAATCTAAATATACCATATCAACTTGTTCTCCTTTAATGACAGATTTTTGAATATCATGTAGCACCTGTAGCAATTGAGTGACTGTTGAGCGCCCTTTCATAAATCCATGCTGTAGAGTATATATTTGGTCATGTAATAATGGATATATTCTGTTGAAGATACAACGTTCGGCTACTTTACTTGCCACGGACAATAACGAAATTGGTCTATAGTTAGTTATGTCCGATTTGTCACCTGATTTATAGATGGGACAAATATTTGCGCTCCTCCAATTTTCAGGAAATTGACCTAATTCTAATGATTTGTTTATTAAAGCACACAGTGATGGTGCAAGAGAATTTGCACACTGACTTAGAACGATGGGTGGAATTTCGTCTGGACCAGAAGATTTATTTTTATCCAAAGATTTCAAAATAGTGTGTACTTCTTCAATTGTAATTTGGAAATTTCCTAAAGAGGGCAACTTACATTTTTCGACATCTGGACATTTATTATTTATATCTCTCTTGTTAAAGACAGACTGGAAAAAGCTATTGAACATGTTAGCAATATCCTGGTTTGTCTCACCAGTCTTACCATTAAAATGCATCAAATCAGGAATGACATTACATTTTTTACGACATTTTATGTATGACCAAAATCTTTTAGGGTTTTTCTTTGTAAGTTCACCAAGATTATTGATGAAGTCTTTGTGCTTTCTACGTAATGTATTCTTCATTTTATTTCTAATTTTCTTATAAGTGTTCCAGTGTTCTAAGTTATCAGAATTTAGTGCTCTTTTCTTTAAACGATTTCTTATATTTCGTAGTTTAGCACACTCTTTATCGAACCACGTGACTGATTTAGAATTATTAACTCTTACTTTAGGAACATACTCTTCGATTGATTTACTTAAAGTATTCATCCATATAGACAAAGCTTCATCAATATTCGTGGCTTCAATTACTCTATCTTCAAGGTTAGAAGTGTTGATTTTCATTTCAATGTCAGACCAGTTTACATTCTTATAATTGTCACCTGTCACCTGAATTGTCACCTGAATTGTCACCTGATTTATAGATGGGACAAATATTTGCGCTCCTCCAATTTTCAGGAAATTGACCTAATTCTAATGATTTGTTTATTAAAGCACACAGTGATGGTGCAAGAGAATTTGCACACTGACTTAGAACGATGGGTGGAATTTCGTCTGGACCAGAAGATTTATTTTTATCCAAAGATTTCAAAATAGTGTGTACTTCTTCAATTGTAATTTGGAAATTTCCTAAAGAGGGCAACTTACATTTTTCGACATCTGGACATTTATTATTTATATCTCTCTTGTTAAAGACAGACTGGAAAAAGCTATTGAACATGTTAGCAATATCCTGGTTTGTCTCACCAGTCTTACCATTAAAATGCATCAAATCAGGAATGACATTACATTTTTTACGACATTTTATGTATGACCAAAATCTTTTAGGGTTTTTCTTTGTAAGTTCACCAAGATTATTGATGAAGTCTTTGTGCTTTCTACGTAATGTATTCTTCATTTTATTTCTAATTTTCTTATAAGTGTTCCAGTGTTCTAAGTTATCAGAATTTAGTGCTCTTTTCTTTAAACGATTTCTTATATTTCGTAGTTTAGCACACTCTTTATCGAACCACGTGACTGATTTAGAATTATTAACTCTTACTTTAGGAACATACTCTTCGATTGATTTACTTAAAGTATTCATCCATATAGACAAAGCTTCATCAATATTCGTGGCTTCAATTACTCTATCTTCAAGGTTAGAAGTGTTGATTTTCATTTCAATGTCAGACCAGTTTACATTCTTATAATTGTAAATACAGCGTGTGGTACACAAGCGCTTGGGCTTTGACGGGACAGGCATCATTAGTGCTGGGGGGGGGGGGGGGGTGGGGGGTGGGGGGTGTTTAAAACAGAACCTAGCATTATCGGGTTTACACTGTCTCCCCCCCCCCCGTAGCACTGCTGTGCCCCGTGCTATATTGTGCAGATGGTGTAAATGATAAACACTCGTTCTGTCAAAAACTCACTTAGAACGCTCTGCTACCACTGTTAATCTCACGTAATTTAGACCCAAATGCAGTCAAATGTAACACATGATTTTATTCTCACAAAACACATGGTATAGGCCCTACGACCACATATTTGTGTACGGTCTCACGAAATTTATTCAACAGTTTCTCTTTTTTTTTTCCCTCATGCCTTATCACCATACCCTCACATCATCATCTGTATGTTTATTATGTCTCCCCTCTGTACACAGAGGATGGAACATATTGCTTTAACCCCTGTCCGCTCAGTCTGTATCAGTTTGTCTCCATGGTCTGTGCAAGGATACTATTCATTTCTCTCCAGCGCTTTCAATGTCCAAGTGGTCAAACATGAGAAGTTGACCCAATGTTGGGCTAATGTTGGTCCACCGTCTACGACGCTGAGTCAACATTAGCCCAGTATTGGGTTACCGTGTCGTGTTTGGCGCCAATGTGTGTCTGCATGTGGGTCAGCTTCACAGACGGCGGGCAACATTAACCCAGCTTTGGTTCAAAGCATCGCGTCCGTACCGCCAGCATGCAGGTACCGGCAGCATGAAGTACTGACTAGGACTGAATGGATACTGGCCAGCACCGGCGACGCTGGCCTAACATTTAACAGACATTGGGTTGGTGTCGGCTTGTTATCGCCACCAAAAGTAAGAAATACCAGACCAGCTGCTATTCCCAGCGAACACAAAACATTTGTATAACATTTGTACAATGTCGGCCCAACGTCTTCGATGTTGGTCCAACATTGTATAAATGTTATACAAATGTTCTGTGTTTACTGGGTTGAACGCAGCCCAGCAAACACGAGACGTTGAACCAGTGCTGGTTTGATGCTAGGCCAACGTCACAGACGGTGGGCCAGCATTGGACCAGCATTGGGTCAACGTCTTGTTTGCTGGGAGTGTTGACAAGTGTTTCATTACCTGCTCGGCAGGCGAAGGAGGATTCTGGTCACATCAGCGTTCGTCACATGTCACGTCTTTTGTCAGTGACACTTGGCTATTGTTAGCTCCCGCCGTCACCGTAGGTGAGACGGAGGGAGCTATGGATTTTACCTCCGTTCTGTTTTTTACCTCTTCTTTTGCCTATAAATTTGCAAGAAAATAAGCTAGGATATAGTCCAGGAATTTTAGGCATTTTTAGGGGTAAAGATAGAAAAAAATAATATAAAGCTGAAAAGTTTAGGTGTTGTTCAGATGATCATCCTTAATGACCTGTAAAAAGTCCCAAAGTTTTCCAGGAGCGGAACATGTTTTTTTGCGAAAATCCAAAATGGCCACCAGAGGCCATTCAAAAATTGTAATACACGAAGAAGTTAACATACAATCCTTTGTAATACCTCTTTTTCAGTTGATTTTTTACAGGGAACTCATTTCAGGTCTTGTTTTTAATTTTTAAAGCCTTATTCGTGTTTTGTTTGCAAAAATCCAAAATGGGCGCCTGATACAATACTGAAATTGTAACTTATGAAGAAATTCAAATATATTCTTTTGTAATATCTTTTTTTCTGCTTAATTTTTTCACGAGAAACCCAATTTGGTCCTATTTTAACATTGTAAAGCTCATGTCATTCCACAGTTCAAAATGGCCGCCATTGAGGAAAACGAATAATTTCAGAAATTATGTCATTTTTTGTCTACATATTTTTTTATTTGGAATCATAGTGACAGTGAAAAGTATTTCTGGAATCAAGAGTTGTTATGCTGTTTGGTTTAGTCCAGTAAATTGTCCTTGAGGTTTCTCCAGCCTTTCATGTGATAATAATAATAATAATAAATTAAGATGCATGAAATTATTACGGTGACAACAGCGTGCGTTGTGCCATTGTGCATGTCTCAATCAGATATGAAAAAGGATTTAAAAAAACAGATTGGGAAGCAAGAAATTGGAATGCGTTTTTGCGGACATGTGTTCAGTGTGGTCACTGACAAGTATCTGTTGAACGGGTCAGTTTAATAGCAGACATCTTAAAAAATAGCGGGCATTGTAATTTTTTG
The DNA here is from genome assembly GCA_964017125.1 of Flabesymbios commensalis. Taxonomy (NCBI): domain Eukaryota; kingdom Metazoa; phylum Annelida; class Polychaeta; order Terebellida; family Flabelligeridae; genus Flabesymbios; species Flabesymbios commensalis. Next base: position 45,019,150 of record OZ024907.1, read on the forward strand.
TATGGAGAAAAATACTATGTTATAATGCATAAACACAGTCAGGCTTATCTAACGAAGAACAACCATATGTCTTTAGATACACTAAAATAACTTTCATAATATAATAATAAATATTATTTTTTGTGGTGTTTATTTTTTTAGTTTGACAGGTTTGGTGATTTGTTTGTCAAAATATGGAAACAAAAATGTATCAATTTAGAAATTGTAAACATGTTAAAACATGTTAAAACATAACAATATCAAATACAAACTAAACAATCGTATGAGTAACGTCAGTAAAATAATTCACGTAGGCCTATTATTACATATTATGGTGGTCATATTGAAAAATCACGATCATTTTAATTTAAGGTTTGGCTAATATGCTGTTCTCACAGTACCCTCAGGTGCATACACAGACCAATTTTGGTTGCGTTATCACCATTGATAAATTGATAAATTGACATGTTTATATGCCCCATTGAGGTTTTAGGATATAGACCTACCCAGCTGAACCACACTACAAAATATCTGCCATCTATGCACATGCCGTTATTTCAAGCTTTACGTTGCTTTCTGCACAATCATGACAATATCGCGAAAGAAGGAACGGACTTAATGCCCTACTCTTATCTTATAGAATTCACTGCACACTCCATGCCTTTGAACAGTTTGGAGCACTGTATAGGCACAACCTCGATAACTAACATCCGACCCGACGAGGCTCATGGTAAACCCTTGCCTATGACTTGTAGGCTCGGGTTTGAGACCTTGCCTAGGACGCTGCGGGCTCGGGTGTGAGTCATTGCCTAGGACCTTGGCGGCTCGAGTGTAAGTCCTTGCCTAAGACCATGCGGGCTCACGCTAAATCCTTGTCTATGACTTAAAGGCTCGGGTTTGAGACCATGCCTAGGACGCTGCGGGCTCGGGTGTGAGTCCTTGCCTAATACCATGCGCGCCTATGATAATCCTTGCCTATGAGCTCTAGGCTCGGATGTGAATCCTTGCCTAGGACCTGTATGGTCAGGTGTGATACCTTGCCCTGGACATTGTGGACTCGAGTGTGAGTTCTTGATTAGGACACTACGGGCTCGGGTGTGATTCCTTGCCCATGGACCATACACGTGTGTGTGTGGGTCCTTGCCTAGTCAATGGGGGCTCGGTTGTGAGACCTTGTCTAGGACATGTAGGCTCGGGTGTGAGTCTTTGCCTAGGACAATGCAGCCTTGTGTGTGAGACCTTGCCTATGACCCTGTGGACTCGAGTGTGAGCCCTTGCTCAGGACATTTTCTTAGGACCCCAGCTGAAACAGTAGTAAATAACATGTATCACTGACATACCTAATGTAGAAGAATTCCATGGCAACAGATTACCACCAACAGGCTGGGGATGTCAATTTTAAAATAAAAACCTGTAACCAGTTTTCACGGAGCTTGATGCAGCACCTCCTAAATTGATGAAAATGATTAGGTGTGGTTGCCAAAGTTGGTCGCATGTTAAGATGCAGCAGGTCTGCGAGGTACACAAGCTGAATGGGAACTGGGTACAGAAAGTCATCTCGAATTAATGAAATTCAGGTTGATGATTAGGGAAAAAATGGCATAACTCTCTCAGACTAATGTTGTTTGATTGATTGAATATGATGTTTTGGCTATTATGTATTAGGAAATAAATACACTAAAATGTGTACTGCATATTTTTTTTGGATATAGAGTTATTTGTTATTGGTCATTAATTACTGGTAATTAATAGATTTGAAAGCTTATATGTATCTCGAATACGAATGACAATTGCTCCAAATGAAACCTTGAATGGCGGCAATCTTGGATTTATTCTTTAGCGAAACCTTAAAAATTACTAATAACTTCAGAAATGAATTCAACATTAAAAATTCTGTGGAAATGAGGTATAACATTAAAACATACGTCTAATAGTTCAGGAAATACAACTTCAACATAGCGCTTGGCGGCTATTTTGAATTTTGTCAAAAAAATATGTTCCGCTCCGGGAAAAACCTTGCGACTTTTTACAGTTATTAAAGGAGATCATACTGGTAGTCTATAAATTTAAAAGCTTATATGTATCTCAAATACTAATGACAATAGACTTGCTCCCAATTAAACATTAAATGGCAGTCATCTTGGATTTATTCTTTACCGAAACCCTAAAAGTTACTACTAGTTTCAGAAATGAATTCCGCATTAAAAATCATGTGGAAATGAGGTATTACAAAAAAATATATGTCAAATAGTTCATGAATTACAACTTAAACATGGCGTTTGGCGGCCATTTTGAATTTTGTCAAAAAAAAGGATGTTCCGCTCAGGGGAAACTTCGGGACTTTTTACAGGTAATAAAGCAGGACACAATGAACACTTCCTGAAATTTTCAGCTTTATATTATTTTTTTCCATTTCAAAACCTAAAATTCCTGGACTAATAACAATTTTTGGTATGTCGGTTACTTCCAGGTGGATAATAGACAGGTTAAAATATTTTTAATTATTCAAGGTCGCAGAGGAGAAAATGATGATGTTACGGCGTTGGGCCGTTGGGCCGTTCGTGAACATTTCGTTTTCGGAGCATATCTTTGAAAGTACTTGTCCGATTGTCTTCAAATTTGACACACAACACCTCTAGGGGGTCTAGTTGTGCCTTTTGGGGTATGTGAACTTTGACCTATTTTTTGGTTCAGATCTATGACCTATTTAGACGTTTTGACACACACTTTGTTTCCTGAGGAGATCTCGAAAAGTACTGGGCCGATTACAGTCATATTGCACATACATGTTCTCTAAGATCCCTAGTTGTGCCTTTTCAGGTTTTTGGCCCTTGACCTTAAAGTTGACCCAGCACTTTTACCTAATTTATAACATCGGTACATCCGACTGAAATATTTTGCGGAATATCATGAAAACCGCTCAAGATAGCTACACCATTACTATAAAACAAATTGTAAGGTTTCAGGAGAGGATGCATCTTGAAAAATTTCAAGTGGATAAAATTTAAAATGGCCGCCAATCGGCCATTATTCACCTGAACAGGCCTCATATTGCGGAATATCACGGAAACTGCTCAAGATAGCTACATTACTATAAAACAAATTGTAAGGTTTCAAAAGAGGATGCATTTTGAAAAATTTCAACTTGATCAAGTTCAAAATGGCCGCCTATTGGCCATTATTCACCTCGACAGGCCTGATATTGGATAAACCATGCTAGATAGCTAAACCATTACTATAAAACAAAATGTGAGATTTCAGGAGAGTATGCTTCTTGAAAAAATTCGACTTGAACAAATTCAAAATGGCCGTTCTTCGGTAAACCGTGCTAGATGGCTAGACCATTATTATAAAACGAAATATGAGATTTCAGATGAGAATGCACCTTGAAAAATGTTGACTTATTCAAATTCAAAATGGCCGCCTTTTCGGCCATTATTCATTTTCGCATGACCGATATTTGGTAAACCGTGCTAGATGGCTAGACCATTAATATTAAGCCAAATGTGAGTTTTTTTGGTAGGATGCACCCTGAAATTGTTTAACTTCTGAATTCAAAATGGCCGAAAATCAGCATTATTTACCTCGATAGGCCTGATATCAGGTAAACCGTGCTAGATAGCTAGACCATTACTATAAAACAAAATGTGACGTTTCCGGAGAGGATGCCTTTTAAAAACTTTCGACTCAATCAAATTCCAAATGGCCGCCTATCGGCCACTATTTACATTGCTGATATTTGGTAAACCGTGTTAGATAGCTAGACCATTACTATAAAACAAAATGTGAGATTTCAGGAGAGGATGCATCTTGAAAAAATTTGATTCGTTTAAATTTAAAATGGCCGCCTATCGGCCATTATTCACTTTTACATGGTCGTTATTTAGTAAACCGTACTAGATTGCTAGACCATTACTTTAAAACAAAATGTGAGATTTCAGGAGAGGATGCATCTTGAAAAAATTCGACTTGATCAAATTCAAAATGGCTGCCTTTAGGCCATTATTCACTTTCACATGGCCGTTATTTGGTAAACCGTGCTAGATGGCTAGACCATTACTATAAAATAAAATGTGAAATTTCAAGAGAGGATGCATCTTGAAAAATTTAGACTCGATCAAACTCAAAATAGCCGCCTGCCTATCGGCCATTATTTACATTCACATGCCCAATATTTTGCAAACTGTGTTAGATGCTAGTCCATTACTATAAAACAAAATGTGAGGTTTCGGGGGACGATGCACCCTGACATTTTTAAACTAGTCTCTATCGAATTCAAAATGACAGTAAATCAGCCATTATTTACCTCGATTGGCCTGATATCGGGTAAACCGTGCCAGATAGGTAGACCATTACCGGGATACTGATTAGGATCATTAATTTCAATGGAGGTTTGCAATCTCTGACAGACTGTCTAGTTCTTATCTTCTTCTTCTAAGACTGAGTCTCTTAGACCTAGAACTGTCTTGCGTCTTGATTTTTGACCTAGCCTAAGACTACATTAATAACCCTACACAAAATTGCTTAAATCAAATTCTAATTCGGAGCGGGAGCCCCTGGACTTATGTAGTCTTGTTACTCTATGGACTATCTGACGCGGGGATAGTGGAGCTGTGTGGAAGGCTGGGCATGCCTGGGCGTAAATCCCCTGGAAATGCCCAGAACCCCCTTATTGGGCGAGTGAAGGGGAACATTCGCAACAACCCACCATGCCTTATCACCCCATCCTCACATCATCATCTGTACATTATTCATATCACCATAGGACTGCACTATTTTTATCGTATTACAATGTCACTTAAATGACTATTAGTGCCGAGAAGTCATGTAAAGCAACAATTTACTATGACTACTACTTTTTGGGCAAGTGAAGGAAAACACTTACTCTCAACATTTTTCCCACATTTCATCTTATTAATGGACCGCACTGGTTTTTTTTGGATTACAATGTCACTTGAATCACAATTAGTGCCAAAAATCGATGTAAAGCAATAATTTATTACTGCTACTGCGAATCATGATGGTGAACTAATACAGATGTAAATCTGTATTAGATCGCCAGCTGATTTGGCACTGTCGTGTTATTCTGTGATAGAGTGTGTCAATTCGCCCCCGAAATCTCACTATTCTCGAACGTTCGCCAAGCCAGTATGGATGTTTTACACTGTTCAAACGTACTGCCAACACGAATAAAACCCATTCGTTGTAGTTTTAATCGGTACTAATCAGTTCTTTGCATTTCGCATTGCACTTCGTATTACTTCACTGCGCAACGGTTTTGTTTGCATTAGAAGAGTGGCGATGAGCAAGGAATACAGAAAGAACTAATTCGACGCAAAACTCTACAGATACGGTTGTCATTATTCGTCGTACCGGTACTAAATCTTGCTATTTACGATCTGGAGATAAAATGCAGTGCAATACATCTGGCTTTCACAACTTCATCCCATGGATGTTCTGCGCTTTTGATCTACCACCCCTCTCCGGATGGTACATGAATGCACTCGAGTCTGGTTTGAAACTGTCTATTGCCCTAGATATTATGCAGCAGTAATTCACCCCATCCCGGAGTCAGTAATAATACGTCACAAAACAAATTACAAGTTTTACATTTTTCATGAAAAAGCTTTCTTTTTAGTGAAATAAGTTTCTAATTAAAATAAATACACATTGCAACGATATACATGATATAGCACCGTCCAACATTGACATCGTTGTTCTCCTCCAGATCTCGTAATAATCCAGACAGGCACACTTATTCGAATTCAAACTATACCATACCAGTGCACTTCTTACAGTTAAATTTATAAATTTTACATTAACCAGACCATTAGATCGATTGGGAGCACGTGTAGATGTGCGTCTTCACGAACGCTAAGTTCTCCAGAATCCACTTGTGCCGGGTGGTGTACTCTGAGGCACCATCCCCAGACTAGGGTGCACTTTTGCAAACGTTGTCCTCATGATTTGCAACAGGTGCTACGTCAGACTAGGATTAAATTTTAACCTTTTGAATCATCCATTTTCTCAGATCCTCTTAGGTAGTAATATTCTTTCACCAACTCTATTTACCGTTAAAATAAACAGTATAGTTGATGCTTTACCAGAAGGTATTGGAAACTCTATATGTTGATGATCTGGCTGTTTACTGCCAGTCCAGGGGGGGGGGGGTCCAGGGTGTTACCTTCTCGTGGTCCCCTTGGTAACTTTTTTTTGAAGGCTGAACAACCTGTTTGCTGTGGGTTGCACCCCGTATAGGTGGGAGAAGGGATCCTGGTGGTTGAGGGCGTAGGAGCCTGCGTACTTCATACTCCCAACACACCACTTTGGCCCTTATCTCGGGGGGGGGGGGGGAGTGTCACCTCCGCGTGGTCCCTCCTAGGCAACTTATTAGAAGGCCAAGAGCACCCAGTCCTTGTGACAGATGTATATTTAGAGATTTGTTTATTTTTTTGCGTTCTATTTGTAACTTTTTTCTCATGTGTGGACTGTTTTCGTGCATGTTGATGTTCTGCTTCACTTTCTAATGTTTAGGTTCAGATCAATTTGTGTCGTAAAGTTTCTTTCTCATGTGTTTTTTATGTTTACTTTCCAATAGTTCATTTCATTGTTTAAATGGTTTCTCTGTGGTGTCCTTTTACTTACTTACATTCAAGGGAAGCTGCAGCCTCCACGCGTCTGGCCATAATCTTCGGGCGGATTGCCAGCGGTATAGCCTGGTTCCTCTGTTCAACAGTGGTGCTAATGCAGCTGATGTATCAGTACATGTACTGTCAGTGCAGTGTCACTACAGTGCAGGCACTTATGTTGGCCGTGGTAGCCCTGAAACAACCGCGGACTATCCTACACGACGATAGCGGAGTCGTGTTTTGTAGGAAAAAAATCTGAGTCTCTGGACGTCTGGGCATGCCTAGGAGAAAGCTCCTATACATGCCCAGAACCTCTTATTGAGTAGTGAAGGACACTCACAACAACCCACCCTCACGTCAGCATCTGTTCATCATTTATCTCATTAAAGGAATGCTCTGTTTTTATCGTATTACAATGTCACTGAAACTACCATTAGTGCCGAAAAGTGACGTAAAGCAACAATTTACTACTACAACTTCTTTTTACGAAACTTATTATACCAAAAATGGTGTGTTTTTTTAACATCCAATCCGCTCAAATGGCCACCGGTGACGTCAAATTACATACTTATTTACTTACTGACCAATAATTCAATTGCTATATAAAACAGTTTGTTACATTCGTATCAATTCTCAGCACAAGAGTAGTTGTACAGCTTATACCGGTAGAATAAAAACTGTTAATAGAACATTTTTTATATTACGAATAATTGACATAAAAAGTTAGTACACATAGCCTAAATATTTGCCTGCATATAGTGTACTTTATTGTATGTCATATTCAGGGGTACTGGGATGATTGCTAGTAGTACTTTTCGCCCCCATCCGGGGAGGGTCATTAGGGATCTGTTTCGTCTGTTGGATGCTGTGTACGGCATTGTACGGAAGCACTAGTCTACAGCAATCATACAAGGGCGGCTGCAGCCTCCTCGTATCTGGCTATAACCTTCGGGCGGATTGCCAGTGGCGTACCCTGGTTCCTCCGGCAATAGCGTGTTTGACATTAGGTCTCCCACGTGAGATATATGGAGTTACCCAGAGGGAGTGATCCTTCCTATTGTTACTCTGGGGACTATCCGACCCGAGGATAGCAGAGCTGCGCGAAATGCCACAGCGTTTCATCATTAACCCTTTCACCACTGAAGCCCGTTTTTATGTGCTGAATGCCATAGCATTCAGCACATAAAAACGGGCTTCAAGGGTGAAAGGGTTAAATTGTACAGCGAAACTCAAGTCTCCGGCCGTCTGGGCATGTCTGGGGGTATATCCCCTAGACATCCCCGGAACCCTTTATCGGGCGAGCGAGGGAAAACGCTCTCAATAACCCACCATGTCCTATCACCCCCACCCTCACATCATCATCTGTACATCATTCATCTCATCAATTGACTACAACGTTTTTATCGTATTATAATGTCACTTAAAAGACCTTTTGTGCCGAAAAGTGCCGTAAAGCAATGATTTACTACTACTACTATGTCATATTCACCCTCTGCAATCTTGTCATGCATGATACATGTACTCTTTCTAACATGGTGTCCTGCTTTCTAATGAGCCGTTATCAAATGCATATGACGACCAGTAATTCAGAGTTTTTGCATATTTAACTATTGTAAGAGTGCTCTATTTTTTGTTCAGGTCTTTTATGAATAGGTGCTGTACCACCTTGCAAACACATACATACGAATTGTGTTGCCTAAAGTAAAATAGATGTCTGCTCACGAAATATCGGCGTGAAAATGGACACTATTGTTGATTTTATTTCAACATGGATAAACCTACAGCATTTTTTTTTTTTTTTGAAATACACTATTATTTCATAAATCAAACCACTATTTCATCTTATCATATATTGGCATCCAAATCTACAATATTCGACAATATATTTTTAAAAAGTGTCCTGCTTTCTAACAATTTTATTTTAGGGACGTCTTACTTTCTAAGAAAAAAAAGAGTAAGTTAGAAAAAAGTGCAGTATCTCAATATACATGTACTTTGTTGGATATCGTAGATTTTTCAGAATACTATTTGAGCAGATGAAATAACTATTTTATGTATTGCACAATAATGTACTTTTGATAGTGGTTATTGCGGCAGGGCTATTGAAAAAAATGTGATATTTCGTATTTAACTTTAGGTACACACCAGATCAATTTCAATTCCTACATGTCTTTGCAAGGTGGTACAACATCTATTCATAGAATATGTAAGCAAACAATAGAACACTTAGCCTAGTTAAATATGCGAAAACTGTGAGTTGCTGGTCGTCATATGCGCTTGTTGACGGCGGCTCATTAGAAAGCAGGACATGTCAGAAAGAGTATCACGCATGACACCATGTTAGAAAAAGTATTTGCTAAAGAGGGTGCTATTTCAGGCTACATTTTGTGAATAATTACAAAGTAATAGATAATTTAGCATCAATAAAAGTACCTAACTCGCACCTAAATAAGTTTCAGCATTAAGCACATAATATCGGTTTTCGTTTGGTTTAACAAGCATTTTTGTTAACAGGAATATGCTCAGATAGTTGAACATCATTAGCAGTAAAGGATGAACACTGCAGTGTTAGAGCCTGATGTGGTGACAGAAGTACCACAAGATTTGAAGAAACTGCTGAGGTACATCGTGAGAGGGTTCTATGGCATACAGCACGCCCTAGTCATAGAGATGCTGATACACCACCCATGTGTTAAGGAGGACGACTTGCTACTGCTCCTGCAGTTTGAGCGCAAGCAGCTGCGCAGCTTCCTAAACACTTTAAAAAATGACAAGTTCCTCAAGGTTCGCATGCGCGTGGAGACAGACGCAGAGGGACGAACCACAAGACATAACTTTTACTTTATCAATTATAGTGTTTTTGTTAATGTTGTGAAATATAAATTAGACCTGATGAGACGTAAAATAGAGACTGAGGAGAGAGACTCCACCAGCCGTGCATCATTTAAATGTCCACACTGTCAGAAAGCCTTCACAGATTTACAGGTAGGACATGAACACAGCTTACTAGTATAACTCATAACAGGTCCAAATCCATTGACAACCGTGAAGCTATTCTTGTAATATATCAGGACATTTCCACAAAATCTGGCACAAGGGCATTGTTCACAAATTGAAGTGCAAAGGCGTAATTGGTTCTCTCCTCAGGTGGTTGGTTTGAAAGCTACCTGGAAGGCAGACCCCAACGGGTGGTGATGAGATGGTTCTTTCTCAGACTATCAGCCAGTTGAGGCTGGTGTTCCACAAGCTTCCATACTAGACCCTCTCCTTTTATTAGTTCAAATTGATGACAACAGCATCAACATTATGCACCATTATTTCTGACATTCACCTCTTTGCTGATGGCACTATATGTATCCAATACGTAGATGAACCAGTGATATCAACATCCTCAATTCAGATCTTTCACTATTAATGTCATGGACACTGAAGTGGTTAAATATAATGTTGTTGAATGTTTTAAATGTGTAGTGCTAAATATTTCTATAAATCTATAAAAGAAGGTGCTAAACAGCCACTTTCCAAAGTGGCAGTTTAACACCTTCTAACCCCAAGGGGGCGAGTAGCATCAATAGCTCTGTTAAAACTTTTAATATCTGATCAGCTTACCTGGTATCAAAAAGAGCTATTACATAGCATATAACGAATACTTGTGTAATTTAAGGATTAAAATTAAACATGGAAAATTCTGAGAGCATCTATTTTTTCTCTATTATTATATCTTTTTGTCGATTTGTTCAGATTTTGTCCAGATTTCAGTAATTTTCAATCGCTTGAAGCTGTATGTGAGTAACCGATATAAGGAGATAAGGTTGTTTAAATTGTCCTCTAATTGTAAGACATGTCCTTCTCCGGTTTGCAAATTATGCGCACATCAGAAGGAAATATTTTTCATTTAACTCCTTATTTGAACTCTTCAGGGACACCCCTGCAGGTATTATAATTCTGTAAACTAAACTGGAATACACAGGCTCTGGTTATCTTGTATTATCTAGGTGAATGAACTTCTGGATCTTGACACGGGACAACTTCGTTGTACGTTTTGTCAAACTGAAGTGGAAGAAGAGATGTCAGCTCAGAGTCGTACAGACGCCAGAACATTGATGGCCAATTTTAACGAACAACTTGAACCTATTTTTTCCTTACTTAAGGAAGTGGAAGATGTCAAACTCGCACCGGAACTACTGGAGCCTGAACCTATGGACTTAGCAAATATAAAGTAGGTTGACCTTAAAGAAGTGTTTCTGAGAACGAATAGCGTATCTTTCTCTATCGCTCTAGTAAAGATAAAATTAATGTCCCATGAACAAAACTGCATATATATATGTGAAGTCGCAATGTATTGTTTTTTTCATAATAATACATGAACGGTACATGTAGCTTTAGAAATATATTTCAAATAACAGTCTCCCATTTTTTAGTCATTTCAATTTTACATACATAATACTAGTCATTTCAATTTGTAGATGTACGCGAATTATACTGTGTTGTTGCGCAGGCGCTGAAACATGTCATCAAACTCATTGATACTATAAATAGGTGGCAGCACCATCATATTATCATCAAAAAGTTTTTGACTGAATGATTCTGATGCGAACATCATTGTTATCAGTTTGACTTTTTTTACCATACTTTTATGACGCAAAGTTTGATGTGTTTTTAACTTGAAAAGTCGCATACATGGCCACACAGACCGAAAAGTGACGTTAAGCAGCATACATACTTACTTACTTACTTACTTACTTCCTAGGCAAATGGCGAGCAGCAGCGGCAGCAAGTCGCGGACTGAGAAGTGGTCGCAGAAAGAGGGTTCCACCATCGACGTGAGCAGTTCCATCAGCATAGAGATGGGAGAGGAGCAGAACAAGAAGCCGGAGAAGAAGGAGCAGCCCCGCTGGATGACCGAGAGTACAGTACAGGGAGCAGAGGCTGATGGACCCACACTGGTTAGTCCTCACAATGCTGAACTAACCCTGGCTCTGCTGAATTGCCAGTCCGATTCACTATTTTTCATTCATTTGAAGCTGGAATTGCTGACGCAATTTCCAGCTTCAAATGACGAAAAATATTTCCAGATCGAATTATCTGCTAAACCATCGTTTTACCTTTAAAATCTTCATCTAGTACACAATTCTCGACTTGTAGTGAATGAAGATGACTTGAAGTGGGTGACAAGTTAAACTAAATTGCCAAATATTTTGATCGCAAATTCAGGAAAATGTGCTTTCTAAATCTGTCATGTGTTGGACATTAAATCAGTTTTTAGAAATAAAAAAATGATGTTTTGAAGCTTGCCCAAAGTCTTTTAAGTATACTAATCAGTTGTGTCATTCTCATTATTTTATTGTCATTTTGAAATATTTATATTCATATATTGTTATTGAAATACTTAATTACGTCCACTTGAGTTTGTATCTATCAATTATTGATATTGGTACAGACAAAGACTTTTTTTACTCTAAATTCATTGTCGATTGTTTCCGTGATTTGTGTGTATTTGTTAGTTTATTTTTGTGTCGGTGTAGGCGCTCTCTCGGGTTTTTAAAAGGACTTGGAATACAGTTGTTCCAGCACCACCATAGTATCGTGTATATTGATTTTATTTTGGTAAACGTATGTGACACTTTCAAAGATTTCATTCAAAAAGTTACTTAAATGACAATCCCTGTCGAAAAATGACGTTGAACAATAATTTTACTTGCCATTAATAAATATAACATCCTGCGCGCGATATCACAGTACAAATTAGAATCTTTAACAAAATCTTTTATCAATTTCATCAGCATTTTTTTAGTTGAAAACTTTAACGGTACTCAATCAGGCTAAAATCATAAAAAAAATCGGCGATTTTGCTTAAAATATTATAAGAAGTGGTATTCATTCTATTAAGCAAGCTTGATATTCTGCCGAAGGCAATTTTACCTCTTGTCACTAAGCGACTTAGCATCACATTGTTGTTTAACTTGGTTGAGAAAATTAGGCCAAGGTAGCTATATTCGCTGACAACTTCTAAAATAGTATTACCGATATGCCACCTGTCGTGACCATCTCGGTGTCCTCCCTTTCTAAAAACAACAACCCTAGATTTATCCATGTTAACAACTAGACCAAGTTTTACTGCCACCTCATACAAAATATCTAATTTCTTCTGCAGTTCAAATACACTATCAGCAATAAGTACAATGTCGTCCGCAAACAACAAAATACCAACCTCAGCCAAGTCAGGAAAAAGTTGTATCCCATAACCCCCACGTCTATGTATTTCATTAGTAATTTCTTGTACCAACAGTGAAAATAGAATAGGGCTTTATATACAGCTTTCTTTACACCATTCGGGCAGTCGAAAAAAATTGTTTTACCATATGGACATCTTACACAACTTAGGACGATAATATATATACTCTTTATCATCGTTAACATCTCACCATTGATGCCATTTTTTTGAAGAACATTCCATATTATTTCTTGCTTCACAGAATCAAATGCCTTACGAAAATCAATAAAGGCTGCATACACTTTTTTACTCTTATTAAGATGTCGGTGAATTACAGTGTGGAGAACAAAAGCATTATCTACTGTTGAGTAGCCTTTCCTAAAACCAGCCTGGCCATCTATTAATATTTCTTGTGTATCTGTCCAAGCCGTAAGCCTTTTATTTAAAATACCAGTAAATATTTTGCTAAGCACACAAGATGTGAGAATATGCCTCTGTAGTTATCTGCATCATTTGGATTACCTTTCTTATAAATGGGAATTATGACAGCTTTTGACCGCAGTTCAGGAAATACGCTTGCTGAAAATATACAATTTAACAGTTTTAGTAAGTGTGGAACAACGATATGCGATGACGAAAAAAACATTTCGGCAACCAGTCCATCTGGACCTGCAGCTTTCCCTTTTTTTAGATTTTTCAAACTGGTACCCGGTACATATTTCCTCCTCTGTAATCACACCATTCAGCGTGTTAATGTCATCATGTATGAGAGGATGTTGTTGGAATATATTATAAAGACCATCAATCTCAGTTAATACATTAAAATGTGTATTAAATACATCATAAAAGTGATCATGCCATACCCCTTTAGATATGTTAGATGTAAGTCCCGCCTTACTTCCAAGTTTTTTAATATTTTGCCAAAAAAGTTTAACATTACGCATATTTATTTCCAATTCAGATACCATCTTAGCTGAATATTGTTCTTTCTTCTCACTTAATAGAGACTTATATGAACGGCGCTCAGAAAATAACATTGTTTATCATATTGGTTATATGACCCTGTGTATTTTCGCAAAAGTTTATGTACATCTTGCTTCTTAACTCTACATTCTTTATCAAACCATGCATTACTTGACGGAACAAGTTTATTGCTTATTGTATATGACATACAATCAGATGCTTTCAAATACAATTCGGTAATAAGTGAGGTGGCAACATTAATATCGAATACAGCTGTTGAAAAATATTCATTAATCTCAAGGGTTACTAAGCCTGATCTAATATTCTGAATAAAAGTGGGAGGTAGCTCGTCACGCCATCGTAACACAGAGCGGTATTCAGTTGAAATGTCGTGAGGATCTTCAGCTACAGTCACGCTACAAAGTGTAGCTTCTATGGGCATATGTGGTGATAGGACATTATATTGTATTGAAAAATAAGAAAACAATTTTCACAGCTCAGGAGAAACAATGATATAATCAATAAGGCTATTTCCATGCGTAGAAATATAAGTGAAATTACCAGAATTGACAATAGCTGCATTTACAATGGTTAAATCGAGAATAGCAGACATAGATAAAAGTGGGAAGCACTAAAAGACGCATGCCAACACACACCACCGCATACCAACGCATACCAGCATATACCAACGCATGCCACCCAATGCAACTATATTTCGGGTATCTATGTTATCATCAGCTCAAATATTATTCCATAAAGCTAACTGCTAAATTTTATATCGATACAATCAGCCAAACGACTAAAATCCCCAGTTTTTATGTCCTTAACCGCATAGTCATAGGTACAGTTAGCGCTGGTAGTAGGCCCGAATCAGACTAATCATGAATGTTGGGCGACGCCTTAAATATATGCAGACACAAGACGTTGAGTTAATGTTGGTCCACCGTCTTAGGCGTTGGACAAACGCAATGCCAACATTGATTAAACGTTTTGTTTCTGCTGGGATATATGTATATGCTGTAGGCCTATATCATTTAGTGTATGTGGCCGGATATGCAAATATATTAATAAAAATTAAACAGAACAAAACAAATAATAAAAAAAATACTGTTACTTTTTAAGTAAAAATGTATTATATACATATATGTTATGAACATTAGTCACACCAGTAGGCCTACTTATCATAAATATCTTCGATTTATGACAAGTCGCACAGTGAATTAGACATATTCAATACAGTAGTGTATACACCAATTATATGTGCACCGAGTTAATATTTTTCTCAAGTTATGAATTTTTGAAATAAGTTTATAAATGTAGGAAATAAGCTGCACATATGCTGCTGTATAGACCGACTCGGACGAAACATTAGATGATGGTATGAGTTGCACATTGAATTAAACATATTCAATACAGTACACGACATAACTGCTGATTTAAGTTAATTTCATTGAATTATTAAATTATTAAGATTAACTCAAGTATTAAGATGAAATCAAGTACAAAATCAAGTACATGCGAAACAAAAACACTTCGCCATAAAAAGACACATTTCTGAATTTTATATTCAGAGACATCGATTTAACAAAGCTGAGCTTCGTATCAGTGCAAATTAACAGCATGTCTACCGGCTTCCCAAATGAATAATTTTGCGAATTTGTGTGCGATCATAATATAATATGAGTAATCAGTAGGTTTCTTGGTGGTATTTATTACATGGCCGTACGACCAAGAAGTTAATAATAACCATTAGGATGGTTATCACATAGTAACACATATCTGTCTACTAACGTACTCCGTACATATTTATGTATATAATGTTACAAAATTGCTTAATTTCGAAATTTTCAGTTTTAATTTAGCCGTTAAAGGCATATATAGGGCCTATAAGTCAACAGTGTGACAGCGGGATGGTGGCCGAAACGCGTGAAAGAGTTTAAAGGGTTAACATTAATGCTAATTGTTTTGTGACGTAACCGCCGATTTGATTGTACTCGACACATTAACCCTAAAAGTGCTAAGATCCTGGCCGACATATAGCTATTATATGCAAACACAAGTAATATAACATTTAATGGTAAATATGGTAAATATTAATACAAAATATGATAATCAGCTGTTATAGCCGTAATATGCCATGTGGCTATAATTATTATATGCAATAATTCGATAACGAATCTTCATAAAGTACCGAGGTACAATGATTTAACATGTTTAAGTGGCATCGAAGCCAGGTACTTATCCACAATTTAAGCCGTTGACAACGAGCCAGTCGGCCATTGTTGGTTTTATGCTGGGCCAACGTCGTAGACGGTGGTCCAACCTTAAACCAACAATGGCTTAATGTCTTGTGCTTGCTTCATTAAGAATTAGATATGTCATCACTGCTATTGAGTGACAATCACACCTCCTCATCAATGAAGAAGATTAAGATATTACAGCATAATATATTACAGCATGAAAACGCAAATTCATATTTTTTTTTAATTGTGACCATACAGACATGTAGGCCTAATAAATGTCACCAGAAAGCTTATTCAATTCTGAAAATAATGATATAAATTACATTATAATAGCATGCAAACGCGCAAAGTTCTTTATTTGAAAAGAAATGCAAGACGTAGCCTCATAGGCCGTATAATGACTTAACTTAATGCCGGCGACAAGGGTTTTATTTTTTATTATTCAAATTATAATACTATATGGAGTTCAGTTATGTTATTATTAGCTCCCGCCGTCACCGTAGGTGAGCGAAGGGAGCTATGGATTCTACCTCCGTTTTTTTTTGGCCTCTTCTTTTGCCTATAACTTTGTGAGAAAATAAGCTAGGATAACAATTTTTGGTATGTGGGTTACTTCCAGGTGGCTAATGGACGGGTTAAAATATTTTTAATCTGAATTCAATACGCAAGGTTGCAGAGGAGAAAATGATGATGTGACGGCGTTGGGCCGTTGGGCCGTTGGGCCGTCCGTAAACAATTCGTTTCCGGAGCATATCTCTGAAAGTACTTGTCCGATTGTCTTCAAATTTTACACACAACACCCCTAGGGGGTCTAGTTGTGCCTTTTGGGGTATTTGAACTTTGACCTACTTCTGGTTCAGAACTATGACCTATTTAGACGTTTTGACGCGCACTTCGTTTCCGGAGCAGATCTCGAAAAGTACTGGGCCGATGACAGTCATATTGCACATACATGTTCTCTAAGGTCCCTAGTTGTGCCTTTTCAGGTTTTTGGACCTTGACCTTAAAGTTGACCCAGCACTTTGACCTAATTTATAACATCGGTAAATCCGACTGAAAGATTTTGCGGAATATCATGAAAACCGCTCAAGATAGCTACACCATTACTATAAAACAAATTGTGAGGTTTCAGGAGAGGATGCATCTTGAAAAATTTCAAGTCGATAAAATTAAAAATGGCCGCCTATCGGCCATTATTCACCTCGACAGGCCTGATATTGCGGAATATTATGAAAACCGCTCAAGATAGCTACACCATTAATATCAAATAAATTGTAAGGTTTCAGGAGAGGATGCATCCTGAAAAATTTAAAGTTGATAAAATTCAAAATGGCCGCCTATCAGCCATTATTCACCTCGACAGGCCTGATATTGTGGAATATCATGAAAACCGCTCAAGATATCTACACCATTACTATAAAACAAATTGTAAGGCTTCAGGAGAGGATGTATTTTGAAAAAAATCATTTTGTCAAAGTTCAAAATGGCCGCCAATCAGCCATTATTCACTTTCACATGGCCGTTATTTGATAAACCGTGCTAGATGGCTAGACCATTACTATAAAACAAAATGTGTGATTTCAGGAGAGGATGCATCTTGAAAAAATTTGACTCGATAAAATTCAAAATGGCCGCTTATCGGCCATTATTCACTTTCACATGGCCGTTATTTGGTCAACCGTGCTAGATGGCTAGACCATTACTGTAAAACGAAATGTGAGATTTCAGATGAGGATCCATCTTGAAAAAAATTGACTTGATCAAATTTAAAATGGCCGCCTTTTCGGCCATTATTCATTTTCACATGGCTGATATTTGGTAAACCGTGCTAGATGGCTAGACCATTACCTGATTACTATAAAACAAAGTGTGAGTTTTAGGGGGAGGATGCACCCTGAAAATTTTCAACTTCTGAATTCAAAATGGCCGACAATCAGCATTATTTACCTCGATAGGTCTGATATCAAGTAAGCCGTGCTAGATAGCTAGACCATTACTATAAAACAAAATGTGACGTTTCGAGAGAGGATGCCTTTTATAAACTTTCGACTCAATCGAATTCAAAATGGCCGCCTATCGTCCACTATTTACTTTCACATTGCTGATATTTGGTAAACCGTGTTAGATAGCTGGACCATTACTATAATACAAAATGTGAGATTATAAGAGAGGATGCATCTTGAAAAAAATTGACTCGATCAAATTCAAAATGGCCGCCTATCGGCCATTATTCACTTTCACATAGCCGGTTTTTAGTAACTGTACTAGATGGCTAGACCATTACTATAAAACAAAATGTGGGATTTCAGGAGAGGATGCATCTTTAAAAATTTTGACTTGATCAAATTCAAAATGGCCTCCTATCGGCCATTATTCACTTTCACATGGGCGATATTTGGTAAACCGTGCTAGATGGCTAGACCATTACTATAGAATGAAATGTGAGATTTCAGCTGAGGATGCATCTTGGAAAATTTTGACTTGATCAAATTCAAAATGGCCGCCTTTAGGCCATTATTCACTTTCACATGGCCGATATTTGGTAAACCATGCTAGATAGCTAGACGATTACTATAGAATGAAATGTGAGATTTCAGCTGAGGATGCATCTTGAAAAATTCTGACTCGATCAAATTCAAAATGGCCCCCTATCGGCCTTTATTTACTTTCACATGCCCAATATTTTGCAAACTGTGTTAGATGTTAGTCCATTACTATAAAACAAATTTGAGGTTTCGGGGGAGGATGCACCCTAAGTTTTTAACTAATTTATATCGAATTCAAAATGACCGTAAATCAGCTATTAGTTAACTCGATTGGCCTGATATCGGGTAAACCATACCGGGACTTTAAAATGCCAAATTAGGCAAGTTATAAATATATTTTTTTCACAATATTTTGTATATATACACTCCGTAGGATGTATTAAATACGATAGACTATAAAATATATGGTTCTTATGTCGTCTACCCCGTCTTTCGCTGGTATGCGTTGGTATGCGCTGGTATGTGGTGGCATGCGTCTTTTAGTGTAACCGGATAAAAGTGACCTTCCAAATTGATTAACAATAGCATCTTTGGATTGCCGTGTTTCGTCAAAAAAATCATGCCTCATCTCGTGTATTTCTGTATCATTACTAAAGTAAACATGTCCATAGACTAGAACTGCAAAAGTTTTTTTTAATTTTTGTGCTGCTCATTTATCAGTTAGGCAACATATAGAGACGAAATTCCCGTATTTCTTATGTAAATTGTTGGACATGCATGTCCGAAATAAGAAATCGTGAATTTTGTCTCTATGTCTAGCCTAACTGGTAAATGCGCAGCACAAAAATTGATAAAACTTTTGCAGTATTAGTGTACAAGATCTATGGACATGTTTACATCAAATGGTCACATTAAGAAGCCAAAATAAAATCACCTATTTTTTAATGATTCTAGCCTGATTGAGTCCCTGTAACTACCAAATGCGAGCTTTGCACGACAGGGGTTAACCTACGTTATGGCAATCGTAAAACATACGAACACGTGACAGAATTCATCACAATAAAATAGTTTACTATAGTAAAAATAGTTCTGAGGTTTCGTTTGATATCTTATACATGGATGTATAATATACCAAACGCAACCTGCAAAAGTAACCATGGGTATTTTATGAAATCACGTCATTTTTATGTACCTTCTGAGTTCAAATGAAATTGCGAAAGAATTTTTTATACCTGGATGTATGCGTTTAAAACTATCGATAATAGTATAGTATATCGATAATAGTATAGTATATCGATAATAGTATAGAAACAGCTGAAATACCACAGTTTTGTTTACTTTCTATTTATCTGCTGCAGTCGAAATCGAAAGCGGGGACGTCAGATGGTTCGGAGGTCGGGACAGCGGCGACCACACAGGAACATGATGACATTATGCGTACACTGCTGGCCCACGAGAAGACCAGCGCCACCAAGCAGCAGCACGTAGCCGGCCCCGGGTTGCCCCCCAGCGAGGACGAAAGCTCCACATCAGAATCTGAAGATGAGGCGTCTAAAGCAGGGTTCACACTCCCCACATCAAATATCATGGATTGTGAGTATACTGATACAATCATACAGTAGTGACCCTTATCCTGCTAAGTAAATTTATTTAAATTTTCAACCACTTGATGTTGTGATCCACAACATCAAGTGGTTGAAAATTACTCCTATTTGTTTATTTTGAGACCAAACATTTACAAATTTTGATGCTTAAACAGTCATTTTATTCCTGATAAAAGTGAATTAATTGGCTACTAATTAATATGAAATAAAAACGACTATTGTCGTGATTAGCAGGCAAAGGGTTTAGAAATGCAGACAGTATCTGATATATAAATCCTAAGGGTCTGAGGGCGGTAAAAAACTCGTTTCCAATGCATTGGACTGCAGACATGTGATATAAGCTCGGCTTTCTTGATATACAGTATGATTGACCATTTCAGCGCTAATTACCACCAAAATCGCTTCCAATATTTGGAGTGAACGTCTCGTTTGATCAGGAAGAACTGCAAACTTTTGCTCTAAAATTATACTATATGCGTAGCCGTAGATTTTAACGGCATACAATTGTGGATCGCGGTATTGAGACACAACTTCATTTGGGTAAACATTTCTATTGAATAATCAGAACTACTATCATGCCGTGATCAACCGAGAATCGTCACTACTATGATGCCGTCACGGTGATACAGCAAGTCACTACTATCATGCCGTGATAAAACGAGAATCGTCACTACTATCATGCCGTGATAAGGGGAATAACTACTATCATGCAGTGATACAGCGAGAATCGTCACTACTATCATGCCGTATTAAGACGAGGATCGTCACTACTATAATGCCGTGATAAAGCGAGAATCGTCACTACTATCATGCCGTGATAAAACGAGAATCGTCATTACTATCATGCTGTGATAAGACGAGAATCGTCACTACTATAATGCCCTGATAAGACGAGAATCGTCACTACTATCATGCCCTGATAAGACGAGAATCGTCACTACTATCATGCCGTGATAAGACAAGAATCGTCACTACTATCATGCCCTGATAAGACGAGAATCGTCACTGCTATCATGCCGTGATAAGACGAGAATCGTCACTACTATCATGCCGTGATAAGACGAGAATCGTCACTACTATCATGCCATGATAAGACGAGAATCGTCACTGCTATCATGCCGTGATAAGACGAGAATCATCACTACTAACATGCCGTGATAAGACGAGAATCGTCACTGCTATCATGCCATGATAAGACGAGAATCGTCACTACTATCATGCCGTGATAAGACGAGAATCGTCACTGCTATCATGTCCTGATAAGACAAGAATCGTCACTACTATCATGCCGTGATAAAACGAGAATCGTCACTACTATCATGCCATGATAAGGCGAAAATCGTCACTACTATTATGCCCTGATAAGACGAGAATCGCCACTACTATCATGCCGTGATAAAACGAGATTGTCACTACTATCATGCTGTGATAAGAAGAGAATCGGCACTACTGTCATGCCGTGATAAAACAAGAATCGTCACTACTATTATGCCCTGATAAGACGAAAATCGGCACTACTGTCATGCCGTGATAAAACAAGAATCGTCACTACTATTATGCCGTGATAAGACAAGAATCGTCACTACTATCATGCCGTGATAAGACGAGAATCGTCACTACTATCATGCCGTGATAAGACGAGAATCGTCACTACTATCATGCCCTGATAAGACGAGAATCGTCACTGCTATCATGCCGTGATAAGACGAGAATCGTCACTACTATCATGCCGTGATAAGACGAGAATCGTCACTACTATCATGCCGTGATAAAACGAGATTGTCACTACTATCATGCCGTGATAAGACGAGAATCGTCACTACTATCATGCCGTGATAAGACGAGAGTCGTCACTACTATCATGCTGTGATAAGACGAGAATCGTCACTGCTATCATACCGTGATAAGACGAGAATCGTCACTACCATCATGCTGTGATAAGACAAGAATCGTCACTACTATCATGCCGTGATAAAACGAGAATCGTCACTACTATCATGCCATGATAAGGCGAAAATCGTCACTACTATTATGCCCTGATAAGACGAGAATCGCCACTACTATCATGCCGTGATAAAACGAGATTGTCACTACTATCATGCTGTGATAAGACGAAAATCGGCACTACTGTCATGCCGTGATAAAACAAGAATCGTCACTACTATTATGCCGTGATAAGACAAGAATCGTCACTACTATCATGCCGTGATAAGACGAGAATCGTCACTACTATCAAGCAGTGATAAGACGAGAATCGTCACTACTATCATATCGTGATAAGGCGAGAATCGTCACTACTAACATGCCGTGATAAGACGAGAATCGTCACTACTATTAATCAGTGATAAGACGAGAATCGTCACTACTATCATATCGTGATAAGGCGAGAATCGTCACTACTATCATGCCGTGATAAGACAAGAATCGTCACTGCTATCATGCCATGATAAGACAAGAATCGTCACTACTATCATGCCGTGATAAGACGAGAATCGTCACTACCATCATGCTGTGATAAGACAAAAATCGTCCCTACTATCATGCCGTGATAAAACGAGAATCGTCATTACTATCATGCCGTGATAAGACAAGAATCGTCACTACTATCAAGCAGTGATAACGCGAGAATCATCACTACTATCATGCCATGCTAAAACGAGAATCGTCACTACTATCATGCCGTGATAAGGCGAGAATCATCACTACTATCATGCCGTGATAAGACAAGAATCGTCACTACTATCATGCCATGATAAGGCGAGAATCGTCACTACTATCATGCCGTGATAAGACGAGAATCGTCACTACTATCAAGCAGTGATAACGCGAGAATCATCACTACTATCATGCCATGATAAGGCGAGAATCGTCACTACTATCATGCCGTGATAAGACAAGAATCGTCACTACTATCATGCCCTGATAAGACGAGAATCGTCACTGCTATCATGCCGTGATAAGACGAGAATCGTCACTACTAACATGCCGTGATAAGGCGAGAATCGTCACTACTATCATGCCGTGATAAGACAGGAATCGTCACTACTATCATGCCGTGATTAGGCGAGAATCATCACTACTATCATGCCGTGATAAGACAAGAATCGTCACTACTATCATGCCGTGATAAGACGAGAATCGTCACTACTATCATGCCGTGATAACGCGAGAATCGTCACTACTATCATGCCGTGATAAGACAAGAATCGTCACTACTATTATGCCGTGATAAGACAAGAATCGTCACTACTATCATGCCGTGATAAGACGAGAATCGTCACTACTATCATATCGTGATAAGGCGAGAATCGTCACTACTAACATGCCGTGATAAGACGAGAATCGTCACTACTATCATGCCCTGATAAGACGAGAATCGTCACTGCTATCATGCCGTGATAAGACGAGAATCGTCACTACTATCATGCCGTGATAAGACGAGAATCGTCACTACTATCATGCCGTGATAAAACGAGATTGTCACTACTATCATGCCGTGATAAGACGAGAATCGTCACTACTATCATGCCGTGATAAAACAAGAATTGTCAGTACTATCATGCTCTGATAAGACGAGAATCGTCACTGCTATCATGCCGTGATAAGACGAGAATCGTCACTACTATCATGCCGTGATAAGACACGAATCGTCACTACTATCATGCCCTGATAAGACGAGAATCGTCACTGCTATCATGCCGTGATAAGACGAGAATCGTCACTACTATCATGCCGTGATAAGACGAGAATCGTCACTACTATAATGCCATGATAAGACGAGAATCGTCACTGCTATCATGCCATGATAAGACGAGAATCGTCACTACTATCATGCCGTGATAAGACGAGAATCGTCACTACTATCATGCCGTGATAAGACGAGAATCGTCACTGCTATCATGTCCTGATAAGACAAGAATCGTCACTACTATCATGTCGTGATAAAACGAGAATCGTCACTACTATCATGCCATGATAAGGCGAAAATCGTCACTACTATTATGCCCTGATAAGACGAGAATCGCCACTACTATCATGCCGTGATAAAACGAGATTGTCACTACTATCATGCTGTGATAAGACGAGAATCGGCACTACTGTCATGCCGTGATAAAACAAGAATCGTCACTACTATTATGCCGTGATAAGACAAGAATCGTCACTACTATCATGCCGTGATAAGGCGAGAATCATCACTACTATCATGCCGTGATAAGACAAGAATCGTCACTACTATCATGCCATGATAAGGCGAGAATCGTCACTACTATCATGCCGTGATAAGACGAGAATCGTCACTACTATCAAGCAGTGATAACGCGAGAATCATCACTACTATCATGCCATGATAAGGCGAGAATCGTCACTACTATCATGCCGTGATAAGACAAGAATCGTCACTACTATCATGCCCTGATAAGACGAGAATCGTCACTGCTATCATGCCGTGATAAGACGAGAATCGTCACTACTAACATGCCGTGATAAGGCGAGAATCGTCACTACTATCATGCCGTGATAAGACAGGAATCGTCACTACTATCATGCCGTGATTAGGCGAGAATCATCACTACTATCATGCCGTGATAAGACAAGAATGGTCACTACTATCATGCCGTGATAAGACGAGAATCGTCACTACTATCATGCCGTGATAACGCGAGAATCGTCACTACTATCATGCCGTGATAAGACAAGAATCGTCACTACTATTATGCCGTGATAAGACAAGAATCGTCACTACTATCATGCCGTGATAAGACGAGAATCGTCACTACTATCATATCGTGATAAGGCGAGAATCGTCACTACTAACATGCCGTGATAAGACGAGAATCGTCACTACTATCATGCCCTGATAAGACGAGAATCGTCACTGCTATCATGCCGTGATAAGACGAGAATCGTCACTACTATCATGCCGTGATAAGACGAGAATCGTCACTACTATCATGCCGTGATAAAACGAGATTGTCACTACTATCATGCCGTGATAAGACGAGAATCGTCACTACTATCATGCCGTGATAAAACAAGAATTGTCAGTACTATCATGCTCTGATAAGACGAGAATCGTCACTGCTATCATGCCGTGATAAGACGAGAATCGTCACTACTATCATGCCGTGATAAGACACGAATCGTCACTACTATCATGCCCTGATAAGACGAGAATCGTCACTGCTATCATGCCGTGATAAGACGAGAATCGTCACTACTATCATGCCGTGATAAGACGAGAATCGTCACTACTATAATGCCATGATAAGACGAGAATCGTCACTGCTATCATGCCATGATAAGACGAGAATCGTCACTACTATCATGCCGTGATAAGACGAGAATCGTCACTACTATCATGCCGTGATAAGACGAGAATCGTCACTGCTATCATGTCCTGATAAGACAAGAATCGTCACTACTATCATGTCGTGATAAAACGAGAATCGTCACTACTATCATGCCATGATAAGGCGAAAATCGTCACTACTATTATGCCCTGATAAGACGAGAATCGCCACTACTATCATGCCGTGATAAAACGAGATTGTCACTACTATCATGCTGTGATAAGACGAGAATCGGCACTACTGTCATGCCGTGATAAAACAAGAATCGTCACTACTATTATGCCGTGATAAGACAAGAATCGTCACTACTATCATGCCGTGATAAGACGAGAATCGTCACTACTATCATATCGTGATAAGGCGAGAATCGTCACTACTAACATGCCGTGATAAGACGAGAATCGTCACTACTATCATGCCCTGATAAGACGAGAATCGTCACTGCTATCATGCCGTGATAAGACGAGAATCGTCACTGCTATCATGCCGTGATAAGACGAGAATCGTCACTACTATCATGCCGTGATAAAACGAGATTGTCACTACTATCATGCCGTGATAAGACGAGAATCGTCACTACTATCATGCCGTGATAAGACGAGAATCGTCACTACTATCATGCTGTGATAAGACGAGAATCGTCACTGCTATCATACCGTGATAAGACGAGAATCGTCACTACCATCATGCTGTGATAAGGCAAGAATCGTCACTACTAGCATGCCGTGATAAAACGAGAATCGTCACTACTATCATGCCATGATAAGGCGAAAATCGTCACTACTATTATGCCCTGATAAGACGAGAATCGCCACTACTATCATGCCGTGATAAAACGAGATTGTCACTACTATCATGCTGTGATAAGACGAAAATCGGCACTACTGTCATGCCGTGATAAAACAAGAATCGTCACTACTATTATGCCGTGATAAGACAAGAATCGTCACTACTATCATGCCGTGATAAGACGAGAATCGTCACTACTATCAAGCAGTGATAAGACGAGAATCGTCACTACTATCATATCGTGATAAGGCGAGAATCGTCACTACTAACATGCCGTGATAAGACGAGAATCGTCACTACTATTAATCAGTGATAAGACGAGAATCGTCACTACTATCATATCGTGATAAGGCGAGAATCGTCACTACTATCATGCCGTGATAAGACAAGAATCGTCACTGCTATCATGCCATGATAAGACAAGAATCATCACTACTATCATGCCATGCTAAAACGAGAATCGTCACTACTATCATGCCGTGATAAGGCGAGAATCATCACTACTATCATGCCGTGATAAGACAAGAATCGTCACTACTATCATGCCATGATAAGGCGAGAATCGTCACTACTATCATGCCGTGATAAGACGAGAATCGTCACTACTATCAAGCAGTGATAACGCGAGAATCATCACTACTATCATGCCATGATAAGGCGAGAATCGTCACTACTATCATGCCGTGATAAGACAAGAATCGTCACTACTATCATGCCCTGATAAGACGAGAATCGTCACTGCTATCATGCCGTGATAAGACGAGAATCGTCACTACTATCATGCCGTGATAAGACGAGAATCGTCACTACTATCATGCCATGATAAGACGAGAATCGTCACTGCTATCATGCCGTGATAAGACGAGAATCATCACTACTAACATGCCGTGATAAGACGAGAATCGTCACTGCTATCATGCCATGATAAGACGAGAATCGTCACTACTATCATGCCGTGATAAGACGAGAATCGTCACTGCTATCATGTCCTGATAAGACAAGAATCGTCACTACTATCATGCCGTGATAAAACGAGAATCGTCACTACTATCATGCCATGATAAGGCGAAAATCGTCACTACTATTATGCCCTGATAAGACGAGAATCGCCACTACTATCATGCCGTGATAAAACGAGATTGTCACTACTATCATGCTGTGATAAGACGAGAATCGGCACTACTGTCATGCCGTGATAAAACAAGAATCGTCACTACTATTATGCCCTGATAAGACGAAAATCGGCACTACTGTCATGCCGTGATAAAACAAGAATCGTCACTACTATTATGCCGTGATAAGACAAGAATCGTCACTACTATCATGCCGTGATAAGACGAGAATCGTCACTACTATCATGCCGTGATAAGACGAGAATCGTCACTACTATCATGCCCTGATAAGACGAGAATCGTCACTGCTATCATGCCGTGATAAGACGAGAATCGTCACTACTATCATGCCGTGATAAGACGAGAATCGTCACTACTATCATGCCGTGATAAAACGAGATTGTCACTACTATCATGCCGTGATAAGACGAGAATCGTCACTACTATCATGCCGTGATAAGACGAGAATCGTCACTACTATCATGCTGTGATAAGACGAGAATCGTCACTGCTATCATACCGTGATAAGACGAGAATCGTCACTACCATCATGCTGTGATAAGACAAGAATCGTCACTACTATCATGCCGTGATAAAACGAGAATCGTCACTACTATCATGCCATGATAAGGCGAAAATCGTCACTACTATTATGCCCTGATAAGACGAGAATCGCCACTACTATCATGCCGTGATAAAACGAGATTGTCACTACTATCATGCTGTGATAAGACGAAAATCGGCACTACTGTCATGCCGTGATAAAACAAGAATCGTCACTACTATTATGCCGTGATAAGACAAGAATCGTCACTACTATCATGCCGTGATAAGACGAGAATCGTCACTACTATCAAGCAGTGATAAGACGAGAATCGTCACTACTATCATATCGTGATAAGGCGAGAATCGTCACTACTATCATGCCGTGATAAGACAAGAATCGTCACTGCTATCATGCCATGATAAGACAAGAATCGTCACTACTATCATGCCGTGATAAGACGAGAATCGTCACTACCATCATGCTGTGATAAGACAAAAATCGTCCCTACTATCATGCCGTGATAAAACGAGAATCGTCATTACTATCATGCCGTGATAAGACAAGAATCGTCACTACTATCAAGCAGTGATAACGCGAGAATCATCACTACTATCATGCCATGCTAAAACGAGAATCGTCACTACTATCATGCCGTGATAAGGCGAGAATCATCACTACTATCATGCCGTGATAAGACAAGAATCGTCACTACTATCATGCCATGATAAGGCGAGAATCGTCACTACTATCATGCCGTGATAAGACGAGAATCGTCACTACTATCAAGCAGTGATAACGCGAGAATCATCACTACTATCATGCCATGATAAGGCGAGAATCGTCACTACTATCATGCCGTGATAAGACAAGAATCGTCACTACTATCATGCCCTGATAAGACGAGAATCGTCACTGCTATCATGCCGTGATAAGACGAGAATCGTCACTACTAACATGCCGTGATAAGGCGAGAATCGTCACTACTATCATGCCGTGATAAGACAGGAATTGTCACTACTATCATGCCGTGATTAGGCGAGAATCATCACTACTATCATGCCGTGATAAGACAAGAATCGTCACTACTATCATGCCGTGATAAGACGAGAATCGTCACTACTATCATGCCGTGATAACGCGAGAATCGTCACTACTATCATGCCGTGATAAGACAAGAATCGTCACTACTATTATGCCGTGATAAGACAAGAATCGTCACTACTATCATGCCGTGATAAGACGAGAATCGTCACTACTATCATATCGTGATAAGGCGAGAATCGTCACTACTAACATGCCGTGATAAGACGAGAATCGTCACTACTATCATGCCCTGATAAGACGAGAATCGTCACTGCTATCATGCCGTGATAAGACGAGAATCGTCACTACTATCATGCCGTGATAAGACGAGAATCGTCACTACTATCATGCCGTGATAAAACGAGATTGTCACTACTATCATGCCGTGATAAGACGAGAATCGTCACTACTATCATGCCGTGATAAAACAAGAATTGTCAGTACTATCATGCTCTGATAAGACGAGAATCGTCACTGCTATCATGCCGTGATAAGACGAGAATCGTCACTACTATCATGCCGTGATAAGACACGAATCGTCACTACTATCATGCCCTGATAAGACGAGAATCGTCACTGCTATCATGCCGTGATAAGACGAGAATCGTCACTACTATCATGCCGTGATAAGACGAGAATCGTCACTACTATAATGCCATGATAAGACGAGAATCGTCACTGCTATCATGCCATGATAAGACGAGAATCGTCACTACTATCATGCCGTGATAAGACGAGAATCGTCACTACTATCATGCCGTGATAAGACGAGAATCGTCACTGCTATCATGTCCTGATAAGACAAGAATCGTCACTACTATCATGCCGTGATAAAACGAGAATCGTCACTACTATCATGCCATGATAAGGCGAAAATCGTCACTACTATTATGCCCTGATAAGACGAGAATCGCCACTACTATCATGCCGTGATAAAACGAGATTGTCACTACTATCATGCTGTGATAAGACGAGAATCGGCACTACTGTCATGCCGTGATAAAACAAGAATCGTCACTACTATTATGCCGTGATAAGACAAGAATCGTCACTACTATCATGCCGTGATAAGACGAGAATCGTCACTACTATCATATCGTGATAAGGCGAGAATCGTCACTACTAACATGCCGTGATAAGACGAGAATCGTCACTACTATCATGCCCTGATAAGACGAGAATCGTCACTGCTATCATGCCGTGATAAGACGAGAATCGTCACTGCTATCATGCCGTGATAAGACGAGAATCGTCACTACTATCATGCCGTGATAAAACGAGATTGTCACTACTATCATGCCGTGATAAGACGAGAATCGTCACTACTATCATGCCGTGATAAGGCGAGAATCGTCACTACTATCCTGCCGTGATAAGACAGGAATCGTCACTACTATCATGCCCTGATAAGACGAGAATCGTCACTGCTATCATGCCGTGATAAGGCGAGAATCGTCACCACTATCATGCCGTGATAAGGCGAGAATCATCACTACTATCATGCCGTGATAACGCGAGAATCATCACTACTATCATGCCGTGATAACGCGAGAATCATCACTACTATCATGCCGTGATAAGACAAGAATCGTCATTACTATCATGCCATGCTAAGACGAGAATCGTCACTACTATCATGCCGTGATTAGGCGAGAATCATCACTACTATCATGCCGTGATAAGACAAGAATCGTCACTACTATCATGCCGTGATAAGACGAGAATCGTCACTACTATCATGCCGTGATAAGACGAGAATCGTCACTATTATCATGCCGTGATAAGACGAGAATCGTCACCACTATCATGTCGTGATCAGGCGAGAATCGCCACTACTATCATGCCGTGATCAGGCGAGAGTCGTCACTACTATCATGCATTGATAGGCGAACTACTCACATGCCGTGATAAGACAAGAATCGTCACTACTATAATGCCCTGGTGTAGACGCAAAATTTAATTCAAATAACCCGGTGCTCAAAATGTCAGTGGCCTTGGTGAATTCGCATTGCGGATTTCACAAGAAATCCTACAGCGTCGTGGGTGTCTACGTGATATCTCATTGCCATGAGATATTGCCCCACCAATAAGGCCGCCTCGCGTCTCACGCTGGGTCAATATTGTACCAGCGCTGGGTTGTTCGTCTGCCACCAAAACGTCACACCAGAATGTCCACCCAAACATTTACTTCAGATAAGAAAAATCGTCTGACGTCGGCCAAAATATTTGCAATCGATAAATAGCGAACTTGCGAGCATCCGTAACGGTCTTGCCTAAATCTTAACGCGTGAGAGATTAATGACCCGAAAGAAGAAAAAATGCCGCCGCGTCTACGGCCATGTTTTCTTCCATCCACCGCGGGGTTTGGTTTCATAACAGCCGTAAAAATTATCGTCCGACCGTAAAATATCCTCTAGCGTGTTCAATGAATGGGATTTATTAGAGCGCCGTTTCTCAGATGAACTGTAGTCAAGCCAACACGAAACTTTGACATAATTCTGGTTCAATGCTGTTCGACCGTCTGCGACGGTGGACCAGCATTGGCTCAACGTCTCGTGTTTGCTAGTAAATGAGCACTGCTGCTGGCCAAGTCGTCCTTGCCCGTGTTACATTACTGTGAACGGATGGCATTATACTGTGTTCACCGACCCCCAGTAAACACAAAACGTTCAACCGATGTTGCTTCAATGCTGATATATCGTCTTAGACGGTGGAGCAGCATTGAACCAACATTGGGTCAAAGTATCTTGTTTGCGGGGATGAATCTGTAGACAACCCTTAGAGCGCTACATTATTACATTTAAATTAATTTAAAAAAATGATCTGGAGAAGAACATTTCCAGAGTTAATTTCTTCTAATTTTGGATAATGAAAGATCCTTGCCCTTGGTATTAAAGGGTCGTATTCTCACCATTTTAAAGTGGCAGATACAGTACATTTACATGGTGATGATTTGTATTGTTCAGTGATGGAATATATCATGTAAATGACTAAGATGGATCTCAAAGCTCGGATAGTATATATATATGAAATGATTTCACCATATAGTTTTGATTTCAGGGCACATCCAGCGCTAAACATGCTAAGCGGAAGTCTCGAATAATAACATTGTTATTTCACACGCAATCCATTTAAACTACAGCGGGAAACAGGTAGTTGGGAGTCTCTCCGCAAAATGTTGTTGGTGCTAGCAATCTCGGAGCTGCTAGCCTTTTTCAGATGAGCCTTTAGTGTCCGGATGAAGTTATGGCCCAGTTTCAGGAACTGTTGCAAAAGACACAAAATTGACCGTGACATTACGCTCACCGACCAGCTGATACTTGGAGCTGGACAATGGCCCCCAGTTTTCTTAAACCTTTCAACCGCCAAAATATTCAATTGGAATTTTCACCCACTTGAAGTTGTGTATCGCTGACGCGATCCACAACTTCAAGTGAGTGAAAATTATTCAGATTTGACAAAATGAAGGTCAACTATTTTCAAAACCTGCTGATTTTATGTCACATTTTATCCTTAACATGTGTAAAATGCGGTACATAATGTGGTAATGAAAAAACGAAAAACCGAATATATTCGGGACCGGCGTTCAAAGAGGTAATTATCAATACAATATTATTCTCAACCAAGGCTGTGATTTAACCCTTAAACCGCTAATCACAACTATAGTCTTTATTAATATCTGTTTTATTACCCGATTAAAGCTCTGTTATTGGGAACGAAATGTGTGTTTAAACAGCAGGTATTGAATGATAATGCAATGTGTGTTAGACCATCAAAATTCGCAAATTGTTGGTCTCAAATTAAACAAATATGAGTAATTTTCACCCACTTGAAGTTGTGGGTCGCGGTAGTGAGACACAACTTTAAGTGGGTGAAAATTTACTTTTTCATATAGCGGTTTATAGGGTTAGTGACTGATTTAAGTGGCCATGTACTGGACTTATAGCTGAGCCATTTGGTGCAGCCAACCCCAGATCCATCCCGTGATCTATGTTACACACGTGTATGGTATAATTATATCACATGTATCAAATTACATGTGGACTACTGCTTGTTTTGAATGCATATGTTAGCCTATATGTTAATATTTAGATCGTTGAATTTGTGGATGTGTAGTGTGCGATATCAACCATCGTGAGATGAATGGCGAATTTATCATAAGCTGTGGCGAGACCCCAGGAGACGCGAGTACCTATCACTGGCATGCAAAGCCAAAAGGCAGTATCTGCTAACTTTCTAAGTAAGCAGATACTGCCTGTTGGCTTTGCAGAGTAGTGTAGTTGACTCTATGCTGTGCCCTTGAGTGGTCAAGCATAAAGCCCACATTTTGTCAACATCTTTTGCGTTTTGGGATGTCACGTAGAGCATGTATCTATGTGAAATGACAGGCGTTTTTTCAACGCTGGTGCGATGCTGAGGTAACGTTGTGTCAGTGGTGAACTATTGGGTCAGGTAGACCACCCAGAGCTCACGTACGTGGCCAGGTAACGCACACCGCCAGCCACCCAGGTGAGAGACAGCTTATCCAAATAAATCAGCACCCCAGCGACGCCTAGCGATTAACTGCGACACCTGGCTGTTTCCGGATACCAGCAAATATGACACGTGGCATCTCTGGTGTGGAGAGATAGCCGCCATCTTCTTCTGGGAGTTTTGTGTTCTGTCTGTTGCGAGATGAATATGATTAAGCAATTACTCTGCTGAGGCATTCACTTTTCATCCACTTGAATCGATGATGTCACTTGCTGTTTCAGGAGCCATAAAAGGCTAAGCACATCAATCACTCCATTATTCGACGTGTGAATTAGTTGATTACATTAAACCCGGTCCCATTGCTATGCGGTCTTTTACTCGGCAATTAGACAATTGTAAATCCCATCTCAATTTGTTTACCCCAGTATCCAAGCAATAACAAATGTTTGAAGTTCGATAGTTGAATCAGCGACTGAAACCTGGATTAGGAAAATACATTTCACGAAATGGTGGAACGAATTGTTTATTTGGTATCACACGTCACTTCCTAACCTCACGTTTAGTGCATCTATCTTCTTAATTTCGTGATTATGCAGATACAATTTGTTTCTTATTTATTTTTGTTGAGCAAACTTTTTTTTACCCAATTATATTCATTATTATAATCAATAACAAATGTTTCATTTATGAACATATTCTTACTCACTGAAGCTTTGCATGTATATAACATTAATTTTGTTGGTGATGGGCGAGTATTGGAGGAGGCCGATTATCGATATGTAACACTGGGAAAAAATAAATTTGACAAGGTGAAATTAGACAAAAATACAGGTAATTTTACTTCCTAAATTTTGTGGGTAGGGCTAGCCTGTCCAGTCATGCCATTAACTATAATTTATCTATTGCCTCCTTTGACCGCTGACCGAGGCCAGACGCGCATTTCTGCACACCGCACGTGGAGAAGAGTAATTGTGAGGTATTCGTCTCACGTGTGGCCTTCCACCATATGGAAGACGCTGGCTTAACGTTGTGCCAACCTCTTTCGACGTTGGCACAACGTTAAGCCAGCGTCTTGCCTGACTGTTTTGACAGTACAGGTGGACAGAGCATATCTGACCTTTTTCATCATCCTTTAGTGTGGCCGCTGACAGCAGGGTCATTTCTAGAGTTTCTATGTACATGTGAGGGCATCTGAAACTGACAGATCCGACCGAATAATGAAAAAATAAAGTAGAAAATGACGACATCCACATATATATGTGAGTTAGCAAGTTTACATATACTGTTTCACTGTTGTATCTGGTGATCATATAGAATTAGAATTAAGCAAAAATGAAAGGAAAGAAGGCAAGTAGGTCTTTCATCCTCCTTGGATAAAATAATTTGATTGACAATAATTTACTTAGTTCCTATCTCTAAGTGGGCTTCATTGCCATGCAATTCAAACTATTATTACTGGAATTAATAACAATTTAGATTTCCCAGTATATTTAATTGGCTTATAGTAATTCAAAATCTGTTTATTACCGTGGAACAACATATTATATGTTAATTTGTAACAACGTTATCTGGTAATTTGTAACAACATTATCTGGTGATTTGTCTACAATTTTTACCTTCAGTCTTACTACGATTTACATCGGGTATAACTGTTTTATTTCATGTACAGTGATCAATTCAAATAACTTATTCAGTGTCTTCTAGCGGACAAATTCAATACTTAAATTTCAATCGGCTCCGCTGAACATCATATTTCCTATCCCATATACAGGCCCAGCAAACACGAGACATTGAGCCATTATTTGTTATTTTGTTATTTGCTCGTTCACCGTCTACGACGCTGGCTCAACATTAAACCAACAATGGCTCAATGTCTCGTGTTTGCTTGGGGTCTGTCAAATGCCCACCTTGGTATTAAAGTGTCAGATGTGACACTTCGCAAAGTGACAGATGTGACACTCTACAGTGACAGATGTGACACTTTACAAAGTGGCAAATGTGACACTTTACAAAGTGGCAAATGTGACACTTTACAAAGTGTCAGATGTGACACGTTTCAAAGTGGCAGATGTGACACTTTACAAAGTGACAGATATGACACTTTACAAAGTGACAGATGTGACACTTTGTAGTACAAAGTGTCACATCTGCCAGGTGTGACACTTTACATTGTCATATGTGACACTTTACAAAGTGATAGATTTGAAACTTTACAAAGTGACAGATGTGACACTTTACAATGATAGATGTGACACTTTACAAAGTGACAGATGTGACACTTTACAGTGTCAGATGTGACACTTTACAAAGTGACAGATGTGAAACTTTACAAAGTGACAGATGTGACACTTTACAAAGTGACATATGTGACACTTTACAAATTGACAGATGTGACACTTAACAGTGTCAGATGTGACACTTTACAAAGTGACAGATGTGACAGTTTACAAAGTGACATATATGACACTTTTTAAAGTATCAGATGTGAAACTTTACGTGACAGATGTGACACTCTACAAAGTGACAGATACGAGCCTTTGGTCATAGCAGTAAGGCCTGATCAATGTATCAGAGGCGTGCTCCTGCCTATCTTGACACGGAGAGAGATTGCTTCGGATTGCCATCTTGGCCAATAAGACACAGGTCAAGGTGTTGAAGCCTGCATTGACCTGGCCCTGGCAGGTGAGGCGGCCAGTGTAGCGTGTGCAGAATCCTAGAAATACCCTTAATGCTGGCGTGTGAACAAATGCATTATTTGTAAGATACGTCTCTGACAAAAGTATGTAATTCAGAAAGACAATAATTTTCTCACAGCACTGAGCGCAGTGAAGGTGATATCAAAGAGTCTAACTGTTCTAGACTCTTTGGTGATATCAACCTATTCTAATGTATGTTGATTAATTTTATTGCTCGGAGTCGAGCCATCAAAAGACACGATAGAACTTGTTGTTCTTCATTGATACTGTAGGGCGTGCATGTGGATATCGTTATTCACATTACTCAAAGCATTTCATGAATATTTGTTCTTATAGTGTACAGTATACCGTTAGATAAATGACAATGATGTATGTGCCAATAGAATAGTCTTGTGCTTATTAGAGACTAGAGACAGTAGCAGCAGCTACACTATTGTTCTATAGATTCAGTTTGATAAATTGGAATTTATCCCAAGTAAAACACGTTGAGGTGAATCAGACAAGCCGACTTCTCTGATCCAGTCAGGGCTGGGACGTGGAGACGCAGGGATCAGAGAGTGAAGTCCGGGGAGGTGTGTCAGATGCTGAGACTGGCGGCATGCCGTGTCACTGTGCCGACCCAGGGTGGTGACCCGCAGGCGATGCTGACTGCTGGGGGCACGGCACGAGATGCTACTCACTGGCACGGGATGGTTAATGCCGCATCATGGGCTTGTCTGCGACTCTGGCCCAACGATTTCTTATGTTTGCTGGGGGAGGGGGGGGGGGGGGGGGGTGGAAAGCAGTGCCCAGGAAACACGAGGCATCAACAATAACAGGTTTATTGTTGGGCCAACGTCGTATACGGTGGATCATCAATAAACCAATATTGGGTCAATGCCTTATGTTTTCTGGGTGATATTGGTGCGTGCCACAGCACCTGGTGTTGTGTTGTGAGGTTATGTAGCATACAATTATAAATGTAGTCAGAGAGTCTGGTCTCATGTAAATTTACTGTCAAAAACTACATTTTCGAAAATGCAGCACGCATGTTTTGAAAATGTTATTTCATGGTGCTCATTTGTGATTCTGCAGTGTATAGTAGGCCTGTTTTTTTCAAACGTTTAACTCGCAGAACTGGCCAAAATAACAAGATTCACCATGTATTCTTGGCTAATTTTGCATTGCTTTCACATTATTTTGTGTTAGCACAGACAAGGCCATCGGGGGGGGGGGCATGTTCGATGGACTGAGTCATCATTATCTCACCACAATATTCTACTATAAAGTATTTAAGTTATGACTATAGATATGATTTATCTGGTTCTGGTACGTTTGCGAACATTTACATGACTTATTAAAAAATACACCTATTTGAACTAAATAAGGCTGGTCCACCGTATGCGACATTGGCCCACCATTAAAATAACATTGGGTCACTCAGCAAACACGGGGCATTCATCCAATGCTGTTTCAATGTTGAACCAGCGTCGAAGACGATGGGCCAACATTAAAACAGCATCGGGTGGATGCCCTGTGTTTATTTATTTATTAGCTCCCGCCGTCACCGTAGGTGAGCGAAGGGAGCTATGGATTCTACCTCCGTTTTTTTTTTGCCTCTTCTTTTGCCTATAACTTTGTGAGAAAATAAGCTAGGATAACAATTTTTGGTATGTGGGTTACTTCCAGGTGGCTAATGGACGGGTTAAAATATTTTTAATCTGAATTCAATACGCAAGGTTGCAGAGGAGAAAATGATGATGTGACGGCGTTGGGCCGTTGGGCCGTTGGGCCGTTGGGCCGTCCGTAAACAATTCGTTTCCGGAGCATATCTCTGAAAGTACTTGTCCGATTGTCTTCAAATTTTACACACAACACCCCTAGGGGGTCTAGTTGTGCCTTTTGGGGTATTTGAACTTTGACCTACTTCTGGTTCAGAACTATGACCTATTTAGAC
The DNA here is from genome assembly GCA_964017125.1 of Flabesymbios commensalis. Classification (NCBI taxonomy): domain Eukaryota; kingdom Metazoa; phylum Annelida; class Polychaeta; order Terebellida; family Flabelligeridae; genus Flabesymbios; species Flabesymbios commensalis. Next base: position 45,057,255 of record OZ024907.1, read on the forward strand.
GTTTTGACGCGCACTTCGTTTCCGGAGCAGATCTCGAAAAGTACTGGGCCGATGACAGTCATATTGCACATACATGTTCTCTAAGGTCCCTAGTTGTGCCTTTTCAGGTTTTTGGACCTTGACCTGGAAGTTGACCCAGCACTTTGACCTAATTTATAACATCGGTAAATCCGACTGAAAGATTTTGCGGAATATCATGAACACCGCTCAAGATAGCTACACCATTAATAACAAATAAATTGTAAGGTTTCAGGAGAGGATGCATCTTGAAAAATTTCAAGTTGATAAAATTCAAAATGGCCGCCTATCGGCCATTATTCACCTCGACAGGCCTGATATTGTGGAATATCATGAAAACAGCTCAAGATATCTACACCATTACTATAAAACAAATTGTAAGGTTTCAGGAGAAGATGCATTTTGAAAAAATTCATTTTGTCCAAGTTCAAAATGGCCGCCAATCGGCCATTATTCACTTTCACATGGCCATTATTTGGTAAACGGTGCTAGATGGCTAGACCATTACTATAAAACAAAATGTGTGATTTCAGGAGAGGATGCATCTTGAAAAAATTTGACTCGATAAAATTCAAAATGGCCGCTTATCGGCCATTATTCACTATCACATGGCCGATATTTGGTCAACCGTGCTAGATGGCTGGACCATTACTATAAATCGAAATGTGAGATTTCAGATGAGGATGCATCTTGAAAAAATTTGACTTGATCTAATTTAAAATGGCCGCCTTTTCGGCCATTATTCATTTTCACATGGCTGATATTTGGTAAACCGTGCTGGATGGCTAGACCATTACCTGATTACTATAAAACAAAGTGTGAGTTTTCGGGGGAGGATGCACCCTGAAAATTTTTAACTTACGAATTCAAAATGGCCGACAATCAGCATTATTTACCTCGATAGGCCTAATATCAGGTAAACCGTGCTAGATAGCTAGACCATTACTATAAAACAAAATGTGACGTTTCGAGAGAGGATGCCTTTCAAAAACTTTCGACTCAATCGAATTCAAAATGGCCGCCTATCGCCACTATTTACTTTCACATTGCTGATATTTGGTAAACTGTGTTAGATAGCTGGACTATTACTATAAAACAAAATGTGAGATTACAAGAGAGGATGCATCTTGAAAAAAAATGACTAGATCAAATTCAAAATGGCCGCCTATCGGCCATTATTCACTTTCACATAGCCGTTTTTTGATAAACCGTGCTAGATGGCTAGACCATTACTATAGAATGAAATGTGAGATTTCAGCTGAGGATGCATCTTGGAAAATTTCGACTTGATCAAATTCAAAATGGCCGCCTTTAGGCCATTATTCACTTCCACATGGCCGATATTTGGTAAACCGTGCTAGATAGCTAGACGATTACTATAGAATGAAATGTGAGATTTCAGCTGAGGATGCATCTTGAAAAATTCTGACTCGATCAAATTCAAAATGGCCCCCTATCGGCCATTATTTACTTTCACATGCACAATATTTTGCAAACTGTGTTAGATGTTAGTCCATTACTATAAAACAAAATTTGAGGTTTCGGGGGAGGATGCACCCTAAGTTTTTGACTAATTTATATCGAACTCAAAATGACCGTAAATCAGCTATTAGTTACCTCGATTGGCCTGATATCGGGTAAACCGTGCCAGATAGGTAGACCATTACTGGGATACTGATTAGGATCATTAATTTCAATGGAGGTTTGCAATCTCTGACAGACTGTTTAGTTCTTATCTTACTCTTAGACTGGGCTTCTTAGATCTAGTTGTCTTGCGTCTTGTTGACCTAGCTTAGGACAACATTAAAAACCCTACACAAAATTGCTTAAATCAAATTCTAATTCGTCGCGGGAGCTCCTGGACTTATGTAGTCTTGTTTATTTGACTTCCAGTTAAGAACATGCAAAAATGGTACATTATAATTATTATTATCATTTTTTGAACATGGTAATAACTTTGGTTGACGGGAACAGGTCGAGACGACCTCTACAATGCCTGTCAACCATATAAGTGAATTAAAATTATAGAATAAAATAATATCCATTGTTTAAAATAGCAAAAACAATTTAAAAATGTACATAGTATAGATTATAAAGTTTACTATTTGTACACATAAAATAAAATAACCGACAATTGTCTGTCATCTGTTTCCCGCACCAAAACCAGAGATAAAATAGCTACACTGTGCTCTACACCGTGTAGCAAAAAAGGACACTCTGGAAAGCGTAGAAACCTAATTAAAACCTCTTAACCTCTTAATTTTAACATAGGCCTACATACATCCCTAAATAAAAGTAATACTATAAACCTAGAATACATCTACTGACGTCAGCTCATATAGCCGTCGCGCAGCCGAAATATGCTGAGTAGTACCACATATGCAATTTTAGACTGGAGGAAAAAAAAATCTCAAACTCAAGAAGTAAATCAGTTGATTAGAGATTTTTGAAATTCAGCATAAGGACCCACTTGGTCTGGAAACAAAGGCTACTGAAAAATCACTAAACCTAAAAATAAAACAGAAAAAAGACAAATAATAATTTTGAGGGGAACAGCCATCCATGCCATGTGGTAATACTCTAAGTCAGATCATGACAAGCGTGATCATGTAGAGTGATGTCGGTCTGCTCCGAACAGTATCAGAGACTGTCTCCGGCCTGAATTCGAGCCAGGCAGACAACACAAAGCAACATTCGCAGATTATCGTTCATAGGTCGATCACTTAAGGTACCATTTGTGCTAAATATATAGATATATATTCAATACACGAGTATAAGTAAGGCAGGGCGGTTTGTCATCTGCCAACACATGCGTATCGACAACGGAGCCCTCCGTCCTTAGTCATGAGTGGCTGGTGACAGCTCAAATAGCCGTCTCACAGCCGATTCAAATTGCACAGGTAGTTTAAGACAAGAAATGTTCCGCTATATTCGACAATTCACACAAGCACAAGCCAGGCTCCAGGTACATCGATTATTCACATCAAATAAGTTTACCATGGCGAGATATAATTCATTCAGGTTCTTCTTAAAAATCTGCAAGCTACTAGCATCTCGGATAACAAAAGGTAAAGTGTTCCATAAGCGAACAGTGCGATAAAAATACGTACATTGGAACTGAACAGTCTTGCACAGAGGTAATTTGAATAGAACACCCTGTTGAGCAGATCTGAGGCCATTATGCGGACAAGCTAACTCAAAATTACTAGAGTAATCACAAGATAGTTTACCGTGAAGGTAGCTGTATAAAAAACACAAGTCGATTATTTCTCGACGGAAGCACAAAGGCAAGATAGATAATGCTGTGCATCTTTCGTGATAGGGTGAAACATAATCATTGATAATGAATTTTGAAGCTTGACGTTGCACCCGTTCTAATTTGATTATGTCTTTAACATGATTGGGACTCCACATCGGACTACAGTACTCAAGAATACTTCTGACATGGGCCAAATATAATTGGCGCTTAACATCAATGGGGCTATTAAAGCCAACAGAACGTTTTATCATTCCTACCATAGAATGGGCTTTTGATGAAACAGTATTCACATTCTCACACCAAGATAATTTACTAGTGATGGTTATTCCAAGATCAATTAATTCAGTTACTCTAGATAAGATATTATTATCAATGGAGTAGTCAAAATCTATTTTTACTTTACGGCATATCGACATGAATTTACATTTTGATATGTTGAAGTTCATTCTCCAAATTTTGCTCCACAGAAACAGTGCATTAAGATCATTCTGAAGGGAAAGTACATCTTGTCTTGACTTTATATTTCGATAAAGTTTGGCATCGTCAGCATATAATTTCATAAATGATGTACAAACATCGCAGATATCATTTATGTATAAAACAAATAATAGTGGTCCAATAATGGAACCTTGCGGTACACCTGATGTTACAGGTAAAGGTGATGATACCTGACCTTCTATCATAACTGACTGATACCGACCTTGTAGATAATTTTCAATCCACTGCAATAAGTTACTGCCAAAGCCAAATGTTTTAAGCTTGTGAACTATCAGGTCGTGCGGTACAGAATCAAAGGCTTTAGCAAAGTCAAGAAATATAATGTCTGTTTGACTTCCAGAGTCTAAATTTCTACTGATATCAGAATATGTATCAATTAGTTGTGTGGTAGTAGAGCGATGTTTCATAAAACCATGTTGAGCCGAATTAATTTGTGGACTGACAACCGGATAAATGTGATTGAAAACAAGTCGTTCCATAACTTTACTCACACTGTTGAGAAGTGATATTGGTCTGTAATTATCGACTTTGCATTTCTTGCCTTTGCTGAGAATGACGTGCGACACACAGTGTGATGCAGACTAACTACAATGACTGTCTCCATGACTACCTTGAACAAACTGAAGAAGGGAATGCAGTAATGATGCAAACTTTCCTTCAAAATATTTGGTATGAAACATATTTATTTCAAGAGCATTACATAGTAGCTATAAAAAGTTAATCGAGTGATCAACTCGTTCACAACAAAAATATACAAGTGAAAATATAGATTACATGTACAATAATAAACAAACAAACAAAATTAATAATTTATGAAATGTTCTTTTATTTTACATCGTGCATTTTGTTTTATCAATACCATTACAAAACATATTATCTGAATTGAAGCAGTAGTTTCTGTTTAGAAAACATAGTTACCACCACGATAATCAGATAATACAGCGCTGTTGACTTGTATGGGTTTTTTTGCTTTTACTGTTTATTCCGCAAGACGGAGGCTAGTAACTATATACTTGTTATTCTATTGCTGTTTGACAGGCTGCATCTTTCCATAGTAGACGAATTTGAGAACATCACCCAGTGTGTTATCCATTCTATCAATTTCACTTATCTTTTCCGGCAGTCTCCCTCCACTAAATATATGAATGAGATAATTACTAGAAAGATGCATGTGTTTTGTATACAAATCTTTTCTGTTTGCGTAGCCAGGATTATAAAATGAATCCTTTGGTTCACGATGAATCAGATCAGGAAATGTCTGGAAAAGTTTGTAACCTGCCGTGACACTGTTGCCCCCCCATATTCCTCGATTGTATGTATGATAATTATGCAGCCACATGCAAAGAAACGGAGAATGTGGTTCAGTGAGAATGACACCATTACTGATCACTCCATCGGCGGCTGAGGCAAGAGTGGTTCTATATTTCCTGAGAGGAGCTAAAGACTTGAGAGCAATGATGTCTGTGTCAAGGTATATACCTCCATTGTCTACAAATACAGAATGCTAACATATCAAACCTTAGTACATGCAGTATCACATGGATGATCTTAATAAAAAAAAAAAGTACATGTATATACTTGGATATTACCTGCCATTAAGTAATTACCTGCCATTAAGTAGTTCCGTCGGAACCTTAACGTATATAAAGGGCATGCCACTAAGGCTTCTCCGGGGCAAGTCAAATCATAATTCGGACAACATGACCATATACATGTAATTAAGTGACTTGCCCGTATGGACTTTTGATCGAGGAAAATTGATCAATTTATATATTTTTTGTGATGATTGAAATGATCCGCACTTATTTCGTCACCGTAATAGTAATTACTTATTACTACCTAATAGTAATTAATTTTTGCCATTCTCGCAAATATAACACTTTACTGTTTGTTACATGAATTGGAGCGATTGAATTATATATTTTTTTCGGACAATACACTTTTGATTCGGACAAGTACATTTATTAATTAGTGACTTTTGCTTTGGGCAGGTGACGTAAAATCCTCCCCTGCTTAGGTTACCGCCTGATAGTTTCATATCTTTATGGTTTTCATTTTCAAACCATTGGCTACCACTTGAAATTGTGTGATATGAGCAATACGAATGTAAAGTTATACTCACTTGAATGAATTTTGTAAACAGTTCTTGAGTGTAACAAAATATTGGCACACTAGATCCTAAATTGAAGGGCCCGGCGAAGTGATTTTGGAAATAAGTGTGTTCCAAATGCCACTGGTAAAGCAAAAGAAGTTGCGACTGTTGATAAACCAGTTATAATCATATGTGAACACATGTATCTACTTTATCTGTTCGGTAGGTTTAATAATATAGTACTTGATGTTGCAGATATCTAGAGCATAACCCGAACTCGGCCAAATATGCAATAAAAAATTTCTAGGATTGACAGTTTTGACCATATCTTTGCAATATTTATTTTTGGAAAGAAATTACCGCTAATACAGCAGATACGTCGTCTTCTATTACATTAAAATTCTAGAGATTAAACCGTCTTTATTCCAATAACAAATAGAGGTATTCGTACAACGACACAAATATCTGGGCACAGAGCGGGAGGATTTATCCCAACAAACATGAGGGATTGAGCCAATGTTGGCTTCATGTTGTACCAGCGTCGTAGACGTTGATGAAGCATTGAATCAGTATTGAGTCAACGTATCGTGTATGTTGTGTAGTAGCATGGAGATAGTAGAGATATAGTAGACTAGTGACAGTAGCATGAGTATGTGTATGTTGTGTAGTAGCATGGAGATAGTAGAGATATAGTAGACTAGTGACAGTAGCATGAGTATGTGTATGTTGTGTAGTAGCATGGAGATAGTAGAGATATAGTAGACTAGTGACAGTAGCATGAGTATGTGTATGTTGTGTAGTAGCATGGAGATAGTAGAGATAAAGTAGACTAGTGACAGTAGCATGAGTATGTGTATGTTGTGTAGTAGCATGGAGATAGTAGAGATATAGTAGACTAGTGACAGTAGCATGAGTATGTGTATGTTGTGTAGTAGCATGGAGATAGTAGAGATGTAGTAGACTAGTGACAGTAGCATGAGTATGTGTATGTTGTGTAGTAGCATAGAGATAGTAGAGATGTAGTAGACTAGTGACAGTAGCATGAGTATGTCGTCAAGCATAGTATCTACTCTATCATCGAACACAAGACGCTGAACCAATGCTGGTCTAATGTTGGGCCGGACTCGCAAACAGTGGACTAGTAATACCCCAGCATTGGGTCTATGTCTCGTGTTAGCTGAATGTGACCTATTGTCTGTCAGCAATAAGTATGCAGGCTTTGTTTATCTGTTTATAGTGGCTTTTATAGTTTTTCATAGCATCAATGTCATAATTTCAGCATCGTGATAATGGTAAAATCATACTGGATAGAGTAGCAAAGAATTAGTTTTAACACCGAGGAACAGCACTGAGTGATTTAACATTTTGGGGAGAGTCGACTATCTTAGTGTACAAAATATTTGATATTAGTATGGCAAATCTTGTTCTAGCGAAATGCTGTCACATATCTGAAAAATATCTGAAAAAGCTACAAAGACACGAAGCAGGAGAATTATGACGAGGATGTCAGCGGTCCTATATTTATCATCTTGCCGTATCAGGTCAGACCGTCAGACTGGTAGACCGTCAGTCTGACCTTGACAACAGGTGTGTGTTGAGCCGGTACGAAAATGAGGGGTGCGAGCATCATGAATATTCATTATGACGTCACCGGTTTACAGACTGCAGCGTGGAGGTCACACTCAGGTCAGATTGTTTGGGCCGCCTGAATCAACTGTGAATTGGCCAGGGAGGAGAGGGGCTCTGAACTCATAGAAAATATACGGGTTATCCAGGTTCTGCCGGTGGCAGACAACTGGATAGATGAAGATGATATTTCTAATAACTAGCCATTTCCTAGCCAAACCAAGCGCTTAAATTGGCTTCAGTCAACATTGCATTGTATTTTCTTGAAGAATAGCATAGTGATTAGTACACACACTGATAGCCCTTTAACCGCAGGTGCCGCATATATTCGGATTTTCATTTTTTATTAGCACATTAAGTACCACATTTTAAATATGTTAAAGATAAAATGTGACATCAACCAGCAAGACTTGAAAAAAGTTGACCTCCATTTTGTCAAATCTGAATAATTTACACTCACTTGAAGTTGTGGATCGCGTCAGCGAGACACAACTTCAAGTGGGTGAAAATTCAAATTGAATAATTTTGCGGTTAAATGGTCAAATAAATGCTATGTATGAAAAATTGAATAATTTGGCGGTTAAATGGTTAAATAAATGCAATGTCAGCATGAAAGGACTAGTATTTCACCTAGACTCTGCAGATAGTCAGATTGAATGTGACAGCAAGATACACCGCCTTGAAAGTATTACCAGGCATAGGCCTACCTTTAATGGCTGCTCAAACTGGCTGTTATTTCACTGTGTCTTGAATGTTGAAAAAATATTCAAACATTTGATTATTTCTTTCACTTAGTGAAAGCTTTCAAGTGAGCTCTGACACCAGCTGTGGCCTTGAAAAGTGTGTGTGCTCTAGAATTGTCTTGACAGTAATGAACCTCTACTATTATGTCTATTGGAAAAAATGATTTTTTTAGAGCTAATTCAGATCATACTTTAGATCGTTGCAAGATTTATGTAAGTTTCAAGGTTGAATTTTAGGAAATAGACATGTAATTGGGTTTGTATGTTCATTCTTTTGAAGCTATTGCATTTTGATGCAAACTTTCAATTAGTTATGTTATTTGTATTGACATATCACCGGATTATCAAGTGAACTGTTATAATGAACCTACTATTAACCGACAAGCATAAGAATGAAGTACCAATTTGCAGATTAGTACTGTATCCCAGAAAACACAGAATATGTGTATAACATCTGTACAATGTTAGACCAACGTTGAAGGCCGACGTTGTACAAATGTTATGCAAATCAGTGTATTTGCTGGGATGCGACGAAAGTGTAACTTATGATTTATCATGTTTACATGAATGTATTTTCAATTTGAAATACCGAATATAATAATATTATATCAAATAAAACCACCCTCTTTTGGTGAATTATGCTATTGTTTTATTTACTGAATATACCGTTATGATGCATGACTATGTCATAGAGTCTTAAATTGTGAATTGTTTAGAAAACTCACACAATAATTATTTGTGCTGCTCATGGCGCATTCTGACATACCTAGAAGTATTTGTAATCTTATGATATCCGCTTCGTGTTGGATAAAGCCGGGTTTTTGGCCTTGGATGCTGAGCAGGCGATCCTCATGAACGTGGTACAGGTTGGGCACTTCACTCTGTACTTTAGTCCAAAACTTCCCTTTTGGTAAACAATCTCCATGAAGAAGTATCAGATGAGGCTGAATGAATTTGTAGGTGCTGATTATAGAAAAATAATGATCCAATTTCAACTCGTTGCATCCCAACCACACGTAATGTACTATATTAGGAACAGTCAAATTGTCTTCCTTCGTGATATCAAGTTTGTGGTGCAATGTGCTTACATGGCGAATTTCAGATAACCCGCATTTGTTTTTCACATACGCCTTTCCGTTGTTGAATATCAGACCAGTAAATGTGTTGTTTTTCTTTGCATTGTCTTGTTGAGATTGACATTTGTGTAGTAAATCACGATCCAGTGTAATGTTGTAATGTAGAGGTTCATGGACGTAGAAGGTGTCTGATTTACAGGGAACCTTTCTACTGTTGTTAACGTCTGGTCCAATCTTATCTTCAATATCCACTGATTCTGCTCTCTCTGTTGATAATGGATAAATGACAAATACAGAATTGGTTGAATTTTGGATATACTTGTGAAACAATAAATGCACAATGACCAAGCCAGTGATCCCCAGCAGTGATCCCGTTATGACTACATTCCTGCGATTGTAGTCGTTACAATTCATTACAAAGCTCATTTATTTACTGCCGCCTAAAGTTGAAATAGCAAATTTGATTTCACGTATAATTGACTAGTAGTAATTATATTATACATGGATATAGCCGTGAAAATAAACCTCCAAATAAACAGTGCCTTTTGATAAATACACCTGAGCTATGCGTATGAGCGGCTCTGACAGGTTGCCTGGTTACATTACACACGGCCGTGCAAAGGCAAACAACAGTAGCTACTTACATTACAAGTAAGCAGTTACTGCTGTTCGCCTTTGCACGACCGGATAATGGGAACTATACTTGAGTTTTGCTTGGGCGCGTTATAATAATGTGAACTTTGTACTGTTAATAGTATGGCCTCAACAAGATCACGCTATCGTGGACTTTATCTAGGCATACCATTATACTTCGTTGTCGCACCTTGATGAGCAGCGCCAACGCTTTAATGCATGTAAAAATATACAAAAACATAATACTGCAGATCTGCTAATTTTCGCGTGTTAAAATTTTCGCAACTTTCTGATTGTGGGACTTTTCACGATTCCCATCTTACGTAATATAATTTTTTTTTAATATAGCGACAGATATGTAGCCGGGACTTTTAATAGTTTTAATGGTTTTAGTATAATTAATTCAGGTTGCCGTTGTTGCCCTCTGGTGACTAACATGAACACTATGTTTGTTGACATGGTTGCCATGTTAAACCTTCTTGCCGCCGTTTTCAACCAGTCTTTGGCATTACTTTTTATGAAGCCATTGAGATAAGTCGTTGGTGACTGGTCTCGGCTCTTCACTATCTTTGTTAACTGTTCAGCATAAAGTGGTAAATAAAGCTCCAAGTCTTGTGAGCAGGTTAGTGTTATATTGTTTAGAAGTTAGTAGTGTTCGGTTTCTTTAATTGTATTTCCATTAAACTTAATGAAGCCACTCTATTTCTATAATAAGTAATATATTCATCCTTTCCAGGTTTAGCCTATATATAGTTTGGAATGTTTTATCTGGTAGCAGAGCGAATATGGTCCTCTAGAACGGCAGGGTATGTGAATTGTGATAATAGTCTGTGTATATAAAGGGGTCAAAACAAAACCAAGGCTAATTCAATTTTTCAGCTATTTGAGTTTGGGGTACCATAGGACAAAAACAGTGTGCTATGTGTCTACCCCAACATCTCATAAAAATAACCAATTTTGAAGACATAAGCGGCCATTTTGTTCAGAACAAAATCAAGGCTAAGTCAACCATTTTTGTCCTATGGTACCCCAAGCTCAAAATAGCGGGAAAAAATTAAAAATGACTTAGCCTTGGTTTTGTTCTCACCCCTTCATGTATAATAATGTAGAATCAGTAATATAATGTGATTTGCGTAAACAGAATGTATTCTGTTTAGATGCGACTTTATTAGTAACTATAATGTTAACTAGCTTGGAATTATAAAGTCCGCATTATATAGAGTATTGTATGCATTGTAGGTATTTTAGTTATTTACACTTGTTATGTATTACAGGGTCCCTCTATGGGATATAATAAAGCATATGGTTACTCTTTTTAGCTCCCGCCGTCACCGTAGGTGAGACGGAGGGAGCTATGGATTCTACCTCCGTTTTTTTTTGCCTTTTCTTTTGCCTATAACTTTGTAAGAAAATAAGCTGGGATAACAATTTTTGGTATGTGGGTTACTTCCAGGTGGCTAATGGACAGGTTAAAATATTTTTAATCTGAATTCAATACGCAAGGTTGCAGAGGAGAAAATGATGATGTTACGGCGTTGGGCCGTCCGTAAACAATTCGTTTCCGGAGCATATCTCTGAAAGTACTTGTCCGATTGTCATCAAATTTTACACACAACACCCCTAGGGGGTCTAGTTGTGCCCTTTGGGGTATTTGAACTTTGACCTACTTCTGGTTCAGAACTATGACCTATTTAGACGTTTTGACGCGCACTTCGTTTCCGGAGCAGATCTCGAAAAGTACTGGGCCGATGACAGTCATATTGCACATACATGTTCTCTAAGGTCCCTAGTTGTGCCTTTTCAGGTTTTTGGACCTTGACCTTGAAGTTGACCCAGCACTTTGACCTAATTTATAACATCGGTAAATCCGACTGAAAGATTTTGCGGAATATCATGAAAACCGCTCAAGATAGCTACACCATTACTATGAAACAAATTGTGAGGTTTCAGGAGAGGATGCATCTTGAAAAATTTCAAGTCGATAAAATTAAAAATTGCCGCCTATCGGCCATTATTCACCTCGACAGGCCTGATATTGCGGAATATCATGAAAACCGCTCAAGATAGCTACACCATTAATATCAAATAAATTGTAAGGTTTCAGGAGAGGATGCATCTTGAAAAATTTGAAGTTGATAAAATTTAAAATGGCCGCCTATCAGCCATTATTCACCTCGACAGGCGTGATATTGTGGAATATCATGAAAACCGCTCAAGATATCTACACCATTACTATAAAACAAATTGTAAGGCTTCAGAAGAGGATGCATTTTGAAAAAATTCAACTCGTCCAAGTTCAAAATGGCCGCCAATCGGCCATTATTCACTTTCACATGGCCGTTATTTGGTAAACCGTGCTAGATGGCTAGACCATTACTATAAAACAAAATGTGTGATTTCAGGAGAGGATGCATCTGGAAAAAATTCGACTCGATAAAATTCAAAATGGCCGCTTATCGGCCATTATTTACTTTCACATGGCCGTTATTTGGTCAACCGTGCTAGATGGCTAGACCATTACTGTAAAACAAAATGTGAGATTTCAAATGAGGATGCATCTTGAAAAAAATTGACTTGATCAAATTTAAAATGGCCGCCTTTTCGGCCATTATTCATTTTCACATGGCTGATATTTGGTAAACCGTGCTAGATGGCTATACCATTACCTGATTACTATAAAACATAGTGTGAGTTTTCGGAGGAGGATGCACCCTGAAAATTTTTAACTTACGAATTCAAAATGGCCGACAATCAGCATTATTTACCTCGATAGGCCTGATATCAGGTAAACCGTGCTAGATAGCTAGACCATTACTATAAAACAAAATGTGACGTTTCGAGAGAGGATGCCTTTTAAAAACTTTCGACTCAATCGAATTCAAAATGGCCGCCTATCGGCCACTATTTACTTTCACATTGATGATATTTGGTAAACCGTGTTAGATAGCTGGACCATTACTATAAAACAAAATGTGAGATTACAAGAGAGAATGCATCTTGAAAAAAATTGACTGGATCAAATTCAAAATGGCCGCCTATCGGCCATTATTCACTTTCACATAGCCGGTTTTTGGTAACCGTACTAGATGGCTAGACCATTACTATAAAACTAAATGTGAGATTTCAGGAGAGGATGCATCTTGAAAAATTTTGACTTGATCAAATTCAAAATGGCCTCCTATCGGCCATTATTCACTTTCACATGGGCGATATTTGGTAAACCGTGCTAGATGGCTAGACCATTACTATAGAATGAAATGTGAGATTTCAGCTGAGGATGCATCTTGGAAAATTTTGACTTGATCAAATTCAAAATGGCCGCCTTTAGGCCGTTATTCACTTTCACATGGCCGATATTTGGTAAACCGTGCTAGATAGCTAGACGATTACTATAGAATGAAATGTGAGATTTCAGCTGAGGATGCATCTTGAAAAATTCTGACTTGATCAAATTCAAAATGGCCCCCTATCGGCCATTATTTACTTTCACATGCCCAATATTTTGCAAACTGTGTTAGATGTTAGTCCATTACTATAAAACAAAATTTGAGGTTTCGGGGGAGAATGCACCCTAAATTTTTAACTAATTTATATCGAATTCAAAATGACCGTAAATATTAGTTAACTCGATTGGCCTGATATCGGTAAACCGTGCCAGATAGGTAGACCATTACTGGGATACTGATTAGGGTCATTAATTTCAATGGAGGTTTGCAATCTCTGACAGACTGTCTAATTCTTATCTTACTCTTCTTAGACCTAGTTGTCTTGCGTCTTGATTTTTGACCTAGACTAGGACTACAATTATAACCCTATACAAAATTGCTTAAATCAAATTCTAATTCGTAGCGGGAGCTCCTGGACTTATGTAGTCTTGTTGAGTTGGTTTTCATGGGAAGCTATGTCATCCCCGCGAACCCGATTATAGATATAACATGTACAAGCATACAATATAAATCATTGATGAAGATAGAATATCCAGGCTATATATGGCTTACCAGTCACTTTTGTCCATTGGTATAATAAAAATAAAAAGTAAAGATATTTTTATACTCATTGCTGTGAACTGACTGTGCCGGTAGTCATGTGGGTTCTCATAACTAGAAGGGTCTAGTTTTTTGGAACAAAAAACTGGAGATGTCTCCCCTCCAACATGTATTATTCCGTTTCGTTGCGAAACACTTGTCAATACTCCCAGCAAACACGACGTTGACCAATGGTGGCCCAATGCTGGCCCACAAATTGCGATGCTGGCCCAACATCAAACCAGCACTGGTGCTGAGCTGCGTTCAACCCAGTAAACACAAAACATTAGTGTTATGTGTACTTTGTGGAGTGTTTTGGGATGTTTTGAAAATCTAAGAAACTACTATGAACAGCATTCTTCCGCATAAAATATGTTAGATCTTGGGTTCTAGGCCTGCCTGATCATCCCCAATTGCGAAACTACATGACTCACAGCATTATGATTCTTTTTACACTATTATGATTTCTGGAGAGTGGCTGATTGAACAAACGTTGACCCTATGTTGTTTTAATGTTGGACCAACGTCGTCGACAGCGGCCCCCATGAAGTATAAACATGTGACATCTCCCTTCATTATACATAGCGAAATAACCAGACGTTGAAACAATATTGGGCTAATTCTGAGCCAATGTGGTTGACAATGGACCAACGTTAGTCAGCACTAAAGCTTGTTGGGTACCCGCACTCTAATGTGCCAGTATGTCTGGTTGCCGTCTTTTGTTTGTTCTTTAGACTTTTAGGCCTATTCAAATAAAAAAACAAAGGCTGGGTTAATGTTGGCCCGCCGTCTGTGACGCTGGCCCACATTCAGCTTGGCGTCAAACACGACACGGCAACCCAATATTGGGCTAATGTTGGCTCAGCGTCGTAGACGGTGAGCCAACAATAGCTTGGCATTGGGTCAGCGTCTCGTGTTTGACCGCCTGCTCGATACACGGAGAGAACGCACAGACACAAAACTGATCAGATGAACAACTGAGCGGTGAGAGGTAAAGCAATATGTCTCCACTCTATAGAGGGGAGAATAATAATTAATATTATTTCACAGAAAAAAGTACACTGCTTCTAATATATCCAATTACGGCAATCACTATGCACACAGTAGACCTAAGTATTACGACACGTGCCGGTCTTCTCAACTCACACGGGCCGCTGCGCAAAGATTGGTTTATGCTGGGTCAAAGCAGGATATACCTGAGTCTATGACCTTCAGGCGGATTGCCAGTAACGTAACCTGGTTCCTTCTCTCAACAGCGGAGTGAATGCAGCAAAACCCAAGTCTCTGACCATCTGGGGGTAAATCCCCTAGACATGTCCAGGACGCCTTATCGGGCAAGTGAAGGAAAACACTCTCAATAACCATAGACCTCTAGATATGGACAACCAATAGGCGCGAGATCTTCGTGAACTTACGGCGCGCATGTGCGGCTAGGAAAAGGGATTACTGATTTCCGGACTACCTTTCATGCTGTCTATTTATGTTTTTCATTGGCTAGATAGGCGAGTAATTTGTGCTATCTTGTCACTATAATTTAAATTACTGAGCCAACTAATTGTTCAAAATAATTTATTTTTTTATGTTTATGCTAAATATATACATTAAAAACAATGACAATTGAGGTTTACAATTTAAATTAGACGTCAAAGTGAAGCTGTTTGAAACTTGACTGTAGTGTATGTGATCATTAAGCCGGCATGTCAGTAGACCTTACTTAGGACAATTGTCATTTTGAATTGAATACATGTATAGACGTCAAATTATAGGTGTATTGGACATGGTGTGTATACGTCTATGATGTATGTCCACATATTTTCACGGGGAAAGGATACTTTATGGGCTTGGATGTTTTATTCTTGTTGTGATATTTAAATACTTTTGTTAATGAAGCAGAAGGAACTATTATAATGTATTCATTTATCAAATTTGTTACGATTTGAAAGGATAATTACAATAATTAATTTGACTGTGATTGAAATTGTGATCAACACAATGTTTACATACCCATGAAAAAATGATCAAAAAGCACATGGTTGACAGTTTACAGCGGAAATAAACTATCCCTTTTCTCGCCAATTCTCACAGACGGAAGCTCATACACATCAATCAGTGTGTGAGATTTGAAGTCGGTTGTCCATTCCCTCGATGTCTATGCAATAACCCACCATTCCCTATCACCACACCATCACGTCATCATCCACATATACATCATTCATCTCGTCAATGAACTGCACTGTTTTTATCATCTTACATCATCACTTAAATGACCATTGGTGCCGAAAAGTTACTTAAGAATTATTTCACTAGTACTATTATTTGTTATTGTTGTTTTCGACCCTTTGTCAATAAAATGATGTCAGCTAACATCCTGTTTGAATCGTCTGGAAAACTATATTTTTTACGACGCTGAGTGAGTTTGTTTTAATATACACACTTTCCATTTTTGGAGAATATCTCAGGAACTACTTGTCCAATTGTCTTCAAATGTTGCACATAACACTTTTGATTGAATACTATGGCTTAGTTAATGCTTTGACATACACTTTGTTTCCGGGGCTCTGAAGCTACTATATGGATTGCAGTCTTAGTGCGCATAGATGGTGTCAAAGGTCCCTAGTTGTGCCTTTTCATGTTACTGTACCTTGACCTAGATTTTCACCAAGCACTTTGGCTTAATTTATAACAGTAATAGATTTAATTTTAAGTTTTTGTGGAATATCATGAAAACCGCTCAAGAAAGCTGGACCATTACTGTAAAATGCCAGGTTTCATGGAGGATGCACCCTGCAAATTTTCAAGTTTTAAAATACAATTCGAAATTGCCTACTATTCAACATTATTTACTTTATTATGCCTGATATTTGGCAAACCGTTCTAGATAGCTAAACCATTTACTATAAAAAATGTGAGGTTTCACTTCAGGGGGAATGTTACCCTAAAAATGTGAACTCAGTCAAATTCAAAATGGCCGACTATCGGCCATCATTCGCTCTAATATGCGTGATATCTGGAAATGTGTGCTAGATAGTTAGATCATAAGGCTTACTATAAAACAAAATTTTAGACTTCAGAGAATGATGCACCTTTAAAAAATTTAAAATGACCGACTATCGGTTAATATCATCTACTTTAAGTTTAACATCCTGATATCTGACAAACCCATCCTGACAGCAGACTTACATGTAGTTGTTTTCACACTGAGAGCGAATATTTCTGAAGACTGCAAGATGGACAATTCGTGCTAACTAGATGACTATGGACCAATACTCAAAAGAAAAATGTGAAGTTTCAGAGAGGGAATGTTAGTTCTTGTCGCACTGGAAGGGATTACGTCTTCAGTTTTTTATGACAAAAACGTTGACTTTTCTAGTTAATATATGTTCCACAACACTTGGCTTCTTAAACAATGTATGGTGTTGTGTGCATGCCTTGGTCTGTTGATCCTATTCGTAGTGGATAGTTTGGTATCCAGGTACCTCTTAGCACCACCCCGCCGCCCTCAGGTAGGTGTCCGCCCAGCACCTCAGATGCCCATTCTCGCCAAACCCTGCCCTGCCCTGCCCTGCCCTGCCCTGCCCTGCCCTGCCCTGCCCTGCCCTGCCCTGCACTAGCTCAGCGAGTGAAACCCTGGAGCAGGCTACAGCTGTTACCGTCAAACTTGTAATCCTGCCGCTTGTTTATGCCCCCATTCCTTTGATGCGTACGACCAATTTCTCGTATTTTCCTATAATTGCTCGGGAATGTGGGGTCCCTGTTACGTACATGTACCTCGGCGAGCAACAACCTGAGATTCTGGATCCGTTGTCAGTCTTCGCGAGCTTTTAAATCCCGAAAAGAAAATACGTTTGTTCAACGTCGGGCCAACGTCCCGACGTTGAACAAACGTATTTTTTTGGCTGGATGTTAAGTTGTTATCGGGATGCTGACGTAACTGCCAGCAGTCTGCCTGACAGCGATTGTCCACGAATGAATTGAAGCCACATCCGTGTAGATTGGATCCAGACGTATGTCGGTGATCCTGGCCTGATCCCCTTTCCCGTCTTCACCAGCCCATCCACTGATAACACCACACAGGGTAGAGAGAGAGAGAGATAGAGACAAACGGCGGAGAAAGCCTTATCTGCGTGTCTGTATTTATATAATTCCTTTGATTTCTATTGTTAAATTCCTGGTAACGCAAATCACAACTTCAAAATGAAAGAAAACCGGCTCCAGCTAAATAAAAAACATTAAAAAACGAATTCTGGACGATCGGAATATAGGCCTATACCGGGTGCAGGTTAATATTTTTTTAGGTATATATTTGATATTTGATAATCTATTGAAATAGTATATTTATGTCCCATAAACGCCTCAGCACTGAAAAGTGGCTTTTCAAATAATTATAACCGGAAATAGATAATTCTACTTCGACCCTTTTGACCGAGAAGCACGACTCTGGTCGTTTTTAATCCGATTTATTGGCCGATCACTGTTATATTTTTTGTATAGTTTTGTACGGGCCGATGGAAGTCGGGTAAAAATGGAATAAGATAATTTAGCTGCTAAATGGATATTATATTTTAATTAGGCCTACTATGATCATAGATTTGCAACAGCGGATCGTGCATTATATCGGAATTTTGAATCCGACGCAAAACGACAAGTTGTCTATTTGCCCAGCACCGATGACATACATCCCTCTCTATTTAATCAAGTAAACATGTGACTTACCGTGTACTACATCAGGCTTCCTGGTTAGTGAAAGATGGATCAGGCATGGTGGCAGAAATAAAGACTCATTATCTGATTATACACATATACATGTACAATTGTTTATCACATTCATTTTTTTACCGATCCTGGTAATTGCAACTACTACTTGATCTTTTTAATCAACTGCACTGGGAAACAAAGGTTCTAAGACACACTACTTTCTATTGGCTTTTCCCGAATTGGCCGTCACTATTTGATTCAACCGCTAGCAATTAGGGGCAATATGATCTGTATGATATTATTGTATATTATTGATTTATTGTATTGTGTTGACTTTGAATCGTGCCTTATCGAGATATTAAAAGGAAGTATATGCCACCTTGTATCGTGGGAGATACGTCCATTTGTCGGTATCGATGAGGGGATGAACTACTAAATCTATAGGTGAATAAGCCCAGCGCTTGGTCGTTCCTTGCTGGATATACCGCCCATTACTATCTGCTACAGACTGCGGATCCTCCTTCTCGGTGCTCTATGAATGTATGGCCTGCTTCTCTTGATACTTTCAACTGACAGCCTCTATCTGGTGGTACCTCCTCTCCTGCAGCGCAGGAGAGGAGGTACCACCAGATAGAGGCTGTCAGCAGCGGCATGCACAGCGCTCTGATGCAGAGGTCGACGACTGCCAGGAATCCTAACGGAGTGTTAAATGCGATCCTTCAACATATCCAGGTGAATTATCAGATATACCGGGATCTGTCAGGATCATTTGCTTCCTGGACCATCAGTCACACTAAGCAGCGCGCACTCATGCATGTGAGGGCAAAATTCACATGTGTTATCATGGGCTTGATCTGTCTAGGAAATATGCAACTATGATTTGACTTGTACTGGCTGCTATATAAGATATGTGGATATTATATAGTCCAGATTGACGGTGTGTGAACATGGTGAGAAGGATTGTTGAAATAAACAATCTGAAGTTATATAGATATTTAGATTCACGATTTGAGTTTCCACACTTCGTTTGACAGGACGTCTCCATCCAAGTCATTGTGGCAATTTGCGGTCTCATTGAGGGCCCATTACTTTTCTTGATCTTTTACTCACAAAATCCCCTCCAGATTTTAGAACGTAATACTTTTAAAACATACGACAAAGTTCTCGAATGACGAATACATTCGGGATATTTCAAAATTATGTCAGGGAAAAGTCACGAAATTTAACATATTCTTAATCCACATTTCTTATTTCGCGTATTTTTTTTTGCACTGATCACTAAATTGTACTAGCAGTATATATCTTTGTGTGGACGGGACGGATGTAAAGTGAGCTGTTGAATAACATTGTCTTTCACAGATTTTACTAATTGTTTGAAATGTACACTAATCAGCAAATCTGATTTCAATCTTGCATAATCTCATAATTATGTTTACCACCTAAGATTT
Source organism: Flabesymbios commensalis (assembly GCA_964017125.1). Lineage (NCBI taxonomy): Eukaryota > Metazoa > Annelida > Polychaeta > Terebellida > Flabelligeridae > Flabesymbios > Flabesymbios commensalis. The sequence goes on from OZ024907.1 coordinate 45,077,368, forward strand.
TCTGGTATACACGGTATGTATCTTGTTATATCGGACTGGTCAGCTTAATATTCAACCTGGGTTGGCAGGTTATATTTTCAAGACCTCCCCCACCCCCGCCCTGGTTGATTTTCATTGCGGCGGCTTGTAAATTGGCTGGGTATATCCAGCACCTCAAATTTCACAAACTCCACCAAATTCGATTAATATCCCCAAACCAGGTGGAGAACAGGGCGAGGAGGGCTCACGCGTGTTGTTTGATGGATGGGAACCAGCAAGAGCGGCTGATCCAGCGCTGTTTTAATGATGGGCCAACGTCGGAGACGTTGGCCCATCATTAAATCAGCGATGGCCAGCGTAAGCCTGCAGTGATCGTCGTCTTCTGGCTGAGTCACGTCCGGCTTTTTGTTAATGGATCGTCTTGTAGGATGCTGTAGCTGCTGATGCAGTCCTCTCTGCTACTTTTTCTGCTGCTGTTTGCTGATTTTCTATCACTTCAACATCTTTTTTACAGTAATACAATCTCAGCTGATTCAGCGCTCCCTGTATTACTCCACCTAACCTTGTTTTTGTTTCTGGTAACAGATCGACCATTGTATTTGCTAAAACATATGTAGCATCTACGATTTCTGCGTGTGAGGCCACACCTGGTATCTTGATCATGTAAAATTGATTATCTGTTTAACTCACTGTGTTGTTTTGATTTGTTGGTGGTATTACATATGTGAGAGTTGAAGATACTCTCTTTATGATATTTTACATGCCGATTTAGTTTCGTGGTTCACAATGATTACTGCCACAGTCACATTAGCTCTGTGATTGTGTGTGATTACAAATTGTAAAGATGATTTCATTAAGCTATGTCGCTGGATCCTTTCCATACACCACGAGGTTATCAACAAACATTACATGTATATATACGCTGACCGGCTTCGTTCAACGGGTTTTTTCACAATTAACTGGCCAGTGTACCAACTTGGTTGTCACCTTCCATTGGAAGTGACCTGCATCGCGGCGCTCAGGTCAGGGTCTCACTATACAATTTGTGTTTGTTGTACACCTAGGTTTTCGGTGCTGAACTGTGTCCATGTCGAATTGTATGTTGTCATTTGTTCTTCGTAACACCCCATTCTAGTTTTATGTGCACCTAATCCTTGCACCACCGTCTGTCACGTGACCACATTTGAACTGTGTTAATTTTTCCACCAATTATTTTTAATTACCGTTTGTTCGTTTATAAAGATAACTTTGTGACAATAAAATATATTATTTAGGTTCATAGTACATTATCGTCATTATCGTGGTTCGCTTTCCATGCTCAGTCAGGTAAGCCAGATAAAACTGTCAATTGAATCTTCCTCGACTGACAGGCTAATTATGTGTGTGTGTGGTGAGATACTGCTCCTGGTGTTCTGGAGAGGGGGGGGGGGAGGATACAACACGGGAAGATAAACTGTCTGATTTTTTGGATCAGCTCTACACATTTATATTTATCACTCCGCCTGTCGTGACTCATATATACGTGTAGTGTTACAGTGTTTTCTTGTGATGTATCGTAAGTAGCCCGACATGATCCACCACCAGTACCTCCCCAGCACCTCTCCAACGCTGAATCAATGTTGGGCCAGCATCGGAGATGCTGGCCCAACATTGATTCAGCGCTGGGCCAGTGTCCCCTGTTGGATCGTGTTTAGTGTACATGGCGTATATAACGATGAATAATCTACTCGATGGGAGGGTAGATATATTAATGCCGGAATCAGAAGATGAGCAATGAACAGGAATAGACCAGGCTTGAGATTGTGTTGGTAACTCAGTGGATGAAGCGTTGGGTTGTGATTTTACATTCGCGAAGTCTAGTTTTGGCATCTACAAAGTCGCAAAGGTGCTAATGAAAATCTGTGAGAGGGCTATGGGACATGCTAAACTAGTTGACAATGGAGATGTTGACATTAGGTCGAGCCCTGGGATGAACGGAGTTAACTATATTTTCTACCTCGCCTTAAACGCTGAGCGCAATTGATCGCTTATAAAAAAAAATACGATAGCAAAATACCCAACTACCGGGGTTGGTGTCAATTACAAAACTCAATTACATTATAATTATGAAATATTAATAAACGCCAATTACAACTATAATTATGACTGGTGAAAAAAAATTCAATTACAGTTATAATTATTTGTTTATAAAAATGTCAATTGCTAAACTGGTCTTGCTTGTTATCAGATGTATCTAACACATAATGTTCTCTTGTATGTTCACAGCGTTTCCTGGTGCTCGCGCTCCTGCAGTGACAGAGGTGATGGAGAGTGATGATGATGACGACGACATGGTGATGATAGGAGGAGAGAGGGTGCCTTACCATGAGGTGACAGACGAGATGGTACAGAGGATGACGCCGCAGGAGAAAGAGGTGTATATCCAGACAGGACAGGAGATGTACCAGGACATGTATGACTAGATCAGGTTATGACGAGGTGGAAAGTATCATGGCATCACTGATCAGATGGTGCCGAGGAGAAAGAGGTGTAAGCCTATATCCAGACAGGACATGTATGACTAGATCTGGCTGTGACGAGGAGGTACGCAGCAAACACGAAATAGTTGTATAACATGTGTACGATGTTGGACCAACGTCGAAGTACAGTGCGGGGATCGATCCCCGCACTGTACTTCAACGTTGGTCCAACATTGTACACATGTTATACAAGGCAGGTGCCTTACCATGACATCACTAACCAGATGGTGCCGAGGAAGAGGCCATATCCAGATGAGACAGGAGCTACATGTACCTAGATATTTACGATTACATCAAATTGTGCTAAGAAACTAATCAGCAAACACGAGACATTGAGCCATTGCTGGTTCAATGTTGGGCCAGCGTCGTAGACGGTGAACCGACATTGAACCAACAATGGCTCAAAAATGTCACGCGTTTGCTGGGTAGAACCCAAGTGTCACGTACTTGTCAATTTGATAATCTTTTTTTGTATTGCCATCATATGTCATCTCTGACGCAGATAGTAATAAAAAGGAGGATTGTTGCGGTAAAAGATGTCTCGTAGAAGGAAAGTGTAATAGATGGTTTGGATATCAAATACCATACCAGCCAACACCAGACGACGATGTGTATATATGTTTGTTTATGGTTGGGCCACCATCGCAGACAGTGTGCTAACATTAAACCAACATATGTACGGCGTCGGCGTGTTTCAGGGAAGATTATCATCACATGTTGAGATGGCAAACTTGGGCTGCTGTCTCTCATAATGGTATAAATAATAATATTTTTGCTGTGGTATGTTATTCATTCTACCAATGTTATTCAGATATACCATCATATTCAGCAGAACACGTGTATGGTTTAGTACAATGCTACTCTTTATATGTATTATTTGAACGGCATTTATGCATGGTTATATGAGTTTGTGTCAATGGTGCAGTTCTGGTTTCTTATGCCTTATGTCTTATGTCTTATGTCTTATGTTTCATATGCCAGAGATTGAGGTCATATTTATTGAAATTATTTCAAGCTATTAACATGTCTATCTGAGCCAGTACACCAACTTAAACGTTAAAATTATTCAGATTTGACAAAATGGAGGTCAACTCTTATCAAATCTTGCATTTTATCTTTAACATGTTTAAGACATGGTACTTAATGTGCCAATTAAAAATGAAAACCCGAACCGGTGGTTAAAGGTTAAAGCTCATCTTCCTGTGAACATTTGTACTGTAAAATTATGGTATTTTGTATGTATCTACATTAATCATGTTAACTGTATGTCATTTATCACTGCTGTATGTCTTCATTTCTCACCACAATTCTCTTAACATGATCTCGTAGCTCACTTTTCACCATTGTATTTCAAAGCCTGTGTTATGCCCGACTTACTGGCATCAGAATGCAGTAACTGGTATACATCATCTTTATCATTTACCCATCAGAACACTTATATCAACTCCAGTAATATATTATGTGCTTTATCACCACTTCTCTAACCAGTTATTTCCAGGTGAAATATATCTCAAATCTATGACTCAAAGTTATCTTTTTTTACCCACTTGAAGTTGTGTCTTGCACCACAAGTTGTGTTTTGCTGGCGCGACCCACAACTTAAAGTCGGTGAAAATTACTCATGTTTGTTTAGCTTGAGACCCAATTTTTTGCAGTTTGTACTATCTAAATAATAAAACAGTTATTTATCAAACCAAATAAATTAGACGATTTTAATTAGAATAAATATTTTGATTGGTAAGTAGATGTTTTGGAAATAAAAAAATTGTTGCTAATTGAAACGGTGTACTTTTGACTTTGGCCTATTACAATTATTGTTAATCACAGCCCACATATTATATACAAGTAACACGTAGTCTTCATGAATTAAATTAGTTCTTTTTTCGTTACTAACTTATCATTAAAGTTCCAGTTATTTGATTGACATATAATAGCTTTGTTTTGAACTTTTATTTTGTGAAAGAAATATTGTCAGTGTATTTGTAGATCGCATTTAATATGTGAAATCATTCTATATCATCGTGTATGTCATCTCTCTTCACGTGTACAGCGTCATACATCATAATCACAAGCCTAATGTCGTCCTCTTGGATTTAGAAGATGAACAAATCAATTAGGGGTCTTGTCAAGTTAAAAGAAATCAAAACAAAATTGATTGGTCGTACCCCACCCACCCACCCCCAATCCATTGTTTTTTGAAACATGTACAAAAAAACACACACACAAAATCCGTGTTGGGGCTTGACCCACCCACCCACTTCCCAGTTTTTTCGGGTTTTTAGATATTTTTTAACTTGTCAAGAGCCCTTCACACCACACATGATATCTAACGTCGAAGGTATTGGTACAATATTAAAACAATGTCATCTAATGACTTGTGGTAGCTCGTGTAGTTTATGATATTTTCATATCTGATACCTAGATATTTTCATACACGAGTAAAACAGTCTTATCATGAAATGTAACATTTTATACTTCATTGTCCATCGATATTATGTTTATTTCGTCATTCTTAGCTATTTGTACTACGATCATCCTTATGTCATTTTTTTTAAAGTTGTTTTCGTGTACCAACAAAAACAATGAGAGTACGGTACTTAACATGCTTAGTATATTGGACAGTATTGGGACTTAACATATCTATTCTTCTTCCCAACGTTGATCCAACATACACCATGATTCCAGTATCAAGTGTGTTAGTATAATATTTAAACAGTTAGGTTTATTATGATAAGAGAACACTCGTTGATAGCAGCATAAGTGTTAATATAATTGCAAATATTATCTATGAAAAGTTGTGAAAATATTACATGTATTTCCAGTATTGGTAAGCAATTTCCGAATAAAACTAATTGCTAATATCTACTTGTCTTTTGTAAGTCCGTTGCTCTGTCTTTTTATATGATTTCCACTTTTAACACGTTTAAGAATCTTCACACATTAATTTATATGAAGGGACTGCATTGTTGCTTGTCGTTAATCAATACTTTTTATGCATATATTGACCCAAATGGTTCCTCCATGCAGTTGGGCCCACAATCAGCCTCGCCTACTCAAAACGTTACACTTGCTTCAACCCTTGAAGCGCTTAGTTATGCAAATTAAATTTTCGCCCACTTGAAGTTGTCTCGCTACCGCGACCCACAACTTCAAGTGGGTGAAAATTATTCATGTTAGTTTAATGTGAGATCACACATGTATGTGTAAACTTAGTTGTTTAATTATACATTTCATTCCAAATAAAAGTTATTTATTCTGCTGATAAAATAAATTGAAACGATAGTCGTGATTAACGGTGAAATGGTTAATGGCATTCCATAGTTGATATTTTCTTTTTATTTAGGGCTGGATCAGACGGATCAGTGTAGAGGTTAACGCTACCGCTTGTCATGCCGTGGTTCGTTACCCGCTGGCGGTATTCAGTCTTTCCCCCATGCGCTCGTAAAGATTGAATATTGTGAGGAACGTGCTCGGCTTCAGACTCCCCCCCCCCATCCACCCCCCCCCCCCCCACAGGTACAGATTTCGTATCATGTGTGTGATGGACAGTGTCATCTATTTTCGCCTGCCCGAAGTTGTGTCTCGCTCGCTGACGCGATTCACAACTTCAAGTGCGTAAAAATTATTTCACAAAATGGAGGTCAACGATTTTGAAATCTTGCTGATTGATGTCACGTTTTACATTGACATGTTTAAAACCTGATATTTAATGGGCGATAAAAATTGAAAAAAAAATATAATCGTGACCAGTGGTTACTTTATGTACGTCACGGACGGTACTAGCATGATTCATAAACACTAATCTTAAACGTTATGCTATGCAGCAGCCGCACATTTGTGTAATGCTGGTCCGTGTGTCGCTTTATAGAATGGTATTACACGAATGAATATTGCCAATTCTTTCACCAGGTGTCGCGTCAGTGTATGTGTCTTGTGTCTTGCTTTTTATGGTCAGCAATGATTGGCGACTCGGACTATTACGACTGGGTTTTTAAGCGATGCTAGACAAAACTGCCCAATATTTAGCGAATGTGGTCAATAACGACTAATCAACAACAGTGGGGAGACATATTTGCAACCTTTCAATGACCGTATAACGAACCCCTGGGCGTCTGTTTGAAGAATTGTAACAAATGTTCACTCAAGAGGCGCATGTCTCGTCTTCTTTTTAGCTGTAACAGCACTCCTCACTCCATATTATACGCTCTGGTGTGCGCTGCACAAGGCGGAAACTGGTGTTGGTGCTAAATAAAAGTGATATTTTGTAATCCAAAATAAAATAAAAAAGGGGCTTACAACTGAAATACAATAGTGTAGTGCAGTGGGTTAAAAACCTCTCTGTCTACAGCTTGAGGCAGCGGTGCATGGAAGGTGGAAAGTTTTGGCGCAGATACAACCTATAATGTCGCCGTATAGTGTTATAAGCTTATTCCTCTGTGACATGCGGCGATTGTATTTCAATCATGGTCTGACCTTGTAACAAATAAAGCGAACAAGGTGAATAATCATATAGGATATATAACAACAGAACACCCCACAATAGCCCGCTGCCATTATTGAACTTGTTCGAGAACTGGTTATTAGCTAGTCCCAAGATGTACCTGAAAGTTTACAGCGATTCGAAGTTATCAGCAGGGATACTGGGATGATTTCTAGTAGTAGTACTTTTCGCCCTCATCCAGTTCGAGAACTGGTTATTAGCTAGTCCCAAGATGTACCTGAAAGTTTACAGCGATTCGAAGTTATCAGCAGGGATACTGAGATGATTTCTAGTAGTAGTACTTTTCGCCCTCATCCGGGCGGGGAGGTTCATTAGGGATCTGATCCGTCTGTTGCATGCAGTACGGAAGCAGTCTACAGCAATCATTAAAGGCAAGCTGCAGCCTCCTCGTATCTGGCCATAATCTTCGGGCGGATTGCCAGTGGCGTACCCTGTTTCCTACGCTCAACAGCGGAGCCAATGCAGCTCTCGCATCAGTGTAGGCCGTGGTAGCCTTAAATAACCGGCAAAAGAGTGTTTGACATTAGGTCTTTCACGTGGGATGAATGGAGTTACCCTTCCTATTGTTACTCTGTGGACTATCCGATCCAAGGATAGCGGAGCTGTGTGAAATGCCACAATTGCATAACAAAATCCTCATATCCGGCCGTTTGATGCTTAGAACCCCTTATCGGGCGAGCGAAGGAACACACTCTCAATAACCCACCATGTCCTATCACCCTCACATCATCATCTGTACATCATTCATCTCATCAATTGACTACAACGTTTTTATCGTATTACAATGTCACTTAATTGACCATTTGTGCCGAAAAAAATGACGTAAAGCAAACATTTACTACTCTATTCGAAGTTATCAACAAGTTTTAGCAACTTGCAGAACAAACTTGAGCAGAATACCTGAAACACTTGCGAAGTTATCGCGCCCACAACGTAAAATTATCGATGAGATTGAGATAAATTAGTAATTTCGCTTTTTCTCAGCCATTATTGTAGGCCTACTTGTTCGATAACTGGTTATTAGCAACATGCAGAACAAATGTGAGCAGGGTAGACATACGTGAAAAACTTTTCGTGCTCACAAGCAAAATTAAATGTTAACGTTGATGCGGACACCGACGACGCCGAATTCAATTGTAATAGCCCACCTTTACAAAAATTAAAGGGCGGGGGCCCTAGGGTAGTGGTTAGCACCGCTGCCTTTCACGCCAGAGTCCGGGGTTCGGTTCCCGGTCCCGGCGGTTTGAAAGAAACAAAATTGTTTCTTCCCCATCCACGTGTGAAAGTTAGTATTGTGGGGAGCCTCCGTGACCGAGAGGTAGCGTGCTCGGCCTCAGACCGCCAGGGCTCGAATTTCGAATCCTGTGTCTGAAGGACAGTGTCATCTCAATCATCTCACCATCCTCAGGAGGTTCTCCTGGCCCAGTTTAGCCTATTAATTAAAAGGCGGGCTAAAAAGGGTTACTACTCCAGCAACTTTCATTTCGAGCTTGCCACCAAAGCCAGCTAGTGGTGCCAAGATGGAGATAAAAATGAACCTGGGCCAGGAAGATAATAACTGATCAATGCCGCGGCGGATTCCTGGTCACTGGGGGTGCTATGGTGGATTAGCTCGTTGGATGGGCCACCCTGCTGCCTTTTTCTCACCAGGCCCAATTGTTTCTTTGGTGCCATCTTTTTTAAAGTCCAGTAATCGCTGAGGTGTTTTGTATTAACTTTAACATGTTTAAAAGCTGATAATGTAATGTGATAATAAAAAAAACATTAAAAACGTAATAAAAAAATGTAAAAAACGAATATAATCGGGACCGACGGTTAAAGGATGCTAATTCATTTGTTTTGAAAACAACTTTTCTGTGCATAAGATAAAGCGCTTCTCATTGGCACAATATGAAAATACGCTGTCTTAAAACGGCGAGGGGGGGGGGGGGAGGGGGGGGGGCAGCGTCACCAACCAATGACAGTGACTGAGTCTGTCATATGACGAGATCAGCCAATCACAGCCGTCATTCAGTTGTTATTGAAATTATTAAGGGGTAGAATACCAAACTTGGGCGAGTTAGCATAGAGCAATAAGGGCTACAAAGTTTTGACCAATATTAAATAATCACACGTACACTATTGCCATGCTCTGGGCTTAATGAATGAATGGGGTTTTATAGGGCACCTTTGTGCACATACAGGCTAAACTGGGCCAGGAAACCTCCTGAGGATGGTGAGATGATACTGCCCTCCAGACAAATGATTCGAAATTTGAACCCCGGCGGTCTGAGGGCTAGCTCGCTACCTCTCGGTTACGGAGGCTTCTCACAATATTAAATCTTTACGAGTGAGCAGGGAAGAAACATTTTATTTCTTTAAAACTGGAACGCCAAAGCGGGGTTCGAACCCGTGATTTCCGACTTTCCAAGCAAGCAGTTTCTCTGCACCAGGGCGCCCGCCCTCTGGGTTTAATAGGCTGCAGATAATAGGCTATAAAGGTATCCAGTATGTTCACATGATGAATAAATAGGCCTACAGATAAATAAAAAACGTTTAAAACAAATTTTAGCATACATGGCATATCCCACACAAAAAATAGTATGTGAAAGCTAAGTTTCTCATACAATGGCAGACCAACATAGTACAGGCTCGGATCTAGAGGGGGGGGGGGGGGTGGGGCGTGATAGGCACACACACACGATTTTAATGCCTCTAAATTCACCTGATTGTAAATATACCAAACAAATCCTGGATCCGCCCCTACTGTTGTTCCAACCATTAGTCGAGAAAATTAATGATTATGTAAAAATGGCTGAATTGCCCTGAACTTTGTTGTATAAAAACTTTAGCGGTTAGTTTCTCAGTATAATGCCGGTTATAAATACATTATTTGCGGCCCTTTTGGGTGAAATGGTTTATTGTTTGAAATAATTGGGCAATATTCTGAAAGAGCAACATCGATCCATTTATATCTTAGATACTATTTCTGCTCTACAGACATCATAGGACTATAGTAGGTCTACTCGGTAAACTAAATGATTTGTTTACACTTGTGTTTTTATAGAAACTAGATTCAGTAACCAGGTAGCAACGACTATGTAATGTGCTGATCGCTACAAACTAACACATCTGGAAGCATGTGAGCTGGCATTTCGGAATAAATATCGCCCACGCAGCTGCAGCAGCAGCTATTCACGTATTCCAAACACAAAAATGGTTCAATTCAACTTTTCACCACTAACGTTATTTTGGAGCGCGAGAGGAATGAAAACTGTCCTCTATCTCCACAACTCCCATCCTGACGTACTATGCAAACATCTTTTTATGAAGAATTTTGTAAAGGGAAATCTAAATTTCCACAAGTTACTAATAACGGTTCAATCTGCAACACCATTTTGGTTTAAGGGGAGATGAATAAACTATGGCGCATATTAACCCTTTGATTTCCAGGCCGGGGTGCATGCCAGGATCCAGATATACTGGTGTAGGAGTTATATTTTTCGTCATTTGAAGCTGGAATTGCTAACGCAATTTCCAGCTTCAAATGACGAAAAATACATAAATGTAGTATATATTTGACGAACATTTGTGTCATTTTATGGTTACGTTCATTGACGAATGACGACGGAAATTTCCGTCATGTATGGTAGTGAAAAGGTTAACAATTTTATCAATTTTGAGACAGCTAGAGCTACAAGGTAACTTTTATTTTTTGTCTTAGTCCCATTTATTTGAAATAACCGTCAATACATTTAGTTAGTGATTTACTGCCATGTCTCCGAATGTCATAATTTTCAGACAGATATTATGCGTCGTCTGCAAATTATTAAAGTAGGTGGGTCGTCATGATGCGTTGAATAAACATCGTGGGCCAACAGGCATGCGCATCATGGTCAATGTCCACAGGAATCTCGTTTAGCTCACACTTCGTACATATGCCTATAATTGTAATTATTTGGATGGTATCATGCACAGCTGGTCTAACTCATTTTTCGGTGTTTTGCGTAATCAAGCATTGAAGGTTTTGACCTTTCTGGTAAATCAGGCAGCTGAGATAAAACCTTTAAAAGCCTAACATCACTGTACATTGAAATTATATAAAATATTTGTTTTCCTAAATATGGTTTATGCGAAATTAAAGCACTTTAAAGTTGGTTACATGAGGCTTAGACCATTTTTGCATGTTGTTTTTTCGTTTGGTCTAACCTACAATTTTTTAATAAATCACTGATTTTCAAAGAATTATGCTGCTTAATCCATGATAAATTAAAAGAATTCCGTACATGCATCCACATATTAAGGAAATATGATAAAAAAAAACAATGAAAATATATGTTATTGATAGAAACAATTTGATAAATGTACGAGCTTCACATTGAGGGTTAGACCATTTGGTCACTGATTTTATTTACCTGTTGTCTTAATTTGTATTTATTCGTTTTATAATGTACTTCAAGTTGTTGTGCGATTTTTTACATTTTTTTTATGTATAATCACTCGAGGATGCACTGTCGCTGATATCGAGTAAAATTCGCCTCGCTTCTTCAGCCGTGAACCGTTTTTTTTTCTTTAAATTCTTGGACACGTCCATTTCACTCTTTTTGCCTTGATCAGAAGTGAGGGCTAGACCATTTGTGCTCCATGAAAATCGCCAAAAAGCATCATGCGCAAACAAACATTGGCTTGTACCACAGAATGTGATTGGTCTGAACAATTGGCTCTTTTTGCAGATAAAGCTTGTGGCGAGAGCTTTCAAAAACACCCAAAATCACAAAATCGTTAAAATGTGGGTTAGCCCACTTGTGCATGATGCCATCGTATTAGGGCCTATTATACACTCGGGCGGGGGCCATAGGGTAGTGGTAAGCACCGCTGCCTTTCACGCCAGAGTTCGGGGTTCGGTTCCCGGTATCGGCGGTGTGAAAGAAACAAAATGTTTCTTCCCCATCCACGTGTGAAACTCAGTATTGTGGGGAGCCTCCGTGACCGAGAGGTAGCCTGCCCGCTATAGCGGTTGAAAAATAAATTGAGCGCCAGCCGACAGTGTAGCTGCCTATCATAACGTACGCTCGGTAGTGCGGCATTTCCTTGTTGCTGACTGTGGCACTTATAGAGTGTGCTGTGATGCACTTCCAGGGATCTCCTAATGTAAATACAAACCACGTGGATCCCGCTGTCAATGGGAAGGGAATTCCCCGTGTGACGTCAGCAGCGGAATGGCGTTGTGCGCGCGCACACGTTTGGCTTGGCTGGCTCTGCAGTTGGCGGTGAAGTGCACACAGTCAGTGAGACATCAATCAGCTGTGTATGTCTGAGGGTATTACGGCATGTGGTGAGCAGTGAGCGATCAGGCGATAAACAGGGCAGTACTGCACCATGAGATCCACCATGTCGTGATATGTCATCATCTACCAGGTGCCATACACCAGGTGGTGGTACAGGAACCAGGACAATACCCTCACCAAGTGCTGGTGGTGGTGCTGACGCCAGCTGACTACAGGCAGCCGGTCATCCCGCCAACAACAACACCTCATATTGCCGGCAATACGCAGCCTGACAACAAGCCACTGGATGAGCTAAACAACTGATCACCCCCAGGATGGGGGAGTGCATCGTGGAGGAGTGGTTACGCTCCCTGCAACTCGTGCAATACACCCAAGCTTTTCTGGATAACGGTTACGATGATCTGGAGGTTTGTAAGCAGATTGGCGATCTGGATCTGGACGCGATAGGTGTGGAGAAGACGGGACACCGTGAGCAGATCCTGGACGCGGTACAGGTGATGAGAGAACAGGGGGGTACTGCAGTGTACTTCACGTTAGAGAGTCTGGATTATGAGGATCCCAATGCGCTACTGGATTATCAAACCGTGCCCAATCCGTGCTCCCCCCAGCTGTATGACGACCTGGAGGATCCCGGTGCCGGGGTGGTCCCCGTCCTACCGGGTCTTGTGCACAGGGATCGCCCCTTACCCACCCCACCCGGGCTGACAAACGGCGACATACAGCCAAGGAAAGAGTCCAAACCCCTGGTCACCTTCCCTAAACTACAGCTGACCTCTATTGTCAGAGATAAACTGGCTGAGGACCATATCAACCTGGCCGACCAGCCTTATATCACACAGGTAAGTCACCGCCAGAGATTAAAGGGTGTCAGTCACATGTTATTAACCCTTCTCCTACAAGGGCCATGGATATACCCCAGTAAGCACTAAACATTTGTATAACATTTTTACAATGGCCGACATTGTACAAATGTTATACAAATGTTTTGTGTTTACCATGTTTACTGGGTGAACCTACGTCTTAAAGCATGTATTAAACCAAATAAAATGGCACTGGAATTGATACAATTTGTTAATTTTTGGAAATTGCGTTAGCTTCAAATAAATGAGAAATATTACCTGATAATACAGCTGGTAGGACAAGGGTTAAAATTGATGGCACTCATCACTTTTTAGCGACAATAATTATGCACTATAGGGGACTATCTTTATACAGATACCTAGCATAAAACGACCGTCTGTGATATATATATGTTTATTGATCAGTGTTGATAGGACATGTTAATCTTCATAGATTCTGGTTCCGCAAAAATATGCAATTATGTAATTTCCATCCATACCAATTCATGCATCGCATTTAAAAATATGATACATTACTTTATTTGGATTTAAATTGCATAGGTGAATATTTTTGTATGGTTGCGAATGGACCTTTCGGTTTGATTAATTAATTCCACATTCTGAGCGTCTCCACGCTTACCCATGGTTGGTTCAATTTCGGCCCAAAGTCGTAGCCTAATCTCTTCCATATTTATAGCCTACTGTTAGACATCCCAGCAAGCACGGGGCATTCACCCAATGCAGTTTCAATGTTGGGCCAGCGTCGAAGACGGTGGACCAACATTGAAACCGCATTTGGTAAATGCCCCGTGTTCGCTGGGATACACATTTTTATTTTCACTAACTGCAGAAAAGAAACGCGGCCACTATAGGCTCCATTTCTCGAACGATTATCACGGTGACTCATGCACGTGTAATTGTCGAGCTTGCACAGCTACACATATACTCAGACGACACGAGACGCTGATCCAATGCTGGGCCGAAGGCGTCGACGATGGCTCAACAATAAACTTGTATTGGGTCATTGTCTTGACCCTCTTGATGTGCTTACCATGCTTACGTTCACAAAAAATCCGGACTTGACCTTTCCATAAATTGTTTGGACGATGATGGAATACAGAATTCATTCAGAATTTATGGAAATGTCAAGCCCCGACATATAGAAAATACATGCATGTTAAAGCCACACAGTCTCCACTGTTTCTTGGTTTAATCCATGATACAAAGAAGTTATCTTATATTCCGTGGCTTATGATTTTTATCATCAAAGACGTTCTAAACGTAGACCTATAGGCTATAGAACGTCGTCCTGGCTATCGTGGACATGATGGAGTAAACTCCATACCATGGCCACATATTGGTTGACTTGACTATGACTTGACCTGCAGATAACCTTGTATTTTAGTAGTGTTCATTGCTGTTGAAAATTCAAGTTAATCAGTTAATATTTTACGCAGCTTCACACCAACTCTATGTACACTCTTAACCCTTTGAACTCTAAGCACCATTATCAGTGATTATAGGCGATTTTATTCTGTTTTATTAGCAGGTTAACACTGGTAACAGTTATTGGAAATAAATGAGTGTTTAACCCTTATGCTGCCAGGACCGAATATATCCGTTTTCAAGCAAATTTCACACTAATAAATTCGACTCGAGTTGCTTAAATGTTTTGTGATAGATGCTTAGTTGATCTAATAGCTACATCTTGAAGATGTATATTTGTTCATAAAAATAATTATTTTTCGTCATTTGGTGCTGGAAATTGCGTTAGCAATTCCAGCTTCAAATGAATTAAAAATAGTTGGAAAAAAAATCGGCGGAATAGGGTTAAACATTAAGTTGTGGGGCGGTGGTAGCGAGACACAACTTCAAGCGGGTGAATATTAAAATAAGAGTAGTAATATCTAATATAATTTAAAGGGATTAATCACCAGCGCATCTTATCGGACTGATATTTCACGCTCACGGTTGTGTCGTCTGCAGTTGTGAATTCCTTTTAATATTATTTTTTAGGAATTTAAATCTCGACCATATCTTAATTTGTACATCTCCAAGAGTTGAAATCTGCTTCATATAATCAATATGTGACATTATGAGTATGATAATATTCACCCTTAGATGTGTAGTGAAGTGGATCAAAATATTATAATTGTAGGAATATGAAATACAGACCCACATAAAATACGTTGGTCTGATGCTGGGCCAACGTCGTGCGACGTTGACCCAGCATCAGACCAGCGTATTGTTAGCATCACGCCTGTATTACATGTGATACGCCACCACGGGGGAACGGGGACTACTTAGTGGCTATTTGTTAATGCATGGTCTCTGGGAGAGAGGCAGGGCGGCCAGGCTGCAGTGACAGTCAATTTGTCAAAAGATGCTCGCTGCGTTATTATCCTGGTCATGCACCGCTGCACGCGCCTCGCGCCGCCCCCGTGTGCATGCAACACTCCCTACATCAACGTTATGGTCCGTACACTGTGATTATACAGGAATGTGGCGGGGGTACAATATCCCAGTTAACACAAAACATTTGTATAACATTTGTACAATGTTGGACCAACGTCGAAGACGTTGGTCCAACGTTGTACAAATGTTATACAAATTTTGTTGTGTTTGGTGGGAAAAGGTTTTTACCAAATGGATGCAGAAATACATTAACCCACTCCCAGCAAACGTGATACGGTACATTGATTCTATGCTGGCTTAATCTTGGAACAGCTTCGCAGACGGTGGCCCAACATTGAGGCAACATAGGGTTGATGTAGTTTGTTTGCTGGGCTCCTGTCTGTGAGTGAGATATAATGTAGACCTATATATTAAATATTTTGGCCCATTATTTTACAATTTTAGTTCCTGTAGTCATTTGTTTCCATATTTTTAGGTATGCTATTTTATTCCTGTAGCATTATTAACAGATCATGTGTTTCGTATGCTGACCGACGATGACGTAGATATCGGACAGACGGACGAACCTAGGATAGAGCGATGATAAATGAACAGTTCGGCTTTTATACACATTAAAGAATAATGAAAACATATAAACTGGAATTATATTATGTATAGAGAGAGATTATTAAAAGATTACCGTCGTTTAGAACACGGGTAAGATGAAACGATAAATTACAACACCGTGTCTTCTCCGACACAGGAGCGATTTATCTCAAAGTAAATATGGCACAGTGGCATGTGGCTGATTGAACACCCGCTTTTAATAAAGTGGTGTGCTAATGATGCTGAAAATAATATACGGGCCCATAGTTGAATCGAGGACAACTAAGCCTGTTCATACACGTATTTGATATCATTTCAATATATTATGGAAATATAGGTGTATCACTGGTATAAATACATTTTGAGTGTGTGTTTATCACCATGATTATGGTTACCATGGTGATACACCTTATACACCCCATAAGCATAAACCTTATGTGTATAAGCCTAACACTTATACACCCTATGAGCTTTTTCTCTAATTTATGATATATAATATAGAAAGGTTGTACGTGTACGTGGAACCTTTCTATATTATATCACACATCTTTTTTCAGCATATAAGCAAGGACGTTGATATAAGAGAGAAAGGTTCCGCGTGTACAACCGGTGTATACAATGTATATGGAACTTTCTCTATACAGGGTACCCTCTTTTTTCAGTATGTACCCAATGGTTTTCACATGACCATCGACCTTTAATATTTATTGACATTATTACATGGCCATTTTTTTAATATTGCAATATAAACCTATGATATTTCTCAAAAATAATGACATGGCTATAACCTGTTAACGATGTATTTAATCGCACTATGAGTTTTCTAATCGTTTCAGAAATCCCATGCAGCACAAATATCACTGGCAACATATCGGATGTTATAACCTAATTTCATGCGATTCTTTTTATAGCAGCCGGATGAATTAAGTGGTGATATGTTGTAACATAATCTCAAACATCATGAACAAATTTGCACATGATCTGATGATTGCTGATCATTTTGCAAATCATGAATTGCTATTATTCTGACCCACGACATTAAATGGATGAAAAATGTTATTTCAAAAGGTGATACGACTTCAAATAGATATATATTACATTATCAAGTCACGATCTCTAATCCATATACACATGATACTTGATGAATGAAAATGAATAGAGTCATGATAAATATAACGTTATTAGGCTATAAAAGTTATATGACACCCTGTAACTTCTCAGTAAACATGGTAAACACGAGATGAATGCCGGTTTACTGCTGGGCCAACATTGTAGACGATGTGCCATAAATAAGCCAACGTCGGGTAGACATCTGATATTTGCTGGGTTACTCTGGGATTTTTGTCATCCTGTCAGTACACACCCACGGCTCGCCCTGCCCCGCCCTGCCCTGGTCGGGAGTGATCTGTTCCCCTGACGTGCCCTGCTTGCCCTGGTAGGGTCAGGACCTCATGAATTATTCAAATGGGGACCCCCTGTTTCTGGGTCACTTTAACAGACGCGCGTACGGCGGCCGCGGAATAAATAAACGAGCGAACGGAAAACGCTTCTGTTTTTTTTGCCGTCCCGCGGGCGAATTCCCATACAGTCTCTCTGAGCGGTATGTACGCCTACCCACTGTACAGGAAGATAGGGGGCAGGTTGACAATGGGCATCTCTCATCTTTTTCTCACCGTCATAAATTTGTGACGGCAGTGGAGACGCAGCAAATTAATAATAGTGATTGGCACGCCATCCGCCAGCGATCCGTGCCCGGCGCTGGCCGGACGCTGGGACAGCGTCGGAGACGCTGGGCCATTGTCCGACCAGCGCCGGGCCGCCCGGCCTCACAATCCCCGACAACTGGTAATGTGTCCATACAATATTCATCGTTTCCCCCTCTTCGAATTTCCAATATCCCTCCAGAGAGGGGAGCGCGCGGCCCAGGACAGCTTACGGCGACGTCCCAAGAAATGCGGATAATATCACTGTTTGGACAAATATGTCCCGTTCTGGACCTGTGCCAGAAACTAACACCCCAGAAGGATTCCATACTCATTGTTGATACGTTTTCATCATCTCTCATTTGACGAAACGTGATGAAAACGTATTTCTTGAGAGATTGTGGCCATGATGAGTCTGTTGGTAATTGCATCCTACACTGTTGTTCTTCCCAATCAGGCTAATGTGATAATCACAATACTTGTGTTTTGCATGATGCACATCAGGGTCAGTGTTTAGTGATCAACCTGATGTGAGAGCTACTTAAACATGTTATAAAGCTGAAACGACGCTTTAACCCTTTAACCGCTAAATTATTCAATCTGAATTGTCACCCACTTGAAGTTGTGTCTCGCTGACGCGATCCACAACTTCAAGTGAGTGAAAATTATTCAGATTTGACAAAATGGAAGTCAGCTGTTTTCAAATACTGCTGATTGATGTCACATTTTATCTTTAACATGTTTAAAAGGTGGTGCTTAAGGTGCTAAAAAAAATGAAAACCCGAATATCTGCGGCACCGGCGGTTAAAGGGTTAATGATACTACATGATAGATGAAAAAAAGTGTTTATTTAACCCTTACAACGCTGAAATATTTTTGTATCTAGGCCCTAAACCATGACGACTGAAGTAAAACCCCATCTTTTTATCGCTATGAGGATCTGTGCCTACAGTGTCTATAGGGTGTCTTATAGGGTTCCCCATTCATGCCATGTTGCTCTTTCCTGCTCCGTGTGTTTGGATACAAAGCAGAACCATAATATTAGCTGTGTGAATCGGCTGACTGAGGTGAACACATCGTGTTCTACATATACCTACATGTAGTAGGTCAACAACATACTCTATCTGACCTTTCTGTTATACTACAGAGATAATTTCTTTTTTTTTTGACGCGGCTGGGATGTTTGTATTATTATTTATATATTCCAAGAATTATTTGTTTTTAATCCATTGGTACTTAACAGATTACCGATTAAATCACTGTTATTGGGAACGCAATGTGTGTTAAGGCATCAAGATTTGCAAATGTTCAGTCTCGATCAAGTCCCGACAAGTCACATAATATTGCATTTCATAGAATAATTTAAATACATAAGAGTATAATTATATGATGCAATATATCAACCGTTCTCTGTAAACACTACACGCTGATCTATAATGTTGGCATGATGCCGGTCCACCAGAGATAATTACATTTTTTCTTTGACGCAGCGACCATATGTGGTCTTAATGGAGGTCTCCCAAACCATGTATTTACGGTTAAATAAACTTTCTTCTTCTTCTTCTTCCTTCTTCACCTGTCGACGCTGGACCGCCATCGTACCAACATCAGGTGAACATCTCGTGTTACCTGGCTTGTTTTTTTGGATCTTGATCTGGATCAGATCCGGGACAAAAAAATATATTTCTATATACATCAAGTACATGGCATTTGATAATCAGTGACATGTTAGCACAGTCTATGCTTAAACAATTTTTCCTTCCCGCCAACTTCCACCGCAGGGCTCTGCTTCTCCCGAGGTCGCAGACCGAGTCTGCGACCTCGGGAGAAGCCGGGCCTTGCGGTGGGAAGATGATTCCCGTATATTATGTGAGTGTTGAATCACACTGCTCTGACATATTCTACAGGGAAGGCGTGTACACTTCAATGAATCATTGAGCAGATTGGCCAATCCTCTATATTATATTATTTGCAGTTGCATCATTAATTATATACGATAAATTATTTATAGGTACTCAGATAAATGATCATAAATGGCGTGTATATGTTGACCTGGTATTCATCATGTTTATTATTCTGCAGCCTTTTATCTGGAGCATTTTTCCACAAGCTGTAGTGATCATGTCATTGATTATCATGATTATAATAATGTCTAATTCACCAGCGTATGTTTTCAGCTACTATATGTTATACAGTTCAGTCAGCGCACAATAAAACTAATATTTGAGCCAGCATGCCGAGACCCTGGATATCTGATTGATTCAATTAGAAAAAAGCTACGTAAGATAATAAATCACATTAACTGAAATAAAACATGTACATGTATAAGGGAAGAACGACAACAGAAGGTAGAAAAAAAATATAAAAACGCAAAGTAAAGTATGAACAAACTAAAGAACAAGCAAGCATAAAAAAGACCACAGTCGCTAAATATTTGAGCAAATGCGTCTAGCAGTTGCTTAAATTATTTTAAAACTCGGCAGTCGCCAAACAGTCATGTCTTGGTGAGATACTGGCTTCAACATATTCAAAGATGCGGTTAGATTTCTAATGTGCGGCATTATGTAAAGGTATGGCTGAACAGGGTATGCCATATTCCGTTGTACCATCGACCTGGCCTTTCGAATCTGAGATCTGACGCAGTCCGGATCTTTGTAAAAAAGTGAGAACTGTTAGCACGGTTATTAAGTCTCGACGACTCAATGGCGACACGTCTGAGAGGCCGTGCGTCCAAACGTCGGCATTGATTACATTTCAAGTTGAAACACTCGAGCGTAACCGGAGCTGCCTGGTCAAGGGGCTAAATAAATGATATAATGTGGGAGATTATCCCATGAGGATAAGCTCGCATCAAGATCGAGCACTCGCAACAGTTGCCTGGACCCGACACTCTGTGAAAAAAATAAACACTGCAGCCCAGCATTGGCTCATTGGTGGTCCAACGTCGGAGACGTTGGACCACCAATGAGCCAATGCTGGGCCGATGGCAGCCCTTAGAGAGGCGGAAGGCGTCGAGCGTCTGGTCTCTGGCTCGCAGGTCGCCATTAATCACGACTGTACGGCACGCCTTGGGCAGGTACCATCCCACCTTGACAAAACATGTCTGTGTTATGACTGCGTTCATTCACACATAATCAAAAATACGTTTGAACCGTTCTTTTCTCTGAAAATGACTTGTGTGATCAGTTTTATCAGTTGCACTGTGGGCATCTATCATCTGGGTGGAATAAATTAGACGTACTGGTATTTATACATAAGTATCCGTTGCATTTATGTGAATGTATAATTTACCAACGTTATTATTCGTTAGCTGTAGTTTGGAAACACGAGTCATCAACTCAATGCTGGTGAAATGTTGATATAGCGTCTGAGACGTTGGACACGCATTAAACGAAATTAGGGTGAACGTATCATGTTTGGCTCTTGGTTTAATCTCTTTCACTCCATGCATGCTGGATTATTGCGCCGTCAATTTCCACGACCTCGCAGCCCAGACTTTTATTCAGCTGTTAATATCAATTTAACATTTTCACTGGTTATATTAACGTTAAGACATTGCCTTTAATTTACCAATATTACATTCAACATGTTTAAGTATGTTTAGTTACTTGTGCTGTGTGATTCAAGTATTTTGTGTGAATGTATTGATAGATTGCAATTAGAAGTGCATCTACTAGGTGTCTAGCCCAGTATTTGTTTATTAAGTAAATAGTAGAAACATGTCGAAAATGTGAATCGAAAAAACGTCTTGACACTGCTAAATAAACAATTATGCTGAATAACAGCAACCAAAACATTTCAACCCAACAAACTCAGCATTTTATCATGTTTATAGTGTTTATAGCAGTCTGTCCGGCCTTATTATAAAGGCTAAGTTTGAGTGGTCAGAGCAGGCATAACTTAAAACCTTATATTAAAATATAGTGGATTTAAACAGGGGACCTAGTTCTTAGGTATATGATTGGTCGAGATTGCCATCTCGACGAATCATATACTTAAGATCTATGTCAATCGCTTTGAGAATACCGCCAGTCCAAATGTGTTTTTGTATTTCCACCATCCTCACAGCAGCAGAAGGTGCGGTAAATCTGAGTTTGGTTGCGACCTCCCAGCAGACACAAGACGTTGAATCAATTTTGATTTAACGTTGGTCCAACGTCGTAGACGGTGGACCAACGTTAAGCCAACATTGATTCCACGTCTTGTTTCTGCTGGCCTGTCAGGTAAGGACAGGTGTAGACGACTGAGAGGTTAGTTAGCAGCTCCAGGTAGCGGCCCGGGACGCGCCACGCCGGATTAGCGGGACGTCCGCAAGTCTACGTGTCAGGAGCGCCACCCGATGATAAACGCCCGCCACCCGATGATAAACGCCCGTCAATTTACATTGACTCAACACCTTAATAATAACTGCTCAAGTTTGTCCGAACTAAATGGTGAATATCGATGTGTATTAACATGATTAAGTTAAAGTGTCTATTTAGGGATGTACTCGAATCTGCTCAGAAACCGGTTTTCAATAATAGATATTATTACATTCATTTTCTATTAGGACATTTCGAAATGCTACGGTCCATATTTTTGTTATATTATGAATTTTGTTGCCGATATAATTTAGATCACTTAACCTTTTATGTATCTGTGTATACTGTTCTACAAAGCCAAAATGCAGTATCTGCTTACTTCCATTTGGCTTTGCACGGCAGTGTACAGGTATAGGCCTACGATGAAACTCGTTCGTCATTCGTTTTAGAATGTAGGCCCTATGCAGTTAGCAAAATGTACACTTATTATTCAGTGTTATTGGTGCAAATCCAGTATTAATCATGTTGCCAATGCTATAGGTGTTGATAAAGCACGTAAAATACAGCATAATTTATGGATACTATTTTAATGTTGGGACTGACCTAATAATAAATGCTCACTTCAATAATATTTGCGAACGGCACTGAAAACAGATACTTTGTGGGATCAGCGGTCAGGGGTGTATCCCTTGTTGAATCTGGTTTTATGCCTGGTTCAGCATGGCCCCGTATAGAGCCTCTATTAGCCCCATGGTGGTTCTTACACCATACTATGTACTTTGGTGACTTACTCGTGTTAGTTGTAAGCCGTTTTTTTTTGTCTTACATCATGACATGACGTAGCATGTTGTGACAGCAGCCTAACAACGAGCAAGCAGGTGATGTGACCAGATAACGCCATGATTGTCACGTCCCCTCAGGCGGCACAGTCTCAAAATAGAAAATCACAATGAACAGATCGTCCTCTTGTATTTGAAAGGGGTATCTGCCACTTTATAAAGTGGCATATACCTCCTTTCAAATACAAGGAGATTCGACATTATAATTAAATATTATCGTGTACTACTCTGCATAATATTAGGTTTGTACTATCCGTTCATCATGTTGATGCTACCTGTAATATATGGTGGCTTAGTCACTTTGTCAATTTGCTAAATCGTATTATCATGATTATACCTCTGGCTTCGTGTTAAAATATAAGAGTATTTCGTCCCCTTTGGATATGAAAGGGTGTAGGCCTATCTGCCACTTTATCAAGTGGCAGATACACCTTTTTATATCCAAAGAGACGATTTGCGCATGTGAGCCATGGGATCTGAATTAGGGCGAAGTCGAAATATTAGCACGTTTGACCATGTTAATTAAAATTGTCATCTGACAACTAGACATGTCTCACAACCACTCTTTCAAGTTAAAAAAACGCCTAAGATACCGATTTTCCTCTTTTCATCATTTCACTGGATGGTCCTTATCTGCGAATATATGTTATAGCAAATCTCTACCATGTCATGAAATGTTAGTTTTTTTAAAACACGGGTGTGAATCCTTGATTATTTACCCGTACTCATGGTACTTATTTACCAGTTTACGACTGCTCAACGTTTACCTGCTGCAATATTCTTATCCTTAGTTATCAGGTTATGATGTCATTATTTAACTCATCAAGAGGGCGGGGGCCCTAGGGTAGTGGTTAGCACCGCTGCCTTTCACGCCAGAGTTCCGGGTTCGGTTCCCGGTATCGGCGGTTTGAAAGAAACAAAAATGTTACTTCCCCATCCACGTGTGAAAGTCAGTATTGTGGGGAGCCTCCGTGACCGAGAGGTAGCGTGCTCGGCCTCAGACCGCCAGGGCTCGAATTTTGAATCCTGTGTCTGGAGGAGAGGACAGTGTCATCTCAATCATCTCACCATCCTCAGGAGGTTCTCCTGGCCCTGTTTAGGCTATTTGTGCACAAAGGTGGCCTAAAGCCCGATTCATTTCATAACTCATCAAGATAGTTCCCTTCTGTTAATTACCTAGAAGAGTGATCTACCATTTTTACAGCTCCCCTTGGATATGAAAGGGTGTATCTGCCACTTTACAAAGTGGCAGATACACCCTTTCATATCCAAGGGGAGAATTTGTACATCATTAGATATCAGCTCAGCATACCTGGAAGTTTTCCTCGGGAGTCGTCATAGCGGGGAGGTGTGTTTACACCTCCCTGGTCATATAGTTTATAAACTGTTCAGCTGGCCTGTACCTGGCCAGTGAGTCATCTAGAGAAGTTATTACTGACTCATGGCGATGCCAGTCATTTATCAGGATTATTTACTTACCTTTCGGGTTTTTTATGATTTAGTTTAATTATCATGTAGCTATTACTGTTTTTGTCTTGTAAATTGTAACGTAGGCCACTCACACCTGTGCAGCTCACTCAAATCAGAGTGGTTCAACATCCCTGCTCACATTTAGACACATGGTGGGAAGTCGGGACTTTGTGATCCACTCTAGCATTTTAGACCCGCTAAGTAAACCACTTGAACTTATTATAAATTCGCACTTGCTGTATCCACGGGGTAAGTGTTTAAAATAAAGTGGCCGGCGTCTGGTTATTGTGGTGCACGGAGACATGGGTGGTCGGTGGTGACTTGTGATAAATGTTTCAGGAGTCGCCGCCAACCTGGCAGATTACCTGAAACCAGATACTTATGGTCATTTCATGCTGACCAGACGGCTGAGCCAGTGCTGGTTTAATGCGGGGCCAGCGTCTCCGACGCTGGCCCCGCATTAAACCAGCACTGGGCCACTCGTATGTGACTTGACACTGACCAGAACATGATGAATGGCAGCTGCAGGTCCCAACCATCCAGCACCTGTAACGTTTTATATCCCAGTTTCTACAGTATCATCAAAAACTGTTTTATCAAAATTGCTAATATCCCATACTCCAATATGGTGTTCTACATAGGCTACTTAAGGTTGAACTTTTGGTGACTAAGGTCATAGATTAACCATGATTAATCTATGATAAGGTTCATCCATAGACATGCATGGAAGTATCGGAATTTAAAAGTATGTGGACTCACAATGGCAAGTAATTAGAAACGATCGAGAAGTTGCCACAGCATATAGAAAGAAAACATCACAATTGAGGCTATATCATCTGATCATGTATACGGGACAATGTAATACACTCTTTTGAAATTTAAATATGCTTTAATTTTATAGCATTTGAAACAGTCAAACACCGAAACTCGTGATGACAGTAACAGTATCAAGTGGTTCGAGATTTGATACATCCCAGCGAGCGCCATACGTTGGCTCAATGTTGTGTGAATGACTTTGGTCCGGCATCACTCCAATTGTGAACAAATGATTCGTTTCAGCTGAGATTTGATATGCCTATAATACTTCAGCGCCACCTGGTAGAACAAGTCGGCCTGCCCAGATGTGTCTTTGATATTTCAAGTGTACTTAGATATTGTGTCGCCGCGATATACTCACATTCAATGTGACAAACAGTTCAAAGAACACCCCCTCAGATGTGTGCTGGTGTTCTGATATTGCTACAACACTACATGTGCTGAAAAACACGTAGAAAAACACCAAGTATAAACCGTCAACAGTTGTTACTTTGATGTTTTGTTCCATGCAGACGTGGGTGTGTAAAATAGGAACAAACTCGTACCTATTTCATTTGAAGGAAGAGACTTGGATATTACTGTATTTCTGCAAAATATATGCTGTTATGAATGACGTTACCTATGATTTTACACTGCGAACACCAGCACGAATGAAATATTGAAATTTCAAGATGACTGTTATCATGGTTATGATATAGGTGAATACACGTACTCACAATGAATATAATAACGCTACATCACGTTCAAATAACGTTATCCAATTATGTACATAGACCTACATTTTATCATGTCTATACACATCATTGGAATTAGTTATCATAATTTTGATGCATAAGTTCTTCACGTTGAATAAAGGTCTAATTGTACAATAAACCCACTAAAGAAGCTAATTCATTTAGCTGAAGTTTAGTGACTTGACGTTTTTTTAATTCACGTTTGTGGTGTACATGGGTGTATGACAATCAATATGATTTTCTATGAGATCGTTCTGGTTAATTCAACAAATTATAGATGTTTAAATAGGAAGCAATAAAGAGCGGAAATGTGAAATATTCGTGTGGTCACAAATTGAAAACCATGACACATTCTTTCTCTGTTATCTCACATGTTTTTATAGCTCTCATAGCTATGTAATAGTGTTTGTTTGGCGGAATATTTACTTTTGGTGACCACTTCAGGAGCTTTTGACCTGTCGAGTACATTATCATGATTATATTCTAGCACCGTTTGTTATGATTCACATTAAATCCGCTTTTATGTTACGTGCTCTCGACCTCTTCTTCGGAAACCGAATACGTTGTTACAGACTCCAGCCATGTACACGTATTACAATAATATAAGCCGACCATGACGTGTCTAAAGCATACATTCTGTGTTTTCTGTTCAACATTTTTAACCCTTAAAGCGCTGAATATTTTTATATATACCATCGAGACCAAAGGGTTTTATTTAACTTGAAATAATCTTCGTTGGTTAGCTCTTTCTTATTTATTTGAATACCTATGTTATGGGTCTACGGTCACTATAAATATTTTCACTCTTACAGTGCCGGGATCTACTTTAGACGTCAGAATCTGACGTCTACAGACGTCAGATTCTGACGTCTAATTCGACCCCCGCACTGCAAGGGTTAATTCATTGTGACATGGACATCGTATCCTTCAGTGGATATAAAGACCACTAAAATAAAATCTACACAACAGGACAGATACTGTAAAATAATAATAAAGTATAGCATGAGTCTTACTATAACAGCATAATTACATTTGCCATCTCATTTCATATCTCCGGGATGGTACAATTTCCACGTTAAGTTAATAGAAAAATTAGTATCCCATAACAAGCGGACCGAGTTAACTCAGAAATAGATAACGCCAGAGTTAATCGCCTTGTTTTCCAGTGCAATCGGCGAATAATAATATTATAAGCTCCAGTGCGACGGCACAATCCCTGCAACTATGCGAGGTAAATCCAGCGCTGGCCCAATGTTGGTCCAACGTCTGCGACGTTGAACCAACATTGGGCCAGCGCTGGATGTAGTATCTCATTCTTGTTGGGATGTCATCGGGTGCTAGTTATGAATGCGCCACAGAACTGGACCTGGGTCAACATGGTCAGAAATGTATTGTGAGGTAGAGATAATAGTGTCCATCATGAGTGACTAATATTCTGAACGCATCACCCTCATCAGATGTGGTAATCTTACATGACCTACATCTATGGCTTTTGATTGGTCGAGATGACGATTTCGACCAATAACATGCTTAGAATCTAAGTCAAATCAACGGAAGACACTGGTCCTGCCGAAAAATTGTCAGCTACACTAGGGTTGGTAACCATTGTCCATAATTATGATGTTTTATTGTGTGTGTTATTCACAAGAATACACAATAAAGCTGAAAACTTTGTTTCGATTTTGCTCATTATTACGGAAATTTTACATTATAGCTATGCTAACATAATTGCGTTATTATAACATGGAATCTTTAGTTTTACCAGAAATGCATAATTATGCATTTTATGGTTTTACACAAGGATACCATGATATCCAAGCTGCTGTTCTATCTTACACGCTAACATAGCGCTGCTTTCGTGCTCGTTCTGACCAAGTCTTTGCAGTTTGCTCAAGATGGATCAAATTAATAATTCCATTTGCTTCAATAGTTTTCTTTGCTTTGAAATAGAAAATTAGAATTGATTACTATGCGCCATCAAACTCAATTCATCATAATTTACTATTATAGTAGGTTCTGCCGCATCAATACTGATTTCGCCCCATTTTTTTTACCTCGTTCATCTTTTTGAAAAAAACCTAAATGGCCTCATTTCCATCCATCAAACCAAGGCGGAATAATTTATCAATAATTGTCAGCTCACACCAGTGCGCCTAATGTTCATTTTCAAGCTCAATTTCTGACTTTAATTCCACTTTTAATTGAATCGATGGACCAATAATCCAGGGTACGGAACAAAAACAAGGTTCAATTATCAATCGTGTTACAAGTGAATATTACGGTAAATTATCAAATGAAAAACGATGAATTTCAGCCTGTATTACAAAATTAAACTTATTCCTCCGTTTATCATGTTTATTGTAGACATTTCAGCTATCAGTGTGATTGAATAAATTCCATTTCATAACAAAACATTTTTTGTTAGTGACAATGAGTCCAGTAGTAGGATGTTTTAATGATTTGTTATTACTTTTATGACAATATTGATTATAGCAACGGTTTCACTTACCAATATTATAACTATAAGAGATGTTCTTCATTTATTTATCATCACTAATGCCATTGCATCATTACTGCCAGTCTGCCGTTTCTAATTAGAGATAGTGTTCTAAGTGATCAAGTGATGGCAAAAGCAAGTAGGCCTACAGC
This sequence comes from Flabesymbios commensalis, assembly GCA_964017125.1. NCBI lineage: Eukaryota > Metazoa > Annelida > Polychaeta > Terebellida > Flabelligeridae > Flabesymbios > Flabesymbios commensalis. The sequence goes on from OZ024907.1 coordinate 45,105,985, forward strand.
TCTGATTTGTTTTCCAGCTGGAGATATCTCGACGGTAATGACACGTCCACTGTATATATTGATCCGATGTTGGGCCGGCGTCGCAGACATTGGCCAAACAGTTACAAAAACCAACAAACGGCGGACTTCTCGTTCTCGCTCAAGATATAATGCGTTTAGCACGTTCTAGTTTTACAATAATTTATTTTTTTGTTAATTATCAGATTTTCCACGCAGATGACGACGGCTGCTCGAGGCAGATTCACACAAATGTGATCGATTCACATTTTTTCGGAACGACATTGGAGCAGTTGGATTAAAATCGCATATATCTAGACTCCTAAAAAAAATACATTGATATTGCTTTATATAATCTTTTCTGCCATATTTCAGTTGGGTCTCCCGGAGTAGAATTAAATTCAGATAAATCAACTATGTTCAAGCATATTTTAGTTGAACATTAACGTTTCTACGTTAATTAACTCGATGTGTGTTTTTTTAAGGAGGACTATCTGTTTAATCAGATTGTTAAATGTTTGTCTCGATTATAAATATTTTACTGACTTGACACTTTAGGACGCAGTAGCGAGACAACTTCAAGTAAGTGGACATTTCAAGAATATAATTAGCCTTCGTTTTAAGTTCAATTTGATCATTTATAATTGAGCTAAGACTGCAGATCTGTAGTTATACATGTAGTTCTGAATAGTTCAGTTGACCCTTACGACGCTGAAATAATTATGTTTTCTTTAACTGTGAAGACCAAAGGTTTTTTTTCAATTTGAAATCATCATAAATGGCCTAACTATAGTTTTGTCCGCTTATTTTGGATACCTTTGTTGTGGGTCTTATATAGCTCTATGATCATTATATTTTTTGTTCTTACGGTGCCGAGATTGACTATTCTGACGTCTTTAAACGTCAGATTCTGACGTCTACAGACGGTCCCCGCGCTGAAAGGGTTAAAGATTTAGTTGAAAGGATCTCCTTGATATTGTCCTTGTGGCGGCTCCAGCTGTGATCAGGTGATCATAAGTGATAAACTGTTTATCACTTGTTTATCATAAACAAAATAATGATAAAAAGCGAAAGGTTTCCTCCAGACAAATTTATTATCATGGAATTATAACCCCCCCCCCCCCCCCCTAACCGGATGTGGGGGGATTTCAATGATTGAATCACTGGTACTCAAGTGTAAGGTGTTCTCCGAATAAGTGAATACAAAAAATGTTCGAACAAAGTTGTTTGTGCGTGTACGATCTCAAGTGTGGTAGGGGCCTATTAACTTCGTGTCATAGGCCGCGAATTTCTGTCAGTTTAGAGCAATGTCAACGATGTTCTACCTATTACTATTCCAAGTAGGGGGTGAAGCTATGCATTTGATTTTACTATATTACCTATGGTCAGCACATTCTTCCACTTTGAACATGTTGAAGCTGTTGATCTCCAGCGCGGTCTACCGTTACAAATCATTTTTTTATCCGATGTAAGTCGTGTTGTGTTCAGCTACCACAATTAGCCTAACCCAGAGCTTCAATGTAGGCCTACTAAGCTCGATTTCGAGCAAGTTTAGTGGACCCCTTCTGTTTTTTATTTACATTTATGTTACTTTTATACTATTGTACTATATTGTAGTTAATGTAATCTGATTTGCACGCATCAAGCCTAATAAATAAAAAAAGTGTCCTATTTGATAAATGTATTCATTTTAAAATTGTTCAGAATAGTACTCCGCGTTTCAGGGGTTGTGAGTAGATTTATGTATTATGGATGGAGAGCGGATTGATCCGGCCAACAAGCGGCATTCTTTTCACAGTGTTAATTAATAGCCGTGTAGGCGGTGGTGTGTATAAGACGGCTTACGCACCTCTTGCCATTACTATACTGTCATCCCACACAAGACGTTGAAACAGTGTTGGTTCAATGTTGGGCCACCGTCTGCGACGCTGGCCCAACATTAAACCAACACTGTTTCAACGTCTCGTGTTTGCCGGGATTAGACTTTCCTCGTATAGTCATAATTAAGTACATGATCCCGGTTTACACGCTTTACTTCTCAGAAATTCTTCTGAAGAGCATCTAGTGAACAGTTTTAATGTTATCATAATTGATGTCATACTTACTTTTAGCGGGGGTTTTTCTGCTTAAGATATATTTTTAATATTGTTAATACCTGTTAATCCACTAATACGACATACCAAATCACACATATGATCCCATTTTTACTTGTTTTTTGAGAGTGATTCATAGAAAACTATGCTCTGTGAAATGATTTCAGGACCAGCATTTTTATAGCCAGTTTCTAAAACATATACACCCTTTCTATTTCAAGGTGATTAGTTTATTTAGTTATTTATCAAATACTTCTCGTGGGCTGTTTGACCCTTTCAGCGCGGGGCTTGACTTTCCTGTATACGCCAGATTCTGAAGGGCGGGGACCCTATGGTAGTGGTTAGCACCGCTGCCTTTCACGCTAGAGTTCGGGGTTTGTTTCCCAGTCTCGGAGGTTTGAAAGAAACACAAATGTTTCTTCCCCATCCACTCGTAAAACTCAGTATTGTGGGGAGCTTCCGTGACCGAGAGGTAGCGTGCTCGGCCGCAAACCTCCATGGCTTAAATGTTTCGAATCCTGTGTCTGGAGGGCAGTGTCATCTCACTCATCTCACCATCTTCACCATCTGACTTCTAAAGTGGATCCCCACACTGAAAGAATTAAAAATATTTTAGTGACAGTAGACCCATAACCTGATAACACAGGTATTCAAATGAAGTAGAAAGAGCTAACAAAGACATTTATGATGATTTCAAATTGGAAAAAACCTTTTGGTGTCTATGGTTTCTAAAAAAATATTTCAGCGCTGTAAGCATAGTAAGGGTTAACCCTTCAACCGCCAAATTATTTAATTTGAATTTTCACCCACTTGAAGTTGTGTCTCGCTGACGCGATCCACAACTTCAAATGAGTGAAAATTATTCAGATTTGACAAAATTGTGGTCAACTCTTTTTAAATATTGCTGATTGATGTCATATTTTATCTTTAACATGTTTAAAAGGTGGTACTCAATGTGCTAATAAAAAATGAAAACCCGAGTATATGCGACACCGGCGGTTAAAGGGCTAAGGCATGGTTAGTTTGCTACGTTGTGACTGACACACCATGAAATCAATAAGTAATCCAGATCAGTGAAACATGCGAATTATAGAACACCTCCGTGGTCAAATACCCACGTGTGTAGTGGACGAAGAAATATCGCCCCGACAATAATTGGGTATTGAATAAATAATGATTATTGTACTGCACAGGATTGTGATTGCGGTAAATATTTCCTCTGTAGGCCTATTTATTTCCATCTCCACAAAATTGTACATGATGCAAGCCTAAATCTCTTTAATACAACGTGACATGTTACAACTACTAGTATGGAGGAAGGCGGGGAATACACATGTGTTTTCTAGCTGCTGAGTAGATCAGTGGATTATCGCCTGTTTTCTTGCCATTTCTTGTCCTTGTATCCTGGCTTCATTACCTCTATGTGGTCCTGCTGTCGTCACTGCTCTGTTGTATGCCTGCAACAATTCCCATTATCACACAAGACGTTGGCGAACCGCTGGTCCAACGTCTGTGAAGCTGGCCCTGTGCTAATCCACCACTCAACCATCCTCCTGCTCTGCATTGTCGGGATCACCGGGTCAGGGACATCGGTGTATCGCGACCATTGGCAAATATGACTACCCTCTCAGAAAACAGTGCAGACCCAATACCGACTGGACGGTGGGCCTGTGCCTACTGGCCCAACATTCAGCCGCATTTGGCCCGATGTCAACCCTGAGTCGAGTCCCAGTAAAGTGTGTTATAACCCGAACACACACAGTGCATGATCCAATTACCATTGATATTTGCACATCAGCAATACCAATGCGGATAAATCACCCAATGCTGGTTCAATGTGGGACCAACATTGAACCAACATTGGGTGAATTATCACATCCCATAACAATGCGGCGGCGTCAAGTGGAAATAGCCGATTCATTTTGTGTGTAAAAACAGAGAGTTTGTTATGTGGCGGACTGATTGCTCGGGTTGGACTGGGAGTTGTTGTCCTCCGGTTCTCAGTGCAGCATCAATAAAACTGATCTGCGCATTTCACTTGAGGACAATCCAGTTAACAGACTGCTTGACGCGGATTATATCATCCTCACATCCCGACATTAGCGTGGTCTCCACGGGTTCTTGTGTATTTTAGACGAGACACTGCGGACAATTATATTATATACAGTTTAAAAGGCTGCCATATGATTTCATGTTCCATATGGTGCAGATGGTGTATTCAGCCAATCAGAAGAACAAGATTAAACATCTTCTCTGAAGCAGTGTGATTGTAATATAACTGTTTAATTAGGCATACTAATTATTGCTTATAGGTTCAACAATTTGTAAGATAAACTAGATTTATATGTTCATGACAGCACTATGATGGCATTTCATAGGGATACAGTGAATGTCTATTGTATACGACCTTTGCATTTAATTATTTTGATTTCACCAGGAGCATAACTTATGCAGAAATCATCAATTCATAATCGTCTTCGCAGTATTTCAATCTTATTTTAAAGCACTTGCTTGTTCTTGCCTACTTCTATTCTAGTGAATGTAGACCGCATTTGCAATGCAGCATGTGAGACTGTAGCCTGCTATGTGTCATTATGTATCCTACTAAAATAATTGATTTTGACAGTGCTGGGAGCTAACCTCTGGTTCAATGACCATGTACCAAAACAGCCATCAGCTATAAAAACGTTGTTGTTCTGTTTACTGACTGACTTCACCCACAGCGAACTTGATGCACAAAAGTGACATGTTATAGACATTATATGGATGGCATCATGCACAAGTGGTCTAACCCACATTTTGACGATTTTGAGAAAAAATCGCGCTGCAACATGGAGTACAGGATAAAACGAATAAATACAAATTAACACAGAAAGGTAACAAAATCTGTGACCAAATAGTCTATCCCTGAATGTGAAACTCGTAAATTGATCAAGTTGCTGCTATCAATGACATCCATTTTCATCGTTTTTTTAATGTGGATTAGCCCACTTGTGCATGATGCCATCCATATCGCTTTAACAAACTGACAGATACGACCATTTAACTTGTTCAGTGCCAAGATGGTGATGTGGTAATTGCAGGTAAAGACATTACAATTACGTTCTAGCATTATGAATTGTGTTCATTAATAATATATAATTATTAAGAATTATATTATTATATGTCCGACAGTGAGTACTTAAAAAGTACATATAATCCTTATCATTTTACACACTCAATCACTTTTAATTTTGTGCTGGTCCAACGTCTTAGTCGCTGACCCTGTGTCTGTTTTGTTCGGATGAGCCAGAGGCTGCTGTCAGAGCGAGTCTATCACGACCACATCTCAAACAAAGATTGCCGAAAGAGGCGGAGAGAAAAACTGAATCTTTAGCACCGGTAGAAAAAAACACAGAACTCAGTTTTGCAGAGTTGCGGGCATTTTGCGGTGTTGGCTGAAGCAAGGAAAGGTTGAAGTAGGACCCTGTTGCATATTGGTTATTATTATATTGGATCGTCTAGTTTGGACCTTGGCATGATCTGACAGTGTTTATTCGTTTACATAGACTGAAAAATATTCTACACCGTATTGAGACAAAAGATGAGTGAAATATAGGTCTATATCTCGACGGACTTCCCAAATGTTATGTTGCATACATTTAATATAATAATCTGATTACCCTACGACTAGGTTTACAAATTCAGTTTATTGTTGTTATTATATGGTACGTGTGGTTCACCACAACATTCAAGAAGTGAAGACAACCTTTTATTAGCCTCGACAGCTATCTTTGCAAAATCACAGCTTATCAGTTTTGTGGTTTGTGCCGAGTTATATCATAAATGCGAAGATACTTGCATAGAATGTCGGTAAATGTCTGTTGTCCTTCCTAAATAAGGTACTTTAGCTGTTTTTTGTTTCGCAATTTTTTTTAATTTTTTTTTTTGGGGGGGGGGGGAGTACCTCCTTGGACGTTGGGTAAAATGTTCTGAATACCAAAGAACGTAGGCCTATCTCTGGTCCCAATTCTGGATCCATCATACCCATGATACCACAGGATGTACCCGGGATTCTGCTTGGCCTATTCTGTGCAAAAATGAACTTATTTTATCCTAATTGTCTAGTTTATATGTTTATTTACCGAGTATTATCTGCCTGATACTCTCAGCGTTAGTTTTGGGAATTAAACGGTTTGTCTTAAGTGACACACATAATTTCCGGGCCGAGTCTGTGCCTTGCTGAATGGAGATGGACACGCGCCGCTTGTGTACACGATCGTAATAATATGCTTTCCGGGCCCCCCGCGTCATTGACAATCAACAAGCATTCACTGAAGCCTGCTCACTCGCCGTAAGGATCCCAGGAGAAAGAGGGGCTGGCACGATGCCGGCTCAATGTTGGGCCGGACGGTCCAACATTGAGCCGGCATCGTGCCAGCGCGTCCTGGATCCACCTTCCGGACTCCCCCACAGGACTTCAGGAAGCAGACGTTTCTAGGACGTCGCACGCTTATTGCATCTGGCGCTTGTCTTTTCCACGCCACATTTGTCCTGACACAACCTATTTTGATCCATATCCGGCGAGTAGTACTGGATCCATTGTGACGTGTGTCATCGAGGACAGAATATAAATTCTCATATAATGTGATTCACAGCGTAGCCGTGAAATTTTCACTGTATTTATTTTTGTTTTCTTCATAATGTATACATGCGAAGATAATATTATTCCAATTTTCTAGCCCCTGTTGCTACAGTCGACTGATGTTTGCTTACACATATGGGAATATTAATATCATCCACATCATGCTGGGATCTAAATGTTATCCAGTCATCCAAATCTTTTGATGTTCGATATTCAATGATTATTGCACCCTGGAATAACGAGAATCCAGATCTGTATAATAAACCTGATAGCGAAGAGTGCAGAGGTGAAAAGAATCAAGAAAGTTGTGGTAGGCCTAGTGATCAAGACAAAGAAGTCGCATTCCAAAACATTTTCTTCTATTTATTGAACACTCTAGGGAGAGATGATTCTTAGGTCGGGTTGGCATGCAATTTTTGTTTAGAAAAATTGTTGTCAGCTGGCATAGCTGTATTAGGGAGTGATGATTCTTAGGTCGGGTTGGCATGCAATTTTTGTTTAGAAAAATTGTTGTCAGCTGGCATAGCTGTATTAATTAACCACAGATATTCAATAGTTGACACATGATACTAAGCGGTCAGACAGACACCTGGTCGCTTTGATCTTCGGCCGCCGGCCATTGTTCCCATGCAGGGGGGGGGGGGGTAGATTAGATACTGAGAACGGGCGACCCGGTCCTAGGTTCTTGAAGTCCGGGGTCTCTGGAGATGCCCACCAGGGATCGTCATGAAGATCCAGACGGATCTTTCTGATCGACCTAATTGATGGAATGCCACTCCCACTGGGAGGGTGGGACCAGATACTGATCCGGACGCCGACACAGCGCCGCCTCAATGCTGGACCAACGTCGCAGACATTGGCCCAGCATTGAGCCGGCGCTGTGCTTGCATCTTGTGTTTGTAGTAGGCCTATGGATGGATTGCAGGATTGTTCTTCGGGATCTTTGTGCACGGTCAGGCGTGTTGTTGTATTGGCTTTGTTGATGGCCAACAGACTGTCAAGAAGGAATACATCGTCTTGCTAAATTTCTCAGAATATTTTTAAATCCTCAGTTATTTCGATGATTCAACCATTGACGACAAATTGCTCAATTTTAAGGAATTTATGTATTTATTTTTTAACATAATACCATCATATTTTTTATCAATAATTAAGTAAATTTATTCGATAAAAGATCACGAGATCAACATGTTAGAAGTTGTACAAAAGGACCGATTTACACTTGAAGACTTTCAGCCGACTTTGCAATTCACCCCATGGTCGATATATACAGAATTATTCTTCCAAATTTAAACCTGAGATAGAAAGGGTTGATCTCATTATTGTCAGGGGAATCAAATAATTCCAACTGTGCGATTGCTCTTGCAGGTGGCCCTAATTGGGTGTGGGGCGACCTGTCGTATGGGACTCTATTTTAGTAGCCTCGGGCAACCTCCACCCAGTATGACCAGCGGTGATTGATAATGGTCAGGTGGACCTACCGCAGCGCTATGTCGGGGATATATCATCGACTTAGGGTTTAAAGTGTCGTATCTGCCATGAAATGGCAGATACGACACTTTAAATCGTAAGGCTACGGATTCAAATAGTTATATTAGTCACGAGCCGTCTTACAAGAATAATGTTAAATTAGTGTGTTTGACAGGCGTTGTTGAATACCCCCTCCCCCTCCCCCACTCTGATATTCAAAATTCAAAGAAACAAACTATTTCTTCTCCGCTCACTCAGTTAAGAGAAAGAATTGTGAGAAGCGTCCATGACGGAGAGGTAGCGTGCTCAATCTCAGACCACCAGGTCTCGAATATCGAATCATAATGTCTGGAGGATGGTGTCATTTCATTCATCTCGCCATCCTCAGGAGGTTCTCATGACCCAGTTTGACATGTATGTGCACAAACTCTTTCTTCCAATTTCATTCATTCATTCATCCATTCATTCATTCATTCATTCATTCATTCATTCATTCATTCATTCATTTATTTATTCATGCATCGATTCATTCATTCATTCATTCATTCATTCATTCATTCATTCATTCATTCATTCATTCATTCATTCATTCATTCATTCATTCATTCATTCATTCATTCATTCATTCATTCATTCATGCGTCGATTTATTCATGCATCGATTTATTCATGCATCGATTCATTCATTCATTCATTCATTCATTCATTCATTCATTCATTCATTCATTCATGCATTCATTCATTCATTCATTCATTCATTCATTTATTCATTCATTTATTCATTTAATCATTCATTCATTCATTCATTCATTCATTCATTCATTCATTCATTCATTCATTCATTCATTTCTTCATTCATTCATTCATTCATTCATTCATTCATTCATTCATTCATTCATTCATTCATTCACTCATTCATTCATTCATTCATTCATTTATTCATTCATTCATTCATTCATTCATTTTTCATTCATTCATTCATTCATTCATTTATGCATTCATTCATTCATACATTCATACATTCATTTATTCACTTACAGGCCTATCCGGACAATAACTAGAATCTGGTAAATAAAAAGCCCGTAAATATATGTATGTACCAATATACTCATGCTTTCTGGTAGTATGTATTATATTTTCCACAAGACATTTCAAGACATGACAAGTTTATGGGTGGCAATCGGCAAATAGAATGTGTCCTGTATGGGTATATCATCTAGACGGAGGAGGTGGTTTGTGTACATGGTGCTGATTGCTTATCCTGTAATGTCCATGTTTACTTTGGGTGTTGTGACTAACAAACGGACATTAATCAACTTCTAAAGCATTCCATTGTGTCTTAATTGGTTCAATGGTTGAAGGGTCCTACATTGTGACTATCTGCCTATAGTAATGAAAGGTTTCCCAGTGCTTTAATGTATATTAAGCTACCCGCAAACATGTAGTAAATTCATGTAAAAAAAAAAGTAGGGTGTTATATCCCTTATGCATGTTTCTGCTTATCATCATGAGCAGAATGGAAAGTTCGATAACTGGCTCATTTTTGGTTAAACTTGAAAAGAATGATAAAGAACAAATTGTAAATAAAATTAACTTTATTGTGTTTGGGCGAGAATTGTAATTTTAAAAACGCGATTGACAAAATAGTTATTAACTTTCTGAAATGTATCTTCTCGAATGTTCTCTCGAATGAATGATACTTGCGCGCGCAGCTAGTGACATCACGCAAGACCTGCAACTCATCCGAGGACCAATACATTTCGCCAATTCATCAAAGGGGAACCTTTTGTGGTGTGTAAAACTCTCCACTGTCGATCATCTGCGATTAATAACTTCCAAGGTTATGTACTTGAGGGCATGCACTGCTAATGTCACTCAGCTAATGATAAAGACAATAACTCTGGCAGATGACAGGAGCCATCCGCGTCTTATCCACCAGGCGTCTCTGGTAGCCAGGGTAGCCAGGGAGGGGTCGAGAGTCCGCCCTAATCAAGCCAATACCCCCATTGTCGCCCACTCTCTGGCAGTGCCTCTGTAATACCACCCAGGCAGCAGGCCATAAAGAAACATTGTGGCCTGCACTGTTTATTGTCATGTTAGCACCCCGGTGACCACGAGGCGCTCATCCAGTGGTGTTTTAATGTTGGGCCACCGTCGGAGACGGTGGCCCTACATTAAAACATCATAGGATAATATTTCTTACAGGTCGCGGACCTTACATGTTCTGGATTACGTCAGTAATTCTCATCCGCATCATCGATTTTGTTTTGTTTTCAGATCAAAGACGGTTGTAAATCAATTTAATTGATTTATATTATTTAATGTTTACACTTCGATCGTCCAGAATAAAAATTTAGATCTCGTTAGCGGGTTGGGTAATGGTTTCCTATATAAACGATGATTATCAGGGGGGGGGGGGTCTTCGGAATCAACATTCTTTGTATATAAATTGGTCAATAATTCTATATTAATGCTGAGAATCCCTTTAACCAGTTAACATATTTGATACACATATCTACTTTTATCCTGTTCTTGTGTATGTGTAACCGGCGCGGAAAATGCTAATAGTGCAACAACAATTAAAATTTGTATAAATAAAATAAATTAAATCGAACTGAAAAAATAGTGCAATCATTTGCGGCATTCCGCAGATTCTGTGATGTTCTCACATTTGCTCTCATCACGAGTTTGTAACGTTTCGCATATTCCCCTTGTCTACTTATATAAGGTTATATGTACCCCACAAACACAAGTCGTTAACTCAATGTTATTTAAACCTTGGCCACTGTCGCAGACGTGGGCCAACATTAAGCCAGCATCGAGTCAATGCCTCTTGTTTGTTTTGCGTTGTTTCTACTTCAGAGAATTCAGAACATATCGACGGCGACTTAACGTTTTACGAAATGCTGGTCGGATATCTGACAAGTCGGACCAACACGCAGACACCATCAGACAAACGCCCGGGACGTCTGGATCTATGGTTATATTATAGGGAGCGCCTGTGATCCTGGTTGCACGGTGAAATGTTGATTACTTGCGGCATCGGATACCATCTTGACACGTGACCTATCCTGTGAAATCGACATTAGCGTCCCGGTGAAATTGACATCACCTGGATTTCACGTGGGCTGGCGAGGAAGTCTTTGCCATGGGAGAAAAAAACACAGCAAAAATGATGCTTGTATGCATGTGGCGATACATAGCAAACCAGAAGTAAACACTAGTCGTTGGTTTAATGTCTACGACGCTGATTTATTATTATATATGAAATGAATCGGGCTTTAGGCCACCTTTGTGCACATATAGGCTAAACTGGGCCAGGAGAACCTTCTGAGGATGGTGAGATGATTGAGATGACACTGTCCTCCAGACACAGGATTCGAAGTTCGAGCCCTGGCGGTCTGAGGCCGAGCACGCTACCTCTCGGTCACGGAGGCTCCCCACAATACTGACTTTCACACGTGGATGGGGAAGAAACATTTTTTTTTCTTACAAACCGCCGAGACCGGGAACCGAACCCCGAACTCTGGCGTGAAAGGCAGCGGTGCTAGCCACTACCCTAGGGCCCCCGCCCTATTATTGTATAAAAACGTTTAAACAAAATATTTTTTTTAATTTAAAGTCATCATAAATGTCTTAGTTAGTTCTTTCTGGTTCATTTTAATATCTACGTGATGGGTCTACGGCTTTTATAAATATTGTAATTCTTTCAGTGCGGGGACCGACTTCATACGTCAGAATCTGACGTCCACAGACGTCAGATTCTAACGTATAAAGACGGTCCCCGCACTGAAAAGGTTAATGTCTACGACGCTGGTCCAACATTTATTTAATGTTGGTTCTGTGTAGTGTTTACGGGTAATCTATCAAACACGGGACGCCGTCCCCAGTACTGGTTTGCGCTGGACCAACGTTAAACCAGCACTGGGTATGACGTCCCGTGTTCGCGGGGACCGTTTTATCAACAGCCACTTTTGGGAGATTACCATACGGTTTCGGGACACTTGTAATCAACTTTGAGGTTGCATGCCTGGCAGTCACTAATACGCGGATGGTGCAGACAGGGAAATGCACTTCAGTAGGGATCACATCCATGGAGCGGCCGTAACAAATGGACCTGGAACCTGATCCCGTGTCATATGTCACTGTAAAACTCCGGTGATAATAGCGCGGTGGATAAGGCGTCCCTTTATAGGATAGAAAGAATGTATCTACCACTTCACTAAGTGATCTACACCATGTACGCGCCATTTTAATGGCATAATGGGAGATTGTGATGGGTGTTACGTTTATTATTAGCCTACTTCGAAGCACACGGTGTATTTTCCGTAGGCTATGCATGTCCGATCATTGTGATTTGCATTTGCTGATATAAATTGTTTTGCTTGCATTTGCTTATAACTTGTTCACAGCAGTGATAATTTAGAATAAATTAGTTGCAATTCCTAAAAATAATTGTCAGTGATATATCAGATTGGCATCGGGGACTGAGATGTTTAAGGCATGAATTGATGTGAAAAAAACATAAAATATATGTGTGAGCCTAACGCTGGATACAGATTGGCCTCAAAGTATAATTTTGTTCAGTCTGATAGTAAGAGTTTGTGTTATTCTTGCAATTTAGAATACGTAATATAAAAATGATTGTGTGGCTTTAAAAAATATTGTGTCGGCCTCCTGAAACCCAGAGTATTGGTCTGAAACCTTCTTACAAAGTATACTTTTGCAGGATTTCATTGTGTAACGCTAATCATGCTGATGATATCGTGAACTTTTACGTTATAGGCCGACGTCTTTCTAAGTTTGCCCATCTTTGTGACAGTCTGTTCTAAGACCACATGGCCGTTGAAACCTTGCAGGATCCAGTTCTGGATCACTGGGACTTATCTGGTGGCCACAGGCGGGGGCTCCTGCTCAGCAAACAAGAGACATTGAACCATTGTTGGTTCAATGTTGAGCCAGCGTCGGAGACGCTGGCCCGACATTGGTCCAACAATGGCACAATGCCTCGTGTTTTGCTGGGTGCCTAATCAGTATGCGTCCATGCCACCCGGATATAGTCCGCATCCCCTATGTATGTGTACAGGTAAGATTTCACCACCCCTCGGTCAGGTATCCATTTCTTAAATTGTCCATAAAACGTCACGGATCGGGGACGCGTCCCGCCATTATCCAGATTACTCCGTGATGGATAAGCCTTCTCAGAGCCTAGATATTATATTCTGGTTAAAATATGGATAGTGTCAGTCGTCGCTGTAGGTACATGTATCTAGGGAAAAGGAAACTTGAAAATAACAACCTTTGTGAATCCCAATCTGTTAAGAAAATTAGATTTTAACGTATTTAAATGGATCGCCCAAAACATTAAAACGTGAATGATCGCTGAACCAGCACATGAGATTGATTTCATGTTAGGAAAATATTGGGCCAGCGTCGTAGACGGTGGTCCAATGTTGATCTAACATTGGGTCAATATATTGTGTCTGCTGGAAATGCGGCATTATAATTACGCATACATGTATTTTTTTAGGAGAGTAACATTATACCAGTACAACACGTACAATGATGTTAATCCAAAACTACATCTAGCATAGTTTAAAATGCAATGTGAAAACATGATATATGTAATTATCTACAAGAATCGAGAGTGGATTAGGAAATGAACGCATTAAATGCATGATTGCCTCAAATATATCATCAAGATCATGTGTATGTACCACCACAGTATGGCCAGCAGACACAAGACGTTGAATCAATGTTGGTTTAACGTTGGTCCACCGTCTGCGACGTTGGACTAACGTTAATCCAACATTGATTCAACGCCTTGTGTCGGCTGGGTGGCCTGGCTTTCGCATCCACGTTGATGACTTTCTGCATGAGTTTCCTGTAGGAGATTTATATGCTTTCTATCTCATGTTTCTGATCATTAGACCGCTTCTGTGAACTGAACACAAGCTGGCACAGTGCCACATATGGTGTATGCATCATGCAATGCCCAGCTTAATTCATCGGCCCCTTTTTGTTTGTGGTGCATACATGCATGGCTGAGAGAGGCTGTGGTCATTGAATTTGACTAATTGCCTTAATTGGCACTGCTCGCCAGACAGTCTGGCCAGATCGCCGACAGGAAATAGTGATGGCGCTCTGTCTCAAAACATGTTGGCAAACAGTCAGTTAACAACCCATTTGTGAATATTGTAATCTGAATCACAATAACTGATTAACATGATTAATTACGTTAATTATGTTAAATCTATATTCAATATAATTTTGTGTTCCATAATTTGTTTTACTCAATTATCTTGACTGGTATTGCCCGTAACCTCAAGGATTCGAAAAGATTAAAAAATGATAATATAACAATATGGCACCTACCATTAAACATGTTTAAAATATGAAGTCACACACATGCACTGTTTTCCTGAACATATTATGTTTGTTTAGCAAAGCAAGGAATTCCTTGAGCAAAGGAAACTTTGTTCTGTAAAATCAACGGGCCCACCATTATCATAATAATCAATCATTTTCTGGGATGTGGTGATTGTTACAAATCTATTATTTTGCCAGAAAAACAACATAATGATATATGTTTAATATAGATACTATGATAATTAAAAGATTCACCACAATTCGCCAAGCAGAACTCTATGTATATAGTCATGCACATAGGGTCTTTAAACATGGTAAATACATCATCAATTAAAATGAGCATGTCTGGATTAAGAATGTTTTCTCTAGCGTTAGTTTCCAAACAGCATAGACCATAATATATCAGTTTTGTTTCAAATATTAGCAGATATTACTTACCATTTAGAACATGAGTACAATGTAATACAATGTTGATTTGTACAGTGAGTGTATGCCACGTGTACTATCAAACAATAGTACATGATACAGCTGAGCCTCATCAAATATGTAGCATGAGTAACGACCTCAATATGGGCGAGATGACCTTGGTGAGATAGACCGAGGATAAAGCGGGGACGAGGTGGACCATGACCTCGACCTGTCCTAATTAGCGGGGTCCGCCATATCCCCAAGGTTCACTTCAGGGTGGCCAGTCACACTCACAGCTCCACACTCTGCCCCAAGCCCATCTGCTTATCTCAGTGCAGCCCCCTCTTGGAACTCAAGGGTGGTATCTGCCACATGTGGCAGATACCACCCTTGAATTCCAAGAGGGCGATTTTCTGTAATTCA
The DNA here is from genome assembly GCA_964017125.1 of Flabesymbios commensalis. Classification (NCBI taxonomy): domain Eukaryota; kingdom Metazoa; phylum Annelida; class Polychaeta; order Terebellida; family Flabelligeridae; genus Flabesymbios; species Flabesymbios commensalis. Next base: position 45,121,368 of record OZ024907.1, read on the forward strand.
ACGGACCCATTGACATGCCATTATAAATAGAGCTAACAAGAATCTTAATTGACTGAGACCAAGAATACATTGTTCTTGCTGAGACCCACGTTGAACGTTGAGTACCACGATTTTTGATGGAATCACATGCATTTTGTCGTATGGCAACTAATGTGTTCTATAACTTTATAGAGTATAATACGACTATTTTGATCATAAACAGGTATTAAAGCGATTTTCATATTTCTTTTTGTGGACCGATTATGAATCAGCTGGTATTTGTGCCCCCTCAAATAATATATGTATACTATATTCGATCATTCAGGTATATCCGATTATTATAGGAGCTCAATCATAATGTGTTTATCTTTAGCATGTTTACCTAATTTATATGAACAAGACTAATAATTATTTCGTAGATTATGCAAAAATATACCAGTGGCAAAATATGGGTGCAGGCAATGTCCGTCTCAACTGAGTTGTTGTGTTTGTTGTACATATTTATTTATCGAGTATTTACTAGTAGCTACAAAGGTAACGCGTGTAAACATGATAAAGTCAGTGTCAGTCATTGTTTTGTTTATATATATAGTTTTAGATCTTGTGCGAAATGTCACTGCTTGAAAAAAAAAGTTTTTTCTTTCTTTGTCAGAATTTCAGAAAACTGTGTTTATCTTGTTAAATCCCGAATCCACTCCAGTTTCTATTCGTGTTTACTGGCCGGGGCGCGTATGCTCGTACAAGTTGCGATATATCATAGGCTTTGGATTGGTCGAGATGGCCATCTCGACCAATCCGATGCCTACGATGTATCGTAACTTGTATACGTACGAGAGTTCGTGAGGAGAGGGAGAGATAGGGTGGCACTCCAGAACAAGATAAAACACGTCTGCCTGCTGGCAACTGCTGCCATATGTTGGACATTCGCTGATACCAGAGATGTTTTCGACTTCTCAAGAAGAAACACACTTCCCATGTCGTCAACACGATACCTGAGCCCAGCGCTGGGCCAATGTTGGGCCAGTATGTGACCCTGCATACAAACATTTGGATTGGCTTGGTTGCTGAGCTCAGTGTTTCAAGATTTTTTACTGATGTTTCGCACGATTTCAATCATTGCATAAATTAGGAGGAGCTTTAGATTTGTTCAATGGTTCAAAGTACATCACTGTCTGATCCTGATTATAACCTATGTTTAGTTATAATTAAATTAAATTTGAAAATATACTGCATTACACGGACGTTGTCTTATTTGCTTATTCGATAAAAACCTGGTCATTTAACATAACCAGATATCTATTCTTAGATGTTAGTATGACCTGATGACATTGTACATGGTGTAATATCTCTGGTATAACCTTACTGTGTTTTGTGGGTGTTTTTGACTTGACCAAACGCAGATCTCCCTATCGTCAATGTATCTTTTGTCTGGCTGAAAGGGGGATACGTTAAACCACAATGTATTAACCACTACAACGCTGAAATTTTTTTGTTAAAACATTGAGACCAAATGGTTATGGGTTTACGGCTATTATAAATATTTTCATATTTTCAGTGCGGGGATCGACTTTAGACGTCTGAATCTGACGTCTATAGACGTCAGATTCTGACGCCTAAAGTCGGTCCCCACGCTGAAAGAGTTAACCATATTAGCCACTGTTAACAGGAAGTTAATAAACGATGCGCACCATGATTCATAGCTAAATGGCTTGTTGACTCACAGTTGGTTCACTCTACATCTTTTTATACTAACACGCTTCACAAAAAGATACTTACCGGAAATACTTTTTCTAGTTGAGGTTATGCGAAGGTTTTTCCTTTCTCTCTTTTTTCTGCGGTGCAAACAGCTGCTGTGCTCCGTCATTATCGCCCACTGAAAATATATTATGTAACAAGGACGCCTCAAAATGATAAACAATGCTGGGTTAAACGTGGGCCAACATCTTAGATGCTGGGCCACCATTGTAACAGATTGACAAAGAGTCCTTGTCACCTGGTGGACAACTGACACAAAAAATATGCTACTAAACTTTTCAGCAACTATCTCAAGATGCTGACTTATTGACTGGACAACGCCAGCTGACGTTGTCCCATCATTGAGCCGACATCTTGAGTTATTTTGTCAGTGCAATACCTTCGTTATGTGATGATGCACTTCAGGTGGGTGCAATAGATAAAATGACTGATTTATAGCTACATCTGGTGTCGTTTGTCATTTCCTGTTGGCGTACACATTTGTCAAGTTGCATTTCTGCTCTTAGGTGGTAAACAGGTAAAAGTTCAAATCCTCTTGTTGTAACAAATGAAATGAATGTGTAAACTATTTTAAAGTTGTAATAAAAAACATAATGTTGCGTTACAGAATGATTGGAAAATGTTGCGATGCGAGGTTCTCAATGGTCACCTATAGTCATGACAAGAACAGAAGAGAAATACAATGTTCTAATAGTATTTATTTCTCTTTACAAACTACAGACCACCCCATCAAATGAATATGGAAATAAGGGTAATAATTTCACCAATCGAATGTATGAGCATGGTGAGTGAAAAGCTGCTAGTTGCAAAATGTCGATAGTTAACCCTTTAACCGCCAATTTATTCAATCTGATTTTTCACCCACTTGAAGTTGTGTCTCGCTGACGCGATCCACAACTTCAAGTGAAAATGGAGGTCAACTGTTTTCAAATCTTGCTGATTGATGTCACATTTTATCTTTAGCATGTTTAAAAGGTGGTACTTAATGTGCTGATAAAAATGAAAATCCGAATATATTCGGCACCGGCGGTTAAAGGGTTGAGTCCGTTATTCGAAGACAACTTGTCATATAATTTATACGATTTGTCCAATAATAACAAAATATTGATCGTGTAGATTTGAATGTGTATTTTCCAAAGGTTATTGTCAAAGTATTCATTGGACCTGATTACCGAATGATTTGTGATTATTTGCTACATTGTTATACGGCAGTTGTGTAAAATGTGTAATTCTACTCACTAAGGTGTGTATGATACCATAAATGCATATGTATTTCTGATGCTACCCTGTAGTCAATTATTCTCAGTCTACCTCACACCTGAGGTGATTGACAAATGAGACATGAGTGTGATGTATGAGCCACGGTCGATGATGAGTAAGTTAACTACCCGGCAAAACATTTGTATAACATTTATATAATGTTGGTCCAACGTCGAAGACGTTGGGCCGACTTTGTATAAATGTTATACAAATATTTTTTTATCGGGGATCTGTCTTTTCTTCTTCCCGTGGAGATAAATGCCCTGATTTGACATTTTAAAAAGATACCCTCCTGAACTCTTTCGGCATGTTCAGTGCAGGTGTCGATCTCTAGTCAATCACACATTTTATTGTGAATCATAAAGGGTACGTACATAGTTTTTAAACGTGTGGCCAGTGGGTACTTTTCATTCATTTGAAGATGGTAATTGTATTAGAAAATTAATATTGTGTAAAACAGACTGTACGGACGACATGTTATCTATGTATTTTTTTCTGTGAAACGTACATGTACGTAAGGCGATGAAAACAAGTCGTCACGTACATGTGCGTAAGGCGATGAAAACAAATCGTCACCTTATTATTGCACTATTCTATATGCTATGCGTTGATAAACGTCAAACTTGCAAATTAACTTTAAACTTAGAGTAGGACACACATCCAGCCAACATTGATTGCACGCCCATCCCAGAAAAATGTATACGACGTTGGACAAACGTTAGACCAGCATTGATTCAACGTCTTGTGTCTGCTGGGGAGCTTTCTGTTAGGTAATAGTTGGGGCAGCTGGCATGTTCTCGTCATTTCTCTGTCAGTTGATGTGACTTGGGCACGTGCCTCGACAGACGACAATATTTACAGCACATGTCGGCTGGGGATCCTGCCCACCCTCGACGTGTAATACAATCTCGTCCTACTTTGTTGACGAACTGCTGAGGTGTCTGCAATTTCACGCTACTTCCGAGGTTGAGATTTGAGTTTTTCCAGACTTTCAGTTTCTGTTGATGTCTCGAGCGCATCATATCAAACCAACTTCTTACTTGTTACTGCGTTCACTTCTATAACATCTACGTTATTCAATTCACATAGGCATAATAGATAAGTATAATTATGAAGTAACGTGGTCTTACGCGATGTATTCACAATTTATCCTAACTGGCGCAGGGCTTCTTTAACTCATTTGATAAACAACAAAATTACCTCATTAGCTGGTGAAACACAATAGGAATCATACATTTAAATATAGAAGTTCAATGATTTGTCATTTATTTAATAATGTAGAATCAGGTCATTTATTCAATCATTCACTCGTTCCTTTCTTCATTCATGTATTCATTATTTATTTCACTCATTCATTCATTGATTCGTCATCCTTAGCATAAGCAAAAATTCAGTGGTCGTATCATACAACTGACTAATATAGGTGTATATAACGGTTGCTCCAGGGACATGTTGTCACTTTGTTATATCCAGACATTATTATCAGGATCATTGTCCATCTTTCTACACTGGGGTTCGAAGGCATGGAAGGAAAGCAGACAGACACAAAGAAGGATCTGCGAGGTGATCCAGGAATAGAGGTGGGGGCATCAATGAGGGGGGTGGGGTCAGATGACAATAATTAGAAATGACAACAGTTTCTTTGTCTGTGGTATTTCCACCAGACTCTCAGAACAGGCTTATTATTTTTTCAACCCAAATTTAACAATACGCCATAGACAATACGGGTTCACCTAAAAGCAATATTACCCGTGATAAAATAATTGTGGCACGTGTCCCTTGATAGAGTCAACCGACATGCTTTATAGGTGTGGGAAACAGCCCAGACACTGCAAAACAGGAACCCGATGCTGGTACAATGGTGTGCCAGCGTCGCAGACGATTGCCCACCATTGCCCCAGCATCGGGACAAATCCCCAGACAGGCTCAGACAGGGATCCGGGGTTGGGACTAAATGGAGAACTCGTGTTTAATCAATGGAACTGCAGATGAGTGGAGTGGCACGCGGGAGTGGTTGAACGCCGACCAACGATTTGTTTGATGCAATTACTCTAATCCTATAATAGAGATTATGGGGTTTGACTGGTGACTAACCTGTGCGTGTGTCACTGTGCGGATCTATATGGCCTGAGTGTCCACAGGTCAAACATGTCCACTCTCACTCCACAAACAAGTATAATTAATACACAGCCAGATGGAAAAGTTTTGTTTTGAATGTTGATTTACTTAAATTTCTTTATTTAGTGAGTAACTGCCAGTAGGCAAAATTACGAATCTCTGTTTGCTCATTTTGTACAATGTTTCGCAGTTTTTGCTTGCTAAAGCAGGACAACCAATTAATAATGAGTAAAAAACTCTTGCAAAAGAAGAATCAGCATAATTATGAAAAAAGTGTTGCTGCACGTGAGGAACAGCTGAATACTGTTAATACTGTTAAGACAATGTTGGTTTAATGTTGAGCCACATGGTGACATAGCTGTTGCAGTGGGATTGTGTAAAGTCAAAAACCATTAACTGCTTACTTTTAAAGTAAGCTGTTACTGTTATTTGGCTTAACGCAGCAGTATATGGTTATCTATCTATTTTTTTCTCTGGATGTGATCGCCAGCGCGAAACGTATCCCGTTCTATTTCCTGTTTGGCCATTATGACCAGCAGAGCGGGACTACCCTCACTGATTTGTGTGATTCTGCCCATTCACCCACAGAGATGTCAGCCATTACTTCATCTTCACCTACCTCCTGTCAAAATCATCCACGTGCAGTCTTTGTTGAAATAGGCTTACTAATGGAATTTCAATCATCAACCGTTATTTTATGTTGTGGTTCATTGAATTCTAACCGTTGTCAGTAATTGGATAATCTTTATTTGGCATACTGGAAATCGTCATCGCGATAATTTTCAATAACCTCGGTTATTTGATTTTTTTTCCTGTAAAAAGAAGGGCTAAACTAGATGAGGCTGATTCACCTTTGCTTCACGAATGATTAACCCTTTAACCGCCGGTCCCGATTATATTTGTGTGTTCTTTTCAATTTTTATTAGCACATCAAATACCAGCTTTTGCGAATGTTCAAGATAAAACGTGACATCAATCAACAATAGTTCAAAATCGCTCACCTCCATCTGATCAAATCTGAATAATTTTTACCCACTTGAAGTTGTGGATCGCGTGAGCGAGACACAACTTCAAGTGGGGAAAATTCCAATTAAATAACTTTGCGGTTAAAGGGTTAAGCCTGATCGTCCATCATATTCTGATTCATTGCAATAAAAAGAACATTATTGTGATTGCACTTAGTTATGTGTTGGCAGTTTTTAGCGAAAAAACTGTGTATTTTCCAAACAAATGCAGTAGCTCGCCCATAAGCTTGGTAACAGTAGTTTTTTTGATTATTGCTGCTATGATTATTGATATTTTTGATGTATAAAAATAAAACACCATTAGAGAGAAACTGTGTTCGGGACATGTATCCATAAAATTATTGACATTATATCTGCATGTATACTACCATTACTCTATAATATAATCATAGCATGCTGGCTGAGCATATCGTCACGCTGGTATTAAAGGGTGGTATCTGCCACTTTGCAAAGTGGCAGATACGACCCTTTAACACCACGGTGACGATATAGCCGTCCCAGTCTCCTAATTATGCAGCATTAAGTAGGTTTGTCCCACAGTTATTGTTTCAGGTACATCACCATTACATTATCATTACCGTTGTATAGAAGTGACCCATTGGATCCCAAATCGTACATTAACCCTCTTAACACCCAGATATTTCATCACATCACATCACTGTTGCAATTCCCACCTCAATGGGAATAAAAACTAGAAAGGTCTAGTTTTTTGTGAACAAAAAACTGGAGATGTCTCCCCTCCAGCAGCATAACCATAAAGGTTGATAGCTAATAGATGTAGTGTCAATGGCTTTTGTACTTAATGTTATTAAATAGCTCGAGGACTGGGGACAGTGGAGACTATGTATTAAGCGGAATTTACTATTCCGTTTCGGTGCGAAACACTCCCAGCATGCACGACGTTGACCCAATGCTAGTCCAATGCTGGCCACCGTCTGCGACGCTATCCCAACATCAAACCAGCACTGGTTCAACGCCTCGTGTTGGGCTGACGTTGTACAAATGTTATACAAATGTTTTGCGTCTGGTATTGCTTACTGCTGACGGCGATTACAATCCGACACCGACCAAATGTCTGTTAAATGTTGGGTCAGCGTCGCCGGTGCTGGCCAGTATCCATTCAGTCCTAGTCAGTACTTCATGCTGCCGGTACCTACATGTTGGCGGTACGGGCAGGGCACGATGCTTTAAACCAAAGCTGGATTAATGTTGGCCCGCCTTCTGTGACGCTGGCCCACATTCAGCGTGGCGCCAAACACGACACGAAAACTCAATGCTGGGCTTATGTTGGCTCAGCGGCATAGACGGTGGGCCAACATTAGCCCAGCATTGGGTCAACGTCTCGTGTTTTACCGCCTGCACATAGAAAGCCTGCACATAGAAAGCGCTGGAGAGAAATGAATAGTATCCTTGCACAGACCATAGAGACAGACTCAGACAGACTGAGCGGACAGGGGTAAAGCATTATGTCCCCACCTCTGTGTACAGAAGGGAGACACAACGACAGATTCTATGAAATAGCCTTGCAATGCAGTAAAAGCTCAGAGCGCATTTTTGTGAAGGATTACACTATATTTTATTTATTTATTTTATATGTCATGTGGTGCATAAATTCGTTCCATATACCATCATCACAACTACGACGTTGCACCAACGTTAAACCCACATTGATTCAACGTCTTGTATCTACTTGGAGGGCACACTGACCGACGATTATGGCCTACATGTAATCAGTATGAGGCAATGATAACAAATGAAAGGTTTGTAAAAACGTGAACTCGTTCACTAAAAATAAGTCAACCTCGCATGCAAAGCAGAAACACTAATACACTTTAATTCGGGTGTTAGGCATAAGATAGTTTGACTCACAAATACAAAATAACCAACTCCACCGAAGGGATCACCACTCATGCTAAGGTAAACAATAATAAAAATGGTTCAAGATCGGTGTCGTGTGTACACACTTGAAGTGTGTATTCCGATTCGTGACGTAAACATGGTGAACATACAAAATCTGGAGCATACGTGATAATGAGTTCCCATCCACTAGAATACGGTGCCAACAAATCCGGCTTTCTGGTTGGACCATATCGCACACCACCTTGACAAAGGTTGTCACATATACCGTGTGGGCAGTTGGCAGATAACTTATAAATTATGGTGTCTAAAGATTGGGTCCAAGATGTTGGCACAATATAGCGCCAATGCTGGGTTTGAATCTGTTCTCTGGGCAGCACACAATGGTGATTAATTTTGGCGTTCTCATGCAGCACCCAATGTGAACAAGAGAAGCTGGACAACGTCTCTGTTGGGCCAACGTCGCAGATTTTGGTCCAACAGTGACACCGCGTTGTGTCAATATTACTTGAGATTCGTGCGCATGGCCGGACAGTTTACACAGGGATGAAATTACCCAATTTTTGGACTAATTCATCTCGCTGATCCGGATCGTGGGGAGTTGTTTGCGGACATGGCACTACATTTCCCGCGGCTCCTTCAAACGCCGCCCGCCCCCGCCCGCCTGATCTGCCGCTTATCCTCGACAACGACCCCGAGTCACTGACCACTCTGAGGACCACGGGACAGACAGGCGTCTGACGCTACACAGCAAACACGGGACAGTAAATCAATGCCGATTTAATGTTGGCCCGACGTCGCAGAGTAGTTTCATCAGTATTTAAAATTAGTTTCAACGTAGCTCAGTTTCAAGACATGACCGCTCATCCAGCATGAGACGGGTTTTAAAAATTATTGTGAATATGGGCTTAAGCGTTCAAAATTGAAAACAAATATGAGATCTGAAAGGCAATTATATTAGAGTTGTGTATGTACATGTAGACCTATATCGAGTGAAATATGTAATTTTCCTATAAACCTATTTAGGACCGAAGTGCCATCCTGATGAAGATTAATGTTAGCCTATATACCTATAATATGTTTGCAGCTTGAATAAATTAGGTTCATACCACATGTAAAATCATGTGTATGTAATGCATGCAAATCTCATATGATTAGAGAAGAATGAATCACATGTTTCTAATTTTATCTATTAAATACGATATGTTTAGCCTATTAAAATTTGGTTACGTGTACAGTCGTAGGAGAGATTGTTCTTGAATGGGTATTCCTTTTATCAATCAATCAATCAATTTATTCCATACAATGCAGTACATCGTTTTGGTATACACAGAAAACAATAATATATAAAGTAAAATACATAGCATACACGAGAGAAGATAACAAACTGTTATTAGTTTTGATATAGTTTTTCTTTTCTCAGTGCCATAGCGCGTCTGATAAAGATGGCAAGGTTTTCTAATTTATAGTAATATAGACATGATAGAGAAATATACCATATATATACCTGTATCTCATCAACCACACGACGTCGAGCCAATGCTGACATAAAGCTGGCCCATCGTGTGCTACATTGTCCCAATTTTAAGCCATATAATATTATTGTCTGAACACCTCGTGTTTGTTGGTATACTTACGATACCTTTCTCTGTATTACCATAGGGCCTACGACAAATAACATGCAAAAACATCTTTTTCTTAGAGTGTATCCCAGCAAACACGACATACTCAACCACCCATCGTCTGCGATGTTGGTCTAACATTAAACAAACCTTGGTTCGATTCCTCGTATCTGCTGGGATATTATGAAGAAGGGTGAAATAAAATACCTGTCTACCAGAGGCATTCACCAAGCAAACACAAGGCAGTTCCCCAATGTTGATTCGATGTTAGCCCGCCATCTTCGACGTCGGCCCAACATCAAAACAACATTGGTGAATGCCTCGTGCTTGTTGGGTAGGCCTGTAGAGAGTGAGGCGGTTACTATAATAGAGGGGATATGTGATGCTGTAGTAACTGGTGATTGCTTATCTCAGACGGGGATAACCAGAGATGATCTGAGGATAATCTCGACCTTGGTCACGTCACTCACACGTGATCTCTGAAGTGCGCACGCGCCGCCTGCCTGATTTGTGGTCACTTCAGCCTCATTGCTGAGACTATCATTCTGGTAACAATGTCAAATGGTCATCAGATCGAGTTACAGAGTAGATTAAGGGGATTGGTGTTACAACGAGAAGACAAAAATAAGACACGTGTTTCTTGTCCATGTACCATACATGTACTTTTATCAAAAGCACGCTATTAAATAAATTGGATATTGCGAAAATAGTCCTTCCAGATACACTTGCAAGCAGAATAAACCAAACTTTTTGTTTTGTTTGAATGAGGTTGATGACATTTTATAATGTTTATTTCATTTTCTTATAAAATGTAAAATGCAAGACCTTTTTATCGAATGCAAAATTTAAAACTGATTGTTTTCACTAAGTGAACATTAATTATTAAATATAATAAACCACACAAAGTGAATTTTTTACATTGTCTAAGTGATAGCTCTGTCAATTTAAAGGTTGAGTTTATGTAACTGAAAGAAAATTATGACTATTTATCTTTAGTTTATTAATATGTGGAGGATTTGAACATTTACCATCGATATCAACAACATCTTCATTTTCCATGTTTCTCAGCAGTTGGTCACACATCGTCTGTTATGACTGTCAGTTCTAATCAAATTGTGAATGAAGTGATTCGCACTCGCCGGTGTTGGAATGCTTAGAGTGGATGGGAAAATGTTGATGGTTTTTGCTGTGCAAAGAGTGCATGCAGTGCGTGTAGAGGGGTGGTCAATATCAGATGCGATTGCGTTTCCTAGTTGTCAAGTGCTAGACACACAATCATTTTGACATCCCCTAAAGTGTTCCGAAGTCTCTCAGCACGTGCCGTATTAAATCAAATTATCTATTTATTAGAAATGTTATTTTAGTTTCGTTTTAGATTAATAATCGACGAGCCAGTATGCTGGCCGGTTGCTTAAAGATGGACTAACTTCATGGTTATTTGATTTATCAAATTACTTTTAACACAACATCGAATAACTTAATTTAGTTTTGCGGTATTAATATTAAAATCAATGCATCACGAGAAATATGCATTTGCGAAGTTGGTCTATCTTTAACAGTTGAAGCCATCTTAAGGCCAAACTTCTTGATAACAGCCTGATGGGCAATAAGGTCAATCAAACATCAATTCTTCCTCCCTCTTTCGCTCGTCTTTCTGCGCTGTTCCTGTACATGTCTATTATTGGCTCAGTTGGAAAAAACCAACTGCTTAATAGAAACAATTGCCTGGGTCTGTATTCTCGTACAAGTGGCTATCTCGACCAATCCGAAGCCTACGATATATCGTAACTTGTACGAGAAAACGGTCCCTGGTTTACCATGCTTACCATGAGACAATAAAGTACATGTAGTCCTACCCTACTTTCAAGAGACGATACACAAGACTTGTTTTTGACACAGGGTTTGTTTTTCCTATGTGAGCACCCAGTTTCATTGCATACCATAACAGATGGAGAGGGGATCTCATGGTATAATAAATGTGATGGAACTGTCTAAAACATTATGCCTAAGCCAAATCGTTGGTAGTTCATATATTCTGGTGAAATCTACACGCGCAGTCGTTGGTATTGATGCATTTATCAAGTAACCCCAATGAGTCTGTGAAAGCTGAACATACAAAATCTAACGTTAAGGTGACGACACGTTATATGATCCTGGGCGGGGATACTTTTTTTCAAGGTTGTACAACGTAAACGTGCATGGTAAACGCGTTCGCGTGATCATAATGGTGGAAATTTTACAACGTTCACAGTGGCTGTAAAAAAGTATATTGAGCAGTTGTATCTGATATAAAAACACTGTGAAATTACAGTTGTCAGTATCAGACACTGTGATGTGGTGATTGAGCTCATATAGTGAGTATTTCAATCTGTTCAGACCCACTATATCATCGTGGTGATGCGTCGAATAGGCTACTTATTGGAATCCATGTGATTACTTATCTGAGGCCTCAGAGTATCCACACAGTGATCTTGGCCCGTCCTTCAGATTAGTGTTGATCCGGCGTCTGTGACGCCAGCCCAACATTAATCCGACATTGCATAAACGCCTTGAGTTATCTCTGAATGCCCTTCATCTCCTGAGAAACACTAGCCATCATTGATCGTTGATTGCACATTGTGACAGCTGCCTCAGCCGCTGACGCCGAGCTGAGAAAATCAGCCAGGCATACTATTAGCAAGGCATGCCATTATCAGGTCATCTCTGGCTGAAGTCCTGTGGACAGAATCTCAGCTAACACGAGCCCAATGTTGTTTTAATGTTGGGCCATCGTCTGCGACGCTGACCCAACATTAAAGCAACAATGTGCTGATGTCTCATATTTGCCGGGATCATCACAAGGGATGCCAGGCAGATCCGATCCTGTCCTGGACAGAGGTATAATAATATGTTCTAGCAAAGAAACATGCTTACGACAGGACGGGGCTCCCGGCACAGAATTGTTGAGCTATTATCCACATAATCTGCGCATTGAATAAAATCAACATTGGGCCAAATTTTGTGTACGATCAGTGTTTCGATTCGTATTATTGGATAGGGACATTATGATAATTATGTATATAATGTGTTATGTTTTCAGGTCTTGCAGGATTATTATATTGATAATATAGCTATGGGATTGGCTAATGTCAAAAATGATTACTAAATAAAAAGGATATAAATTACAGGGGCCTAATCCTATTATGGAATATTATGTACTATTTTGGGAAATAATTACTGAATGCACAATCATGGGCAAAGTACCCATGTATAGAGCTTTTTATCAGATGAAACAATTACCGTCTGTTTATTGATCGTGCAACGTCTAAGTAGCGGTTTTCCTCTGCTATAAGTGTATGTGGTAAATGATGTTATAGAAAGTGATAGTGCATAGACTGTAGTAGAACACTTGCCCGCATTCAGTAAGGCGGTGATCTATATAAATGATATTGATAATCTATTATTTTCAAAGTCACACATGGCTTGTGTCAAATGTCCAACTTACGCATCGGATATTAACCATGCTTACCTGACCAAAATATAGTGACGTTTTTTTATAATTTGAAAGAAATTTCATATCATCTGTGTTGGTCTGTTTATAATCACATTAGTGTTATCAGCAGAATTTTGGGTGAGATTTCATGTCACACTATATTATTTTGACAAACAGAAGCAGCAAGCAGGAAGCCGAGATAAGATACCATACTCTTTAATAATGGATTATTTAATATTTAATTATTGGATCATTTAGCATCATCAGTTGCACATATGCGGTGTTGGGCAATCCGACATGTGTTTGAACAGCTTACTAGAACATCGCCTTGACCTTGATAAGAGGAACCTGTATTGTACCGTGGAGATTCGAAATCGAACACTTGGACCATGGAGCTTATCTTGCTGACTTAAAAATAATCAGTATTTTCTATCTTGTTTATACAATGTAGATTTGATGATCCAAAAGTTTTCTAAAGTCATCGAGAAAATTGATCTCTTGGACTGTTATAGTGGGTTAATATGGTGTTTTTTAGTATCGATAGCCAACTAACATTAAACCCCCTATTCACTCACTCTCCCCCTTGGATATCAAAGGGTGTATTTGCCACTTTACAAAGTAGCAGATAGACCCTTTCATATTCAAGGGGGCGTACTATCTTCCGGTTTTCTGGCGAAATCATGCGAATGCACCTTATCTTAAGCATATAGAAGACGTTGGCTCAAAGCTGAGTTAACGTCTGCTGCCGTTGGCTCGACGTTGGCCCAACTACTTATGCCAGCTGTGACGTTACATTGTGGGTTGATCCTTGTCATGGATTATTATTTAGCGTGGTGTGGTACATTAATTGCCCTATATGACTGTGGAGCACGAGTATTTGCGTTCACTAATTAGACGAGGCAGGTGGATGGGACAGCTCAACGGCGATTGCTAATTAATCATTTATCTAAAACTACCGGATCCTTCGTATGGACAAAGAGTGACCGATTTTATAAATAACCTGACCTACAAAAGCATAGGACTTGATTATGTAATGTTCCTAAATATAACTATTAATTATATATGTTGAAACATCGCTTTTCAGCTCTGATTGTGTCTGTTGTGGGTAGAGCGAATGCCGACCGGAACAGAGTTTAAAGTTGGCGGGATAGTAACAATAATTGTACTTTTAAATAATTCAGTTGTAAAAATCGGAATCTCTAGATGTAGCGCGATGATAAATTATAAAATTGGATATAATAATTTCGGCAGGTTCGTATAAAAAGACAAGTTATTATTTACAAAATTGGAAGAATCGATCTAAATGTAACTATATTTAGTGATACTATAGTTATCATGGTTATAGTAGACAATAGCTTCCCGTTATACGCTTCTAATATTTATGAATACTCGTTCTAAAGCCAATGTTCTTCGTTTTATGTCTTGTTGCTGAGGTAATGTGCATCAAGTTATATTTAGCTCATTGAGAATCTGTTGCTACAGTAGGTATTTCTAACTTACACAATGAGCTGTGGGCGTGTGGACTGATGCCAAGGTAACAGACCGAGCTGATGACTTACTGGTTTGGGTTTTTGTAAATGGCATCAGTTCAAACTTGGCTACCTGGTACTATATGCTATTTTGTTTCAGGTATATTCATGATATTGTGCAATGAACAATGGCATTGTATTTTACCCTCCCTTGTTCATGTGATTCCAACATACAATGAATATATTGGGTTAAAATTTATTATATGAGTTATTTTGTGTTTCAAACACTGGATGTGTAGACCATCAAAATCAACGTATTTGTTTACCTGTTTACGTGAAAATCCGCTCAGATTATTGTGATGGTTCTTCTCTGTCCTGACTCCTCGTTGACCCTAGAACATTATGATGACTACAATAATTGCATTCTTAAGACTGAGATTTCCTATCGTATCGCATGGTAACATATCGCATCTTGCGGATCGTATTATATAGCCCCGTAGCATCTTATCTATAAAATATTACCAGATACTGTATTTTGTAGAAATAGGTAAACGTATAATGACAAAAATGATTTTTTTTGTCATGATCAAATATATATTCTATTTTGACGTAATGATGTTGGCTGAGTGTCTAACCTACAGACTTATATCACATGGTTGCATAGCATCAACCATAACATATGCGTCCAGGGTTCTTTGCGCTTCTTTTATCATGTATATTATTACAGTGTTTGAGACACTTACTTTCCAGGGTCTATGGCAAGGCATAGATGGTCGATTATGAAGTCGATGGCGTGCCATTCGCCCCGTTCTGGACGCATGCAGTTGGGAAGGAGACGAGAGAGAGACAAGTGTTGAGCCGACACCAGCCATGAATTAAACATAAGCAGTTGTCTGCATCATGGAGGATCCACACATCCAATGATGGTTCAATTTTGGGGCAACGTCGCAGACGTTGCCACAAAATTGAGCCAACGTGGGTCCGGTATCCCCTGTTGTGTAGGACGGTGTTTATTCGGTGATATTTGCACTGTGCTGTATGGTGGATGTAATCAAAAGCGGAATTGAAGGGGCAGTAATGCCTTGCCCATGCTTTTTACCGGTGATATCTGGCATTCACGATTTGTCCGCACTATTCAAGTTTCATCCACTTTTCTGCCGATGATCGATATATTTAGCAATCGCCCCAGGGGCAGAAAACGACAGCAAAATCACTCAACGTTTTAATCAGTCAATGACAAAGCTCACTGGAATAGTTTTCTCGCAACCAGTGAATTCGTTACGGCGGCTTTTTTGGACGGTTACAGATATTTCCTACAATACATCTCTGGGGATACTTTAACTGGAGATGACTAGTGTTAGGCATGTTTACCTCTTTAACCGCCAAATCATTCAATCTGAATTTTCACCCACTTGAAGTTGTGTCCCGCTGACGCGATCCACAATTTCAAGTGAGTAAAAATTATTAGGATTTAACAAAATGGAGGTCATATCAACTGTTTTCAAATATTGCTGATTGATGTCACATTTTATCTTTAACATGTTTAAGAGGTGGTACTTAATGTGCTAATAAAAAATGAAAACCCGAATATATGTGGCACCGGCGGTTAAAGGGTTAAGGCACCCGTCATTTACCAAGTCTATGTCGAGACCAGAGAGTCACTTCTCTGGTTGAAACCCCCGTATCCAACCAACGCGAGACATTGAACCAATGCTAATTTAATGTTGGCCCACCGTCTACGACGCTGGCCCAACATTAAATCAGCATTGGTTCAACGTCTCGTGTTTGCTGGATAGCACATGCCTCATACAGCGAGGATCTGGTTTCGAATCCTGTGTCTTGATGGTGAGGTCGTTTTCTCTGGATTTCTCTTAATACCCCCGCACTGTATTCGGGTAGCGATCGTACCGCACTCCTGTGCATTCAAAGTGTATTTGAAAAACTTTCCGACTGTATTTAGAAAGTCAAGATGCCCGTACCGTATTCCAAATTACCTACATTTGAGCTACATTTGAAAGGTAATACGTGTACCCAGAATGTGCACAAATATGCACAAATCCTTCGAGGCAAATGAAAATGAAATGAATAGGGTTTTACTCCACCTTTGTGCACATATAGGCTAAACTGGGCCAGGGAACCTCCTAAAGATGGTGATATGAAAGAGATGACACTGCCCTCCAGACACAGGATTCAAAATTCGAGCACTGGCGGTCTGAGGACGAGCACGCTACCTCTCGGTAAAATATTGAATCATTACGAGCGAGCTGAGAAGAAACATTTTGTTTCTTTGAAACTTGAAGTCCAGAGTGGGGTTCAAACCCGCGATATGCACCAGGGCCCCCGCCCCCTTCGACGCAAGAATAAAGCATTCTTACAAGTTTGTAAGAATTGGCAATCCCACCGGATCGGAATGTGGCTGAAATTTTTCTTTCTGTGCATACAAAAGTTCAGTTTAATCAATGAAACTAAATTGAGGTCTGCAGTCTTCTATTTATTGGTTTGTTTTATCGGTCATGAATCACCGAAGATGGATGACTTTGGCAGTAAATTGCCAGCAAACCAATTTAGTACAACCCATGTGCACGTTATAAACGGATATTTGGTCAACAGTATCCAACAGTGGCTCGCCAAAAATCACGAGTGGTGCAGAAAACTAGTTCCGAAATATAATGAATTCCTACCAACTGCTGGATGCCCAATATTGGTGTAGCATGTTCTATAAATATTGATGTGTTATAAAAGACAGTCTAAGGTACCTTAGGGTTTGCCATTCGTTTTTAAAATTGGCCAATTACACACACCTCAACTTAATCATATCAATCAAAATATTCGTCTCCATATGGCATCTGTGGGATTAGTTTATTTTAAACCTCGTAGACAGAATCCCCTTTAAAGCGTAACCTTCGTAATTGGAATTGTGAAATGAGAGAAATTTCATTCTTACAGATTTAAATTTAACAATTTTACAATCATAACCTCTATTCGAATTAACGAGTCATAGTGAACGGGTGCAAAAATCACATATTAGACAAGATCTACAGGAACACATTGTAGATGGAGTTCACTAAAATATTAGGGATAACCTAATCTGCATAAATTAAAAATGGCATTGGGCTACCCCATAGAAATCATAAAACGGTATACCTTCACACATATTGGTAGATTTCGATGAGTCTACGGTTTATTCGTATAAGCAAGAATGTCAGATTCTTCGGTTTAACACGTTCAGTCTACACGACAAACAAAAGCTGATTATTTTTGTGCACAATCATGTGATATGTATGCACATATCTTGAGCCCCAGTATATAATTAGAAAATGTATCATTTATAGTCATGAGACAAAAATATTTTTACATGAGACAAATACACAAGGATTAGTTAATTTGATTTTTATCCCATCTGCTATGCAGTATAGATCACTGAACATTTAGATGCATGTAGAAGATAAATTGTTGCCCTCTCAGGCCGGCAGAACACTGCACAAGACAGGAAATTGCTTGTATTTGCTATTTCCCTACAGGCCACGATTGATCACCATGCCAACGTGTGATGCTCGCTAATACGACAGTTTGCACGTGCATTATCTGATAAAACGACAGCTATATAATGAGTTTCCGCTTGGCTTTCACGAGAAGGATGTTTAATTTGCGTGATCATGACAACCTGGAGTTTTACTCGCGCGGCAGTGATGATGACTATGTCTTTCACATCAGATGGACCAACAAATAGACATGCGTACTAAGGAGGACGTATCTGCTCTAAGTTTTGGAGTGATATTATTCCATTGTGTGAGGAGCGCGCAGCGCGTGGCCCTGCGCGAAATTAACGTCGATACAGTGGTCTAAACCTAAACTCAACGAGGCCGCCATTAACGTGATCGCCTAGACACATTGTGAAGGGAGAAAAAAACCCACACAGGAACAGCGGGGTTCAAAACCGAGACGCATGCATGACTGGCGAGGCAGTCAGGCGCTCTAGCCATTGCGCCACGTCCCCTTCTCTCATTGTTCCATTATTTGTGACCTTTAAATTTATATCCGTCGCTCAATCATCCTATGCAGAGCTATGGTTTTGCATATTTTTGTATTCAAACAGTGCCATAACAGTAGCGGACAACTAACTTAACTTTGCGTTGGTGCCTTGTTTTCCCAGCATATTATGCAGGTTTAATGTTGGGCCTACTTCGTAGACATTGGCCCAACTTTAAACCACCATATGTTGAAAGTAGCGCATTTGCTTCGTTCTGTCACATTGCCTGGTGCCTTCAGCCGAGATCTTTCCACTGTGCTTACAGTCTGTCCAACGGTGGAGGATTGTCCAAAGATTACTCATTATTCTCAAGCGATTTAATGAAAATTTGTAAAGACTATTTTGTGAAAAAAAGATAGTACAGTTCAAAAGTTAGCCCATTTGACATGTAGTAAATAGCTAATTCGAATTATGACGCCCCTCCATCACGTCTATAAACCCAATAACTTCATTTCTGTTTTTTCTCAGAATTGTGTTACATGGTCAAATGGTCTAACTTTTGAAATACTCACTGGAATTTCACGAAATTTTCAGAGTTGTATCCAAATGACTATCTAGATAATAATGGTCACACAATTTAAGAATTGACTGAGTAATATCCGAAAAGGTAATTTTCATTTTGGACCAGCTTCCACCGTCGGACAGCATATTCTGCGTGCCTTTTAACTTTGCAGAGCAGTTATCTCGTGGCATATTATCCTGTGATCACAAAGGTGATCTATCACCCCTTATATGGTATGAATAATTATGTCCTTATATGGGGTGATTGGCTATCATGTGACCCTCTCAGAGGGTCACATGATAGCCAATCACCCCATATAAGGAAACACTTGTACCCCATCTTGTGGCAACCTTGATTTATTTGTCACAAAATTATTCATACTATATAAGGGGTGATAGATCACCTTTATTATATGATAAATGTATGAAGACATAGGAGATTACAGAAGGTGTGATGATAATGGATGTGTATTATTTTGTTGTAGGATGGCAGTGAGGAGATTGGGCGGTTACAGGAGATAGCTGATCTCTATGCCTCACAGCTACACACACACCCCGAAGACGTGCTGGAGAGACTGCAGGAACTACAGAAATGGGGACTCTCCTGCAGTGACTCGGTAAGGACAAAAATCCACTTCATCATGGAAAGTAGAGTCGCCAAATCTAGATTGTGTGATCTTTATGGTCTGTTCGTTTAACCCAGATTTTAGGCCAGTCATAAGTTGAGATCGCCATCTCGATATACCACTTGGTCAAACGAACATACCATTGACCCAAATGTTGTAGGCCTACCCCATGCACTTGAACCAATCAAAAGAGCAGTGCCATCCGATCTATTGTACCATCTTCAGGAGTTTCTCCTGGCCCTGTTTAGCCCCCAAACAAAATTTTATTCATCCTTTCATTCTAACGAAATGACATGTAGATCACGCGTTTAGAGCACGGTACAAGACATGGCCCAGGTTACAGAACAGGACATAGTTTTTTCGTGAAGGACTGGTTAGTGCATGGTTATACATGTATCTAGAGACCACTTCCCTGTGGGGGTATGGCGTACCTTCTTGCGAACTATTTATTTTTAAATTGTGCGACATATAGGTCCACGTGGCTGCAAATAAACCTCCCTAGCCCGAAGGTGAATTATCATTTATGACATTTGAAATATTGCCAGCCTAGCCGCCCTAGCTCGTTTATAAAGGAACTGTGATTTCCATCGCAGTAGAAAACAGAAGACAATTTATGGGATCAAAACAAGTGAATGCGGTTTTACGTTCATAGATCGTTAACACTTGTTGCTCTGTTTCAAAAATGCATCTAAGACGTTCTGGGTTTTTTCCATTCTGATATTTAGAGTTGGTGATTTACTAGTAATATAAATTACATTATGAATACTGTTACCAAGCAAGTGTTGTTGGACAAATAACTTCAAGAACATTATCTCAACTTTGGATTGATTTTCCTGAGCGAACCTTCCTCACAGCTAAAACGTAAGAGTGCCCCGAAGCGCTACTGGTTGGCCAAGGTGGCGCTGCTTAATTTGTGGGTCACGTGGGATGTGACGTCACGTAGGCTTGTAGGAAATCCTCCCGTGATGCATCACCACGCCGGGATAGGAGTGAGCGCTGTGAGGGGCAGATAGGAAGTGTTTATGACGGCATTTCTGACCGGGTCCCCCGCCATAATGGTTTACTACATCAACGCTGGAAATCTAGATCATCTTCTGTGACTAGGTGGAGAAGCCCGAGGCATCTCTGCAGGCAATTTGTTTCTGATACCAATTATTTCTGCTGGTCATTTTGGAGGAACCCCATACAGTGTGAATTGATTATTGTATTAACGCGTGCATCGTGCATGGTAAACACAGGCTCTTGAGGTTTGGGGTGCCTGGTATTCACCTAGAATGATTTTACACCTATATATTATGAAATATCATTTATTAGTAATATTTACATTAGACCGCCAGACATAGCAATGGAGTGCACTACGAATACAAGAACCATACATTTTATCATTTACCTGTCAAAGCATTTTGATACGTACATGGGTAAGCTGTGGTATACATTAACCTACAGAGCATGTGGCATCGTAAGGCTCTGTACTCCGTATACCATAATATAATATCTAAGAGCTATTCTTTACTTTTACCCTTTCAGCCCTCACGATGCATTAAAACATCATCTTGCATCTCTGAAAAATGACTTAATTTCGTGAAACCCTGGAACGAAAATTTTCATAGAATTTTTTTAAAAATAACAGTATATTTTTTTATTTGTCACCCACCAGTCATCTTCATCCACTACAAGTCGAGAATTGCGATAGCAATTCGCGGCTTGTAGTGGATGAAGATGACAATGGTAAACTCAGGCTTGAAAGGGTTAATAGGTATATTATTTCTGGTTGCATGTACCATGTGAGGGATATTATATTTTCCCAGCAATTTCCTTCTGCATTTATTATTAAGCTTCCGTGATCACGTCTCTGGTAAAGACTCAAACCCAACACCGCAATTAATCCGCATAGAGTTTCCATGGAAGACAAATGATGTAATCCTCATCTAAATCACCAGGTGGCGTGACTAGCGTCTGGGAAAAACAAAGTATCTACGAGGGTAACGAGTTAGCAGAAGCCGTTAAGCCAATGTTGTTTTGATGTTGTGCCAACGTCGTAGACGGTGGACCAACATCAAAACGATATTGTGTCGTCTCTGTAGAGATTATGGATTTCGCGGATGCCGAGGACAAATATGAAATTGTGTTTTGTGAATATTAAGCATCTTCATATAAAGCAAGAACCCTCATGAAAAAATGAGTTTCCAATAGAAAATTTAAGTGCATATCAGAAATCAAGAAATTTTATAGGCACAATCGCGATAATTAAGCATCCCCGTTAATATCGGGATGCTTATAGTGTTTAGCATTATTCCGTCTCCGCCCCCGCCGTCTCCGCCACCGCCGCCGCGGGCGTATCAGAAATTTAGCTCTTACTAAGAAGGTAACTTAAGAATTTTGTTTATTTTTTACAGACATGACCTATGTGCCTGGGCAATTCTTCCCATATATTTTCTTTGGCACCAAGACATAAGCGGCCATTTTCCAAGATGGCCGCCTAAAAAGCTAGTGGGCACGGTAACTTATGAACCGATGGTTGGATTGCATTCAAATTTGGTAGGGCTGTTGTCTAGGTATTTCTGATGATCTGATTAACTTTTAGGATGGATCCTTTGAAAATAAAATGGCTGCCGCAGCCAATAAAAAAATTGGGGGGAGGGGGGTTCATAATGTTTTTTATATATACTTGAGTGGTCACGGACTGACCTGGAAATATCTATGCTCCTTCTACAGTGTCACCTGTCCATGTGTAGACACTGCTAACCTTCGTCTCTGACTTGGATAATAATGCAGTGCTCAAAAACAAGGTCAGTGGGAATTCCCGAACCCATGGGGGGGGGGGAGTTTCAGAACTTTTCAGATGCCTTGAGTTGGCAAACTGCAATTATCCACAGGAGACCCTAACCTTTCCACTCATTGAGCTCAGTGAGAAGGATGGTTTCTAGTCTAGGAAATAGACCTATTTAACGGGGATGCTTTTAATGTTTTTATGCCGAAAACAGTCACATCTATAGTTGTTATTAGATGAAGTGTCTGTAACTAAATTATTCATGTCATTGGAATGGAAGGCGAAAAATGATTTTACCGGCAGTTATCTCCTATGAATATCTATGTTCTGAATCAATGGAGTGGCTAGACAACCTGATTCCTATCATTGAATGGCAGCAATTGTTTGTTTATAAAGGACACACTTAGTTCTCATTACAGTTGCTCTATTGTGAATTTATGTTTTTAGTGATAAAAACATGAAATTTAATTTTACACCAGATTCAGATACCGTTCTCTGTTGCATCGAAGCAGTAATGTTATTTTCTCACTCTGCACGGTGATGTTGGACCAACGTCGAAGACGTTGGGCTGACATTGTACAAATGTTATACAGATGTTTTGTGTTTGCTGGGTTCCCGTGCAGAGTGAGAAAGGAAGGGGAAGGATCTGGTGGCGTTAGGCTAATTTGCACCATTCATCAATCTACACTATTTATCAGTATTAAACGTTTTTTCTGGCTTTACCCAGCTCACACAAAACGCTGTTTGGCCGTGGCAATGGTGTATGGACGACGTTGGTGTGACGTCGTCACAGCTTGTTCATCCGTTATCATCCCGAATTGAATTATTCATCAAGTTGATCATTTCTTCAGAGCCATTTTTCTAACTTTATCCAGTTAATGGAACACTTGATTTCAACATCATTAAAATAACCTGTTTTAGAACTCAGCAACGCCAATGATATTGGTGAAAAATCGATGCGCCATATTGATTAGCTGATTAGTCCACGGTGGAAATGTATCCATTATTAATTAATAACTTTTTTCGGTATGGCTGTAATCAATTTTATCCCAAAAACGCGTGATCACGTTTTGGCCCTCACCCAATTTGGATGAAGGCTTTTAATATATGGGAGCTGGGGATATACATATTTCGTTGCAAGCGTGGTTAACTCGTCTGTTTAAATTCGATGTTCTGAAACTTGTCTCACACCAACTACATGTATCTAGATCCAGTTAAGGATCAGCTTCAAAATTGCTGCCATTTGGCCATTCAGATTGTTATTTGTATAAGCATGATTGACTCACTGGTTTTTATCCTAATGTTCTGAAACTATAACAGTGTTGAACCACTTCTTTGACAATGGTCGATTTGAAGTGTCCGACGTTAGGCCCTTTGCGCATTTTCTTGGCAAGCATACGTGTCTGGCCATACAGTTTTCATTCTATCTGTTTAAAATGTATCCTGCATGTTTACCTAACATCCGTCCGGACGAATTTGAAAATGGCTTCTTTTGGACATTTTTCTTTTCAATCAGATCAACTGAAAAAAAATTGGGCCTAGAGGATTTCCTGAATATGGTGAGTCAAATGACACTGCCTTCCAGACACAGGATTGGAATTTTGAGGCCGAGCGCGTTATCTATTAATCGCGGAGGCTCCCCACAATTTTGCAGACTTGTATAACATTTGTACAATGTCGGCCCAACGTCTTGGACGTTGGTCCAACATTGTACAAATATTATACATGAGTATGAAAATAATGTGGAACAGATTAACATTTTTTGTTGTTTTGATATAATATTTTTTCATTTTTTCCAAATGTTCTCAAGGCAACAATTAAAATATATATTTTCTTGAAATCACGTACCTAGTCGTATATGTATATGCACCGTATCATCATGGCTATCTCTATCTGTAATGGACTTTCTTTTATTACTTATGAATATCACGGAAATTGAAGGAGACCATGGGAAATTAGGATTCTGGAATAGAGTGATTATATTACCTTTACTAAGGCTTACACTAACATGACTGAAATACCACTGGGCCTACATTTTCTGAATGTATATTCATTCCAACGCTGTCTGGAAACATAGACCTATTCTGACGCCGTTACATGACATTGTTTCTAACAACACCGGGGGTGCGTTGATTAAGCATTGTCTCTCTAGAATTAGTGTCATTTATCATCCTGAAACATTTATTAGTATTAAAGTGTTTTACGCCAAAAGAGGCTTGTGCAAATACATGGTTGTGGTGGGGTACTACTTGTGTTATAACATGCATCTAATGTAATTGCATCGTCCAGGCACATTGTGTCTACCCAGCAAACATGAGACGTTGGCCAAACGTTGGTTTACTGTCGGCCAACCGTCTACGACGTTGGCCCAACAGTAAACCTACGTTGGGCGAGCGTCTCGTGTTTGCTGGCTGGGGACATGCATTGTCAGGTAAATTGCTTCATTTTCACGTGAAAATTTCTCCAATATTGGTTTTAATATTTGACCTTTCAGATAGTCTACCGTTGTAGTTAGTCATGTTGGATACACGATTATGAATGGGCGTGTCACTATTTTCAAAATTGGCAAACAAAACAATTGCGCGAAAATTTCCAGACGTTTTCAGACGGTACAGTGCATGATGCTGATGATGATTACGGTGGTGATGGGGCGGGCGACGCAGATGAATATTAGAGCGCGCAGAAGCAGACATACGACACCGCTTAGTACTGAATGATTCAGCGATTCTTATGATTTATCGCCCAGAGCCCGCGGCCACTGTCGGTGATTATCATCGTCATTTAGCTATCAAGAAGGACTGCTGCGGCCACCGCGCGAGCGACCATCTGCCCGGAGGCGATCTCTGAGGGCGGTGCCGCAACTTCGATTCCATATATCGTCAACTAAGTTGCAGTATTAACGAGTTGTTTCTGCCACTTTAACAAGTGGCAGATACAACTTTTTGGTACTTAGCTGTTGATATGACGAGAATTGCTGCGGCGATTCTCGTAATGTATGCAGTCAAATTTGTTTTTTTCACGCAGCGAAAATGACCGCATGGTGAATGCACAAGTGGAATCTTAACAATTTTTTTTATATTTTATCTTCAGGCTCACAAGTATTTGTTTGTCTTTCGACGTCCGTCTGTCCTCTGCCGCAGCCGTCGGCTCATTTACAAATACATGTCGTGATGTATTATTCACTTTATTTTTCATAGACATGATATATATACAGTTATATATGCCCGGGGAATTGTCTTTATACTGACCTTTGGTTGACATTGGCACAAAATCAAGATCACAAGCGGGACACGGCGTATACCCAGCAAACACGATACATTGAAACAATGTTGTTTTAATGTTGGGCCAGCGTCGTAGACGTTGGGCCAACGTTAAAACAACATTGTTTCAGTGTATCGTGTTTGCTGGGATATTATAAACTTACATGTAATGAGCGATAACATCTGAACACCGTGTTAACATTTTGATTACATTTTGGAGACTTATAAATTCATTTGAATAGTGGAGATCAACTTCAAAGGTGCTTGTATTTGATCCACTTATAAGGTTACATGATTATCACTTTTTATTGTGTCAATGTGAGCTATATGTTTACTTGTTTACGCCAGAGTTTACAATCCAGGCACACATTCAACCGAATATAACTTCTGGTTTGCAGATTATGCTCGTTAACCTACTTTTGTAGATTTGCAGATGGCTTATATTGCGCGCATAGATGACACCTCGAAAATAAGATGGCATTATGCATTTCTGGTAAAATACAGGTGATCTAGTCACTTGTGAAGAGTATTGCCGTTGACATATCTGCAGGATCAATGCAAAAACATTTTACACATAAAAATGTTGAAACCTAACGTGTATTATTATTATTATTATTATTTTTTTTTTTTTTTTTGGGGGGGGGGGGGTGAATAATTCCCAAATTTTAGATATAGCTTCAACTTGAACATGGACCCTTTTTCTCGGGAGGGCTTCGTCTCGGGAGGGCTTTGCCAGCAAACACGAGACGTTTACCCAATGCTGGTTTAACGTTGGTCCACCGTCTCCGACGGTGGCCCAACGTTGAACCAGCATCGGGTGAACGTCTCGTGTTTGCTGGTTTTAGTGTCCAGCCTGTGTTTTGATTTTCACGGTAGCTGGAGGAGGACTACGGGACCCGGATCGATGCGGCGCTCCCCGCATCGCAGGAGGTGCCGACACAACCCGCCGAGCTAAATGGACTAATTAACGCACGGTCATTACTCCAAAATACAATAATCACAAAGAAATAGAGGAGGCGACACTCAAGTGGCGCCGCCACACGATGGGCACGCAATCACACCCTTTAAGTACTGTTTTATTTTCAGTATGTTTATTTTGTCAGTTTACACCTTTACAGTTTAATATGAATACGTATAGATCTTGAAATGACACATAGGGGCCTACTAATATTATTCATATTTCAAATGAAGCAATATTTTCACAATTTTTTTATCTGATCCTTCTTGAATGTGTTTGAGATGCAAACATTTTAATACGTGCCCAATCCGTGATCCAGAGCTATGTGGGGATTACATTTTCAATGCTCCAGCTCCAAATCATCCATCTTGTTTCGCTGGCACTTTGGACAATGGCGACACTGAGCGCACGCTGTGGTGACTTCTCTCAATAAGAAGAACAGGGACATCCCAGTAAATACGAGATGTTCACCAAATGTTGCTGTGATGTTGGGCCAACGTCGCAGACGTTGGTCCAACATTTCAGCAACATTTGGTGAATGCCTCGTGATTACTGGCTTGCAGCTGATGAAGAGGCGTGCTGTGGTGAGGTGGTTTCAGCTCCATCGCTCCCGCGGTTTGAAATTTCGCGCTTGACGTGAGGAAGTCAGTGACATGGGGCGTTTGCCTACTGGAGGTTGGGGAAATGTAGGGGTTTATTCGGATTACCCCAAATAATGAATAGAATTGATATTAAAACTGTTTTTTTTTATTGAAGGTCTAACAGTCATATTTATAATCATATAATCTGATAATCGGGGAAGGAAATTTGGAAGGAAAACAAAGGCATGGAGAGGGTACAATGACTTTGGAGAATTGACCTTTTCCTTCGGATTCCAATTGCAGGCGGATCTCTGGAAGCACCAGCAGTTGAGCCGAAGTCGTCTCATTGTAGGGCCAACTTTAGAGACGTCTTTGCCAAAATGAGTCAACCTCAGTCCAATGTGTCTCCTCGTGACTGGCGCCGCACTGCCACTTCCACTCCACTTGGCGGAGGCGTTCATGCAAATTAACTCCCGGTCAAGACAACTCCATGGCAACGTGCCTCTCGCGCGGTCCGCGGTGGCGGCATTTGACTGCGGAGCGTCCCGTTTCGGACTATTTACTGCCGCTCATTGAATTCCAATTGTTTAGCCGACCTGCCACAAGTTTGGTTAATTTACTCCGAACATTGGTTGAACACGTGCATTGTTTGCAGGAAATTCAGTGAAAACCTTTTTGCCCCTCTAAATAACATCCTAGGTTTTTGCTCTAATGTTTTCCAACGTATCTAACTTCAAATAATTTATTACGTATAATTATGATAAGCATGAAAGTAACAGTAGAAATTAATAATGTGTCACGGGTATGCATGTTGGGTAGCCTACAAAATTTTAAAAGAAGAATTATGAATTGATACATGCAGTAGAGCACTGCTTAAAATACAAGGCCTATTTTAACCTGCTAATAAAATAGATTAAAAACGACTTTAGTCTTGTTTAGCGCTTTAACCGTAGAATAATTCAATTGGCATTTTCACCCACTTGAAGTTGTGTCTCGCTGACGCGATCCACAACTTCAAGTGGGTGAAAATTGTTCAGATTTTACAAAATGGCGCTCAACGATTTTGAAATCTTACTGATTGATGTCATGTTTTATCTTTAACATGTCCAAAACCTGGTATTTATTGTGCTAGAATGTGCTAAAGAAACGAAAAAACTTAATATAATCCCGGCCGGCAGTCAAAAGGGTTAAGGGTTAACCCTTACAGCGCGGAGATCGACTTTAGACGTCAGAATCTGACGTCTGTAGACGTCAGATTCTGACGGCTAAAGTCGATCTCCGCACTGTAAGAGTAAATAAATATATTTATAATGGCCCTGGACCCATAACATAGGTATTCAAATGAAGCGGGAAGAGCCAATTAAGACATTTATGATAATTTTAAAATGGAAACCCTTTGGCCTCCATGGTTTATACGAAACTATTTCAGCGCTTTAGGGTTAAGAATGAAGTAAACGCGATCAGAGCCTTTACATACAGTAGCACAGACGCTGTCTCTCTCTCTCTCTGCGAGCCATTACAGACAGAGTCGAGGAGAAGAATTCCCATTTGAGACCTCCAACAAAACCAACCATCTCATCCTTGTCAAGTCCATCACCATTTCCCGAAGTAAACAGCGCAATTTGTCACTTATATATTCTAGTCGTTCCGTTGGAATTCGCTCATCCAGTTTTATACACTTGAAGTCCCCGGCACTTTTATTGATGGGACTCGCGAGTTGCTTCTTTAGTGAACAGGAGATGCCAATTTACATGCGCTGCTGCTTTCTGCCTGGCTTGGCCCCTTCTGTGCCAGTGCAACTACACATATTTTAGACAGCTATTGCTGCTAAAATTCTTGATGCTTTTTCTCACGCGGTATCTACTTAGCGTCGTCATTGTTTTGTTCGTACCTGATTTATTTGGACGTCCAATTTGAAGCCGCTTTAAATAATAAAAACAGAAAATATCAGTTAATATCAGGTAATATAATTCTGAATGCTTCAGAAGTTTGAAGGTGCTGGTTGTTAGTACTCTCCAAACACTGACCCAGCACCGGTGTATTGTTGGTCTACCGTCTACTACATCATGCCAACACTGGGCCAACATCCCGTGTTTCATATGTTTACAGGGTATAGGTCACTTGGTGGCATTGAACAGGTGATGCGTGTGAATGTGTTCATCTGCAAGTGATTGCTCAGGCAAGAGAGCGTCAAAACTGCCAACTCAGCAGTTTTACTGAGATACACCAGCATGGCGCGGCTCCTCACTCCACAGAAAACCAGCAAGCACGCGACATTGAACCAATGTTGGTTTAATGTTGGGCCAGTGTCGTAGACACTGGACCAACGTTAAATCAACATTGGTTCAATATCGCGTGTTTGATGGGAAGGCATTCATCGTCTCTCATTTCAGTCCATATACCCAGGCTCTTTCCCTGTGTTATGTCCCAGTGGGTCTCTAACTCGTCTCTCTGTGGTTTGCCTCACATGAGCATTTAAAATAAAGTTGGAAAGATATCCTAGCAAACGCGATACATTTATTCTATGTTAGCTCAATCTTGGGACAGCGTCGCAGACGGTGACCCAACATTGAGCCAAAATAAGAAACACTTTTTCTGTTTCCTGTGATGAAGTTATATAACTGACAAAGGTATATGTGTTTTTGTTAGTTTTATCCGATTGTTTCAATACAAAATATCCCCACATATATAAAATATCAGGGAACATACAGAAATACAGCTATCTATTATGTCATGAATACATCATATTATATCATTTCATTTCAACAAATCGTGCTCGTGCAAACAATACTAATTTTATATGCTACACATCATTTGAGACGTCACGTTATTATGGCTATTCACAAATCCCCTCAGGCTACAATTAGGCCCACTTTTTAACCAATATGGATCACGGCTCAAACATTATAGAATGTCACGACGCTGATTTAATGTGCTGTCATCTTCTAAACGCTGGGTTTACTTGTCCTGCTCGTTGAAATAGAGATTACAATTTTACAGTGTATTGAAAGTATATTAACTCTTAAAGCGTTACATGATAACATTTAAATATTTACCCACTTTAAGGTGTGTCTCACTACCGCGACGCACAAATCCAGGTGGATAAAAATTACTCATAGTTGTTTAATTAGAGACCAGACATTTGCAAATTGTTATGTTTAAACACCCATTTAATTCCCAATAACAGTGAATTGGTCTGATAATAAAACGGTGAGGGTTAATATTGGACAAACGGCGCAGACGGTGGTCCAACAAGAAATGGCCAACTTCTGAAATAACATGCTCGAGTGAAAAAAACCCCGTACTGTTCACTTGTGAATATCTCCGCACTAAAGAACGTCTCTATGTCGCGCAACTATGAATTTTTAATGATGATCCTTCATGTAATATTCCTCGATAAAGTGCCGTTTTTACACCCTCACGCTACGCTTGTACAATGTGTAAATCGCTGGAGATGTTATCATGCTGTAAGCCATCTGACACTAAAATGCGTGATGTTATTATCACATGTATATCATCTCCTAGAAACCAGAGTGTCGTATATATGGCACTCCTTTATTGGCATATACAGATATACGACACTAGCGAACAATATTATTATACAAGTTTACGTCGATGTGATATGCAGACTGATGTATTCAATACAGTGCAATTTCATTACTTGCCATATTATTTTTCTGATGTAGGAATATGATATTTACATCACGATACGTTTTTAGCACTGGTACGTCAATCAGTCAATATATCAGATGATATGTCACATGTAAGTTACTGGCACAATGTACAATACTTAGTATAGTGCCCCGATAAAATACATCATTACCTTGATAAAATAAGACAATATATATAGAACATTCAATTTTTCAATTCGAATCTTGTCTTTTCACGAAGACATGAGACACACATAGTCGTGTTAGTATCAAGTTAAATTTATTCAATAGGATAAATTTGCCACTAATTCAATCTGATATAAATTGTTTGTTGAAATGTGGATTATTTCTCTTTACAGCCGGAGTCTGAACGAGAAGGCAGTCCTATCAGGAACATCTATGGACTATTCAGTATCTATGGCCAGTCATCACGCAGCGTGCCGCCACCACTCCCGTCATGTCCACCTGTAAGGAAAATATTTTATATTTGTATACATAGTTGTACTACTTAAAATAAAAGTCTAAGAAATGTTGGAAATAACATAAGGGTACATGTAATGGGAAGTCAGCAACTGGTAATATGTCTTGACAAGGGACAAGTATTCGCGGTCATATAATTACAAAAATGTGTTCTCATAGCTGGAAATAATGTAATTTATTCTCCTTTTCAGGTTTTACATTCCTTTGTTATTGTACCTGATATGAATATATTCATTATAATTCATTATTGTATCTGTGCTCAACTTTTCTCATGGAAATGACAGAAAGTTAAAATGAAAAAATCGCAATATTTTTTGTAGGGTGACGCCCAGTGGTACAGCTTAACCCTTAGAGCAGTGAGCTATTCAATTTACATTTTCAGTCACTTGAAGTTGTGTCTAGCTACCGCGATACACAACTTCAAGCGACTGAAAATTGATTTGATTTGTGAAAGTTAAGTCCCAACATCTGAGTTCACCAAAAAAAAAAAGTTTTTTTTTTTTTTTCAGTTTTGTTTTGTTGTGTCCTTCTAATTTGCGTTTTAAAGATGGCTAACTGACTGATTTTGTAATTTATTGGCTTTTAGTATCAGTTGTTCATGAGATGTTTTTTGGAAGAAAAAACGTGCCAGATATTATTACAAATTGTATGCAGCAGTGTAAAGGCCCAGTCACACTGGGGTACGGATTGACACGGTCCCACGCGGAAGGAGCAAAAGCCTCGCACCGGGAATCAGCGTCGGTAAGCGTCGGTAAGCGTCTGTAAGCGTCGGTAAGCGTCCGTGGCCGTACATTTCCAGGCGGTCACCGCGTCACTTTTCGCGGCAACCGCGTCCATCCGTCGGCTGCCGCGAATCAACTTCTTGTTCAAAAATTCGTAGCCAAGCGCGGGTGTCCGCGGGGGCCCAATCATCCGTGAATCAGCGTAGATACACAGCGAGATAGTGTACATGCACCGTAGGCATCGTACATACACCGTAGGTATCGTGGGCGTGCGCGACGGAGCGCAGACCGGAAATGGCTCACCCTGCACCCTTCTCCAAGACGGAGCCCCTACACTGGCACGCGCTGTCCCTACGCTGTTCTACACTGCTATACAATAGCCTACGCCACCCTACGCACGCGCAAAATTTAATGCCAATTTTCCGTGTTGCAGCCTCGGATAGGCACGCCACTCTACACGATTGTACGCTAGTGTACGATACTCACGATACTGTACGCTACTATACGCTGCGAAACCATCCGTGCGGTGCTTCACGCCATGACATGGTGCGAGTACACCGTGGGACGGTCTGCGTAGTGAATCCGTAGCTACTGGCTGCGCTTAGTCACGCTCAGTCACGCTGCCTACGGTCTCTGTACGCCATGTACGGTTTCTGTACACCGTTTGACGACATATCACGCTTACTCACGCTATGTCACGGTATGTCACGCTGCTTCACGCTGTCTACGGTGTATGTACGCCATCTCGCTATGTCTGTACACAATTTTGTTGTGTCCGCCACCCAAATGTGTCAATTTGCGAACCGCGTATGAAAAGGACGTGGATCGGAGTATTTTTCATTCTTCCCTGTTGACCTTCCCCAAGTTCCATCTGCTCCGTTGCTCTTCTGTTGCTCCATCATTGTCGTCAAATGCAGTTGAGGGCTTGGCAGCTGCAGTTGGCAGAGCATTGACGAATTACTACTTGGTCTCATGGCAAAAGAGAAGGAAAAGCAATAAAAAGAAGCCGCAAAGAAGCAGATATAAAGACGAAATTCCCGATTTCTTATTTGCTGAGGGCTTGGAGGGAGAAGAAAAAGCAAGAAAAAGAAGTCGCAAAGAAGCAGATATAAAGACGAAATGCCCGTCTTTATATCTCGCTTAACTGGTATATAATGCACAACACAAAAAAAATATAAAAAAGCGTACGCAGTTCTATGTGTTTACATCATGTGGTCATATTCAGAAGCCAAAATAAAAATACTGATTTTTTGATGATTTTATAGCCTGATTGTCGCTTTAATTATTTTCAGGAGAATACTGTGGAGCATAATGTTTCCTGACGCGCAGTACACTTTTTAAATCTACATGGTGGCAAGATAATTAGAGCCCTTTTATGTACGCTGTGTTAAGTTACTTTTGTCTCTCATTTAAGCTTGAATTCTATTTATATTCGTGTTTGTAATTCCCTGATTATTTTAAATAAACAGAAATCTAAAATGAAGTCGCATCTCCTGGGATCATTGGCGGGCGGTTACGCAATGCTTGGCGACGTCACTAACAGTAACAGTGGCTAGTTTAGCATGTCGCACCATTTCAAGCCTACGGGCTTGGCAGTTATCATATGAATAATATAACATCAGTGATATGATGTTTTATTACACGATTTGGAAAAACATAATATTAGTGTTGTAGTGATTAATTGTGCGATATAAAAAATTGCAAAGACATCGTGTTCGTGTTGTAATGTTTTATTGCACGATTTAAATAGGAAAATGTAATGGAATATTGCGCTCGTGTTGTAATGTTTTATTGTCCGCTTTAAAAAATATTGTTATTTCGTGTTATTTCGTGTTTTGTTACACGATTTGGGCGGGGGCCCTAGGGTAGTGGTTAGCACCGCTGCCTTTCACGCCAGAGTTCGGGGTTCGGTTCCCGGTTACGGCGGTTTGAAAGAAACAAAAAATGTTTCTTCCCCATCCACGTGTGAAAGTCATCATTGTGGGGAGCCTCCGTGACCGAGAGGTAGCGTGCTCGGCCTCAGACCGCCAGGGCTCGAATTTCGAATCCTGTGTCTGGAGGACAGTGTCATCTCAATCATCTCACCATCCTCAGGAGGTTCTCCTGGCCCAGTTTAGCCTATATGTGCACAAAGGTGGCCTAAAGCCCGATTCATTTCATTTTATTACACGATTTGAATAAACATGTTCTTTTATTAAATAATTTATAAATTATATTAGCCTAACTCTTTCTTTACCGACTTTCCCCTGATAAAACTATCCCTAGAAACCGACTTCTTTTTTCAGGAGGACCCCTGAGGTAGCAGTAATACAGGCAATAGATCTGCGCATGCGCACATCACACAAATTAAAAATGCAAGAGAACATTGTACGGCACTGACCATTCTGGTTGGCGATTTTCAACCACGCATGTAAGAAAATGTCTCCCTTTGCAATTAATGCAAGTACATACACTTGTGAATTTTGCATAAATGCGAATTTGGTAATGGAAATTAGTTAATAGATTTAAAGGTGTTGTATAAATATATTTATATGCTGACACGGATCACGATCATGCATTATCGATAGCTAACCAACAGGGTTGATTGACAGGCATGTACAAACTCTGATTGGTCAGTGTCATTGAAATGTCTCGTACGATCTCGCGTCGAGAGTGATATTTTCCGAGATTTGACAAGCACACATTTAGGTATATCCTCAAAATGATGACGTCATTATCTTTATAATATACCATGTTCAATTTTTTTATAGGCAATAATCATGTTAATCTATATGATTAAGTGGACATCTGAAGGATCCACATGGCTACCAGAGTTTTTTGTGGGTATCTGGACCCCTGGAATTAGATATAATTTGAAGATATATATTGTTATAAAGATATCTTTCAAGTTATATATCAAATAGTATAACAGGCATTATAATAAATATAAATTGAGGATATATTTTATATAGGAAAACGATATTCTACAATGTACATGTGTTAAACAACGAGAAATAAAGAAGCAATAAAATGAATATATCTAATATAAATAAATTCAAATTGAAATAGAATATTGGGCAAGCCAGTGTGAAACATGCATGCGGACAAGCGCACGGACCAGCATGTACAAACCCAATGGAAGAAATCATGTGCGCGCGATTTTTATAATGTCGCATGAACACGTGCAGGTGCGTGGGTTGTCGCACTTTTTTGTACACACACCGTCTCTGGCCGTCGCCTCGTGTAGGCATTCCGTCTGGACGTGCGGTGAGCGTACACACACCGTCTCCAAGCGTCGCCATCGCATCAGACCGTCCCCAATCGTCGGTTCCCGTGAGTGAGCGTCCGTAAGTGTAGAGACACCGTAGGAAGCGTGCGTGAGTGTACACGTACCGTAGGTGGCGTGCGCACACCGCATGCGGTATGTGTACGACACCTACGGTACGTGTGCACACATCCACGCTCGTACACGATTCAGACGCTCACAGACGATTTCTACGGTGTGTGTACGCCATTTTTCGTCCGTCTGGGTGTGTAGGCACACCGTGCGGATGAGAACACGCGGTTGGAGACGGTCTGGCGCGGATTGCCGATTTCGGCTATTTCGCTCAATCCGCAGGCAGCGTGTCAATCCGCGTCCCAGTGTGACTGTAGCTTAAGGGTTAAGCTGCTCGCGCGCGCTAAGGTAATATTTTTGAGAGAACAACCGGATTATTTTTTTCTGTTGGGAACCCTGCCCAACATATATGAGTGTTTCAAGATTGAAGGCATATTTTACCTTTACCAGCTCGTTAGGGGTTTTGTTAAGTTAAAAAAATCCAAAAATCCGAGAAGACCTCGGAAGTGGGTGGGTGGGTAAAGCCCCAAATCCAATTGTTATTTTTCTTGGATTTTTATTTGTGATTTTCGTGTTGTTTCTTGTTGTTGTATGTTTCAAAAAGAAATTAAAAAAATGGATAGGGGGGTGAGTGGGTGGGCTCTGGCCAATCCGAGTTTTTCTCGGATTTTTGGATTTTTTTAACTTGACAAGACCCCTTATCAGGTTGCTAAGAAAAACACAGAATGTCCACTGTAGTCGACATCAGTGCTCTAAGGATTAAAGTAGCAGGAAGTTATACGCTGAGCAAACCCTAGTTGCTCTTTGTTTTCTTCTATGTGTAGCCTCTCATCTATCACTGAAGAAAGCCTATTTGTAGACACGTGTAATGTACCATTTCTTATCTGCTCTATCTCTGTGACATCTATGATAACAGATTGTCTTGTTCTCTTGTCTGTTGCCAGCCGTCCAGCACATACGCGGATCCGGCAGATCTGGAGAAAGAAGGATTGTACGGATCGGCAAGTCCATCCCCAAGGTCAGTACTCAACCCAGGCCTGTAACAAAGACAGATGAGACCCGGGGGTGCGGGTGTCCTGGTCCTCTCCATATGGTCACCGTGTCCCTACTCTAAACTGCAAAGGCAAACCGCTGTATCTGCTTACTTTCCAAGTAAGCAGATACATCAGTTTGCCTTTGCACTGCTGTATTGGTTTTATAGCCCCCAACTGCGAAGTTGTATCAACGTGTTGTAGCAACGTAAACATTTATATATAATTAATGACAAACGTCTTGTCATTGGCAGTTGTTCTTGAATGCAAAAGCTTAATTTATTGATTTATAAGAAGATCTGTTTAATTGACTGAGATCTAGTGCTGATGTAACACTTTGAAGTTGCTGGTCGGGGTGCGTCGTAGACAGGGACCGGCTATTAGGGGGCTGAAGAGCTAAATTCACGTATTTAGGAATACAAACACAGGTCGGCAAAGATCACTGATAAGACCGACAGTATGACACGATAACTGAGACAATTATTGTAAATACGTATTCATTTTTGTCATTTCAATTTTTATTGGGCTCTGAGCTAATGTATGTGGTACCTCTGTACCAACTATTAACAAGAGGTTGACCAATATTTCACACTTATCACGGGTGATATTCATTTGGGCTGTTGATGCAGGCCTAACTGATAGACATTAGCCGGCAAATCGGCATTGTAATCCCCTTTAGAAGAGACCTAGGGGGACGATAATGGGACGCTGTACGGTCGTTCAAATCATGTCATGTCTGGTTGACTGGTTCAGTAATGAATGTCCTGCATTATGACATTGACGGCGAGGCTCATCTCTTGTCCGTGGACTATACTCAGAATCCTGGAGATAATCATCGGCGGCAAAGGCAACCAGCGCTGTATCAATGGTGGGACAACGTCTTTGACGTTGTCCCACTATTGAGCCAGCGCTGGCTCAACATCTGATGATCTTATTACATTCTGTATTTTTACAGATTAAATTCTGTACTGGTTAACGGTTCTTTTGTGGATGCGAAGCTGAGGATTTATTGGAGTTGCCATACAGCCAATTAGGGCTGCCTCTTGCAATTGTGAAAAGATAGTGTACATTTTTCACTTCTAAGGAAAGCTGTCTTCTTTTTTTAAGAATAAGGAATGTGCTTATTATCTTCGTATGGCGATATGACATTTACGTCAGTATCTGTTCAATATCGATTCACCTGGCTATGATCTATTGTTGACATGTCATGATACTTGGCTTAGAAATTTGTCCATTTTTGGCACCCGAAAAGTTATTATTATGTCAACAACGCCATTATGTTACCTATTGAAACAATAATTTAACATAAGTGATCTTGCTGACGATGATAAATCATGCATGATCCACATTGCTGTGATGAGATAGTGAAAAAAACACGAGAGAAAAAAGATATAAAAAAGATATAAACGAAAAAGGGTGTATTTTTCAATATTATATAACGTAATATGTTCTGTAAAGCTAAAAAAAATGAAATGAATCGGGCTTTAGGCCACCTTTGTGCACATATAGGCTAAACTGGGCCAGGAGAACCTCCTGAGGATGGTGAGATGATTGAGATGACACTGTCCTCCAGACACAGGATTCGAAATTCGAGCCCTGGCGGTCTGAGGCCGAGCACGCTACCTCTCGGTCACGGAGGCTCCCCACAATACTAACTTTCACACGTGGATGGGGAAGAAACAATTTTGTTTCTTTCAAACCGCCGAGACCGGGAACCGAACCCCGGACTCCGGCGTGAAAGGCAGCGGTGCTAACCACTACCCTAGGGCCCCCGCCCGTTCTGTAAAGCTAATTTTGATTGTTGGTATTGGTCGTACGATTGGAATACAATAATACATGTAATTATATACAGCTTTGAAATCCGTTGTATTGGAAACAAAAAGCTGTGGATGCGAGATGCAACTGTCTCTCGTTAAGTCTAATTATAATTAATCAAAGGCATTCATTTATTTGGTGCCCGATTGGAGATGGCACAAATTTGGTAATGGCAATCGCAAATGGGCGGGCAACACTGGAGTAGCCAAATTAAAGCTAATGGATTGAATAGATTTCTAGGAGTGGCAGTTTAATCGGATGCAAAGGAAGGAGTGTTATCCTGATTGCTTCTTGTGAGATTTATTCGGGCATATTTCACTGATAGAACTAATTAAATCTAAGGGGAAAGACTTGTTGTCTTCAAACTTGCTCTTAATCAATGACGATCATCAGATGACACTGTCCTACCAGCCTACAGACACATGATTTAGATATTTGAAACGTTTTACTTCCAATCGCTGTTTCCGGCCACCCATTATATCCCAGCAAACACAAAACATTTATATAACATTTGTACAACGTCGGCCCAACGTCTTCGACGTTGGTCCAACATTATACAAATGTTATACAAATGTTTTCTGTTCACTGTGATAGGCCTACCTCCCACACATCAGTAACATTCAATCTGGGGAACACGCTATATTACAAGTTACAAGCACGGGGTGTTTAATCCGAATGGTGGGTTATGTTGGATAAGCACCGTAAGCAATGCCCCAACATTAAAGTAACTTTGATTCGCAATTGTAACAATAATAAAACCTTGGTGGTTTTCACGCGGGTTAAAGCTAGTACATAATATTTTTATATTTAAACATAATACATTTTAGCAGTATTCTGTGAAACTCAATAGCCTTGACCTCCAATGTTTTCATCGAGCTGGCTAATACAATGAAGTATGGGGAGGGGGTCTTATATAACATTGTTTTCACCGAGTTCAAGTTGCCATTCAAAAGGGTTTCCGGTGACGTCACTGCGTTTCACAGAATAAATGAAATAGTTAGGCTACATATATAATATAACGTATCATGGACGTGGTTGCGGACCAGCGATATGGCGATGATAAAATGATTATTCAATTACATGTTATTATTTACTTCCTTGATACATTTCGAACCCATAACCATGATAACGTCAGGGTGTCAAAGCTATCTTTCCAGCCCTAATCTAATTTCCTTGCAATGCACGTAACAATGGGTGCCACATCGCTTCACGTACATCTCGAAGTGTTTCCATTAGGACGATTCACGCTGGAGGATGCGCGAGACATGTCACCTTCCAACCTGCCGGAGAGCCACGTTAACCCTTTGCATGCTAATCACGACAATAGTCGTTTTTAATCCGTTTTAGTAGCTGAGCAAATCACCGTTATTGGGAATGAAATGACTGTTTAATCATAAGATTTGTAAACGTTTGGTCTCAAATTAAACAACTATGAGTAATTTTCAAGCACTTGAGGTTGTGGATCGCGGTAGCGAGACACAACCTCAAGTGATTGGAAATTTAAATAAATTAACTTAGCAGGAAAAGGGTTAATGGGAACACTGAGAAGCGCGTTGATGGGAACACTGCTGATTTATGGTTCTCTTGGCGCGCACGTGTTCGACACCTCACGTCGCATTACAACCTAACCGGCTCGGGTGATCCACCCGTAGACGGCAGAGGGTTTATCCCACACGCACCAGTATTCTTCTTTTGTTGGGGACGGGGGCAGAGGAAGGTGGTATATCATCGCTGGCGGAAGGCCCGGGCACGGGGAAGAGGGATGAGGGGGTCCTGAGAGGGGCGCGGGCAAGGCTTGATTTAACGTGGTCCCCTGCGTGGAGGTGGTCCGCGGCGGAGTCTATTGATCAACACAGGCGCGGCGCAAGTCCCGCTCAATCACGGACAAGTATCCAGTGTGTGTGAATCCAACGGCGGATCAAATTTGGGCCAACGTCGCAGACGTTGGCCCAGCTTTGATCTGCCGTTGGACGTGCTTGCGTCAGCTGATCAGCCAACTAGAAACACAATCTGGCCAGGAGATGCTTCGCTGCAAGGTGCATTTAGCTTGTGGCCG
Source organism: Flabesymbios commensalis (assembly GCA_964017125.1). Taxonomy (NCBI): domain Eukaryota; kingdom Metazoa; phylum Annelida; class Polychaeta; order Terebellida; family Flabelligeridae; genus Flabesymbios; species Flabesymbios commensalis. The sequence goes on from OZ024907.1 coordinate 45,161,721, forward strand.
GTTGCCCCGCCGTAAATATGCCACGTCGCCGCCGTCTCCCGGGCTATGACGGATCACAGCGGCCAGCACAGGACCAAATTCACACCCCCTTCACATCGATACATTACATTCTCCAGAAATGGGAGCCACCATATTATAGGCGGGACCCTATCACCAGCGGCTGCAGCCGTGAAAAAATCTGCGATGTATCACTCTGGTGGGATGAGAGGACCGTTTAAAGTCGGCTCCCTGGAGATTGTGGTTGAATTTCGAAGTGAAAGGTCAAGTTAGATCAGGCTGCTCCACCTCTGCTGCGCAACGGGGTCCCCAGCTTTTACTACGGCACTTTTTATTAAACAAATAAAATAAAATAACATAAAATACAAAATAAAGGATAACGGCATTTGTTTTTCTTATCACTGGTCATCCACCAATTTCTACTGACTATACTTACCATTTTTATGTTACATACAAATGTCGTGAATCATTGTTTTAGAGTTTTCTGTTAATTAAAGATATTTGATAACTTTCACAATCATATTTGAATTTTTCAGCAGCCATGTTGATTCAGCAATGCGATTTATCCGTAAACATATTTAGCATTCAATTCCCTCGTAGCTAGTGTCATATCTATACAGATATACCACTCAAGTAAGTAAAACATACGACTTTGGGACCACGATGAAAACTAAGAACATATATTAGAAAGCTTAGCATGATCATAGTGGTCAGTCTGTCACTGTCTGGGTCATCCTCAAAGATTGGACACTGTCCAGTCACTGTCCAGTCAGGTGCCGGTCCCTCGCCAGGCGTGCCCTCACGGCGCCAGAATGTCACCTATGACTCAGAGATATGTGTGGGGTCTTTAGACTTAGACTGTTGTCTAAAACATTACACTATTAAATCGTATCCTTGTATTCGCCCGATTACTATCATTTTAGCTGTATATTCAGAGTGAAATCGATTCTCACTCTCTGTAATGATTAGCTGGCCCAACAAACAGATCATCATTGGTAATTGGATCCAGGGTTGGATCAAACATCGACAGAACGATTGTTTTCTTTATCATCATGACAGGGCTTGCGCTGAACGTTACTCGTTTCTCGTTTTTTTTTTTAGAAACCGCATTGATCATGCGCTAGTTGATAGTCAAAATGTCAGTATTTTTGTACACTTCCCACAGCGAATTTATGATATTAAAGGTGATCTATCACCCCTTATATGGTATGAATAATTATGTCCCTATATGGGGTGATTGGCTATCATGTGACCCTCTCAGAGGGTCACATGATAGCCAATCACCCCATATATGGGGTGATTGGCTATCATGTGACCCTCTCAGATGGTCACATGATAGCCGATCACCCCATATAAGGGAACACTTGTGCCCCATCTTGTGGTAACTTTGATCAACAAGCATTTGATTTAGACATATGCTGACGTTTAGGATTAGGGCTTCGAATCCAACAGAGGTAGCTTTGCGATAATCGTGGCATTGTAGCTTACTGGGGTCAAACATGGGCCTGATTAGTAGCATCAAGAATACTACAGCCCACTGAGCTAGTCTGATTGCAAAATATAAAGACATTGCCTCTAGTCCAAAACGTTAACGTTTGAAGAAATTGCCTCTGGTCCAAAACGTTAACGTCTGAAAGGCAAAGGCAATAGGCAGTATCTTCTTATTTGTAAAATAGGCAGATACTGCATTTTGGCTTTGCGCGGTAGCCTACACTGGGCCAACAATGCACCACCACTGATCATACGTGTTGGGTTTGCTGGTGATGCAAATGACTGCGGGGGCCCGGGGCAGTGGTTAAAACTGCCTGCTTGGAAAGTCGGAGATCGCGGGTTCGAGCCCAATTCTGGCCTTTAAGTTTCAAGGGAACAAAATGTTTCTTCCCCGCTCACTCGTAAAGATTCAATATTGTGAGGACCCTCCGTGATCGAGAGGTAGCGTGCTCGGCCTCAGACCACCAGGCTCAAATTTCGAATTCTGTGTCTGGAAGGCAGTGTCATCTCATTCATCTCACCATCCTCAGGAGGTTCTCCTGACCCAGCTTAGCCTATATGTGCACAAAGGTAAAACACCATTCATTTCATTTGCAGACTACAAGCTGTGATGACTTGAATAGGACAAGTGTTAGTGTCATTGATCACCAGATTGATTACTAGGCACACATGTTCACACTATCTACCAGAACACCCTGTGGACAAATTGTAATAATTCCTGCTCATGAGACGTACATGTAATCGATTCTAGCTTATGTCAGGTTTTGTAGAATGTGTATTATTTTGAAGACCAACATGACATAATATAATGTAGAATTTTTTATTGTTTTATTTGGGAAATCATATCTTTAATTGAAAACAAAATATTTCATACGTTTGTTAAGAAACGATTTTAATAGAAATTGTTGATACATTTTTAATTTAAAATTATAACATTTTCCGCGTCGCGCGCATAATAACTTAATATTTAATTGAATTTCTGCGAATATGTCCGCGTTGAGGAGGTGTGAGAAAAATATATCACAAAAGTATACATTATTATATATATATATAGGATTATATATATATTCCATAGCTCCGACATGATTCACTGGACGTCAGAGACACGCCCCAGGATCACCTGGGGCGTGTCTCTGACGTCCAGTGAATCCATATGGTGATTATTCTGGCAGATCTAGGGTTGAAGTAAACAGCGTTTTGTGATGGGCATGATGATGACGCGTTTAGTCAGATTAGCCACGCGTCCTGCTGCTTTGTTTACTGTGAACAGGAAAAACTTTGTTTAGCTAATCTATTTTCCCTTCATAGTCACGTTTGTTTAGGCAACTCCGCCCGGAGCCAGGTTTAAGCCACTGTCAATATGGTTTCTCACGTAAAATTGAACAACATGTTTTGGTCTGTTTTTGTTTTGTTCTGTTTTGTTTTATTACAATTCCCCTCCCCCCGTTTAACATGTTTAACATGACTTAAAGATAACATTCTATGCAGATGCATGTGAAAATGCACTTGCTAGTTGCTACTAGCATAATTATTTCTATAAACTATTCTAAGTGTGTCTAGATCATCAAGCGGATATAATATTATCTATATGTGTCTGTATTGTATGGAATTTTAGTATCCAATAGATTGACTCGGTCTTTCAATATGATGATAATGAGTCATTATATAAGTAGGGCTGGAATACCATACTCGGGCCCTTCACTTCATCAGCATTCTATGTCGCTTTTAGTGTATTTCCAAACCCAGTAATTTTGCAATAATAATCATTTTATTGTGTATTTTTATGATGACTAGTTGACTGTGATTTACTTACAATGGTGTGATCAAATCACATTGATAATTAGCTATTCATCATGAATAATAGCGATCGCGGTCATAACAAATCGTCTGCATGCATATTGTAGACTGGAGAACAATAGAACGTTTGTTAATTGATTGATCAGAGAGGCAAAACATGGTGGTGATACAAATATATAAAGTAATAGTATACTTTGCTTTGTAACCAGGTGTTAGAATGGAACAAAAGAACAATAACGTAGTGTTTATTACTCAAACATGGAATGTGTGTATACGGGATATAACTCAGATGTGTTAGAACACATCGTCCCCTTGGATATGAAAGGGTGTATCTGCTACTTAGCAAAGTGGCAGATACACCCTTTCCTACCCAAGGGGACGACATGTTTGTAGCTATTCCACCACACCAGCCAATAAGATACTTTCACCAACATCTATTGGTCAATGTAGGGCTAGCGTGACAAACGATGGTCCAGCATGAAACCAACATCGGGTTAAGGTGTCGTGTTTGTTGGATTCGAACTCGGGAAATCTAACACGATACGTCTCGGCCATGCAGGCTTCCTACATAGGCCTATACATATATAGATGATCGATTGATTCCCTTCATTAAAATCCATCAGTGTCATCATATGACACTCCGCTATAATATGTACGGATTATCAGTTTTCCATGGATAATTATTATTGTACGCACATATTCCTTTTAATAGATGAACATAAAATAGGATAAACTGGATCAGACGAAACTATTATATTCTGTCGCAAAAAATTTCCCCTTTTGAGTTTCTACTTCTAGTCTCATTAAGCTGCAGATTGCATTTAATTAATGATCATTCAAGTAGTCGTAACTAAGTTTGATTCGTACTTAGTTATGATTGGTTGTCTACTGATGGGTGGCCTATATGTGTATACACCCCTAAGCCTTTGATCACCAATTAATCAAATTGAAATATTCACCCACTTAAAGTTGTGGCTCAAATGAGTGAAAATTACTCATTTTTGTTTTAATTTGTAAACCAAGATTTGCAATTCTTGTTGAGTAAACACTAATTTCAATCTTAATAACCGTTATTTGATGGCAATAAAGGAGATATATATCATTCTAGCCTTGGTTGGCACTTAAGGGTTACTATAGATATGTCAGTGAATCATTAGATGGGTTGTGGTGTGTGATTGTGGCATGTGGTTTGTGAGCGGACCTGTTCTGTTGACGTATAGGTGAGAGTGATCGTAGCCCGAGGCGCCATGTAGAAATAACGCGCGCTCTGTTGAAACAAGTGCGCAAATATACATATCCGCAGGCCAGCCTATAACAGTTGACTTTCTGGGTGCTGTAGGCGATTCTGAACAACTAGATACAAATTGTGATGTATAATAGTCTATGAGAAACAACTGATATCATTAACTTTTAGAAAGGAAAATCAAGACGAAATTATCTAAAAATCCTTAATTTTCATTTACAAGCGTCATAGAGCCTTCAATCGGGCTTCATGGAGCTTGAAATTTCAATGTCAATGCTCTAGCACTTAGATAATTAACCTTTCTAGCAATGTAATAATCATGATGATTCACAAAAGGAATGGTCACTGTCAATTTTAATTACCTGATTAGTCAGTCGCTAATTACTAGTATTGAATCATCTCTTGCACTCTGCTGATTCTCCACTCTTGGAAATGACCACCAACTAAGTGACAGACAGGGAGGAGGATTCCGCTAAGTTGGAACTTGGAGGTTAATGTGACACGACATATCTGACACACGTCGCAGAACCGCCTGAATTGTAAGGTGGCACCCGTTTTCATAGCCGGTCCATTATTAGATCGATAATCACATATTCCGTGTGTGCACATGAAAAGCGTCCAAACACTGGCAAACCAACTGAGTTAACTTGAACAAATATCTCCAATTTCGCACAATGACTCAATGATTTTGCCACCCACCATAATGGCATCCGCGTTACAAAGAAAGGCGTAACGTGGACCGTATTAGCTCGCATGGCAGCTCAAAATCAACCCTAACCTACTTGATTAATCCAGTAAATACTGCATGACTCTGACTTATTTATAATAATGCTTGTGCATTGTGTATTATATTATTAGCACTGTACAATTTATGTATTGTTATTTGCTGATAGATCTACTTGATATTACTTGGATACGAATCACTTTAAACATTCAAATATTCAAACTCTCCGTAGTTTATGTTCCAAGTTCCCCTGTGTGAGTGATGAACAATTAATACAATTAATCAGCAATAATTCAATTTTTAAAAAGCAGCAATCACCAGAAAATGTTCACCAATCACTGGAAAAGGGTCAGCAATCACCTCAAAATGTTCATTGAAATTAAAAACAGCTCTAACTTGATTATGAAATATTGATTTGAAATTTTATTGGCGCTGAGAGCATTTGAACAAAAAAAATCATTGTATATTGTCCACGGTAATATGGGCCTGGCGGATCTATAAATACATTCAGAAAGACTGGAGTACTGTGCAGACTTTGCTTTCATGTCTGTCGCAATATTGCCACAGAATGCGGCGTGGCCTCCCCCCATTCCTCACACCGTCGCGCATACTTGCCTGGTTTCAGGTGGGTGGGGCTTGCCAGTTTGGCCTGCAGGTCGAATGCCCCTTTGGATGAGCACGTCCATAGGCCAACGTCGCAGACGTTGGCACAACATGAAGCCATCACTGGGACGTCGTCTCTGTGGCCAGACCATGGAGATAGAGGTAGGCAGCCATCCAGAGCTGAGCATACTGGCTTTTGTTCCCTCACCAGTCAGCTCGGGACCTGATGGATGGACATCTTGTGGGCAAATGTCTCCACCTTGTTCTGGCCCCTGCCAGAGTAATTGATGGACTTCTCCAGCCAACGCTTTTCACCCGTCACAATGCTGTCAGGGGCCGGCCACAAATTGGCTTTGAAGTTCTTTAGCACTCCAGAGGGTGTTTTGAAACTGCGCAATAATTTGGTTACTTTGTTGGAATTAAATTTGTGGGTAGAAAATTTGATAAACCCTGATTGCTTTCGGTCGAGAGCGAATTCTTTACTGCAGCTGAAGAACGAAGTTACACACAGTATCCCCATTTTTATGTGTGGTGTTTTTGTATCAGTAATATTGCACAAATTTGAACGATGTGTACTTTTTTCTACTGGGATATGGTGCGCTACATGTCTCAAATCAGAAGTCCCGTTTGTCTCGCCAGATCTCACATTGTTTTGATATGGTGTATTTAGTTGGGTTTAGATGTCACCAAACCAAATAATGATGTATGACTTTGGATAAAGATGTCAGTGGTAAAAGGTTTTCTTGGTTTCCATCATCATCATGTCCCATAAGACGCCGTATCCAATCTGTTATCCTGATTACTTTTCGTGCACAATCTCTGTAAAAATCTATTTAAAACCCTAATAATTCTATATTAGCATAGTTTTTCTTCCATGCCATAAGGTTTGATTGCTGCTGCATATATATCATTTCTCTGAATGTATTTCTGAATTTTCATAAATCTTTGATGAAAGTAAGTGAAAATTTACATTTACAATCTTTGATGAAAATAAGTATAGATTGACCATCAAAAAAAAGTGAATACTACACTGTTACACTGTACAATGAGGTATGAAGTGATACCTGACATATTTAACAAATATTTTGTTGCTCAGGAAGTCGCGAACATTTGGAGCAGCTTAGAATAATTGTCCCCAAAGTAGATTAAATAGCCAGCCCACCTGCCAACAAGCCATGGACCCAGTCCGACAGTCATTTCAGCCTCTCAGTAAATCAATCTATCTTCTTTAAGAGTTTCCGTGCCATAGCTGCCGAGACGTTACGTCGACAAATGGATTCTTTGAATAAATACACACTGCATTCACATGCCAACGTCTAGCATCGATCTATTGTCGCAGCTAAACAAAGTAGACTCTAGTTTTGATTACAAAAAATGAATCACTTGATTGATGGTTCTAAATTTGGAAAGACTGAGCTGAGAGGAAAACAACTCCGAAACCTCACTTCACACATAAGTTTCAAATGTTAATATATTCTTCATCAACATGTTGCTGTTAGTAATTGGATGTCACACAACTCAATAATTCTAATTTTCACACACTTTAAATTGTGTGTGTGAAATATTAATATATGAATCTATTTAAAGGTTGATTATCGAGGACCTTTACCTGAATTTAAACAACAGTGAAACGTATGGTTTTCGTGAACGTTTATCAACACCAAGCGTTGTTTCTAGTAGAGCTGTGTGTTGTACGCATTCACTCTTCTTCTAAAAAACTGTGACATATGGTGCAAATGCCAGAACCACTGTGTTGTTCAAAGAAGATCAGTGGATTTACAGTCTAATTGTATAAATACAATGCTTAACTATTACCCGGAGAATATATCAGTCCAATTTTTAAAAACATTTTCCAGAAGAACAGGTACATGTACGACGAATCTTAAATATTACAGTTCTGAGATGCACGTTATCTGTAGCTGTTTACATGTATATGTGGACCAAGACGGTCAGGTTGTGAGTCCCGTCCAGTGTTTCACACTTGTCCACATGGTCTGTTTGTGGTGCGAATGAACACGACCATTAGAAAAAAGACACGCTCGATGCGGCGCTGTGATTAAGCCCTATGTTTTCACGTGGCTCCATTATATGATAGCGGTCAATGAGATGTTTCATCACACTTGATCGTACGTATTCAAACGAGCAAGTTGAACTCTTTATCCATGTTGGGCCAACGTCGTAGACGTTGTCCCAACATGGATTAACAGTTGGGACACAATATGATACCGTTTGTGTTTTTGTGTGCCGTTTTAGAAGGACCAGCACCCAGGAACAATAGGATTATTGACCAGTCCCAACTTAAACCGCGTCATCATTGTTGACCAACGTTGATGTAAGCATGAGACCCTCTGGATTCTGGAACATTTTAGGACCAAGAGTTCGTGTTTCTGTATGGCTTCATTTTCATTAGTCCTATCTGAGAAACCCGATATCTGGGAGATATGGCAATCACATGCATTTTCGAGAGAACTGCAGACTACCTTTTAAGATAATATTGGCATTGAAACTGGTTGTCTAATCGGACATAATGGTTCACAAAGTTAACATTTTTATTTTTCAAAATTCCAATCTAAATAAAAATTATTGACTTGAAGATAAATGCTGATATATAATATAACTCATAACATAAAACTCGAGAATAGATTGAAAGAAGCTATTTGTTAATGCATAAATTTACCAATGGTGCTCGATGAAATTTCCCTAGCATCCCATCTTTGCTATTTTTCACAAGCCAGAACGATTGGGTCTAAAAGCTTCACACAAGTAGTCTACGCTGCCCCAACTTTACCCCAACGTCGGGGACTCTGGCCCACTAATAAGCCAACGCTTGTCCAGCGTTCGGGCGTTGGTCTAGAAGGCCTGGCGGGAGGAGCAGATCCTGGTGACGTATTGATCCTTGTTAAAGACCAGTATGGACCACTTCACCAGCCCCGGAAACAGGCGTCCCTACCCTACGGGACGCCGGACTGTCCACTGGATGATGGAAGAACAATCCAGATCGGCGCAATACGTCGGGTCCACGCCGGCCCGGCGTCGCAGACGTCGGGCCGGCGTGGAGACGACGTATTTATGCAGATCCAGAAGTCCCGGCTCTGGATTTATAACATTGCTAGGGTACCCTATGGAAATCAGGCCTACCTGACGCCACAAATAAGAAGCGCTTGCCTCCACTTCTGTCCCTAATACTGCCAGTTTGATTTGTGATGAGTGGCAACCTGCTGCTAAAAGCAGCCCTTTGGCATTTCCGTCCCCGGCGCGTGCTAAAAGACCATTCAATAAAGACCAGGCCCCTCATTTGAATGCCCCCTAAAATATATTTATCGATGCCCTATTTTGAGTACCAAGTTTGTTGGATTTGAAAACAAAGATAAACATGCTATGATTTTCATATTATATATCTATAGGAAAACTGCCTTTGTAAAATAGAGATTAATTTTCATTGAACGACGCTTTATTTCATTGAATACCTCCTAAAATATATTTATCGTTGCCCTATTTTGAGTAACATGTTTGTTTGATTTGATTTTTTTGATACAAAAAAGATAAACATGCTATGATTTCTATAATTTGGAAAACTACCTTTGTAAAAATGGAAATTTATTTTCAGTGAACGCTGAATTTCAAGGTATAATTATTTGTTCAAAAGTCCACACTTTCCTGTGTTTGAAAGTTGTTTTACTGGTTAATAATCGAGCACACTGGAGTTTTTCTCGTCTATTTTTGGGGTCATGATATGACCACGTCTGTTAAAGTGGACCATCTTCATCGTGTGTGCTTTCATCTGTGATGCTCCCATTCAGGTATAATGCCCAGCGTGGGTTCCAGTTTGGGCCGAAGCGTGTGAAGCTCTCCCAACATTACTGAACCATCTCTTGTGATGCCTCGAGACAGACAGCCAATGTTGGATTAATGTTGATCCAGCGTCTGCGACGCTGGATCAACATTTATCCAACATTGGATGGATATCGAGTGTTTGCCGGGACGTTTTCTTCATTCTGGACACGTCTGTGGTTTTAGACATGTTGCGAAGAGGGTAGGCAGCAGAGTGGAATGGCCGGGTTAGGGAGAGCGGAGACTCTGGCAGCTCCCATGGTAATGATCGTCTGGCCTCACCAGAGACCCTCCAGTCGTGCTGAGCATACGTCCTCCACATGTGACGGGACCTTTCAAACCACGGCATTTTGTGTTATCACAGCAGTGCTCGCTCTAAAACTAAAAGAAGTTTGATGTTGATCCTTTAAGTGTGCGACTTGACCTTCGTAAATTGTCTGACCTATTGAAAGGTTCATACATAAAGATATACATGTATGTCTACTTTCAGAATTTTAGCATCAGTCTTACTATAGAGGTGCCTAACTTTTTAGGGTGCATATAAATTATATTCATTGTAGATTATTTACCAAATCAATCTAAGTTTTTAAATATTATCTAATATAACTATGCATTTGAGTTCTGTAGTATATTAAGGCCACTTGTTTTTATTTCTGTGTTTTAGATCAGAAAAAATCCAAAATCTAATGAGGGAGGGCGGTAAAAAAACATTTAGGAAAAAAAAACATTCCACCTTTTTTCGGAAAAGTTAATGAGGGCGACCAAATATAAAAAACATTGGACAAATTTCTGGAAAAGTTAATGAGGGCGACGAAATTAAAACAATTTTGACCTATTTTAAATAAAGTTATTGAGAGCGACGAAAAAAACAAGCAAAAAAAGTTTGTTTATTTCCTGAAATGAACTTGGTTTTTTTCGGAATGTTTTTTTATCTACCAAAATTAAATGTTTTTTTTCGAAAATCGGCAACAATTCAATGCGTGCGCCGGGCAGAAAAAAACACATTTTGGTAATGCGCAGCCTAAATCTAATACGCGCGCTGATCTAAAACAGAGAAAAAAACATAGTGGCCTAAAGCTTCGTCAATTGTTTATTCTTTTTTTTCAAATATTGCTTTATACAATATTGTTAGTACAATAAGAGAACAAAGAGGAACTGTGGCTAGAGATCCCTAGGCACAAAATACAGATAAGCCAATTGCACGATCCCATAGAGTCGACACATGACGTAAGCCCAGCCATTAAATAATGACACTTGTGGTACTAGGAATACATATATAGTACGCTCTGTGCTAATAATATCAGATAGTTTACAGGTCATTTGTTACATTATTTGAAAATAGATTTAAATGGTATCTTCATCTGCACCAGTCCAGTCTTAATACACGCAGAGCATAGCTCAAGCCTGGACAACTAGTGTGTACGGGAACTGTATATTAGAGAGGTGTTATCTTAGCACGAATATTTATTAGTGCTTGTGAATGACGTCAGCGGTGACCACTCACAATGCGCGGCACAGATTTTCGAGACAGTCACACCCGGGGTCAGACGATTTGTTCACGTTGCTTACCAATGTGATTGGTCCGAAGATAAATTTGTATCTGGGCAGATGACAGTATAACGTGAGGCCATGGGATTGCGTGCCGCAAATCACATGACAGATTGAAGATGGGTATCTTTGGCAATGTGTGGTATAACAGAGAAAGTTCAGCTTTTCTCTGTTACACAACACAGCGAAGAACATTCACGAACCTCCTATGTTCATGGTCTGACTCTAGTTTCAGGCTAAATTCTATGGCTCTCGTTATATATAATTATATACATGTATATATACATATATTTATATTTTCTTCTCGTGCCACGTGTTTTATTGTCACGTTGACGCTTTTGGCTGTATTTTCTACTTCAGCAAGCGAAAATTGATGTAATGTCCTTTGGCACCGATATAATTTAAAGTATGATTATGGATGATTGGAATTTTGAAAGCACGTGTTATGTCATCGGATGCTCTCATTTCTATCCTTGTGTTTGCATGCAATATGGATTATATTGTTACTGCTAACTCACGTGCTAGTACAGCATAATGATTCACATAGCCACAATAATTAGAGACAATGCTGCCGGCATATGGGGTCAAACAACTATTTGACAAGCATTGTTGACCCACAGGAAAACAGATAACTATGGGGTCGGTTACCAGGCCAGAGCTGATCACCAACTCCATTGTTATAATGATGAAAGCACTGACACATGCGTACCCTAATATACTTATTTTGTGGTGTTTGATAAACAAAAGTATGAAACATATCATATTTTTGTAAGCACATTTTAAGCGGATGTCACAGTGGCAAAGACAAGGTGAGGTGGCATGGATTTCCAAAGAAGAATCCAATCGGCTGAAGTGGTCTACATACTGGTGAAAAGCTATGTTATGTCAGAGTTAATGGTGACAAACAATGATTGATCAGTGCCCGGCAGACACGAGATGCGCAAGAACGGGTCAATGGTGGGCCAACGTCGCAGACGTTGGCCCACCATTGACCCGTTCTTGTGGCGAATTCTGGGTGGTACATCGATGGCGCTCCTCACGATGACCTGAGGGGAGTCCCCTCCATATGCCGAGATGACCTGTCAAAGACCCACTAATGACTCGGGCTACAGAATAGGGTCCTCACAGTGAATGTGACGCATTGCGCCAACATTGGCTCAGTTTTGATTCAGCGGCTTGGACGGTTGCCAGCACTGGGCCAATTTGTGCCTGGAAGCCGAAGAGATCAATATAGCAGCTGCGCAGATCATTGCTTTGAACTTGTAACATCACCCATATTTATCAGCATGCCGCCCTCGGCAGTACTGGTGTCTTGTAAATTGCATGGTAATTGCACGAAAATCCGGCTGCAATGGATCAGCCGGAGATAGGATAGGAAGAAAGATTTCAGGTCATTTTTTTGCGAATTTTGTAGGGTTACAAAAAAAAAATAATGAATACAAATTTAAATAATGAATGAGGAATACTACAGCTGTGTAGAATTTCTTTCTGCTAATTCCGCAATCTCAAAAATAAAGAAGAAAATCCACCAATTACACCATCTGTAATGCTAATTAAACAGAAATGTCCATCCTCTAATCCTGGGGAAATATAGCAGCGAGAAACTAATTTTGTGACCCGACAAAGTTTGCGTATTATTATCAGTTCTTCGTAAAAAAATTTTTTGGTGGGACAGTTTTTTTTTACCTATCGCCATTTCTTATTAACATGAGTGCTATTTATTTTGCACTGGTTAATTATTTACATATTTAGTGCAATCGTCGACAGGCGGGATCTCTAGATCTGCTGTTTTGTTGAACGCGGACACGCATGGACCGCGCGGCGATTGGGGTTCCGCCGGCCGAACAATGACCCAACATTGCAAACACTGGCCCAGCACTGAACCAGCGTTTAGACAATGCATCTTGCTGAGCCAGAATTCCGGCGCCGTTCAGACTGCACCCGTCCCAACAGCTATCATTCACTGGTAATCGGCATATCATTGGATATGATTTGGCCATTTAGGGCGGCTTAATGTGCGGCTTGTCCTGCCACGCATTGTCAGTGCGCCCCTGAATATCAGGGTCTCGATGCGGTACTGTGCACGCAGAAGATCGCCTGCAGGAATCCTGCAGTGGCTTGGCATACATCGCTAAGAACAAGTATGCCATCTGATACCAAGAACAATATGTCTATTTGTATTGCTATGATATTCGGAATGATATGTCCCATGCTGGTTATCAAAACAATTAAGTACTAATTATGTGACAGAACAATATCTCAATTCTCATACATAGGCTACAAAGTCATTTTGTATGTAGAAAAAGATAGATATTGATTGATTTGACAAACAAAGTCATTTTCTTTTAATATGAGTTTCAGCAAAATTTATTGATCATTACTTTACAAACATCTTTTCCAAAGTGACACTTGGTTGGTACATGTGAATATGGTCACTGGAGAATACCAGTTGTTCAACATTAAAAATATTATTACATTTATTACATTATAAACGATGTACAAAGACACAATCAACTATCAAAAATCACACAGTCAACTGATAGCTAAATGACGTACGCTTAACTCTACAACTAACATTATCCTTTTCGTTTACTTTGGGTGTAAATTGCTTTCCTAGTTCGCACCGAAAAATCAACAAAATTGAAGTATTGAAAATGATCAACAAGCAACACTAAAAATGTTGAACATAAGTTAATATTTTCTATTTATTTGAAGCTGTGATTACTAACTCAATTTTCCGTTTCAATGATTGAAAGTATTGATATTTATAAAAATTGACATCACCAAAATCAAATCGCTTGCTGAATTGAGCAAAATATCACACACTGTATAACCCTTAAAGCGCTGAATTAGCGAATTTAAATTATCACCCACTTGAAGTTGTGTCTCGCTACCGCGACCCACAACTTCAAGTGGGTGAAAATTACTCATGTTTGTTTAATGTGAGACTAAACATTTGCCAATCTTGATGTGTAAATACTCATTTCATTCCCCGATGACAGTGATTTAACAGGCTAATAAAACAGATTAAAAACGACTATAGTCGTGCTTAGTGCTGGGTTAAGTGACATCAATCAGCAAGATTTGAAAAGAGTTGACCTCCATTTTGTCAAATCTGAATAATTTTCACTCACTTGAAGTTGTGGATCGCGTCAGCGAGACACAACTTCAAGTGGGTGAAAATTCAAAATGAATACTTTTATTTGCTTTGAAATAGGTATGAAATCATATATATATATATATATACGGGCCTAGCAGGACAAGGGTTGAGGACGATTCAGAGATGGAGGGGTCAATTATAGCTAAAATGATTCTGTTGTTATTATGGGATCGTGTGACCCTGCACACATCTCCGGCAATTACTGAATGATTTCCCCAGCAGTAAACAGAGTGTGATAACTTACTACTGCTCTCAAGAAAACACACTTATAGTGTTACTCTCTTAACCCTTTGAGTGCGGGCGACGCTTTTAAGCGCATTCATACTGTTTTTCCACAACTAAAATTTGACAGAAATTGAACAAATATGCATGTATAAATCTTGAGTAAAGCCCCCATTGTGAAATTTAGCAGGTTTAATTTTTAAGTGAGGAGGTATTTTCCTTTCATTTGAAGTTGGCAATTGCGTGAGCAATGCCAACTTCAAATGAAAGGAAAATGTTAATTAGTAATGAAGCACTTAAAGAGTTAATGATGTTTTGAACAACTCGGCGCTCCTTCTATACTCATAGTCATGTGCATACGTACAAAACTTTCACATATACATTTGATTTTTTGATGTTGTACACATTTTTATCTAACTCTTCTGAGAGAAAGTTAGAGTAAGATCCATCTTAATATAAGATATTTGGTGTATTTTACTTAAACTGAGTAATCGCTGGAGCAATTTTGTGGAAATGACAAGTTCAATATTCCAGAACACACACGGATCAGCGTTTGTTCACATTGCATGCAAGAGTGGTGGTATTCAGGAGACGTCACAATGAATTGTATCGGCATTACTCACTCAACTATCAGACAATAAATAGATTGGGTAACACTGCCGTAATGTAGGACATCGCAATGCCTTTTTCGTGTCGTAACTAGATTAGTCTGGGCTCAGTAGTCTACGGTGTCCAGATACGTCCGCAGTATCTGTAGATAAGGCGGTACCCAGGGGAAGCCGGCACGCGATATACATCGTCCCCTTGGATATGAAAGGGTGTATCTCCCACTTCACCAAGTGGCAGATACACCCTTTCATGTCCGAGGGGACGACAAGTACACGTCATTTCATTCTGTTGGTCTCACCTAAAATAATCGTGAAACAAGGAGAGGGAGGGATATAAATCCAACTCGTAAGAACGGCTGGCGGGATTCAAGCTGGCGGAATGGGATATTTTTATACTTGTACTTTCATCGTTTTCTCATTTATGTAAGCTTACTTATACCAGTAGTGCATACCACAATATTATGAATTTCTGCTTATGCCCAATGTCGTATTAATTTACTTTGAGGTGTAAATTGATTACATCTAAAAATGAACGACGCTGGCCCAACATAAATTTGTCATTGGGCGTAATTGATGTAAATTTGGTTTATCAAAACAATGTGATTGTTATGTTACATTTATTGTGTAGCTTACACTCCTACATTAAATACGTTCTTCAAGTTTCTTTATTCTATACTATGATAGAGAAACGTTACTCCTTTCTCCATTATACAGTACGATAAAGATTCATGACTTTTTTCTAAGAGTGGAACAGACAGACAGACAGACAGACAGATACTTTATTGACAGAAAGGAAAGCATTACAGACTTATTTTGTCATAGAAATGAGAGAGATATATGTACATGTATATACAAGATTGTTAGCTTGTTAAAAAATGATGAGACGATATACATGGTATGACATACATAACTAAAAACATAATAGGTTGCATTGCCATAATAAACACTGGCTATTTCGATAAAACAAATGATAAATTACTCCTTAAAATAAAATGAAAAGGCATTGCGAAGATAACATCGGGGTCTATCATATTGTTTCTCGCACCAAAACGTAATGAGCTGGCAATATAAATGAGACATATTCATTTATGCTATGAATATAAATAGGTTTTAGGGAAACAAAATGTAATTCCATCGATTCTGATTTGCCTTGAGACAATTAGCCCCTCTGCTGCTTTAATATGTAAAGCATGTTCTGTGTGCACCGCTGCCCATCAGTAGAGTGTGAGACTTGTAATCTACTGTTGCGAGTGCTGCTTTGTTCTTGGGCAATTCACTTTGCCACTTGTACGTGATCTGCCTAAAACTAGGGGAGGTCATAGGGAGGGTCCGAAAGGGATCTTTAAACCTCTAGGATTCGATACTTCAAAAACAGGACAAGACTCGGTATAAATAATTCTGTTTTGGTATTGGCATGGGTTTATGCTGTATTGTACCTACAAATATCCATCAATATCTGTCTTTGTACAATCGATGAACAAGATTCGATGTAGCGATATACCGTATCCCCGCGCATAAACGTGCATGCACTTATAAGTGAAAATCGACTGTTTTAGGCAGGGCTACAAAAATATTCTTGTCCATTTATAAGTGCATGCACTTATATTCGAATACTACTAATAAAACGAATAATTATGATTTTAACGAATTTGAAGAAATACAAAATGTATTTTTATGTTAGAATATAAGTTCATGCACTTATTTTCGAAAACTAAGTGCATCTTCAAATATAAGTGCATGCACGTTGATGCGCGGGGATACGGTACCACTATTTGATAACAACTGCATGCTAAAACACATCTGTTATACATCATATCGTCATCTGAGTATCACACTTACACTATTCTATCTGCAACTATTACGCATTGCAGATAGAATAGTGTAATAATCAGGTGATGATATGTTAGCAAAGTGTGCACGGATAACCTATTTTCTGTGTTTACTTCATTAATTTTGAGAACGTTAATTTTGTAAGGTGAGACGTCATTGTTGTGTCAACTGTGTTAAGGCTGGGAAATATTTAACCATTAAGGCGTTGACATACTTATATATACTAGTATACCAAGAAACCATGGTTTTTTGTCAAATTGAAATTATCATAAATATCCTAGTTAGCTCTTTCCGCTTCAATTGAATACCTATGTTATGGGTCTATTGCCATTATAAATATTTTACTCTTTCAGTGCGAGGATCGATTTTAGACGTCAGAATCTGACGTCTATTCAGATAAAGTCGATCCCCGCACTGAAAGGGTTAATGTGCACTTGGAAGAGATTATACAACGATAAATACACATATTTATTTTAGTAATATTTTTAAAACCTCGCTTGTGACTTATTCCTTTTTACATGTAACACACTGGGAGTTACCACAGTCCTGATGTTGATCTGGATCACTCCTGATTCATGGATCTGAGAGACGTCCATGTCCATATAGCGCAGTTGATGACGTGATAGCGTCAGGCTGGTGACAGGTCATGGAATAATTGTCTCTGGAGTACGTGGTTGTTCCAGCGTGACAACAACACACGTTAGCCCAACGTTTTGCTGAATCTTGGGGCAACGTCGCAGACGTTGACACAAGATTCAGCAAAACGTTAGCCTATTATCGGAAAACTTTCAGGCACCTCTCATCTGCCTGTTGGGTAATTGGTGTGGGAGTTAAAGAACAAGTTATGACGGATCCTGAAAATTACCCGTCACCGTCTCTCATTTCGCCTGCTAATTATCCCACGTCTTTCCGAGGTAAAAATACGCCTGGTTTTCTTCAGGCGTTCACCTGAGAAATAACATATACATTGGGTGAATTAACTGGGGAACTGTTGGGTTGAACATTTTCTTTTTGCATTTGACGTTCATTATTTCTCAGTGGTATGAGTCCGCAACGCTTGGGCTTTACAGAAATAATGGTCCAAAGGTGTTCATTTGGAACAGAACAGATGTCACATCGAAGATAAATTGGATGGCATCATGCACAAGTGGGCTAACCCACATTTTGACGATTTTGGGAAAAAATCGCGCAGCAACATAGAGTACAGGATAAAACGAATAAATACAAATTAACACAAAAAGGTAACAACATCAGTGACCAAATGGTCTAACCCTGAATGAGAAACTCGTATATTGATCAAGTTGTTGCTATCAATGACATATATTTTCATTGTTTTTTTAATGTGAGTTAGCTCAATTGTGGATGATGCTATCCAATTATGCCGTGCTTTATCATAGGAGATAACGGTATTATATAAATATTAATATATATTTTATAAACAATGCTATCCCTGTCATTGATAGCTCAACATGGCAAAAGTAGCTGATGAGAATAATCCAAGAATGCGAAATTGTGTGGCATCATAATCAACACACCCCTCACGGCAATAACCCCTAACTTGTCCTGTAGACCTGAGCCGGTGACCATGGGGTCTGTCTGCACACATCTCCCCACCGCGCCAGTCTTTGACAAATCTTGGTCAATACGTGGTGGAGATACATTTAGATGACCTAAATGACATCATTGGAAGTGGGTGTGACCAGACTGGATGGAGGTGTGCTGTTTTTCTCAATCAGCCCATCGCCGGTTCAATGATGGGCCAACGTCTCCGACGTTGGACCAGCATTGAACCGACAATGGTCGTCTGCACAACCAGAGGAGCGGACAAGATAAACTGAGCCGCTTCGCGCGCTGTCCCCTGGGGCCCAGTTTGACCCCTGCCCCGGCAAATTGGCATTGGCAAATTTTGCGCGTTATCCAGTGTGGCCGGGTCCGATCTGGCGCTATGGCGATCCGCGCGCCGCCGGGACTCGCGGGCGGTCAGTCAGCCTCCGGCGGCGACGTGGCGACGTTTTGACAGATGCCCCGCAATGTCCATTTTTCTTTTCTCTCCACTTCTCGGATCACCACCAACACCATTCCCAGCATTGATTAGTCATTTTGCGGCGACCCTCTCAGCACAGATTCAGCTAATTTAATTCGAATATATTTACTCCTCTTGTGTTGTTACCAGGGGGGATAACCTATGAAAATGTAAGCTACGGCGACCCAAAAGCTCAAATTGTTGACCATTTCATACTAGCAAAGTTAGTGTGTAAAGATTTGTCATCATTTAGATTTAGATGAAACAATTAGGACCATATTATATGCAGATGATCCTTAGTTCTGGTAAAGCATAATCAAGGGGACCTACTTTTTAAAAGTTCTAGGTCTTTTTTGCCACATTTACCACCAAGTGCAGCAACCATAAGCTCATATGACTAGACCTATACATGTATATATGTCAATATTTCCTCAAAACGTCACTTCCTCAAAAGCCTGAGAAGCTTTCAAATTCGGGAGTTTAACCCTTTCAGTGCGGGGACCGTGTTTATACGTCAGAATCTGACGTCTGGAGACGTCAGATTCTGAAGTATAAAGACGGTCCCCGCACTTAAATACTTGCAATATTTCTAACGGCCTTAGACCCTTAACATAGGTATACAAATGAAGCGGAAAGAAGCTAACTAAGACATTGATGATGATTTTAAATTGAAAAAACCTCTCTGATTTACATGGTTTATGCAGAAATATTTCAGCGTTAAAAGGGTTAAAGTATCCTGTTGTGACTGAATGTGTAGGAAAACTAGAATTCTAAAGCTCTGGACCTCAGAAGTCCCTGGTCTTTTGAGACTTGTTGTGCTGCGGGGGATTTGCGCGGTGCCTGCCGGTATAACGTTATCTAGCATCGATCTGGATTTAGCCGGACACCGGCGGATGAAACATTGTCCACAAGGGCAGGGAGGGCCTCATTAGTGTGGTAGGCATGTCCAGAGGCCGGAGCCGGAATGCCAAATCCCGGATCTACAAATACCCTTCCCTGTACCCACCCAAACCAGCCAGCCATGACAGACTGGGGAGGGTGGCGAATTTTTCCGAAAAGAACTGCATAATAGGCCTACTATGCCATTGATGTTGATGGTACGAATATATTGCTGACTATTATTATTATATATATACCAACAATAATTCACCCTATGTAGGATAAATATTAAACCGGTGTCGTAGACGGTGGCCCAACATTCATCGTACATTGGGTCAAGGATTTATGTTTGGATGACTTGTATCTCATCTTGCATTATTACCTGATTGCATACCAATGTAAATTATGTGCTTTGATTTGTTAACCTTTTAACCGCCGGTCCCGATTATATTCGTGTTTTCATTTTTTATTAGCACATTAAACCACATTTTAAACATCTTGGATAAAACGTGGCATCAATCGGCAAGATTTGAATATAAATAACCTCTATTTTGTCAAATCTGAATAATTTTCACTAACTTGAATTTGTGGATCGCGTCAGCAATCACAACCTAAAGTGGGTGAAAATTCCAGGTAAATAATTTGGCGGCTAAAGGGTTGAATGCCGTGCCAATTGATATAAATTATACTATTAAGAGTCTATTTTGTCCACAAACCTGATTATACACGTGTCGATATGCATCAATCCCGATTGGACATGATCATCTTGGCTCGTGGTTGTACATGAAGTGTTCCAAACTCTTCAAAGACCTCAGTGTGCATGTGTTTTCTGTGCACTATAAAAGAAGTAGGACAAATATAATCTTATCTTATCCTGAAACCACTACAATTGCGTGAAACACATTCATTCAGTAACTGACTCACTGTCTTACATAATTACGGTAGACGGTACAATATGGGCCCCGTTGTACCGGGTACCATACTATTAGGCCTATGTATTCCACACCACGTCATTATTACAATATCAATTTATGAAACAAATAATGTAATCTTAGCTTCATAATTTTAAACTTACTTGCTCACACATGTTTTTATATATGCTCTGAGAAGTTAGCCAGAATTGTTTTAATTCTGGACACAATAATGGAGTACCACATTCTATATTTGGAGTAATATGACTTTCCTAGCAATCACGATAAAATAAATAGCACAATCAAATATCAAATATAGCACATTAAATATAGCATTTTACAAAGCCCACTAATGGGTAGCCTTGTGAGTCTATTTACAGAACCCTCGCAGCATCACTGAATATAGATGATAGGTTAATAGCTAGCACACGTGTTACTGAGCTGGCTGACTAGAAAGTAGATAATAAACTTCTTACCGCTGCTCTTTTTTACATCTTCAATTTGCGTCACAGTTATATGGAGTGTGGCTGTAAATGAGACAGGATGCTGAGGGGAGGGGTGGGGAGGGATTAAGGAGATGAGATGAGAGGTTTATTTTCGGCCGTAATGTCCTACTACAAAGACATACATGTTGCTGCTGGCTGCCTGGTTATGATTGCCTATGTTAAATAACTATCCAAGCGGGTGTCTATTTTTGGCAAATTGTGAACTGAACACTATTCTGATTATTCACTACGGAAACGGCACCAGGCTTTGTGGCTGTATCACCACATTTTCCTTATTAACCTTTCGTAAATCCCCAACAAATTAACGAGAAATGTGAATTGTTATTGCAATCCCCAAGCAATTCTCATGTTCCAAATTCTTCAATTTTACAAAAATAAGCCCCAGATTTAACTACATCAAACAAAAACTTGAAACATACTATTTATGATGATCGCATTACGTCATTTAATTATAATGTGGACGATGTTTTCAGTGAAATTCGATCCTCTCAAAAAACCCGAAATAATGATAGACGCACAATTTCCCAATCGTTGAGTCGAATATAAAATAGATGTAGTGGGTTGAATGATGACTACTGTACGAACCTACATGTAGTTTTCTTACACGACCAATCCCTCCCAAACTTGGCTGAGCCTCATTGGAGGGCATGATTTAATACCAAAGCAAGTGATATCACCTTTATATCAATGGAAAACACATCAAGGTATGAGGTGCAGACAAGCTCTGGTTATAATCTTGGATGTAGTCACACCCCACACTCCCCAGCCACTCACGGGATGGCATGGGTAGGGAGACGCAGTGATATCTTCATGAATCGTGGATCGTCTCAGACAGCTTGTAATCTATGTCTCAGGGCCGGTTTAATACTGGGCCAGCGTCTGCGACGCTGGCCCAGCATTAATCCAGCCCTGAGACAAGGTGTCGCATCGGCAGTCAAGTCACAGACAATCGCGGTAAAAGGTTGCTGTACGGCACGCAATGTGATTTTGCTGAGTGATTGCCGCGTGGGCAGCACTTCTTGCAGGCAGTTCTTCTGGCAGGACGACCAGAGAAGAAGAGATTAGGGAGACACCCGAGATCAAATTTACTCGGCGTCGCTCGCTACATTCCTGTTGTTGCGACCTGGACTCCGGTCCCCGTCTCCAAAGGCCCAGCTCTGGCTCAGTGTTGGGCCACGTTGGCCCAACACTGAGCCAGAGCTGGGCCTTTGGCTGTGATTTTTTTGTATGTCCTCACACCGTTCCTCGTTTTGTACTCCGCTCCGTTTTCTACACAAACACTTTTTTGTGGCCGGGCATTAAATACGGACGGCCGGGATCTAGAGGGGTTTGGCAATTTGTCCATGACCGAGGAGTTTTTAGCGAGGTGGCCCAGGAGCCGACCTGAAATGGAACACAGTACAATGGCTTTCAGATCTATCTGATGGCTGGAGAGAAAAAAGTACCAACTATTATTATATTTTGACTGTAGCTCTAGCTTTTAAAACAACTGTGGTCGTGAATATTGTGGATCTAGTTTCTAGTGTATGATACCTTTCCAGGAAAGGTGGGAGCAAACTCAGAATGAGAATGATCAGGTATAAGTTTGCGAATTAAACAAATATTAATTTGAATTTTTTTTAACTTGATGGGTAGCCTGCCATATATAAAATATATTCTTTTTTCCCTTGCGATAGGCAATGTTTTCGCATCGCATCATCTTTGTCACCAATGTCACCAATGCCACTTTCTAGGTGTAGATTATTATCTGTAAAATATCACAATTTAAAATAAATTCATAGCTGCAGCTGTCAGTATCTGCTGCGGTTTAATGTTGGCGCCAACCTCACCGACGTAGGTCCAATCCGCTACTGATGATGTCATTCCGTCACCATTCTGTAATGCGTTCTCTAAAGATTCGATTGCTTCAAATTGTCAGTAGGAATTAACCCTTTAAGCATTAGTCGTTTTTAATCCATTTTATTAGCAGATTACATCACTTTAATTTGGAATGAAATGTGTGTTTAAACATCAAATTTTTGGTCTCAAATTAAACGCGAGTACATTTTCAGCCACTTGACGTTGTGGGTCGTGGTAGCGAGACACAACTTCAAGTGCGTGAGAATGTAAATAAGATAACGTAGAGCTTCAAGGGTTACTGGATTTCCCCGATAGGCAATCAAGAGTCATCGAACTCTTGGTAACAGTATCCACCACGTGGTAATCAATCCACATACAGGTGAGAGATATTGATGGATTTGAATGTTGGGATGATAAATACTCGCCATCATTTATTGTTTAAATGTAGTTACATTTTAATTAACTATCCGGCAATACCTTCTTTGTCATACTCTAGTCGATGAGGAATTAGTGGTTATTTATATATCTTATGTTTTATCAGCCTCTACGTATGAGGAATTAGTGGTTATTTATAGATTTTATGTTTTATCAGCCTCTACGTATGAGGAGTTTATGGTTATTTATAGATTGTGTTTTATCAGTCTCTAGGTATGAGGAATTGGTTGTTATTTATAGATTTCATGTTTTATCAGCCTTTACGTATTTCAATTGTGAGGGTTGACCATTATTTTCCAAATTAAGGACCCCCTTGTTGACTTGACCACGTCGTTCGGGTCACACGGATCTGTCATCGGGAGTGGTCACCGTATAATCAAGTGGTCATCGAGTGGTCACCGGGAGCGGTCATCTCTAGCTGGCGCCAGTCAGCATGCAATCACATGCTAACCCTCATCCTACTATGGTAATTTACTTAAATTTTCAACCACTTGAGGTTGTGTCTCGCTACCGCGATCCACAACCTCAAGTGGTTGAAAATTACTCATATTTGTTTAATTTGAGACCAAATATTTACAAATATTTATGTTAAAATAATCATTTCATTCCCAATAATAGTGGTTTAATTGGTTAATAAAATGGATTAATAACGACTATTGTCGTGATCAGCAGGCAAAGGGTTAACAGAATGTACACAGCGGCCGGGATGTGAGTGTTAAGTCCTGAAAGTCCTCATTAATAATGACCAGCGGGTGCGAGTCAACACACCATAGTACTCTTGTTTCACTTTATATCCACAATGTGTACTAAGAACCTTGATCATTCTCTCCCCAACAAATAACAGCTCAGGATCAAAGCGAACTGGTTGTTATTCTCCATTATTCTCTGATCTAATTCTGAGTTTTAATTTCGAGATTAAACAGAAAAAAACACGTTATTTATTATAATAAACCCGCATTATTTCGTCCACATTTTCAAATAACAGTTTTTTTATTAGGTTTAACTAATAAATACAGCCATAACGTAATATAACGTGATCATGCTCCGTCCATTTGGACGAGTTTTGTGCGTGTATTACGGCAACGGTTAAATTTATAATAAACAAGGAAAAAGTGAAGGAATCTGTGCATATGAATTTGCAGTGATACATCATGTTTTTTTCATAACAATTCGCTTTATTACTCCAGCGCTTCTAAATGCGTGACGTGTGAATAATTCATCTAGTTTGAAAGGCTCCTGTTGGCTGAGACAGCCCCCTGTCTGGTTAGCTCGACCGCAGACCGTGCAATTCCTGCCCGCAGGCGTCCGGCTGCTAAAGACGACAAATGAAGTTGCATCAGCGGGTGTTGAGGTTGATAGAATTTCTTAATTCACCGTTGCTGATCAGTCAATCCGGGACAAATCAGCCGGATCTGTGTGTGCGGAGACGATCCAGAGAGGAGGCTGGACCTCTTCTGCAAGGCCGGCTCAATGGCGGGCCAACGGCGGAGCCGTTGGGCCGGCATTGAGCCAGCCTTGCAGAAGCAGGAGAGGAGCTTCTCTCGTTGATGCCATGCGAGGAGCTGTCGGCCTCTAATCTGCATTAGCAATTGGACTCATTGCTGGCAATCCGTTCCATTGCTCCTGCAGCTGATGAAGACGAAGTGTACGGGGCAGGTGCGCGGTCAGCCTGTAAGTGGTCAGTCTGCCCTACCCAGTGCTGGCTCAATGCTGGGCTGACGCCGCAAATGCTGGCCTGGCACTGGACCGACACTGGAAGAACGTCTCATGTCTTCTCCACCCTGCTCTATTGCCAATTACCCCGTCGTGGCCGGTATGCGGCAAGCCACTTTGGAACTGCGCAGACCTCCTGTAAATGAATAATAAACCCATGTTCATCTGATGAAGTACGTGGTGTATATTGGAGCGAGATGACAAAAATTACCATTTAGACAGCTTATGTACTTAGCTGATGAGACGTGAGTGACAACTAAGGTGTTAGCGGTTTCAAGTTTATAAAGTATCTAGACGGCGCTTGTCATGCGTTTGTCGTGATATTTTAAAAATACGAAATAAAATAAGAAAATTTTGGTTTGAACATTCTGTGATGGTATGATGAAAGTGTTGTGGGAACTGATAATTTATCATACTAGTAGCTAGTTATAACATATTAGTACATCTGCACTAGTAAAATCATTCTGCTGATGTAAAGTGATGTAATTAGAGCTAAATACTGATAAGAATATAATATGAATGAACGATTGAATGAACGAATGAAAATACAGGCTTATAAGGAGGCATTTGATTAAAATACATGTAAAGCGACAATAATAACACTAACTTTGAAAGCTCGTTATGAGGTTTTAAAACAAAACAGGTTGCAGGACACCCTTAGTACATGTAGATAACGCCTCTGCCACGACCCGTGGATGAACCCGTTTTAAGAGCAGGACCCGCTTTAGTACTGTCGTGAATGCAAACGGAAACGCCATTTGGACAGTTGTAACCTTGTTATTGCAGTCATTCACAGAATCCATTAGCACACTGTATGGTCCTATAATATCGCTCACAGCACAATATTACTATAACTATTGAACTTTTCTGCACGAAAATCGTACTCGATAATCGACACGGACTTTTTAGGGTCTCAGTATGAAATTCGAAAAGCGAATTTGTATTCACAATGAAATATTTTCTCAAGCATATTAAAAATGGCAATATTTGCCTCCATGTACGCGGTGTGTGAAATTATATCCATTACGTCAACTTGACAGTAATAATGCAAAATTTGACATCTTGCAGGTATTCAGCTCGGCGAACACAGCAGACATGATACGTCGACCCAATGTTGAACTAATGTTGGCCCACCGTCTGCGACGTTGGGCCAACATTAGTTCAACATTGGGTCATTTCTTATGTTTGCTGGAAAGTCAACCGACAAAGATACAACTGACGTCGACGCTCTGGAATCGCCAACACTAAAAATGCAAACTGTTTCACTCTGGGGCGGATTGCATTTTGAGTTTTCTATTTTTGGTTTGGCACTTGCCGTGCTGATCCGTGGATGCTCCCAGAGATAGAGGATATCCTGAAGGTGCCGGAGAAGTCAGGATATGACGCGGGTGGTCCAGTGTTGACGCTCCCTGAAGAGCTGACAGCCAGCAGATCATGTTAACACACAGATCCGCTGCCCCCATCAACCTGACCTAGATCTGATTTTCCTCAGATATAGGTCAGGTTAATGGAGTGTATCTATTGTGGGGCAGTCACAATTGTTTACTCGGAAACTGATGTGGGACAGTAAATTCATGAAGTTATTTAGTAACACCATGGCCTACATACCCTCGATTACCTTAGATGTTAAACGTACTCGATGTTTATACGAAAATGTGGGCCAGTGGTTCATCAGAAATAATGGAGTATGAATTGTATTTGAGTTTCACCAGCAAACAATCACGGACTTTGAAAGCTCGTGTCTGTTCAGAATTAGAGTCATATGTGGAGTATTATTACTTCGTGTTCCTGTTTGGAACAAGATAGTTTCAGAATTCAGAGCACACTGTGATGTTCTACTCGACCCAATGTTGTTTTAACCCTTTAACCGCCAAATTATTCAATTTAAATTTTCACCCACTTGGAGTTGTGTCTCGCTGACGCGATCCACAACTTCAAGTGAGTGAAAATTATTCAGATTTGACAAAATGGAGGTCTACTCTTTTCAAATCTTGCTGGTTGATCTCACATTTTACCTTTAACATATTTAAACAGTGGTACTTGATGTGCTAATAAAAAATGAAAACCCGAATATATGCGGCACCAGCGGTTAAAGGGTTGAAGCTTAGACCAGCATCTAGTCACTCGGGCGAAACAATGTTTCAGGACGCGAGGCGAAGAGCGCTCTATTGTTTTTCTAGTATTACGTCTATTATGCCACATTGTACAGCCTGACAATATGGTAGCATTGTTCTCAGTGATGCTGTGTAAAGTGTCGGTGTGCTCATTGTGTTGCTCTGTTGTCAGTCAGTGTACTGTAATCAAAACACAATATAATAGGCACACATGACATTCAGAACAGGATTAATATGAACCGTGCTCATTGAGATATAAAAAGTTGCAAGGAGATGCCCGGGTGCCCAGGGCTCCCAAATTTACTGCAGGGCTCTCCATTAGCTGCATGACTGTGCCCTTGTCGCTCGCTAGATTTTGGTCCACAGAATGTCCCGTAAAAAATGCCCCTTATTTCTGGCACACAAATGAAATGATGGGCGCTGTAGATTGTCTGGGTGGGTGCCCTGCTGGCTCTCACTTCAAATCTTCCAAAATCAAGCATTGAATAATCCTTGGATTATATTACTGTCCTTATATTGCTCACAAATCATGAACAACATATTTATACATGAACTTCTTAATTTAAAGAGAACAGCTGCTATTGATGCATGTATGGTCATCGTAAATAGTTTAGTGAGCTTCTTGCAAAAAAATAGACAAGCAATTATGTTACATTTTGCAGCACCCTGTTTATGGCTACCAGCTATATTTATACTCAGACACACGTGCTTCCACTTGTCTATCCTGTGCAGTGACAAGACTTTTTTGTGAATTTCCAGCACTCTCACATCATTTCTCTGAAGCTTGTGATGACATTCGAGGGCGCTTTTTTTTCTTTGTTGATTTAGATGTTTATCAACATCCCCCAAAAGGTAGTTGGTTCAATTTCGGCCCAAAGTCGGTACAGTTTTACTCAGAATTGAGTTACATTGCTGAAGACTAGAATTAATAATTGGGATCTAACCATTTTTTCTGGTGTGTAGAATTTTGTATCTATCGTGAACTGATACTTGCCTTCTGGATCCTTAAATTTTTTTGTCACGACGTACTGGACAATAGTGCACCATATCCACTTAACTCTTGGTGTACTGCCCTATCAACGAGAGTTGACATAATGCCAAAAAGTATAGACTATAATATTTACAATATTAAATCTGCAGTTAAACACCTAATAATATGAAAATGCAAATTAAAATCGATTTGTTTGCAGTCATCTCCTATATATAAGCTACTAAATTTGGCACACTTAAGAGCTTAAAATTTATAACTGGGCATTTATGACTTGGCGTAATCCCTAACTACATGTAGTTCACGCTCAGAAAATGCTCTTTTTCCAAATGCTTATCATGTTTATCGTACCACTGAAAATACTCATTTTATTTTTGGTCATTTATTTGTGTTAGTGTTGACGCTGATTCTCATACTTTGCTCGTTTCTGTATGGGGTATATATGTCGAACCTACTCTCTAAAATTCATCACTGAAAAACTTAAACAGATGAAATAACAATATTTACTGTGAAGCTGTAGAGATTCTAAGCTCTAAACATACTTTTATCAATTACTTGGCGTGGTTGTATTTCCATAATGGTAGCCTAATATGAAATATATGTTCCGGAACCTCAAAACTATTTAGAGCCTATATACCACTCAAATTAAATTTACCGCATGTTCTGCACTTTGGTTGATGGCAATATGCCTACTTTTTTTACAGACTTATGAAATTTAGGCAGCTATGATCATGTAATGATCTATCACCTCATGATGAATTGTAAAGCTGTGAGGATTTTGAGCTTGGAGCCACGTTTGTATCAGAATTCCCTAATCTACAGATCCAGAGATTGAGGTACTCACAAATTCGTCACCCTAACGCTTGGACAGCTTTATACAACGCTGTGCCAGCATTGGGCTGACGTATATTGTCAGTGATCCCGGATCGCGTGTAGAAGGACGTCTCGTATTGCTGACGGACCACTGACCGTCACAACCCATTACCGACACACCCTGTACCCCCAGTGTCCGCGACGTCCGCAAATCTGATTTGGGACACGCCAAAAAATCCCGCAATAGAAACTGTCCCAGTCCTAGAATGATTGGTCTGCAATGACGATTAACCCTACAGTAGATAGGCAGATGAGCTGAATTTGTATTCATGACATATAAAGTGCTGCCTCAGTGGGGAGAAAACGTTATTTGGAAATTTGATTTGAACATTTGAGTTGGATTTCAGCTTTACTACTATTAATGGATTGCAATCAAATTTATAGTAAAATTTAAGAAATTGTCGTATTCAGAGGGTTAACCATTTTAGAACAGCAGGGGTTGGCCTTTATTTCTTTGCGCAGTTGATCTGGATGGAGTTTTGGAGCCGCCAAAGCGGATCAGGTTCCTGGTGCAGAGAAAGCATTTGTGTGATCCATTAGCGTCAGAGCTCGGACAATTACACAGGGCGCGTGGCACGCCGACAACACGGACGGGAGATCGGGTCCGCGTGAGAGGCAAAGTGTGAATTTAAAATATCAGGTTGACTCCGGGTGACCTTGGGGGGTCCTCCTTTTCTTCGCCGAGATCCTTTGAACAGCGGCCAATCTCACCCATCAAGTTGCGATTGGAAAATTGCATGCCGCCCGCTCCTTGCAGGATTTGTTCTTGCCCTGCAAGCGTAAGACGCTGTGTGAACGGTGGGCCGGCGTCGACCCGCCCGCCCACCGTTCAGACAGCATCTTGGGCTGCTGGTCTGGCACTTTTGAGTGGAGGCTTGTGGAGTTGCTTGTTTCAAACCAGACATTCGACGCCCCATCTGAAATTGCTCGTTCTGGTGGACTGAGGAACAGGAGAAATGGTGAATAGTGTCAGGTCTCCCTTTAGTTTTGTAAAAATACACCGACCAGATAGATCGATTTTAATTTAATTTCACCAGATGACTTCTATATACTCGGTACGTAATTCATCATGATATTAAAAATCGAATGTTCTCAGTTAGATGTTATTTTGGTTTCATTTTCATGTATATTTTACATTCATAACTATAAGCAATGGTCATCTGAGCATAATCATAATGCGTATCATGGGAATATCTTATTGTACAATGTAGTATTGAAAAATAAATTCTTCGTCTGAAATACACTGCAAGTATTTCTTGCTTTAACTATCTCAAGAGGTTATTCTGGCCTATTTTAATTATTGTATGTAACAACTTGCCTGAATGTTTATTTTCAGTTTCCATTTCTTACTGTACTGCCATGCACAGACATTCGACGCAGTGTAAATGAAGATAATGTTTTATGGCATCCATGTTAAAATGATGCAGTGGTCTTTATAACATACCGTGGATAGATCACATTATATTGTTCACAAAGTCATCATCAAGATAAAAAATAGACATAATTAAAAAATAACTCTTAGACTGACACTACGAGCCATAATAAATATTTGAACATAATGATTACATACTAGTCTGCATGTAATATGTTTTGTTTTATCGTGATATATGATCGCAATGTCATTTATAATCTGGCTTTTGATTAACTTTTTAGCTCAGGTTGACGTCACTGTTCACCTCGATTTGTCAACCCTTAAAGCGCGGAAATATATGTATATAAACCATGGAGACCAAAGGGTTTCTTTCATTCTGAAATCATCATAAATGTCTTGGTTAAAAACATCGATGTTGGTTTAATGTTGGGCCAACGTCGCAGACATCTCGTTTTTTCTCGGTGATATGTGAAAGCAACGTTGTGTACCCAAAAAATAACGATAGTTTTAGCTTAAAAAATCCGCATTCAGGTAATCCTGAAAACAGTGCCGCCTTTAATAAATTACTATGTAGTCTACCTAACATAGAAGGTAGCCCAACATTGGCCTGATAATATTGAGCTAATTTAGAGTAGTGGATCCTGCTTGTTTGCAATACTAACATTGGGATAGCGCTCAGTAGGTCATTAGACGTCCACATTAACCTATTAACGTCTGTATCCCTAATACACATCATACACGCTTCACGACTGTTATGTTCTCGCCAACCAGCAGCAGCTGACATTTTGACTCTGATTTGTTACATGTTTGAAGTGTACTTATTTATCAATGAGGATGTTCTACTTACTGCAATTTTAGAATATATTTTCACATATTTCAAATGTGACCACCAGCAATAAAGTCAATGAAACTGAAAACAAAATGACTCCTAGATACTTTGTCCTAATCGAGTTTTTCGTACCACCTCACTGCCTATGGAGGTGCTTAAAATCCAAGACGCATAGGCATACTATTTTTTTTTTGTGATATGCCGTGTGCGGGGAAATAATTCTAAGAAAATTGTTGGAAAAGAAGCTCATCGCTAAATATCACATGCTAAAATTATCCACCCTTGATTGCGAAGGGTGTGCAGATTTCATTTGAAAGAAAAACAAGTAGAAAAAAGAGGCCTGATTAGAACGTTTTTTTCTTCTTTGGTGGACGATAATACAGGTTTGGCACGTAAACCGTATATCAGGAATCCACGAAGCTTACCAGAAATCCCTTTGAGGTATTACACGCCCATAAATCAACTCCGCGAGTGAAACTACTGCCTCCCAAATATAGGACGTTTCTCCAACATTGGTTCAGTGGCGGGTCAACGTCTGCGACGTTGGCCTGCCCCTGAATCAACGATGGATCATGTTCATCGGAAAGGGTTTATCTGGGTTTTTTCCTTTAATAGAACGGCTGATTTATCGTTTGGGTTACCCTCGGTGCATTCTATTAAGAACTGTGAATGAATTGGGATAATTTTCACATTAGTGACTTGGTCACTGACACTCTGGTCGACGTCGGACACGTGATCCTGTCATTTAGTTAAGAAATAGATGTGAAGTGTGACTTCAATTGACATATAAATGCTGGCACCCTATGACGTGAATTGTATAGGCCTGTATTTTCTAGTTGTTAAGAACGGAAGCTGTCTCAATTTGGAAAGGAGACTGATTGTCGACATAATAACTTGGTTTGACAGATCAGTGGAAAGGTTTTGCATAGTCTATGGGCCTACGACAACCCTCTTAGCAAAATATATAAAAAAAACTATTAACCCTCAAAGCAAAATCTCCTATTTTTCATATTTTTTATCAGTATAGGCCTCCTACTTGTTTTCTTGGACAAGCTAGACAATCCCATTAAAAACAATGTATAATTCTTGTCTTCTTTTTTATGCGTGATACTAAAAACGTTCTATCCCAAATTGCATCGTGTGTTCTTTCTATATGGAGGTAAATAAGTTAAAACCTGACTTTGCATTGAGCAGGTTAAACCATGTAGAAAAGAGAAAGTGTTGACAACAAGCTGTTATCTCGTGGACAGATCAGACATGTTATATCCCGCCTGGTACACATTCCAGCTCGATCCCGACAAAATCCGGACGTGGGTACAACGGTGGTCCGACGTCTGACGACGTCGGACCACCGTTGTACCCACGTCGTCCTTTTTCTGGGCTACCAATTTGATGCCGACGGGACCCCGTGGCTGATGGTAGCTCTATCACACAGGTACAGGCAGGACTGGGGACAATTTGTTAGGTCTAATCTGGCACGAGGGAGCGGACCCATTCTTGCCCGGCGCTTGATCCATGGCGGAGACATTGCTGTGCTGGCTATTGCCAGACTGCAGTTGTTGCCGGTGATGAAGATGCAGCCATTTTCACACGGGCGCAAAATATAGCGAGTCCACATATAGCTGTAGAAAAATAGATCAGGGAACTGTTTCCACTGAGTTCGCAATGCCCTTATTTTAGCAAACCCCATCTCGAGAATGTTAGACTTGATGTAAAATACCAATACAATACACAAAGAGAACAAAAATTTGTTGAGTACTCTCGTATCATTAATGTTACATTAAATCATCAGTGAGTGGGTAAGGTTTTTAAATTCGTAAAATATGTAATACCCACACAGACAAAATGTCCTTATTTACAGTAGATTGGTTGGCCGTCCCAATCCGTGCAGGCGCTACGCTCTGCTATCCCCGAAGAATTACATCAAAAGACCACATGGACGAGGCCTGAATACAAGCCGCCGTTGGATAGCAACACTAATTATTGCCCGTATTGTGAGAGCGTTTGGGACGTTACTGTACTAAACAGTTTAGACAGTCCGTTCACAGGAAGATTTTGCTGTCCCCTAACCACCTTACAATCTTGCCGTTAATGTATTAAAACTATATAATGAAATTTTGTGTCGTTTTACCATACAGCATAGGCCTGTACTAATGGGGTAGAGACAGGTTCCACGTGTAATTTCACTTTCTATATGGAAAGCAGACAGAAGTCCGAAGCGGGAATACATATCTCCATGTATTATTTAGACGGCATTCATAATGCACAAAACATATGCGATACTACATGTACAGTAGACAAATAACTAGTTTTTAGGCTATAATTATATTATGCGAGCAACAATGATGTGGTTATGTTTTACTGAATGGTTCCAATCTAATAAAATAATACATTATTGTAATGCCAATCCTAATTTATTTTCTCTGTTTTGTTTCAAAACCCAGTTTTTAGATAATTAGGAGATATATTTCACTGTAACAAATTTAATTACATGCGGATTCATGTTATTCCGACAGTATAAATATATTTTGTTAGCTAAATAATGCTGCCATGCGAAGGTGAAATTATTTGAAAAATAGTACTGCTATTTGCCTTTGCTAGGAAGAAATAGAGGAAAGTGAAAAGAGCAAATAGGCAATTTTTGTTTCGCCATAATGATATGGGTATTATGTTGTGTTTCAGGCCGTGTCGCTGAATCAATGGTTACTTAGTGTTGCGACGCTGGGACAACATTAAGTAAACATTGATTCAACGACACGTATTTCGAATCACAAAAAATATACGTGTTTTTTGTTAAAGCGTTGCTGATGGTAATATTAGGAAAAATGCCAGGGTGAATTTTTTTGTCATTTGCGTTATTACCAATTTCAGTTGATGGTTTATTCAGAATAGCTGATGAAAAATGTGCTGTGTCCCTAGAATCACCAGGAAATCATTTATTACCAGCTCCACGAAAGTGTATTGAAACAATTTCTGCTGATGGTTTATTGTTTGGTATCAAGTAAAGAAATGAGGTGTCACCATTCCAGTCCGGCATAATTTGTCTTGTGTGGGTGATTGCTTTGTGCGAGCCTTCTCCATTGCATAATTCAGGCACGCGCACCTCATTTAGTGAGATGGCCGGAGTGTGTTATTATCTGAAGCATGTCCATCTTCCAGCTGGGTGGGGTCCTCACGCAATCCCTCTCACTGTCCGGCGAGGACAAGACGCGGGATCCATGCTGGGCCAACGTCTTACGACGTTGACCCAGCATTGATCCGGCGTCTTGGGAGGATAGAGTCCCCGTCCCCAGACAGTGATCCAGACTGATTCAATAGACCGAGCCGGACTTAGTCCCAAATTTGGAATGAATCCACAGAATTTGCCTGGTTACTCTGCCTAATTTGGGATATCTCCCCGCTTTCTTGGCCAATATAGAGTCTCATTTGGCGGCTGAGGAGTGTCTGAGCATGTAGACTTCGGTGGACGACTCCATATACACCCAATTTTTGCGCCATGTTGGGTCTACATACACTTGCGCTGGCCCAATTCAGATGTATTCATTCGCTGGGCAGCATCAGACATTCAGGGTCATCGTTTGACGGTATGGGATGCTGTGGCCGACCCTCACACGAGTGTTGTATTGCTACAACACTGAATAGAACCTACGAGACACCTTTTGTCTCGTGCCTGTTGAAAATTTTGCTATTGCTGCTGTAGTTGTTTTCCCTGTTGGTGTTTCCGTTGAAATGAAATGAATGGGGTTTTAGGCCATCTTTTGTGCACACATAGGCTAAACTGGGCCAGGAGAACCTCCTGAGGATGGTGAGATCAATGAGATGACACTGCCCTCTAGACACAGAATTCGAAACTCGAGCCCTGGCGGTCTGAGGCCGAGCACGCTACGTTTCGGTCACGGATGCTTCCCATAGTGTTGCATCGGTTTTTCTGTGGAATCTGCTGATGTCAATGTGTCTTGTGACGATTAATTTCCCCTTGATCATGCTACCTGGTTACTATTGTAAGCCTTGTGTTATTTCTGTTGTGACTGTTGACGTTTCTGGGCCTGTTGTTGTTATGATATAGTTGTTGTTATTTATGTTGTAACTGTTGACGTTTCTGTGCCTGTTGTTATGATATAGTTGTTGTTATTTATGGCGTAAGTGCTGATATGTCTGTGCCTGTTGTTGTTATGATATAGTTGTTGTTATTTATGGTGTAACTGCTGTTGTGCCTGTTGTTGTTATGATATAGTTGTTGTTTTTATTTTGTAAGTGCTGATGTTTCTGTGCCTGTTGTTGTTATGATATAGTTGTTATTTATGTTGTAACTGTTGACGTTTCTGTGCCTGTTGTTATGATATAGTTGTTGTTATTTATGGCGTAAGTGCTGATATGTCTGTGCCTGTTGTTGTTATGATATAGTTGTTGTTATTTCTGTTGTAACTGCTGATGTTTCTGGGCCTGTTGTTGTTATGATATAGTTGTTGTTATTTCTGTTGTAACTGCTGATGTTTCTGGGCCTGTTGTTGTTATGATATAGTTGTTATTTCTGTTGTAACTGCTGATGTTTCTGTGCCTGTTGTTGTTATGATATAGTTGTTGTTATTTATGTTGTAACTGCTGATGTTTCTGTGCCTGTTGTTGTTATGATATAGTTGTTGTTATTTATGTTGTAACTGCTGATGTTTCTGGGCCTGTTGCTGGTCTATCCTGTAGGACAAACCCCCGACCTGCTGCATTGGTCACTTTCTCCTTTCTCTCTCGTATCATGCATCCACTATCCTGCTCCCTACTGTTAAATTGAATTCCCAGCTATGGGGAACCCATGATTGTCCACTCATCAAAATTCACCAACGAAAATTGATCGTCAATGACCATATCACAGTACCGATGAAATTGAGATTGATTTTCCATCCGCGTCCATACGTCATTCATGAAAAACTAGATTATTTTCCGTAGGCCTATATCAACCACCCAAGGATATGAATGAATGAATGAATGAATGAATAAATGAATAAATGAATGAATGAATGAATGAATGAATGAATGAATAAATGAATGAATGAATAAATAAATGAATGGATGAATGAATGAATGAATGAATGAATGAATGAATGAATGAATGAATGAATGAATGAATGAATGAATGAATGAATGAATAACGTAACGATTGAATGAATGAATGAATGAATGAATGAATGAATGAATGAATGAATGAATGAATGAATAAATGAATGAATGAATGAATGAATGAATGAATGAATGAATGAATGTGATGATTTTTATGAATAAATAAATGAAAGTTTTTATGCCACATTTGTTTAATATGTATAAGTACTTTATGTATATTAAAGAACTGAATTGAGATGATGATTGATGTACGTGATAGTGCACATATTATTTGCCTCAAAATGTTGTCCAGAGATACACACAAAGACTTTCTTTAGAAGGACGTTGTTCTTATGCTTCATAACGACATGCTATGATGTAGTGATCTGAAAGGTGAGCTGTAAGACGGTGGCTGGGTGTCGTACCAGCGTCAGAGACGCTGGCACAACACTCAGCCACCGTCTTATCTTAGCTGGAGTGGGAGCTGCCAGTTTTTCGGCGGTGGGGCAGGGAACGGTCAGATTGGCGGGGGCTATTGTGGGTGTATTGTCCGGCTGGCGTGATACCGGTCAATGCACATTGGATCAGTGGACGCATCTGAATGCTCGGCCAGACGGCCGTCCCATCTCTCTTCACGCACCACGCCTGTTGGCGGACCAGCCAGCCGGCAGACCGGTCAGCCCAGGCCGCCGCAATGAAAGCAATCTCTTCTGGTCAGCAATAAGCCTTCAGATGCAGGACAAGACCGCATTATTAACAAACTCGTGCTTCTCTCATACCCCACTGAAGTGGCGATTCTAAAAAATACACCAGGTGACCATTGTTTATGAGGGCAACCAACAGTGTACTTTTTTCTAAAAATCTTACCAACAATGGCCTGGTCTCTTGGTATTTTACTCCATTGAGGCTAAAGTTTATCTTCAATCAGAGACTATTGCGCACGTCATTTATTATAAATTCCTCCGATATTTTAACGGATTGAATTTGACGGTTATGATCCCCTAAAAAGACATAACATGAAGAGTTCTTATTAAGATTCACGTAGTTTTTGGCCTACTTATCTTGTCATTCTGCTATGTTCTGCAAAACCAAAAGGCACTTGAACGGTGGGCCAATATAAAGTTAGCCATTTGCGTGACCTGATCCATTAAGTAAAAGTGATCAGCGATATGCTGCACACATACACCGTATCAATCATTATGTCGATAGGCTGATTGCATAGTCATGCAAGCTTTTCTGGCCAGTTTAACGGGACAATCATCTGACCTCCTCAAGACATGTCAGGGCTGTTCTCTTGGCTGGGTGGACTGGGTGTTATCTTCTGGTCTATGTCGTCGTAGTAGGCTATGTGTCAGACAGAAAGATGAGAGTTTAATTTGACTTTGATATTATTGATTGAAAAATAGGAATGAAAAGTAACAAAAGTCTGATTAAGCCTTAACCCTTTCAGTGCGGGGACCGTCTTTATACGCCAGAACCTGACCTCTGTAGACGTCAGACTGACGTCAATATAAAGACCTGAAAGAATTAAAATATTTCTAATGGCCGTAGACCTATAACTTAGGTATTCTTATGAATCGGAAAGATCTAACTAGGACAGTTATGATGATTTCAAATGAAAAAAAACATTTGCTTTGAGAGTTAAGAAAAATGACTACAAAATAATGTCAATTACTTCTATCAAGAAATGTTCCTTATTGTGGTTTTACCAACTGAACAAAATATAATAGAGCATTATTGAATTCAGGCTGTGTCTTACATCAATATTTAAGGAGGTAATGCGTTTTTCCTATGTCATTCTTGCAATTACTCAACATCAACTAATTAATACATCTACCGTGACAGGACAACCAAGCAAAATAACTAAATTAAAGGCATAAATACGGAACGGATGTTGTGTCTCACCTAAGTGAGTTATTATGGTAGAAGACTATTCAGACAGCGTGATGAACGGTCTTAGACAATGGATGGAATAATGAAATTCCCCGGTGATGGATCGCTGGAAGTACGCACCCCTATCCAGACTAAAATAGAGAACAATTCATCAAAGGCTTCCCTGCTACCGGCTCAGTAATAGTCTGGAAGGTGTGTTGGCACACTGCTGGCACAACGCTGGGCCTGCGTCTGCGACGCAGGCCCAGCGTTTAGCCAGCGGTGTGAATATAGGGATATGGTTTTGCCCACGGGAGGCACACGTGGATGGGGAACACGTTGTAGGATCTAGTCGATAAAATTGTTGTGTGGGAGCCTGATACCATGAATAGCAGCGGTGACGGATCGCGCCTTGTGAGAAGAAATCGTTTCAGTAAATAAATTATATGTTTGAATAATACGCGAGCATTATTACCAGTATTGTTGAATAGAAAACAAAATGTGTCAATGCAAATGTAAAATGTGTTAGCCATTCTGTGATTTTGCTCTCAATGAATCAAACTACGTTCTCGGAGAGATCATATTACGGAGAAAGGGGATAGTGCTTTTCATCACAAAAAGTGTTGAAGATGTAGAAGACACAATAAATAAACACAATAACAGGCAGCAGTAATAGTTGATTCGTATTTTGATGCTAGAAGATTAAAGTACACCTTTTTCCAAACGAATTCCAAATTGCACAGATGTACGTGATTGGCACAAGAGTTCTATGCCAAGAAACCCGAATGGTCTGCTAAACGCTGGTCCAACGTCTCCGTTTGGAGATTAATAGGCTGACCAAAGCGGCAACGTACGTGAAGAGTTGTGTAAATGCGGTGGTCTGACGTTGTTAACTATAGTCTCCGGTCGTCTGCTGCCCACAAATGTCTTTAATGACATCTAATGATGACTGATGCCTGTCCTCTCTGCCTAATTACAACAGCAATTCTGTCACCAACTGAGCCAGCAGTAACTCCTGCAGGAGCTGCTGTTGCTGCTGTAGCTGCAACAGTAATTGCAGCAACAGCTGTAGTATACTGCCGTGCAAAGCCAAAAGGCAGCATCTGCTTACTTTACAAGTAAGCAGATACTGCCTTTTGGCTTTGCAGAGCAGTAGGCCCCTATATGGAAAATCAGGGATTAGTGGCATTGTTGCAGCAGCAGTCACAGAGTAGCAGCATGGGCAGTAGAAACAGCAATAACAGGTGGCGCACAGCAACAATAATGTCGCTTGGGCGTCACACCTTGAAGCGAATATAATTTCATCAAAACGTCCTGTGTTTAAATGAATATTTTTCGGGTAACATTATTGGCGCAATACACAGACTGTATTGGCCTATATACATGATATGAGGACCGCATTGTTTTCCCATTATATTGTTTATGAGGAACCTCATCATGTATCTTAACAAAATAATTTGGAAATTTTGTAAAAAAAAGTGGTTTTATCACAAATTTAGAGATTCATCTACTATAACATGTATAAGGCAATGGCTACTGCCACAGTAGTACTATAATTATAGGCGAACTGTTCTCACAGTGACTACAAAAACCCACGTTTGTCATGGGCATGTGTCATTATTATCTTGATCTTTCTCGGTAGGCTCATCTATAGCCCTGCTTATCATAATCTGTGCTCAAAAATACTAAAGTTCTTATTTGCTTATTCGGGAGTATTCTTAGTCGGGAGTTATTTTGATAAAATCAACTTTTGATAGAGAACCTCGAGAAAAATTGGATGCAATTCGGATCAGTCAAAAAATGAGCAGTTCCTCATAATTATAAATATGATATGACAGGAGGTGGGCGCAGATCCCTGTGCTCGGCAGTATCAGAGGGTATGTGTTCGGGATCTGATCGCTGGATGCTGTCAGGTTAACCTAGTCCAGCTGTGCTCCGCGATAAGTTTCTGGATTGTTTTTTATCGATTGCAATATCGCCGGGCGGATCGCGGGCACGGCATGCAATTGAATTAGCCGTGATAACCGAGCGCGACCCTCCCGGCCACCCCAATTTGTCAGGGAACCAGTTTAATGCCGGCTCCGTGTTGGGCCAACGTCTGCGACGTTGGCCCAACACCGAGCCGGTGTTACACCAGCGTCTAGTTTTCGCTGTGATCTGTAGCCTTACTGGTTCCCCTGGTGCTCCTCACCGCCAATCAACATGCCAAAGGTGGAATCACTTTTTTACAGAGTCATTCGGGGTTCTGTTTGGGAATAACTAACGCGGCGGATACTTCATTTTCTGGAATTCTGTTTTATTCAGATGATTAGATGTAAACATGGTAAATTGAATCAGTGACGTGACTTCCTTTGGACAATTCATTTGGAGGATGTTTGAATTGCAGATCCACAGCTCCAATCTACCACCTGTGAACCCAGGTTTTACTCTGGAGACTCCACAGACAACAATAATGCTAGTGTTGCAGTGGTTAAAGCTGCCTGCTTGGAAAGTCGGGGATCGCGGGTTTGAACCCCACTCTGGCCTTCAAGTTTCAAAGAAACAAAATGTTTCTTTCTCGCTCACTCATAACGATTCAATATTGTGGGGAACCTCCGTGACCGAGAGGTAGTGTACTCGGCCTCACACCGCCAGGGCGCAAATTTCGAATCCTGTGTCTGCAGGGCAGTGTCATCCCATTCATCTCACCATCTTCAGGAGGTTGTCCTGGCCCAGTTTAGCCTATATGTTCACAAAGGTGGCTTAAAAAAACCCATTCATTTCATTTCACAATACATCTACTGGTGTTATCCCTGTCTCTTGTTTCTACGTCTGTGACACTGCTTTAGAGTTTTAGTCTAACTTTAGAGTTTTAATCTTAATAAAATTATTTAAACTTTGCACGGGAATTTTATCGATTTGCTTTCCAATCTCTTATTATTGTGATGAATGTGACAATGATACTGCATGGCTTTGTTGTTGCCTGATTGCGTATTCATGAGGAATTTTCTAATATTGCAGCACATTAATTAAACACGAAAATTAATAAACAAAAGGCAAGTAATGACGTTAAATTCAACAGTTCCATTCCAGTGAGACAATAGCCACGAGAGGGACGTGGGTAAATTGCAAAGTCGGCTGAGAAGTCTTCAGACCTGATATCAGACTATGAACCTGCACCTTTACCATGTTTACCTTTATATGTTTTATTTAGTCTTAAAATTTAAGACTATGTACCCATTAAATGTGGAAATATTCGGGATAGAGGACTCTACTTGTGCCGTTCTGTTATAGATAGATAGATATTTAATTGACGACAAGACGTCTACCCAAACTTATACGTCATCGCGATGATTAAAGTAATACATTTGCAATACGCTATAAAATATATACATAATATACTAAAAATATTTCATTCAATTTGCTTACTTATATAGGTCTAGTGCCTAAATCCACAGATAGTTCAAGCTACAGATTAAATTGTCTTGTTCGTTAAAGATCGATATTTGAAGCCTGAAATCATTTGGGAGTCAGATCTCCCAGGTACTACTAGTATATGATGAACAGCCAAACCAAAAAGACCAGCTTGCAGCAAATCAAGAAGATGATATCAAGTTTCTTAGATCAACATACAAGACTGGAGAATCAACTACTAAAAGCGTTGCACACCATTTACTTCGAAACCGAAGGAATAATAAAAACATAAAGTTGTTCCATATGATTAGTGGCACATGATTTGTGTCATGAAATGGGCGTCGGGTCTATTTAGTTCTACGACGAGGAAGAGATCACATTTTAATACATTATCTGTATTGAATCAATAAGTACATTCATGTTGATACAAAACACTGTTTCAAACATGTATGTGGTATTTTACTAGAAAAGCCATCTCGATAATATTAAAATAGACTTAGATTTGCTAATACGAGAAGCCATTCATTATTCATATATCATTATACACTATACCCTATATCATATCTTGCTTAGTAATTTATTTTGTGTAGCACATGCAGGCTGTAATATTTTTTAGAAATATTATATTCAAGAAAAACAATTAATTCTCGAAATGCGAAGACGCCATAATTATGATGTTTTTATATTATAGATTTATTGACTCCTCATAAAGAAAACAATAAAGCATGTTTCAGTTGTTTAACTATCAGCGGTAAATAAGTAGATATCAACACGCGAAAATAAATTGTTAAACATCATCTATTTTCTATGAGTGCATACCACAACGAAGTCAATCTTTACTGGTGTGTTTTATGGGAGCACAATATCAGCGCACATGATCCTGGAAACTGATACAGCTGATCGAATATTCCCAGGAGCCAGATCACCACCTCCGTCTTAGGACGCCGTGGCTGAAGAATAGAAAAAGAGGGAGTGCTGACAAACTAGTCTAGAGTATGGTCACGTCTCGATGAGAGCGGTGTCTTGATTGATTGGCTGGCTAAGTCCTGATGAGCGCTCAACTGCTGCAGGAACCTGCAAGTCCAGCCAAACAGAAGACGTTTGTCCATGGCCGGTTCAATGCTGGGTCAGCGTCTTCGACGCTGGCCCAGAATTGAACCGGCCATGGTGCTGTAGTGTTTCTGGGTTGTCGCTGAGAAGATAAACCTGTTTGGGTTGGTGTGAGTCACACCTATAGCTTCATCAGAAGAACACTGTTTTCTTCACGGTGTCCTGAGAGAAAACATGTCTGCCTGATTGAGGTCTCTGTCGTGGTGCAGGTTCCCATGCCACCCTGTAAGACAATCTTTGTGGATGACGAGATTGAAATTATTTGACGGTGTCAAAAGCTCTAGCACATTAAAGTGGAGAGCATTTGGTTTGTAGGGGTCCGAAAAATGAATTCTCGTTTGACTTCTTTACTCTTTTATTTGCTGAAAAAACAATAAAACAACGCTAACAAGCAGTTTGTATGTTAGTTTAGCTCAACCAAAACGGTTGTGAAGGAGTTGTTGCAAAGGAATTATCAAATCATCAAATTTGAATTCTACTAGATGTAGGGCATCGTCTTGTTCGCTTGTGACTTGTATTATATATCGAACAACATTTTACTTTTCATCACACATCAATCACCAATGGATATATTTAATGTGATAAATTTTAAACCACACTCGCCATAGTAGTTATAGATCGATCAAGATATGAGCATTACAAAATACGCAAATTGGATATATATATAGCACTGCATGTAATGACAACAATACTGCCGCGCAAAGCCAAAAGGCAATATCGGCTTACTTTACAAGTGAGCAGATACTGCCTTTTGGTTTTGCATGGCAGAATACAAGTCACCAGTAACAGATCAAGTGGCGTCTTTTTTACCTCCTCTCAGATGGTACATTATACAGAACGCATAGAACAATGACTTTAGCAGTTGTGCCACGTCTTGGGCATACTTGAGAAAAAACTCTAATTTCCCTAGTGAATCACGACCGGATGTACGTTCTGCGCAGCGGCAAACTTCCCGAGGCTGATGGGTGTCAAGTTTGACTTTGAATGGGATGCTGCTCCCAGCGAACAAGACGATGGCTTTATGTCGGCTGAATGATGGGCCAGTGTCACTGACGCTTGCCAGCATTCAGCCGCCTTTAGACCAGAGTTTTCTTCCAGACTGGTACAAGAAGTGTGAT
Organism: Flabesymbios commensalis; assembly: GCA_964017125.1. Classification (NCBI taxonomy): domain Eukaryota; kingdom Metazoa; phylum Annelida; class Polychaeta; order Terebellida; family Flabelligeridae; genus Flabesymbios; species Flabesymbios commensalis. The sequence continues at coordinate 45,205,841 of OZ024907.1, forward strand.
TACCTAGTATCTTATTTACGCAATTTTCGTAATTCTCTCGAGCCCGTTTTTTGCATCACGAAGCTCGCCACAGGTTTTCAAAGTGAAAGAACACAGTGACATCCGCTCTTTTTTTCTCGCCTATTTACGCCGCATCTGCTGCCTAAATTTGCGGCAAGTGTGGACGCGGAGGAGACCCCATTCAGGTAAAGAATGGCGCCTGAGCCTGCACGGTCATCTGGGGTTTCTTCCCCGGTCTGCCCCCCATTTCCCGTATACAATCTCTATGCATATGAGGCATTGGTCGCGTTGGCCTGCGGGGGGAGAGACTGTGTAGGGTCACGGCGGGTCGTCTTCATTTTTACTTGCTAATACCATTATCTGGCGGCGGCAGATTTTCACAATCAATGCGTATGCATGGAGGTCCTGGCGGGACACCGGGCAATGCCAAGGATGGGTCAATTCAACGCTGGCACGATGCTGGGCCAGCGTCAAAGACGCTGGCCCAGCATCGGGCCAGCGTTGGGTGCTATCACTCTGGATCCACACGCGGCAAGAATATTAGCGTATCTCCTCTCAATATCGCCAGGGATTCGGCGTCCTAACCCCTCCAATCTGCATATCGCGGGATTTTCACGCGGGAAAGAAGCTGTTGAGAAAATTGGCAGCTCCACCTCGGCCTCCCACGCATCCAAGCGCGGAGGAGAATGGTGCTGCAGGAGCCGACGCGCAGAAGTCGATGGTGCAGGACACAGGCTGGTGAGCGGCCACCCCCCAGAGATGCTGCAACATTGGATTAGCGGCGCTGTGATTAATTGGGCGTCCGGCACTTGTTGAAAATCGGCCCTGATTTAAAGCTGCCGTCGCTGTCACCCCGTCGAATCTGACCGCCGTATATCCCCAACAACTGTAGCAGATTAGCGGGATAGTGCTGTGTATAAGTTGTTATTAAATGCAGTCTGAAGTCCTAAATAATTACCAAACACCGCTACACCACCTATACCAATTATACTTGTATATCCAGTATGCTTTAAACCACTATTTGCCACCTCCGTATCAATGGAGGTGAAGTCATCCATGTCCAGAATTTCAGAATTTTTATGACTTTAGTAAAGTTAAATATAATTATAGGAAATACTGTGGTAAACTATCTTGTCTACTCGTATACAATTTCGCGTGATATTTATCAATATTTTTTTCAGTTTTAATATTACTTTTCCTTAGTGGTCAAGTGATCCAAGTCAATAGGCATAAATGAAAGCATTTGACTTGGGATCAGTTTTACACGGGGGAATCCTATATAAAAATGGATCAAAACAATGCAGATTTGGATCACTTTACCTCTGAACTTCTCGTATATATGAATAATTATCATGAAAAATAATGAATGTTATAATATTTGTATAAAAACTAATATACGTCATGCATTAATAAGCTTTTCCGGTAATCAAATGCTTTTCAACACTTGTACTGACCGCGAACTTTTTGTTGTGTTCACCAACAATTCAGACTAGCCAATTCAAACTGGAACCGGTCATAAATTAACTGGATTGTCGTAAGTTCAGACGCAGATAATTTTAGAAGCCCACCACGAGACACAATATCACGTGGGTGAACACATGGTTACGAAACGTGAGGATTGAAAAGAAGCATTAAACTGTTTGGTTGGATTTTCCAAAGCAGAAGTAGAGAATGCCCGGGTGTGGAGAGGGGGGCAGCTGTTCATCTTGTTGCAAACATTACGCAGGGTTGAACACACACGTCAACAGTCTGCCGTGCAAAGCCGAAAGGCAGTATCTGCTCACTTCACAAGTAAGCAGATACTGCCTTTTGGCTTTGCAGGACAGAACTGCTGTCAGGTTGTCCGCGCACCGTTTACAAGTATTTCCCGCACTTCGGCTCAGTGCTCGACCAACAAGAAAATGTGTGGATGGACTGAACTAATTCTAATAAATAACTATTTTCGACGCTCCTTTGCAACAGAAGAGATGGCCAAGCTGTAAGATATATTTTATGAAGTGTCCGATATTTATTGGTGAATGATTAATATATCAATTTTTTTGTTTGATTTTGCTTTTAGTGCTACTATTTTTACATCACATTGTATGATATTTTAAATTGAGTTATCAGACATTTATTAAAGTCTCCGGCATGCCTTTCAAAATGGCATAAGATTGCCTTTTTTATACAACACTATATGTCTGAGCACAAATGTATTATATAGCCATATGTTTAGTCGGTGGGTTTTTTTCACGTTGCATTATTTATCAACAAGTTAGATAAATGGTCGTCATCCTCAAACGCTGTGGGAGCAATGCAGTGAGATAAGAAAAAACGATGAAAATTGTTACGACTTTCGTTGATAAATATTTATGTGTAATATAACGTGATATAATATCGGCATTCACGTTTCATAATTTGATTGTTTAAAGCACATTTTTCGTTTCTTTGTAAGATTTATCTCCGTGGAATATCGTCTGCCAACCGATACAGAATGAAAGGAAACCTGACAACAACGCCTTATTACATTAGTCACTCGTCAGCAAAGTTATTGGATTTTCACAGCTGGTTTTCCTATCTCGGCGACTAATATCCTAGGGATATATGGAAATATTATGCAGCTGGAGCAGCTATTAAGACGAAAAGATAGTGTGCAGGAAAACGAGCAGAATGATTTGCTTCGTCTCTAACCCTTTGATTTCCAGGCCGGAGTGCATGCCAGGATCCAGATATACTGGTGTAGGAGTTCTATTTTTCGTCATTTGAAGCTGGAATTGCTAACGCAATTTCCAGCTTCAAATGACGAAAAATACATAAATGTAGTATATATTTGACGACAATTTGTGTCATTTTATGGTTACGTTCATTGACGAATGACGACGGAAATTTCCGTCATGTATGGTAGTGAAAAGGTTAAAGTACTTCTTCTGATCTTTGTTCATCAGGGGTGAGGTATATTATAATATTGTGAGAACAGTATTAGGATTAGTTTGCGTAATACTATCCCTTCGTTATTCTAATAATATAACCGTCGTTGACCTACAAAAATGTATATTTTGCCTCACACTGGAATGTTTCGGGCTCGAATCATCTAGTACTCTGTTTATGGTTTATTTTAACCTGTGTGTATTGATTCATTATTTATTAAATTCATTAATTCATTCATACATTCATTTATAGTCGGATTCACCTTAACCGTGGTGGATGATTTTCAACGATTTATCAGTCCATTCTCCACCAATTGTCATGAAATTGTACAAATACTATTTTCTATTCATGGGACGACTACCTTGAAAATGTCATTGAAAAATATGGTATAGGGTAAAAATTAGTCTATTTAGCATGTAGTAAATGAATGAAAATGGCGCCCTTTATAAACCCATTAGTTTCGTTTCAGAATTGCATTACGTGTCAAATGGTCTTACTTCGTTGCAAATTTTTCATGAATGGAAAATAGTGTGTGTAAAATGTCATGCAAATTGGTTGATGAACTTAATGTGAATCTGACTATAGTTAACAAATAATCAATCACTCAATCAATCAATCAATCAATCAATCAATCAATCAATCAATCAATCAATCAATCAATCAATCAATCAATCAATCAATCAATCAATCAATCAATCAATCAATCAATCAATCAATTAATCAATCAATCAATCAATCAATCAATCAATCAATCAATCAATCAAACAATCAAACAATCAAACAATCAATCAATCAATCAATCAATCAATCAATCGAGCAACATAAAAACATACAAATGTAGCTATAACTAGGAACAAAGTATTATATTCCCATCGTCTGATGTGTTAAATTTCAAAACCAAAGGTCAGTAGTTTTTTTATTTATTTACTTTACCAAACACGACATATTGATCTTATGTTTTTTTTTAATTCGACTAACGTCTCGGACCGATATTTTCTACATTTTTAGTACAAGGCTGGCAATATCACTCTTGTTGAAAATACAGCAGTAGTTGATATGACGATGAAGTATTACCATGCTTCCGTGGAACCATTGTGTTTATTGCAATAATAGAAGTAATAGAAGATGTAATTGTCTCGTCCACGTGTACATTTTCATTTGTACTGACGTATATTTGGCGTGATCACGCACCTTGTGGAATTATTTAGTTGCCATAATTTTATCAAACTACTCTAGATTCTTGTATAGCGAGCTCACAGCTTCCCATAATGTGGTATTCTTGACGTTCCCATGTGTATATTATTTTCAATCTGTGCACACCGTTTCTCCCCATGACGCCTCCATTTTACCATTAGTATGCAAGGTGGCTCTTTTCTCTTTATCTACTGTCTTAACCCTTTTTGCGTAAATAACCATTTGTTCTATTTTCACACCCCGAGTAACTTTCTCTATGTGTTTATTCGGCAAGATAATCGAGGTTTGCTATTTTAATCAACAATTTTTTTTCACTTATTTATTTTATTTCATTTGTTTTTAATTTTCCTCCTAGGAATTTTCTTACGTTAAACAAACGCACCCCTAATCAGTGCTACTATTTGCAAGTTTGAAACTGCCTTTAACAATAAATTTTATAAGTAATATTTTCCTGGGCTTTAAATGTACTTTTAGGCAGAAAAATGATCAACCACTAATGGAACTAGAAATAATAATCTACTATAATTGTATTACTATTGTCTTACATCAAAATAAATACATTTAAAATTCATGTACACTACTTGAGCCCAGTTTCTTCAATTATATTTATTTTGAGTCGAAATCAAATTTAAAATGAAATAATTAACGCTTAGAACAAGTATCAAATAAGAATTTGCATTTTGTACCAGCCTTTAAATTGTATACCACAGCAATGATATAGTAAATAATGTCCCAGGTCATATCATGGAGACACTACACTGATAATGTCATGTTTACACCATCTTGACTTCACTGACAGTCAGTCAATAAAGTGACACATTTTTAGGTGGCCGTTGATTTTTACATTGCGCGTTTGAGGGCAAACATGTCGACAAAATAATCCAATAATCCAAAAATATCTAAAGTTTCTAGCGACATGTTGAATTAGACCTAACTGCATGTGTAGTTTGCCAGGTGAACTCTAAACTGATCAGTAGCAGAAGCCCCGATAGTTATTCACTGTACCACTGTGTACCATTCTGTAACACGCCTGGCCAATTTTACACGGAAAAAAATATATCCGACATTTTACTTTATGTCACCTATATTTTTCCGTTTAAAACGGTTGCCATACATTGTTACGGTCCTTGAACGGGTTTTCTATAAAAAATAGTTTGCAAAAAAGGACTTACTGAACAAAACAAATACAAGACGGGGGCTCAGAATTAATTGGACCAACGCGTCCTGCTGTTTTTTTTTCTGGAAGGCACCATTAATATCGCGACACTACTCGGCCGGTGGACGTACGCAGCAGAGGGGAACAGTTTGCCAAATCAATCTGCTGCAGAAAGTGGCCGCCATTTTTTCTCGTCGTGGATTCTGTTCCCGGCGCAAATCAATCTGGTCAGACGCGCAGGTCTCCCAACGATTTCCTGCGAACATCGCCCTGTTTCCAGGCGAGCGGAGAAACGACCACGGGGGAATACTGAATTCATAAAGCGACCAGGAAAAAGGAAGTTGTGCTTCTTCTTCTGCGTGCTAGGCATACTCAATTTTTCACCATTTAGTCACATAAAACCAATGATTTTATTATTCATACTCCCGACTACAAACCATGACTTCTATCGAATATTAATAAATGTAATACACTTGATATTGTTCTATTTACAATGTTTTTTTCAAACAACTTTAGGTGGGATCCCGTTCTAAGGAGGGGTGGATTTTAGCTTCGTAGCTGTGACGGTTGTGGCTCCATATAGATATTGCATAGTAGACTCTTATAAAGGAGAAGGTGTTTTGAAGGCTCGCACTATATCGTATAATCGAGAAATTATCTCATGTTCTATTATTATTGATGAGAAGGTGGTCTATCAGACAACATTTCTTAAGAACCTTTTCAAGATAACTTTACTGTGGTTATGCATAGAGTACCTTCGCAGAGGTTTTGCATGTGCTTGCTGTAAAATATTGTGATATTCTCTCTTGTCAACCATTCTATAGTGTGTACATTAGACCCTCTCTCTATTAGATCTATCACTCAAAGAACCACCAGCAATCCCATTTTACATAGGCCTACATAAAGACGTTTCTCTCACTAGAACAATACATTCCCGCCGCTTTGAAAACGCCTGGGCAATGTTGGCCCGATATATTTGCTGAGGATTGGATCACAGCCGACAAACAGCCCCATTCCTGAGCCAGATAGCGCGTCCGGGCGCGGGAAGCCTTCTGGATCCAGCAGCCGGATTCACCGTGACATCCACATGGAAGTTTCACAGGGGCTTTCATCATCCCGACCCTCCAAGGACGACTGGATTATTCGGTCATAACCCGGCAACCGCGAGGCTCTGGCCCAGCGCGGGATCAAGGTCGGGCCAGCGTCCGCGACGCTGGCCCGGCCTTGATCCCGCGCTGGGCCGCCGTATCCGAGATTGTAGGATACTTTCTGGCGCTTGATGCGCCTTCTCGGGAATCTCTCTCTTGGCGCGCATAATTACGTCAGATGCGCATGTTGTGGCTGTAGTACCCGTCATATTTCTGTAGGGGAAACAACTCGTATTATATATGTTAGCTTATTTAGTTATTTTCTATTAGCGCAGTTTATGATCGCGGCACTCGTGCGCGCCATTGAATTCATTAATAATATTCTAGTTTTCAATTTATAAAATTTTATTAATAACCTGTGAAGATTTATTCACCTTGGTGAACATAATAATGCGTATCTATTTTCTCACAGTTGCTTTCAGCTCTTTGGCGGAAACATTGTTTTGTGTTTCTGTTTTGTCCACAAACCTGTGCAATGCAATATTAGGGAACCTCAAACTGAAAAGCCGAATAAAAACTAGTATACATCAGCTACAACAATAGATTTGTCTCAACAATTGGCTTGATATTCAGAAAATGTAAAGCATAAAACACATCAATGCGAACGCACAAATTAACAAAATATTTACTTGTCTTTTTGTCATTTCCAAAACACACCAACGCCGTCGCGTTGGTGTGTTTTGGAAATGATGAAATAATTATTTAATTTTCACGTTCGCACTCGCGTTGCTGTGTTTTACGCAGAATGTCACGTCCTGTGGATGCGTCACTGATATCTGAGTCAGAACGATAAATCTATGAAAGTACCCTTTTTGAAAGTCACAATTATGCCTAAAGTAGGCCCCCTATGTAAAAGAGTAAACAAACATGGGTAGCTTGCTAACTGAGAAAACATCTGCCTGATTTTGACCCCTGGCATTGGCCTAGCAGACCCTGCTGGCATCATTGTGAGTTGTTGTCGGGCCGCGATGACCACACGGTAATAATACATGATGGAGGACTGCCATATAGCATGACAGCACAGTCCAATACAGCTGCCAAGTGGCCAACATTCTCTACAAGTTATTGTTTTTGGCGCTCCATTTGTTACGCCCCGGTACGTGACCCACGGTGTTTCATATAGATGCGATCCGGACATACGGAAAATGAATATGTTTGGCTACGACATGTTGTGAGGCATATCTACATTGTTTAATAATGTCGAAGAACAATCTGCAACATTCAGTGTACTTTCATAATATTCTTTTAAAAAATATGAAAAGCAGTGAATAGATGTGCCAACATACACAAAAGAAAATCAGGGTTTGTTATCGACTCGGGAAAGGGCTACATTTTATGATGCACAATCAAACATAATAATTTCCTGGACTACGTACAGTCATCTTTGCCATGTAGGCATTACATTATTATTTTGATAATGTGTATTGTATTGTATATTTTTATTATAGTGACATGTACAAACAGATTCAATGACAATATAAATATGTTTACAATATAGTACCCAGCCCATTTGGGCTTATAAGTCACTCCAAAATGTATGTAGTAAAAAAAAAACATATATGCTGAACGAAACAGCCAAAAATCAACATTATTACACAATATTGTAAATCCCAGCAAACACCAGGATCGACCTAATGTTGGGGCAGTGCCGGGACAGCGCCGAAGACATGGACCAACACTGAACCAACACAGAGTGGATACCCTCCCAGCAAACACGGGACACCAGCCCAACGCCGGACCAATGCTGGCCCACCGTCCACTACGCTGGCCCAACATCGGTCCAAACACCGGGCGGACGTCCCGCGCCCGCTGGACTGTGTTCGCTTGAACCAAATATATCAGTAACGTTAGGTACAAAAGAGTCACATCTGTCACTATACACAGTGACAGATATGACCCCAATACCACAAATAGAAATAATATAATACAAAACTACACTATATATAAGTTGATGTTATTACATGCCACATATCACCTGTTATACATATTATCAGTACGCCTATCCCATGCCTGACAAATATAAGTACCTAGAAATCTGCAATTAGTTGACATTATCAGTTCAAATTTATCAGACATTGTGGCATTTACGGGAAAAATATATTTATTATTCATAGCGTGTCTCAAATCATTATATAAAGGGCATTCACATATAAAGTGAACCTCACTTTCTACTACACCCATATTGCAATTTTGACATAGTCTGTCTTCGGGGCTAACCCCTCTGAAACGTCCTACTTCAATTTCTAATGGTAAAATTCCCAGTCGTATTTGTGAAATTAGTGAACGTGCTTTCCTCGACACGATTTTAGATAAATATTCTTCTTCTTTGAACAAGTTTTTGAAAGTAATATAGGTTCTCAGTTTTGGTTTAACTAATATTTCGCGTTGCCATTCGCGCTCCATAACACCATACAACAATGTTGAAAAATATTTCAAATAAACTTTTACTAAATTATTAAAATCGTCTTCTCTATCAACCAACTGGAAAATGTGTTTAATTTCATCAATCCAACTGTTTCCATTACCAAAATTATTTGCATATTCCCATTCAAAAATATGTTTTGTCAGCCTGTTCTCATCTAAAGAAAGCAAATGATTCCATAGTTGTAACATTTTTAGGAGTCGTCTATATTTTGGTAATATCCATCCCACATCACCCTGTATTCCCACTACTGGGGCTCTGTTATGTACACCCAAAAAGTAAGATAGCGCACGAGTTTGAACGCGGTTACATTTATGATAATATTTAAATCCCCATACACCTGCGCTATAATCCATTACTGGGATAACCATGGCATTAAATAATTTGGTAAAGGTTAAAAATCGTATGTTCTTTAGTTTACGGAACTTACTTATAGCAGCTCCAAGTGCTCGGCCTGCAGCATCTGCGAGATAGTTTGCACATTCAATAAAATCCATATGTTCGTGAAAAACAACTCCGAGATATTTATATTTACATACATAATCAATAACATTTGTTCCATAATAAAATTTATACTGACTCAATTTTCGTCGTTTAGCTCTAAAATGAACTACGTTGGTTTTGGCGAGATTAACACATAAACGCCACCTCCTACACCAGGAATATACACAATTAATCATTTTTTGCAGTTTATCTTCTGAATCAGACATAATAACAACATCATCTGCATATAACAAAATAGAAACACATCGACCATCTATATCAACTCCACATTTCAAGGCATTTAACTCATCAACAAGGTCATTTGTATATAGATTAAATAGGGTAGGCGATATAGTATCTCCTTGACGAACTCCATCAGTTACTGTAAAAATATCTGTCAAGTGACTATTAATTCTGAGTTGTGAAATTGTACCAGCATACAACGACTTGATCGCATTATAGAAGTTGCCATGTGCATACCCACTGGGCACACGCAGTTGTTGCGACGTTGAATCAACGTCGTTGACGTTGATTCAACGTCGCAACAACGTCGTGCGCCCAGTGGGTAGTTCCCGCGATGTTATGAATTCGAGTCGGAAATGATTGCGAGTCTATGAATCAGAGGATATTTCCATAGTATTGATGACATGTCTGGTTTAATATGCAGTAAATACGTGTGTTGTACGAATCATTGACTTTGTACTTGTCATTTTCTCTGTGATCTCGTGTTTTATTACCGTCATCATACTATTATTACGATCATTACGAAGGGGTGTGTTGTATCATTCACGCTAATTGAGGGTTATAACTGGCGTGTATATAGAACAAAGGTGGATCAAGTAGCATTAGGTATCCACCCCTTAAGTACTGAAATGTTAGACATTTTCATCCCATATCAAGCTTAGAAGCAAGGATGAGATTCATTGAAACATAGCATGCTATGTTAGAATATTTTCGTAGATTCAAATAAATTAGTACTTGAAAAATCAGTAAAATTCACTAATATTGTCATTTTTTTTATGAGAATCTCCGAGAAGAATTGAAAAAAACTGACCGGATCAGCGCGTGTCGTACTTGTAGCGTTAAGTCGGCAGATACTGGTTAACGTTGTCTATTTCCGGGTTGATTAGCCGGCGGGACGTGTGACGGAGGTGACCGGATCCGCATTGTGTGCGGGATCCATTCATTTGCAATCCTCCACATGTCAATTGGCGTTTGATGGCACGGTCACTCTGAAGCGGGTGTGTGTGACGACACGCTGGTTAACGCCGGCTCAATGCTGGCTCAACGTCTTCGACGTTGGGCCAGCATTGAGCCGGCGTTACTCCCGGTATGAGTATTTTGGGCTTATGTGGAAGGACTCATCCCGTGGAGGGGGGGGGGGCGGGGTTATCCGGACAACCGGATGTAGGCGCGGGCAGCTGACAGGCATCCAAAGTGATCACATAACAGGAAATGAGGCTGCCTGGCTGGCGGGGGGCGGGTTGGCGGGCGGGTTGGAGGTCAGGAGGGCGGATTTGGGGGTGGGTTTGGTTGGGTTTTTTGGTTGGATGTCATTGTATTCATAACTAGTTTTCATAAGGGATGTATCATTTATACCCGGGGTGCTGGACATTTTTGATAAGTTGTTGTCCAGTTATTTTGATACATGTTGATACGTGTTGGGAGAGGCTCTCCGAAAAAAGTGAATAACGAAAAAACACTAATTCGCAGTTTAAGTAATAAATAGTTTGAGGTCGAAATATAGGTATGGTATTTCTCACATAGTCCTGAGATAGATGTATTAACAACCAAAAAGTTTGTTTCAAGATTGGTGTTAAAATTTTACCCGTCCAGATATCAACTAGTGCTTTCTATCTGTTCTGTGGCAACTATTACTTCAAACAGTTACTATGAAGATAAGGCTTTGCGGTGATGGCATACCATTTTGTCACGTTAATGATTGCCCCATTGTGTTGTGATGTAGAGCTGTGATTTCGTCTGATGCTATCACATACTGCCACGAAATGCGTATATCGTGTTCTAGAAGTCAGAATGTCGTACAAACTATACTCCGGATGGTATTATCTGTTTATTTAACCCCCACAACGTTGAATTATTTTTGTATAAACCATGGAGACCAAAGGGTTGTTTCATTTTGAAATCATCATACATGAATTAGTTAGCTCTTTCCCTTAATTTAAAGACCTACGTTATTGGTCTACGGCCATTATAAATATTTTACTCTTCCAGTGCGAGAATCGACTTTAGACGTCAGAATCTGACGTCTGTAGACGTCAGATTCTGACCTCTGAAGTCGATCCCCGCACTGAAAAAGTTAACTCTAAATGAAAGATGAATTTATAATTACAGCCTGCGCCTCGATCAGTAAAACGACGACTAATCAACACTGCAGCGCATAGCCAGACCGCAGTATCTGCTTAGTTTACAAGTAAGCAGATACTGCATTTTGGCTTTGCAGGGCAAAACAGTCCTTTACCAAATTTTGCATTCTCAACAGGATGTAATTTTAATTATATTCGTGATTTTAGCGAGCAATCAGCGTCAATGAAGCCTCTCTAATCATGACAGTCGGATTGTTTTACTGGCATTTTTAGTCAAAACAGTCAACCAATCTGAAACCTCACGACGCATGATTGACATATTATGTTCTTGAAATTGTGTATGAGTTTTATTTTCTGGGACGATTACATAATTTACTTGTACTATGGATTCTATACCGACTTTATTCCAACGTTTTTTTTATGTCGGGCCAATGCCTGTGGCGTTGGCCCAAAATAGTAGAAACACTGGGATAATGTCTTTATATGTTTTGATGCTGAGAAATAATAGTTTTTCCACTTAACTATAGTTTATTTTTTTCTGTTTCAGACATGCCCAAATTGTTCCAGTACCAGATGAAGGTAAGCTAGTGTTACTTATTTTGTTAAATCAGTATAAAAAAACAAATTCAACACTGATCCAATACCGAGAAAATATTGAGATGTCAATGATATATAATCATTGTGAATTTTCAAGTGAGGCTATCTACTATGCCACATATGACATGATAATTTATGAAGTAGGGTAGCAACATCACATAATTTCACCCTAAGTTGGTTGGTTACAAATGTGAGTTTATTTCGCTAAATATTGAGGAGAGAACAGTAAACGATGTTTGTAAATTGAGTGATTGATAGTACTTTTATGTCGCGTTCTCCATATTGAGATATAATAAATATGACAGACAAAATCTCCCGACGGTATTATGTGTGAAGGATTTCTATAAAATAGATGCCGTATTAGTAGTGTTGTGATAATAAAGAGCACCCTAAAACAACTGTTATTATCATTATAAAAGGGGCTCTGATAATTAGCGGCAATAATTAGAAAAAATATGCAACTAATTAGCGTCGTGATTGAAACATATTCTGTAGGGCTAATTTTAGAAGCCCTTCAAAGGCATATACATTTTTCGAAAGTAATAATATGTATATAGACTTTGTCGGACGTTTTCCTGTTGAAATGAATATACTTTGTCTGTTTTGTTTCAAGTAACTCGTTCAAAGCTTCCTAGGTCGTTTTGAAGGTAAATCTACTATGTAATTCATTGGTTGAAGTTATGGCCTTCAAAATATGCTAGACTCCCTAAGTGGTGTGAATGCGAATATCGAAAATCCTTAAATATTCTAGTTCAGTCATGGTTTACACAGGAAACGGTGAAAGATGTAATACAAATAATATGAGGGTAAAAATAACTTGGTCTGAAAACTTATAGTTTGACGTACTGTAAGATTAAGTTATCTGTGTCATTTTGTTCCTTCTTCTGGGGAACATGAAGAAGAAGAACTGAACACGAGGGACCTGTAACTAATCCATCAATTGTCTGTGGAGTTACTCGCTCGTGAATGAGGTTGACAGGTACTGACTTCAACTACGACCTGAATAATCATCTTCACACCTGTGTCGGACATCTCTGCAAGCATTGCTCATTCTGTGTTCCTGTTCAAGGCCAGAAGCCGATGGCAAATGGCGTGGTCTTTCTTCTGTGAGATTTATTTTGTGACAGGGAAAGTTAGACTCCCAATCGTTCCAAAGTGACAAGTCACAAAGAGCAGAGACTGGAGAAATTCCAAGGTGATCAAAGTCAATTTGTGGCTGACAAAGGCTGAACAGGCCGACTGGGGTTTGTCTGCAAACGGCCGGTGCGATCTGTGGCCCGGCTGAAATGAGACGTTGTACTAACGCTGGTTTAGTTGTGGGTCAACGTCTACGACGTTGACCCACAACTAAACCAGCGTTCATCCCGAGAGAGCCAGGCTGAAGCCGCACACGGCACCTGTGGTCGTAAATTCAGATATGTTCCCCTGCGCCGGTTCTTCTCCATGGGCCATGGCCCGCTGGTCCTGCAAGAAAGGCCACAACTCTCGTTCAATGTTTGGCCACTGTATTAGGCGCTCGCCCTTTCTCAGTACGCCTGCTGACCACTGCTCCCCGCCGGCTTGTGGGGCTTGTTCTGCAGGACCAGCTTTTCATTGCCTTGTCATACCGGAGAAGCGCACCCACATATCAATGTCCTTTTTGCTTCACCTCCAATTTGTCAGCCCTGTCGCTGCACATGTAAGGATAGACTTTCCTCTTCAGAAAAAGGTTCTAAAATTCAAAATTACCTTGCGCTTAGATCGTGCGGTTTTATCCAGATATATTTTTTCGACTTTGCTATGGATCAAATTCAATGTAGCATACATAGGCGATGAGATTTTTGATAACCCTCACTAATGCCTTTTTCTAAAATAGGGTTGCTGTCATGTTAAACATAACCCAGGAAACACGTGTTATTCAAACAATGCTGGTTTAATTAATGTTGGGCCAGCGTCACAGACGGCGGGCCAACATTAAACCAACATTGTTTGTATTTGTCGTCTTTGCTGGGAATTGCAATTCACGCAATATAAACTTTTTAAATTTAATTTTGTGCTTTGAGAGAACATCTAAAAAGCTCCAAAGTCATCTTGCATTGAATTCTGCCTAATAAAATAGAAATTCTGTAAAATGTATTGTCCATACGTCACCGGGGACAAAGGAATTCCAATGTCGATGACAGTGAGAAACGAGAAATTGGTGACACCACAAGACAAATTGTTGGACAGACTGCATTCTTTGTCATTTCAATAATCTTGTATATTGATGAATGTTGCCGGTCATTCCCAGAGCCAAAGCCAGATGCTGGTCCAATGCTGGCTTAATGCTGGGCCAACATCAGAGATGTTGGCCCAGCATTAATCCAGCATTGGGGCACAATGCCGTGTTTGGTTTTCTAGCATCCGTTCTGGATCAGAGGGACTCTCCTGATCCTGGACGTCCCCGTCACGAGGGGAATTGATGATGCCTGTTGTATTAGACTGTAAACTCAATTATTTTCTCGGTGGCTTTTATTTATCCTTCTGTATTTGCTCTGAATTCAATCTGATTTATACAACTCATTATTTTATATACTGGTGTACATAACACCCCTATAACTGGAAGATCGGAATTATGATTCAGTCACTTTATAATAGTGTTGGGTCCGATCACATTCAGTAAAAATGGGCTATAGATAAAATAGTTTGCTCACTCATAACACATCTCGGATTATTTTTCTCAATTTTTTTTTCTGGTACATTTGAAAAGCCATGCGTGACTTTCATCAACCGTTATTGTGCAAACTATTATTGTAAGTAAATGTGAGGTTTCAACTTTGTGTCAACGATGTTAGCCTAAAAAGAAAGAATATATAACACTCTTCAAGAGCGATGCAGATCTCAAAGGGTTATAGGGACTTTGTGTAAAATAGTGCGGTCTTCTGTATTTGTCAGCGGGCTCATGACAGGTCCCGACTCGTCCGCTCACTGCCACGGATTAACTGGTGGACAGTTGCCGGACACCACTCTACAGGCAGTTACATGTGGCGGTATGTACAGAGGGAACCGGGATCAATAGATCCACAACGTGTGTGTGTACCGATCCCGGTGGACCTGAGGCGCTGGCCCGACGTTGGGTCAATGGTGGGCCAACGTCTGCGACGTTGGCACGCCATTGATCCAACGCCGGGCTGCTGAAGGTGGGATTGCTCACAAAAACAGCTGGCAGGCCAGAAAAAGCGCACACAGTCTAGTCCAAGGAGGGCTTTGCTAAATGTAACTGAGCATCTAATTTGATGGGTTTTGTTGTGTCAAAGACAGTTGAAGACTAACTGGACAATAACCTTGGTTTAAACAAATTTCGTCTTTATTATTATGTGTTTCTTAGACTACAGTCGATTTAAATATTCTCGATACTCTCGGGATGTTTTTAGTGTTTGGTGTTTTTAGGGTGCTGCTGGTGCCAGTAAGGTTACCTACTTACCTCCCTATAATAAATGTGTATATTTTTCACATGTACGATAGGCCACTTATAGGCCTGTAGGCCTAACCTATACTGCCTGCCAAATTCTGCCAATCTTTTTTTTTGCACGTAGCCATTGGCACCGAGCCAGCCATAAATATGCATTTTCCAACATGGCCACAAACCAATATTTAAATTGATGCTTTCAAATTTGATGCTACATTTCTCTTGGTAATTCTCGCAATCTTTTGGGAAGAATCTTGACAACAACATGGGTGGCGACAGTCAATTTAAATAAAAAATCGACACAATGCACTTGGGGGGGGAGCTCCCTGTATAGGCTCCTATGTTTTTAAATTTATTATTATTTAATAGTCGCAATCAGTATTTGTCATACACCACTGTACTGCACTGCAAAGTGAAATGGCAGTAGGTCTATATATGCTTACGTTTAAAGTAAGCAGATACTGCATTTTGATTTTAAGTGGCAGCATGGTGTTCCTGTAAATGGCCCTCCATTTCATTATAACTAAGTAATGTTTTTTTGTGATTTTGATTTGGGGATTTTCGGAGATGTGATTGCCCTGTTTTTCCCAGAATTCCGGTTTTTTTGCAGAAAATGCCATTTTTGTAAAATTGGGTAAATCCAGTCCGAAAACTCAAGGCATGGGAAGTGATCTCAGAAGCTACAAACAGAAAAAGTTTATCAGGCACGCAGCTGGTTATTTCCTGTTTTGTTTTCATTGACAGACAATCACAGCCCTGATTGTGTAGCCCCGTGTTTAATGATAATGCCCCGTTCATGCCACGATGTGAAGGTCAAACACAATATAAATCCCCAATATAAAATTACGACTAATTGGATGACATCATGCACAAGTGGGCTAACTCACTTTTGACGATTTTGAGAAGAAATCGCGCAGCAACATGGAGTAAAGGATAAAACGAATAAATACAAATTAACACAAAAAGTTAACAGAAGCAGTGACCAAATGGTCTAACCCTCAATGTGAAACTTGTATATTGATCAAGTTGTTGCTATCAATGACATATATTTTCATTGTTTTTTTTTAATGTTGGTTAGCCCACTTGTGCATGATGACATCCAATAATTAGTGAGTAGCAGAATGATTAATAATGTAAAATGCAGATATGGGCCTATGTAAAATATGGTTATAGCCTATTACATAGTGCATCGCCACTTTGATATTCAATTAAATAATTTAATAATTTAATATGTCACCATTACAGTATTTGAAGAATATCAGCCTGAACTTTTGATGAAATTACCAATACCCAATCTGCTCCAAAAGTTATTTAAACATTAAAAATAGAATGTTATTATCGGCTAACCATTGCTCGTTTTTCTGGTTTTGTTATTGAGATACGGAAGTTATGGCAGATCAGCAGAGATAAAAGAGTCGGCTATATGAGCTGTATGATGTAAATCCCAACAAAACAACATCTGTCGTCGTGCTGCAAAAAAACGACGCACTGGCTGAGCGATGGCTCAATGCTGGCTCAACGTCGGAGACGCTGGGGCAGCTTTGCGCCACCGCTGAACCGACGTGTGGAAATACAACAAAAAATGTAACCAGCTGAGGTGGGGTGTAGCCAGCTGAGGTGGGGTGTATTTGTGGGGATTGAGTGTAAACACGAGTTGAGCTTCTTTTGGCCACCAGTGTAGTCAGTAAACCGATGAGCGTTACGGGCAGAATCCGGGCGAGTAGAAAAACAGGGCAAAACAGACAGCTGGCTCAACAGTGCTTGTTCCTGGTCACTTTCTCATCGCGAAAATGCAAAGATGCCGTCTACTCACTAGTATAATGATGATGGTGAATATAGTGTAGGTAAATTTATTTGAAACCTATAACTTATACAACATAATTTATAAACATGAAAAAAATAACATTAGGAATTTTGTCTTACCGAGGCGAAATTAGGCCTACTAACGTATATTTATCGCGAAGATGTAGGAATACATCTGTTTATGATACATTTGTTCCGTATCAGTTTATAATAGATTATGTGTCGTATGGGCCACAGCTACACATTTCAAGATGCTTTCCCAGAAATAGCATACGATAACTTGAGCACGAAGTTACTTTCCAAATGAATGCTTGCAAAACGAAAAAGATTGATAAATATAATATCGTGATCTTAATTTTGCTCGAGGACACGACCCACGATATAGCAATGTAAGTCAAGTCTGGTCAGCTAACAATCTAATAGATAAAACAACTTTGAGCAGCAGGGACACCGGTGTTCTAAATTGTACGGCAATTATACATTAACTATTCAGCATGGCGCCTTGTATAGGCCTATGCCTGAGTGTCTCCATCTGGTGTATCCTTTATTAACCTTTTCACTACCATACATGACGGAAATTTCTGTCGTCATTCGTCAATGAACGTAACCATAAAATGACACAAATTTTCGTCAAATATATACTACATTTATGTATTTTTCGTCATTTGAAGCTGGAAATTGCGTTAGCAATTCCAGCTTCAAATGACGAAAAATAGAACTCCTAAACCAGTATATCTGGATCCAGGCATGCACTCCGGCCTGGAAGTCAAAGGGTTAATAATAACAGCGCATCTCGAAAAATCAACATTTGTCAACGAATAATGTGTATTCCATAGATGTAAAACGACAGGGTTTACTAGGAAACAAAACTATATGACACACCAAACGTTGCTCAATCAGCCAGAATGTGATATGTATCACTTAAATGAGTTATACATATGACACTTTGACTGACAGAGGTCAATACGTTGACATCTGTGCACATACAGTTTTCTATCATAATTATTATAAATGATCCCAAAAATATTGACTTTGCGATTTCTATGTTTCACTCACAGAAAATTAAATTGATTGTTATCGTATGAATCAGATACCTATGACCCAGTGTATTTTAGCGACTCGTGTAGCGTCCCGTGGCTGACTGGACCACCATCGATGTGGGTCGTAACACTATCATTTCTACAATAACATGGGTTTATTTTCGTTACGATAACATCAGATAGGCTGCTCTTATTACGCACACCAGTGACTCATGACCGCATCAAATCACACCCCTGGAACTGGAAAACCTCTTGGTTTCAAAGGGTGGTATCTGCCACGGCAGTGGCAGATAGCACCCTTTGAAATCAAGAGGGGGCAACTACCACCCTTTGAAACCAAGAGGTTGCAATTTGAATATAATGTCCCAGCCATCCATCAGGGCATCGCAGTCGATCGTTCGCTATCAATCTAAATTAAATTATTAGCTATCAAACTTGTCACTTTTCTTTTTTTATTGATGACGGTAAAATTGGCTGGAACAGCAATTAATTGAGAAACGCGCAATCTCTCGGATTTCATCTGGAATCATTTGTGAATATCTCGGAAATGTTCCCTTTTTCGTGTCAGTGTGACATTGACAGATCACGCAATGAGGCATTGTCGACACGCGGTAAACTTGATAAATTATTTAAATTTTGTTTAAATAATTTAGAAATGAATATTTATTTATCAGGGTCTTATATTAGTCAATCTTTCACTCAAAAAGTAATGAACAGAATCGTTTAATGCGCAAATATCTGTCTGTCTGTCTGTTACTCGCGACACCCGTTTTACCAGATGTTCAAAAATCGACACGTGAAGGTCATCTTTTGTATTTTTGTCTGAAACATAACTTCATTGATTTAAAAACGCAGATGTCGCATTCAATTTGTCGCAACAGCAATAAAATGAACCACGTGCATTTTAAGCAATGTAATCATTGCTTTTAGCGATGAAGTTAGATTTGCACTACCGATTTGCAAATAAATAGCAAAATATCGTTTTGATAATTTATGATTTTTGTTGAAAATTAAGTTTAATCGGTGGTTCCAAACACCTTAAAATGAAAATTAAATGCTACACCAAAACAAGGAGCATATTGATAAGGGAAGCATGAATCCCAATGTATATATGCCTACATATAACCTTATCTCAACAAATCATAATTAGTATATTTTTATTCTGCATGTATCGTGATTTTAGCGTAAAGTTAACAGCAGTCGTCCATCTCACCTGTCACTCATCACTATCTTCCCAACAAACACAAACATTTGTATAAGATTTGTACAACGTCGGCCCGGTTTAGTTTAGCTAATGCCCGAGTCACAAAGCCGAGACAGGGCGGGGGCCCTGGTGCGTGGTTAAAGCTGCCTGCTTCGAAAGTCGGAGATCGCGGGTTTGAACCCCACTCTGGCCTTCAAGTTTCAAAGAAACAAAAATGTTTCTCCCCCGCTCACTCGTAATGATTCAATACTGTGGGCAACCTCCGTGACAAAGAGGTAGCGTGCTCGGCCTCAGACCGCCAGGGCTCGAATTTCGAATCCTGTATCTGGAGGGCAGTGGCATCTCATTCATATCACCATCCTCAGGAGGTTCTCCTGGCCCAGTTCAGCCTATATGTGGACAAAGGTGGCCTAAAACCCAATTCATTTTATTCATTTTAGAAAGCCACTCCTGTGCAGTACAGGAGTGAGGATTTTCCCACAGTAAAAAAAATCGTCTTTTTAGGCACAGGTGATGATCTTTCCCGAAAGCGATCATGGAACCTCCCGTTTGGATCAACGTAAACAACGACATTAACGTTGAGCCAACAAGAAGCCAATATGTTATGTACTGTGGATATATCAAACATCCATTATTATGACATGTTATGAAATAAATAACCTCGGAGCCTTGGAAGAAAAACCCGGATATAATGTCAGGATGATGTCTGTAGGCCTACCACACTCTAATGACAATGGACATCGCATATGCCGATAACCAGACCATTTGTCGTGGTTCTTGAATGGTAGTGACACGTTTTACTTCGCCAGGGGGGCACAGTAATCTACAGACCATGTTTTCACGTGTGCCTCTCACCCATCTTCCCTATAGCAAGGCTAGGCTTCCAGGGATCATGTTCACGTTCTACCGCTCCTTGATAACTGACGTCACCAGTACCCAGCAGACACCAGACGTTCAGCCAAGGCTGGTTCAATGTTGGGCCAGCGTCGTAAAACATTGGCAGATACATGTCTTTAATACTTAGGGTGACGATATTGTAATATGAGAAGAGCGCACTGTCTCCGTCACAAAATGTTATCAAACCAGAAATATTATAAAACAAACTAGATGGTGCTATATTGATCTATCATCTACAGCGTAAGTGCTACATTTTTAACACTACTTGATGTCGACTCCGAGCGTGCAGCAAATGGAAGAAATAATGTAGCTGACATTTGACGAAAATATTGAACAACGCCCATGCGCCTTGTGAAATTAAATTTTGATTAGTAATTGAATCCACGTTGGCCTTTGGCGGCAGTATGATTATAGGCCCTAGATAGTAATTAGTCGTGATCATAGTATCCAGGGGTCTGCCGCTGATTGACGAGTTAGAAAATTATTTGTCTTGTCAAACCAAACTTCTTCTTTTTACGTAATATCCTAATTATCTTCAAAATAAATTATAGGGAACACAGCTAAATGATTGCACTTACAAACATGTTTTTACTGCGACCCACAACTTCAAGTGGGTAGAAATAACATCATTTTTATATTTGTACAATTTGAATAAAAATAAATACAAATTTTAATGCACATTTCTCTTAGAAATTTTCTTTTTTTTTGAACGACACACAGAGATATTTTTTTATTAATTTGAGGTTGGAAATTGCCTGAGCGATGAAAATATTCCACACCTATTTATCATGTTTATGGTAACTTTATGTAGCTTAACACAACCATGTGGTTATGTCCTTATTGTCTGTATCCTCTGTATCAAGGATTGCTTTCATAATCCATTGATACGTCTATTGTTGTTTATACTAACTGACGGCGGTTTATATGCATTTATTCCGCGGATGTAATTGATGAGGTCAAGGGGTTAAGTAGACAGCCGCACGCAAGTGTCACAGATGAAAGGAGGAGTGACAGACGGGGGGGGAACAAACAATCAATAACAACAACAACCACCGCCCTATTATTAATTCATTCTCATCTAGCAGTCACTGACATGCGGATCGCGTATAATAATCTAAATTCAATTATAGCTAGGCTACTAGTGACTAAATGAAAATTACATGTTCAATTTCTAATTGAGCATCATGATTAAAGCGACTCAATCAGGCTAAAAGCATAAAAAAATCGGTGATTTTATTTTGGCTTCCCATGATGTATACACGCCAATAGACTAGAACTGCAAAAGTTTTTTTAATTTTTGTGCTGCGCATTTACCAGTTAAGAGAGATATAGAGATGAAATTCACATATTTCTTATTTAGGACATGCATATGTCCTGTGCCACCCATTTTTTGATGATTTTAGCCTGATTTTATGTGACATAAAAGGATTAAAATTTGGACCTAGAGGTTAAAATTACATATTTGTAACGTTATTTTAATGCTCGTTGGGGAAAAATTAGTTAGGCCTATGCGCAAATAAGTTTAGATGGAATAGGGAGGGGATTGTTCTTCTGGATTCTCTCTCTCAGCCAGTATTGACAATAATAACTTTTAAAACGTATCTAATCTTATGTTTAATGTTTCTGAATTTGCTTTTTTATACATCTTGGACAACACAAAATTGGGCCTTTTAGAGTATGGCGATTTTTGTTTGTCTCTTTGTCTCACATTATGCTCAGTGCGCGTTTTTAGCAGAGTAATCAAGCCAGCAAATGCATTTTTCGTGTTGAAAATATAAATGAATTTGCACCATCGCTATCGCATTCGGCTAATTTTAAACATCAAGTCGTTTTCATCCCTTTCATAACTTGTCAATTAGCATGTAAAGTATATTATAGGCCAAGAGAAAATAATACGTCAGTTCGGGGGTAAACACAGAGGAAATTACATGATCTCCTCTAGGACTTACATGTACCTGTGCTAATTATGTCGTTTAATAGGATCGCTTGCTTCAGGATATAAAGCAATCGTGTGAGAACAATCCAAAGCCAAAAGGCAGTAACTGCTCACTTCAAAAGTAAGCAGTTACTGCCTTTTTTATTTTGCCAGAATGCGTCGTTATCGCCTGTAAAGTGAAAATGAAAGTCTGAAAATAAATTGCATCATTTGAGTCAGAAATAGTACTCAGAAAAATAGACTGGTTTTGTTAATGACTTTCTATACCTGTCAGACAATTGTGGCTCAAAATAGTTTTAACCTTGTCTTGGGGACCATATTTTGGTTTCGCCATCGAACCAGACCAAATATACACAGTGCTCCTCGTCTGGGTGTGATTTCAAGGCGGGGATCAACTTGACGTCTACAGACGTCAGAATCTGACGTCTAAAGTCGATCCCCGAGATAAATGTATAAGAAGAGAATTATCTTTTGAAATGTTCATCTCTGCGTCATCGAGCCATTTGACGAGGAGATGATAACAATGTCATTCAATGCAGCGGAACACATTTCAGAGGGTCTGTTTTTCACAATTCGGTTACAATGATTGTTTTTCTGAAGCGTTTGTCAAAGTGATTGTACCAGACCGTCAATGTCATCGATGTGCCCCGTTGAATTCGTGATGAGCTTGTGAATAGGCTGCCCGACACCAACATCATTCTGGGCTGTTGAAACGATAATTAATGCTTTAACAAAACCGATCGCTCTCGATAAAGTTACGAGTTGTAAAGACGCGTTCGGCGTTAAATCGCACCAAAAACCGCACGGTGCAACCTGACTGGATGACAACACACAGAGTCTGTGTCTGTCGAGTTTAGGTGGGACATGTCATGCCAGAAGCTATCCCAGTGTTGGGCTAATACTGGGCCAGAACTGTAGCCGATGAGCTAACATTAGCCAACAGCGTGTCAATATTTCATGTGTGCCTGAAAAAAAGTTTTTATAAACTATGTGTATATCAAACCGGAGAGGACAAGTGTGTGCGGCAGGTGTTAGAGTTATCGCAAAGAGATGAAAAGCCACGTTTTTACATAAAATGTTTGTCTTTTTTACAGAAAAAAAACAATTTAAATCAAATTAGGAAACGTGTTCAAAGCTAAAATTCTTGAAAATATGGGAATTTGTGCGCCTCTCTTTCACCAGGAAATGAGTAAAATGAATCTGGCTTTAGGCCACCTTTGTGCTCTTTCACCAGGCTGCTCGTTGATTCATTTGGTGTAGAGCACCATCTGGTGAATAGAAACGTCGTGCGATAGTGGTAGTGTTTTTGTTAGCTAGATCGGTGGCCACCTGGTGAATGAATACGTCAATGACAGTAAAACGCGACAATAATTTAAATAGGTCTACTCCTAACTCTTTTTAAGCACTTAACAACAGTTTTCTGATTAATATTATCAATCAATAATTATTAAAGCTGACAATTCCAAAGAATTTAACAGCTTCAACTGATTTAACCCTTTAACCGCCAAGTTATTTAATTATAATTTTCACCCACTTGAAGTTGTGTCTAGCTGACGCGATCCACAACTTTCAAGTGCAAAATATGCAGATATGATAAAAATAGAGGTTCAGATCTAGTATTTTTTACGTGCTGATAATTTTTTAAAAAATGAATATAATCGTGACGGGTGGTTAAAGGTTTAAATTAGCCAGACGTGTAAATTACTAAATTACAGACCTGGGTTTGTTTTGATAAACAGTTTGTGTTTTGTTTTTGAAATTTGCACCAGTCAGTGTCTGCAAATTTGCTGTAGGCCACTATTTCAGTCAGTATTTTTGAGCATCAAAGGGGTAATGTCCTTTTTAGCCCGCCTTTTAATTAAAAAAGGTGGGCTATTGCAGTTCTGCGGCATCGCCGTCGGCGTCCGCGTTAACATTTACTTGTGGGTACCATAACTTTAAAAGTTTTTCATGTATCCTTCCCAAACTTGCTATGCATGTCGCAAATGGCCACTTCTCTGACAAGTTCAGTATTGGCTGAAAAAAATTGCAAATAGGCCGATTTATTGTGATTTTTCGCATTTTACGTCAATAATTTGACCTTGTGGGCGCGATAGCTTTTTATGTATCCTGCTCAATTTTGTTGTGCATGCTACTGATAAACAGTTCTCGGAAATGAATCGGGCTTTAGGCCACCATTGTGCACATATAGGCTAAACTGGGCCAGGAGAACCTCCTGTAGATGGTGAGATGATTGAGATGACACTGTCCTCCAGACACAGGATTCGAAATTTAAACCCTGGCGGTCTGAGGCCGTGTACGCTACCTTTCGGTCACGGAGGCTCCCCGCAATACTGACTTACACACGTGGATGGGGAAGAAGCATTTCTTGTTGCTTTCAAACCGCCGAGACCGGGAACCGAACCCCGAACTCTGGCGTGAAAGGCAGCGGTGCTAACCACTACCCTAGGGTTCTCGGTCAAGTTCGATAATGGCTAAAAAAAATCAAAATAGCCATTCATTGCGATTTTATGACCTTGTGATAACTTAAAGTTCAATAATGGCGGGCTATTGTCGAGTGCTCTCTTGTTTGACCTAGCCGTGTCGTCCTCTCCGAGCCCGTGGATTGATGTATTTGCTTTACCCGAAAAATTCAACATGGCGGTGACTGAGGGCGATCCCGACCCCAAGGTCCGAAAAATTTCCATGACTTTTTAATGACTGTGCGACCTTTGAGCTGAGTATGCGGGCATGTAACTGAAATGCTACTGATTCAAAAAAAAATATTTTCGACCTGATTATTCGACCGGAAGTCTTATTCATATCCGTCCAAAGAAATGTCCCACGATTTTGTACGCGGTCAATTTGTTGTGGAAACCTGTTTCAGCCACTGGATCTATTTTTGCCCATGTACTACTTAGCTTATGTCTGTGATTCTTTGTTTTATTTTTTGAAATGGATATGTAGATTTGAAGCGTACTATTACATATGTACATTGGGAGTACCATTATCTCACTTTCTGATTTGTTAACAGAATATGGCGAAGATGAGACGGCGGAGAATAAGAGGAAGGGCCACACGTCTACTCTGGGACGATTCTTTAAGAATGTGGGCATTAGAAGGTCTGGACGACGATATACCTACAAAAAACATCAAGGTGAGGGCAGCAAGGCTACGTGTGCAAGTGAATCCGTGTGATACAGGCTTTACGTTAACCCTTGTCCTGCTGAATCGCTTCAATTCGCCATCTTGGATAATTACTATTTATGAAAAATAGACATGGCTAAAATTAAATTATTGGATCAACAAAGCGTCTATTAAAAACTATTTTATCAAAATTAAGTGATATTTTTATTGATCTAAAACATCCTTAACCCCGTATATATCCGGGCATAGCAGGACAAGGGTTAAAATAACAATCATGTCATGTTGAGTGATTATTGGGCCAACGTTGCGCCGCTGACCCAACAATCAGCTTTGGAGAGAAAGTAATCTAATAATTTCTATATAATTCATTTGAAAGCGAGCTTGTCGATATGAATACGTGATTTATACGTAAGGAAGAAACAGATGGATGATGGGGATCCTCTTGAGGTGAAGTCTATTTAATTTGACGTGCATAACCAGCAATCATGAAATCTTACCCAACAAACATGATACGTTAGCCCAACATTGGTTTACTGTTGGGTCACAGTCGTAGACGGTGGGCCTACAGTGAACCAACGTAGGACTAACGTCTCATGTTTGCTGGGTAAGAACTAAATGGATTATTTCGTTGTAAATGGCTTGTTCTAAATCAAGGGGAGGCAATGACACACCCGCCATCTTTGATTTAGTTTGATTGTACATGTTTTTGTGTACAGGTGACCTGAACGCCAGTGATATTACAATGAGTGATGATGATCGTATACAGCTGATGATAATGGTTAAGGAAGGCAAACTGTCCATGCACGATGCCGTGGAAGTGGTGAGTAGGCATACAGATGTCCGACATTATTACAACATTGAATTTTCACCCACTTTAAGCTGACACGACCCACAACTTCAAGTGATCGAAAATTATGCGGATTTAACAGAGTGGAAGTCAGCAATTTTGAAATCTTGCTGAATGATGTCACGTTTTATCTTGAACATGTTCAAAAGCTGGTATTTAATGTGATAGTAAAGAAATTTAAAAACGAATATAGTCGGGACCGGCAGTTAAAGTGTTAACCCTTCTAACACCCGGTCCTTTACTCTCATTATGCCTTCCCCTCTGTAGATAGAGGTGGCTGCACAATTGTCAAACGAGTCGTTCTCATCAACCCATCATTTTTGCCCAAATGAGCTTAAACTTCTTCTGAAAAAGGACTTTTTCTTCCCCCACCCCAGCCCGCATAGTTGCTTAATTTCAGATAACCCGCATATTGGGATCATGGTCAGCTGGCCCATGAAAGTTGACTTTCTTCGACTTGAAGGTCATTTGTCTGTTATTGAGGTCAAAAAAAAAAGTGGATATACACCACCATTATTTAAATTAATCGAAATAATTTGGGTAAATTACAAGAAATAATAGCATTTTGAAATTGTAGCGTTTTTTTTTGTGCCAAGAATTTATCAAATGGTACATCAATGACAGGCCAGCGTCGCAGAGAGTGGCCCAGCTTTGAACCA
Organism: Flabesymbios commensalis; assembly: GCA_964017125.1. Classification (NCBI taxonomy): domain Eukaryota; kingdom Metazoa; phylum Annelida; class Polychaeta; order Terebellida; family Flabelligeridae; genus Flabesymbios; species Flabesymbios commensalis. The sequence continues at coordinate 45,233,011 of OZ024907.1, forward strand.
ACATTATGAACAGTAGAAACCTTTGAGATGCTACATTTCACAAAAAAAAAAATATTTGCAATTACAGAGTGGATATGCCCCCAAATGGCCCAAGTATCCCAAGTATCCCACGTGTCTCAAGTGTCTAATATATATCCCAAGTGTCCCAAATGTCCCAGACTCACAAATGGCCCATGTGTCCCAAATGTCCCATGTGTCTCAAATGGCCCATATGTCCCAAATGTCACGAGTGTTCTAAATTTCCCATGTGTCCCAAATGTGCCAATTGTCCCATGTGTCCCGAAATGTCCCATGTGTCTCAAATCTCCCATATGTTCCAAATGTCCCATGTGTCCCAAATGTCCCATGTGTCCCAAATGTCTCATATGTCCCAAATGTCCCATGTGTCTCATATGTCCCATGTGTCTCAAACTTCCCATGTGTCCTGAATGCCCCAGGTGTCTCAGATGTCCCATGTGTCCCAAATTTCTCAAGTGTCCCAAATGTCCCATGTGTCCCATATGTCTGAAATGGCACATGTGTTAAATAAAAGCCCTACAGATTATGATGGGAAATAATAAATATTTCTGCAATGGCAAATATAAATCACATGGTAGGTTGGAACCATTTATTAACATTAATTACAAAATTCATTGACACTACATCTATTAGCTATCAACCTTTATGCTGCGTGAGGTGATACATTTCCAGAAATGACCTTATTTCTTGAAACAACTACCCGAGAGTGATACCTCAGTCAACAGAAAGATTAGGACGTTTTTATTGTGATGGGTATGAATATATGTATAATATATTATGATGTTATTTAAATGCGACAAGGGAGTTCATGTGTTTAGTTTATATCAACCCGTTGATGGATGATTGAAGTCTACGAATTTGTGCAAAACAAAATACCGCGGGTATATAAAACAGGAGCTCAGAGGCGTGTCCACCACTAACATTTACAGACAAAATCCATCTAACATGTACGACTGACTAAAAATGTACGTATCGTTAGTGTTGTTCTCACTTCTTGTGTTATTATCACTGGGCGGTGTACATTCAGTGAAAACTAACAAACAGGCTGACAAAAAGAGTTATTTAGTGGTAGGCCTACACCCACTGTTTTCTATCGACATGAGTGACATTCACAATGCAATACACATGTGCGTCATAGCCAGGTGTACTTTTCGTGTGTTTGGACACGATATTTTATGAAAATGTCTCATTATATATTCCCAGTTCAAACTGAAAATAGACGTGTTTTTACAAGCAAAAGCACAGTTATGAGGTTATATTTTTGTATATGTTTATTATCTCGTCACACTGGAAATATAAAATTTTGCATATTCTAAATTGAGAAAAAGTAACGTTTACACTGAGGATTGGTAGGCTATTGAAATTGCTACAACGTGGTTATGGCAATACCTTCAGGTACTGCGCTATGCCTTTATTTGCTCATTTGAGCTGACATTGCTGACGCAATACTGTCAACTGTAAATGAATTATAAATAATCCTTAGATACTAAACCTGTTCTTGTTTTCAATCGGTGAGTGAAAATTATTCAGATTTGACAAAATGGAGGTCACCTGTTTTCAAATATTGCTGATTGATGTCACATTTTATCTTTAACATGTTTAAAATGTGGTACTTAGTGTGCTAATAAAAGATGAAAACCCGAAGATATGCGGCACCGGCGGTGAAAGGGTTAAACATTATCGGTCAATTATTTTGTTTTGAAAAAATCAATTCAAATGCGCTTAGAAGCGTCGCCCGTGTATTCTCTCAAAGCGTCCACTCTCGTTTAGTTTTATAAAATAGCATTATATGTGGTCAAACTAGCACATAGAGGTAGACCATTACAATTATGTAGGTTGAATGTCATATGACAGACTAATTTTAGCGTATTCGCATCCGCGTGGTGATACACAGCCACACGTGCACGCTGAAATTAAAACCACAATATTTGTGTCGCTATGGAAACATGTTTTGTCAGTGATCTGATAAGCATGTCGGCCATTTTTGTTTTTGTTGTTTTGATTACAGCGACGTGTACTGTCGTCCAAGGCCAAAAGGCAGTAACCTGGCAACTGCTTACTTGAAAAGTAAGTAGTTACTGCCTATTGGCTTTGCATATCAGAATGCGATAACGTGATTCACTTTATAATCCTAACCCTTTGCGTCTCTGAGCGTCAATCACGACTGTAATCGTTTAGATATTTTCTTTTACAAAATAGAATGAGGGTTATTGGGAGTAAAATATATTTTTAATTAGCAATATTTTGAATATGCTTAATCTCATATTAAGCTAATAAACCTGCACCTTCACCTTTATAATAAAATTATTATACTGGACATGTACCCAGCAAACACGAGACGTTGAGCCAATGTTGTTTTAATGCTGGCCCATCGTCTCCGACGCTGACCCAACATTAAAACAACATTGGCTCAGTATTTGCTGGGTAGTTGAAGTTTTCACTATATATGTTCCAGCTAGTATTATATTCTCTACTAAATTCATTTTTCAAGTGTTAGTATGCTCTGTACACACACATGGCATGTGCTCAACGTGAAATCAACTCTACACATACATTACGTTCATCGTATGATGTATTAGTCTATGATAGTATATACTTAGGAAGCACTGACCCAAAAAACATCAGGCGTGTTGTTTCAATGCTGGCTCATCGTTTGCGACGCTGGGCCAACATTGAATTAACATGGTTTCAACGTTTTATATTTCATGGAGTTACCGCCCCTCGAGTGGAAAGAGTGACCATCAAAATCACCTTAGAATTAACGGGTCGTATCGATAAGACCCTTTGATTCTAAAGTCGTATTTAAGCAGTGACCTACTGCATATTTCTCAATTTGACGGATGTAATATTCTTCGAACCATGCTGTGGTAATCTTCCGTTAGGTTTTCATTTTACTCGCCTGATCACACATAATTTTAATGAGGATGAGTTGTCAGTATACACAGTACACGGATGCTGCTGTCCTAAACCGGTAGGCCTAAACATTTGTATAACATTTGTACAATGTTGGACCAATGTCGAAGACGTTGGGCCGACGTTGTACAAATGTTCTACAAATGTTTTGGTTTGTTGGAAAACTACCATCTCGTCACCTTGCAAAATTGTTATTAAATGGTCGTATCTGTCCCTTTGTAAGGAAACAGATACGACCATCTAATAGCAAGGTGACGCTCTATGCCATCATCGTGACTCCGGTAAAATTAACATGACTGATTTGACGGTAATAATAGTAACATTGCTAAGTACTTATATTTTGGTTAATTTTAGACATCATGCCCCTTTAAAAATAACTAAAGGAAAGGTAATTATTGCATTTAAGGGAGAACGGAATAGACAGGTGATTTCCCTAGTCGTCTCTTCTTTTTTAGTTTATAATTGCGTTTTGCGTCCGTACGTTTTTCCTAATAGGTCTGCATAAACATGTGGAAAGATATCAAGCACTTTTGGTTTTTAATCCTGAATTATTCAAATGCAATTAGGCAGAAATGCAGCTTATAAATGTATTAATAAATCTATTTTGAGATACATCAATAATCTATTTTACTCCACCACGAGGACGCTACATCCCAGCAGACACGAGACGTTGAATAAATGTTGGTTTAACGTTGGTCCAGCGTCGTAGACGGTGGACCAACGTTAAACCAACATTGATTCAACCACTCGTGTATTCTGGGTTGTAGTTGTATAAAAAAGTGAGGAAACGATACATGACTGGCACTGTAGTGGGCACATACCGCCACACATTGGACTCGAACCAAAAACCTAGCGGTCTGCCAACATAGTGATAACTAATGCAAGGACACTCCCAAAACAAACTGGAGGCTGGCTGAATGATTAGCCAACGTCTGAGATGTTGGCTAATCATTGAGCCAGCATTTAGTCAATGTTATATTTTGGGTTGATGTTATCCCAGTAAACACAAGGCGTTGCACCAATGTCGTTTCAATGTTAGCCCAGTGTCTACGACGCTGGCCCAACATTGAAACAACATTGATATGTGTGAATATCAGCCACAGTCAAGTTTTCACGTTGTTTTTTCACTTTGTCTGAGTCGTAAAAACCATGATGAATAATGTTAGAACATTAGGAGATAGGCGTTCGCTTATACCACTGGCTTACCGTTGTATCCACGTCTGCGACGCTGGTCCAACGTTGATGCAATGTTAAATTAATGTTTGTGATTGATTAAAAACTTGTGTTTGCCAGAATAACACAGGAATGGCGTAATTCAATATTTGACAGGATGGTTGTAATGAATTTAAGATTCAAATGGAAATAACTGGACGAACCCGTGTGGCGGCCGTCAATATGTTCTTGTGGCTCTTTTCTTCTGGTCCAATTTAGAGTATCTATAACCCGCTGGCAGTTTACATCGTATTTCACACAATAACCTCGTAGACATGCTGGATGATTAGCATATTTCTGAATATAGATCGAGATGTACTAAAACTAAATTTGACGTATCAAGTTCGTAAAAAAATTACTAGCGTTATGATTTAGGAATGCAAGCAATTTTTAGACGAGTTAGTATTTGCAACACGCGTAATAATATTATATAACAAGAGCACACTCGACAACAGCCCGCCGCCATTATTGAACTTGCAAAATTAACGACGTAAAATATGTTAAATCGGCCATTTTGTGCGCTAAATCGGCCATTTTGATATTTTTTAAGCCAGTTTTGAACCTGTCCGACAGCTGGTTATTAGCAATACACAGGACCATGCAATCTGAGTAGGATTCAACATGTACATGAAAAACTTGGCAAGTTATCGCGCCCACAAGAAAATGTTAACGCCGATGCCAACGCCGACAACGACGACGCCTAACTTCAATTGCAATAGCCCGTCTTAAAAAAATGAAATACAAGGCGGTCTAGTAATATGGTTAGGATGGTTTTTACTTTCATTGGGACGGACTTAATATAAAACCCACCTAATATTATTAGAATAGACTTTGTAGCAACAAGGAAATTCTCTATTGAAATTCCTTGGTAGCAACAAGCATCGAGTTGCATTGAATCTGTTGAAGCAGTCCCAAGTCTTTATCGTCAACTCGAATGTGACTGGTCGCGGTTTGCTAGCTTGGTCTACGTTATACCACCAAAACATGAATCGTTGGCCCAGCGTCGCGGACGTTGTCCCGATAATGAAGCAACACAAGGTATCTTGTAGTGGCACGCTCATTCATGAAAAGAACGCTATTTGTCCTTTACTTCTCCACCACACACTCGAGCCCCATTAAACACGACACATTGAAACACTGTTGGTTTAATGCTGGGCCACCGTTTGCGGAGCTGGCCCAACATTAAACCAACAGTGTTTCAATGTGTCATGCTGCTGAGGAGTGTGTACATCTACATCATGTTGTGAGCTAGGCGTCTGAGAAAAACACAGGTTCTGATTAAGACTGGCTCCATTTGCCGGATATACGCGTTATGGACTAATAGCTGAGGAAATTGTCATTACGAGGGCCTGATATATAGAACTGGTGGGAAATTTGGTAAGGCATTATCTCCTAAGTCGCCGAGTAGCTCGGTCGTATTAGCTGCAATGCTATCATAATGTCATTGAAGTTTTCGATTTATTTTTGCTACATGGGATCGTTGCAAGCATAGGCCAAACTAAAACAAGATTTAATTTTATACGTCAAGACTTTTAGGATATGATGCGTTTACATGTACACAAAAAATACATTGTTTACTTAGTTATAAACGGACACCGCATAAGAAGATCCGCATGCAGACATGCAAAAAGGCACACCTAGATAAAATAAGAACAGTGGTAAAATATACAGACACTAATTGATTTGAAACAGAGACAGATATGTGTTATCTTGTTAGTTAGTGGACTGCAAACTGGTTATTAGGCCTACAGTGATGATGACGTTCACACTGCGAAGACAAACAGCAGTAACTGCTTACTTTTTAAGTAAGCAGTTACTGCTGTTTGTCTTTGCACGTCTTTGTGGGGCTAATCACCATACTGTCAGTCCACCATTGCTAGTGTTGTTACTAAACCCGTGTGACTGGGTGTGATTGTAGGTAAAGCAGTATGAGAATCAGAGGCACCACGACCCAGACGACGACGTGGAGGACGCAGAACACGAGGTAGGAAAAATAATCTATATGTCTCCACCAGTTATGTATAGTCAAATTGTCCGTCGTCCGTCCGTCTGTCCGTTCGTGAAATGTAAGCTCTGTAGCAGAGGAATAGGGCATAATTATCCACGCCTGAGTCCAAGCACCGTTCTAGTTTTGTCGGATTTGTCTGACATGTTTTCAGCCTTGAGATAGAAGAGGTCTTGTTGTTATTGGATAGAAATCACATTCATAGTTAGTTAATAAAACATTAGACATAATGTCTGTAAGCATTGAGAAGTTACACCCACTTACTTTGTTAAACGTTTTCTTATCGCAACACTTTCTTGTGGATTGGATTGAGATTAAAAGGTTAAAATAAACTAACACAAAATTACCATAATAATTGACATGAAATTAATTACCACCCTAGAAATCACATAATTATATAATATAATAGTAAATACAGATTTGGCAGTAAGAGAGTATGTTATATTAACCACTAATGCAATTATTGATATAAAAGTAATCATTACAAACTGAATGTCATTGTATTCATATTTGTAATAACTATAGTAACATACCGCCATCTTATAACCTACTGTTTAGTAAGATTATTCACTTCACAGCAACAATACAATGTTTATATAACACACTTAATCTTACAACGGAGCTCTGGCACTCTATGTATAGACACAATGTAGATGGGTTTGACTAAACAGTTGAGGTAATTAGAGGCGCACATTTAAATGTGTTAAGTGAGCGTCATTTCACGGTGTCTCACATGAGATGTGTATGTCACACACCCTATTATTAATTCTTTAACTGCTGTAGGCCTATTGCACCGGGCAAAAATTTGAAGCTGGCATTTGCGTCATATGATACCGGCCCTAATCACAGTTATTGTGTTTATCAGTTAATATAGCATATTTAACCGCCAAATTATTCAATTGGAATTTTTATTCACTTGAAGTTGTGTCTCGCTAACGCGATCCACAGCTTTAAGTGGGTGAACATTATTCAGATTTGACAAAATGGTAGCCAACTATTCTCAGATATCACTGATTGATGTTTTATTTTTAATATTTTTAAAGGCTGATATTTAATGTGCTAATAAAAATGTAAAAAACGAATATAATCAGGACCGGCGGTTAATGGGTTAATCTGTAAAATGTTACATTCATTTGAAGCTGAGAATGCGTGAGCAATATGAATGAATCACTCAAATGAATGAAAGCTAGTAAAGCACAACTCAACACTTCATGGGTTGAGCACTGATGACTGCGTCGGAAACGTACGTCTTTATTGAAACGACCCATTTGTCATTTCGGATGAAGGAACATTATGGCCGACACCCTTTGTTATAACGTGACCCCTGTATTTTTCATTCACGCCGTACTTACATCGCCAGAGAGATTAAATCACTGAAAATTACAGACGCTTATTACTAACCCTTGAGATGCGGGAACCGTATATATAGGGTTTCAAGCAGGTTTTTGATCAATAGAAATATCACTAAGTTTGATAAAACAGTTTTTGGTAGATGCTCAGTTAATCAATAATTGAATTCGGGAGATATATATTTTTCATAAATACTATTATTTTTCATTCGTTTGAAGCTGGAAGTTGGGTTAGCAATTCCAGCTTCAAACGATTGAAAAAAACTCACAAACAATTCACTAAATCTGCTAAAACAGGTTTTGGTAGATGCTCAGTTGATCAATAATTGAATTCGGGAGATACATATTTTTCATAAATACTATTATTTTTCAATCGTTTGAAGCTGGAAATTGCGTTAGCAATTCCAGCTTCAAACGATTGAAAAAAACTCACAAACAATTCACTAAATTTGATAAAACAGTTTTTGGTAGATGCTCAGTTAGTCAATAATTGAATTCGGGAGATATACATTTTTCATAAATACTATTATTTTCAATCGTTCAAAGCTGGAAATCGCGTTAGCAATTCCAGCTTCAAATGAATGAAAAATACTCACAAACAATCACTATGAATTTAATATGTTAGTCTCAGGTGAAGCTCTTAATATTTCAGAAAAACTGTAATAATTTCGGATATTCAGCGAAAGTTAAATGATTTTAGGTGAATTTTATATGATTTCAATCAACCAGGGTTATGATTTCGCCTTCGGCTATGTCCCAGTTCAACCCCATTGCACTACTTCGCCAGGTGCTGTGTCGTGTCACTGGCAATGACAATGACATGATAACTAACCGAATGCCACTAAAAGTACTCAGCGTTATGACACTGACAGCTGCTTGTGATATTGCCAAAGTAAAAGGCTGCCCTTTTTTCTTGGCTGCCTGGCAGAGCTAGCTAGAAAGGGTTTTTTGCGCTGAAATGTCTAGTATGGTGTACAGGATTCAAAAAAATCAAACCTCAACGAATATCATCGGTATTGTGTTACAGAATAATGTAGACTGACAGTATAGAGAGAGAAGCGAAGTTAATCGTGAATGATAGAGGCCGGTAAATCTTCATACATATGTGTAACTGTGCACACACCATGGTAACCCTGCAAAACCGGAATGTCCACATAAAACCAGCATTGGATCAACAACTCGTGTTTGAGATGTTGATCATATCCCAATATACATGGGATGTTGACCAGTGTCGGTTTGATGTCGGGTTACTTGATTGGATAAAATTCTAATTATTGGGATTTACCAGGAATGATTAGCATACCCTTGCAGATGTATATCTTATGAGCTTGAAGTTGTTTTTTTCGATTAACCCTTTAACCGCCAAATTGTTCAATCTGAATTTTCACTCACTTGAAGTTGTGTCTCGCTAACGCGATCCAAAACTTCAAGTGAGTGAAAATTATTCAGATTTGACAAAATGTTTTCAAATATTGCTGATTGATGTCAAATTTTATCTTTAACATGTTCAAAAGGTGATACATATTGTGCTAATAAAAAAATAAAACCCGAATATATGCGGCACCGGCTATTAAATGGCTAAGCTTAGTAATTATATAGTGAGGGACTTGGCGCAATGGCTAGAGCGCAGAGCTTTGCCAATGTCGCTGCCTGCCGTGCGACTTCGAATCCCGCTTGGTGCAGGATTTTCAGAGAAATATCATGTTTCTCTCCTCTCAATCTTGGGACATTATTTCGATGTTGTGTCTTTGGGCAAGGCACTTCACCCTCCAATGCTTCACTCGACTCAGGTGAAAATGAGTACCTGGTAGGACAGAGATGACGGTGTGTACGATAGTTTCAATGCGCCGAAATGGCTGTAGGACTGTATGCTCTCCGTGGAGTCGAAATGGCACAGTGACCAGGGGGTGAAATGTAAAGTCGGATGATAGGTCTTCTGACTTGATATCAGACAATAAACCTGCACCTTTACCTTTGCTTCGAACCTCAAACGAATAACTTGTCCCAGCTAGCACGAGACGTTAATCCAATGCTGGTTTAATGTTGGGTCAGCGTCGCAGACGTTGGACCATCAGTAAACCAGCATTGGGTTAACATCTCGTCTTTGAATGATGGGCGGAAACTTTGCACTGACTTCGCCACTCATTCAAAGGATGAACAGAACCCCCTAAATGGAATGGCCCGTACTTCCCAGACCCCATACAGTGTACTTCAGTACTCCCTCTCCTTGTGTACTGTGTATACTCACTTGGCTGAGTACCGCGGTAATAGATACTTACGTGTTATGATGATGCCTATTAGTTGTATGTTCTATTACAAGGGAAACGCAGGGATGCTTACATCATGTGGAAAGTTGACTAAGTTATTACCACATGATTGGTTCACAAGGGTGTCCGTTGTTCACACCGTATTGGGCCAAGCTGGGCTGGTAATGCCAGTTTTCATCCTTTCTGGGGTGTACATACCCACTGTGCAGAGTACTGTTAAAACTGTTCAAAGGCTCGTCGTGTGAATTTTAATATAATAATAAGTCTGTGAAAATGCTTTTGTTGGTTGAATTTTCTTTTTTAATTTTTTTACTTTTTTTTAATTCACTTTTTTTTCAGATTCAACAATTAACGTGCGAATTGGGCGTGATTAGCTCTGAAGATTATTCCAGTTAATTCAATCTCAATTGTGAGATTTAGCTATTCTGTACGTGTACAATAACAACCTATGGCTAGGTAACAGCTAACTTTGTATATATGTTTGACCAGTATTGATTCTGTGTCGGGACAACGTCTATGAGATGCTGTGTTATCAGGTTATAGAGAGTATTTATTTTGGTGACCGGTTTAAATATAGACGTTGGCATCTGGGTACTCAGTATTTACCTATGTCTGTAGATTACTGCGGGGGATACTTATTATTAACTGTACTGTGAACGACTTCAGTGCTCATTAGTATTGCCTCTGGATATATCAGTATAATGGAGTGTGCTTGTATAGCTTAAACAAAGAGACGTCTTTATTATTTTTAACGGATAACAATTTCTCGTGGAAAACCGATCAGCAAAACAGAAACCTATGGGTGACACAGCAAACACAAAACATTTGTATAACATTTATACAACATCGGCCGTTGGTCGACGTTGGTCCAACATTGTATAAATATCATACAAATGTTTTGTGTTTGCTGGGTGGTGTAAGGGATTCTGCAAGTGGATATTGCAACAAAATGTAGACACATTAATTAACAGTGAAATCATTGTCTAAACAGGCTGTCGTCAAGTAAAACTGATATAGCAATATAGGGGAAGGACGGGTAATATGGGACACTTTAGCTGTACCTTCTCTCAGCTCTCTACTACTTTGTATAAATTGAAATAAATGAAGGAGAAAATATCAACAGACATCAATAGTAAGAAGAAAAAGGAAAAATTAAAATATCGACACCGAATACATAGATAATGGGAGTTACTTGTTTTTGAAATGTGTCCCATATTTCCCTCCATGGCGGGAACTATGGGACTAACAGGAGGGAAATATGGGACATCAGTTTAAAAATGGGGGAAGCAGAAACAAAAAAAATCTGATTTAATTTTTAAAATATCAAGGTAACTAGGCTCACATATATTTAAATAACTAAATACACGTAGTGGACTTCAAATAGTTTCAAATAAATCTCGAGTACCTACTATCCACAGACGGGTAAAAAATATGCATTCTAGAGTAATTAGAGAAAAATATTACAGTTATATTCTGTGAAACTCAAGGACCTTGACCTCCTTTATTTTCACCGAGCTAGCTTATACAATGAAGTATGGTGGAGAGGTGTTATATAACATTGTTTTCTTCGAGCTGCCATTCAAAACGGTTTCCGGTGACGTCACTGCGTTTCACAAATTTGTCAAGTTTTTTGCAGATTATGTTATCTTGGGTGGAACAGATCTGAGCTGATATCAACACAGATGCCGTTTTGTGTTCGTTTGCTTGAAAATTTTCAAGAAAAATAAAATTCAAAGAAAAATCAGAACTATTATTTATGTATTTGTTTGCATAATGTGTCACTAGAAGATAAAGAGTTATTTTATATTGCTTACTGTTTAGCACCCAGAGGGTTGACAGCTTACTGACCTCAGTCTGGGACAGTGGTTTTTCCACCATGTCATCCACATTTGAGATAAGAGTCATGTTAACATTGAATCATATAAACATTTTTCATTCCAACAGCCAATGGCTTTTTATTTGTATAAAAACTAACCATACTAAATATATTTTCTACTATGCTTGCCCTCATGTTATAGCTGTACTCTGTCTTAGTTTATAAAATACTGAGCTATATGTGATCAATATATCTTTTGATTCATATTCATATGTTATCGCTAAATTATCACTGTTGAAATTGGTGTCATTTTAATATCACAGTCTTCAATGACGTGGGTGGATAAATCCTAATTATATTATAACTGAGAGATCACAAACCACTTTTGTTGAACTAAACCTTGACATGCGCAACATATCGAACAATTGAAGACGTTCAATCGGAAGCCTGGCTTTAACCCTTTAACCGCCGGTGTCGCATATATTCGGTTTTTTATTTTTTATTAGCACAATAAGTACCACCTTTTAAACATGTTAAAGATAAAATGTGACATCAATCAGCAATATTTGAAAACAGATGACCTTCATTTTGTCAAATCTGAATAATTTTCACTCACTTAAAGTTGTGGATCGCGTCAGCGAGACACAACTTCAAGTGGGTGAAAATTTAGATTGCATAATTTGGCGGGTAAAGGGTTAAAGCTTGAATATTTTGGTTCATAATAAATATCGGTAATTTATTGCAGTTACACGTTGGTCGTGTGTTGGTGATGACACTGTTGGTTATCATCACTTTGTGATAACTTTGCCATATTAAACATAATAAGGATCTAGAATGACGTGGGCGGTCTATGTCTATGCCCACTCTAACCAAACACAGCAGTGCCAATGATTGTTTGATGTTGGACCACCGTCTACGACGTTGGCCCAACATCAAACAATCATTGTTTAATCGTGTTCGGTGGGCAGTACACATGTCCGCAGTGACAAACACCTTTTATGTTCTACATCGGCCTACGCTCTCTAGTCGGCGCACATTATTACGTACAAAACATTTTTTTAATTCATACCATGTCATCAACTATACTTAATGATTTGTAACTATATGTAATTTTAATCCCAAACTTGAATCAATACTTGCATGTGTATCAGAACTCTGGTACTCAAAGTGTCACATAATATACAAGTATATCATAAGTGGTGACACCTAGTGCTGGATCGGCTGCTGTATACCGGGTATATAATCACACTTTCTCTCCTTTTCAACAGTTCCAGTTCCTGAGAAACAAGAGCATAGAAGGTGAGTGCACTTTATCTCAATTTGGTTACAAGCAACGTTGATCTACTTTCAAATTATATTGATTTGATTTGTGAACAGCACATGCTGCATATTAGTTGTTAACAATATAAGTCTATTCTTGACAGAGCAGACCTAAAAGTATTTCCAATTGAGTACCAGTCTAGGTATGCAATCGACCCTCGGGCCTTGACAGTTATATTGTGCTATTATACATGTTATAAGCTATCCAACTGTTTTAGTTATTTTCACTTGGAAAGGACTATTGAGCAAAATAAATGTGTGGCAAAGCTGGCTCTCAAATTATCATTTTCAGGATCGAGTGTGGCCACCACTGGGTCGTTCACCAGCATCACGATCAAATCAAATCATTTGATTAGTTTTGATGCAGATGACCACTGTCACATGCTTAGACGAATATTTGGGGGAATGTCGTAATTAAGTACAGTACTTGTAGTTTGTGATTAAACATGTTAAATAGTTACTGTTGCTGTTTCAACAATATTAATGTTACAGTGTAAATAGTGTGGGAAATACAGTAACTGTGGTTTAACTTGTGGTGTAAGTCAGGTGATGAACATGACGTCCGGGTAGTGTCCGTTGTTTGAGTACGGGGCATTGTGGTGTATGTTACAGTGCTATCTAGTCTGGCACTGAAGTGTTGTGATAATACCATAATTTATACCGGGGTTTCTGTTATAGTTCCGTCCATAATGACTCAGAAGGCCTTTTGTCTGGCCCAGATAAATCATTTTAACATGTCTTGAAAGGCCCGTGCATGTTTTCCCGAAAGTTACAAACCAGTAAAATGTCACTGAAATTTAATACTTTATGGCGGATCCTACAGAGATTATTCAAACTGGGAGATGTATAATTCTCGTAATTTAAACACATTTCGTGAAATGCATGAAGTTTATAAATCTAACTATTACACTATCATCCACTACATCGACTGGAAGTTGTGGTTCACGAGCATAAGAGTCATCTTTAACATTTTACCCTTTGACCGCCAAATTATTCAATTTGAATTTTCACCCACTTGAAGTTGTGTCTCGCTGACGCGATCCACAACTTCAAGTGAGTGAAAATTATTCAGATGTGACAAAATGGGGGTCACCGGTTTCAAATATTGCTGATTGATGTCACATTTTATCTTTAAAATGTTCAAAAGGTGGTACTTAATGTGCTAATAAAAATTGAAAACCCGAATATATGCGGCACCGGCGGTTAAAAGGTTAAGGGGTGAACAGTGATTCCAAAATTCAATCTTTCGCCATAGTTTTATTGCCAAGGGCCCCGAATGAGCCCAATTATTTCTGAACCTTTTTTTCTAACTTTACTTTCACGATCGCATCACCAAAAAAATAGTGGTTTGCCGTCGTTTCCATTTTTTCGCTGAAGTATATGATCAGATAATTGTCTTGCTTGAGGGGACAATAATATTTACTTGTGGGGGTGGGTGTATTGCTCACGTGCGATATGAATAAACCAAGTCTGCTACTTACAGCATATTTACAAGGATAAATATATATGGATGCAATGGACGTTGAAATATGTATTGTGTCCGATTCATTATTCAGCATTCGTCAAATATTGTATTCTTGACGGGGATAACGGCTATAGAGGTGATTAGCACTTTTAGGGCTAACAATGGCTCTGGTGTTTAACATTTATACATTGGATAATGTCGTCATTACGGGGTTGAATTAGAGTATCGTAAGAGGCTGAGAAGTGACTCTTTACAGAATGATGATGACTTTCTTATACAATGTAATTGTAAAAAGGCAAATTAAGTGAATATAGTTAGATACTAAAGATAACTTTTTATTGCTGTGGATATCCATAGCGATAAAACGACATCTTTATGAATTCGTTCCCTTGCAGTTAGAATGTGCTAAACTGCCACAAAGTGCTAAACCTTCTCACTCCAAGGGTGCGATATGTAATCCCCTATTGAATATTACGTGTGGTTTGTTTTAGGAGAGAAGTCTAGTGACATCTCAACAGATATCTCGGAGGAAGCTTTATTTCTAGGACTGTGTGGTTACACTGAGGATAACTCCTCCTCGTCATCATCACCTGGACTGGCTCGAAGTCCTAACGCCGTCACCAGGTCACGATCTGCTGAGGCTGCAGCAACCAACACCCCGTCTCCCTCATCGCGCAAGAAGACAGTGGACTGTAAGGGGTTCCGCTCCCCTAAGTTACTGTCATCCCCGGCGGCTTCTCCCACTAAGCAAGGGAAGAAGGCTTCGCGTGGAGACGGGGCTTCCCCCAAAGAGAAGAAGAGGAGCTTGTTTTCCTCCCCGTTTGTCAGGAGGAAGGGTTCTCGTGATGGTAGTAAGGAGAGAGAGAAGAAGTCAGGTAGACTGGTGCTGGAGAGCTTTGTATCTCCTCTGATACAGAGGAAGAGCTGTGATAGTTCAGTGTGTGGTGGTGGACTAAGAAGAGGGTCCACTAGCTCGTGTCATACACATTCCCCACTCCCCCCTAGTCGACCCCTACCCCGTACCCCCTGCCCTGACTGCCCCAGGACTACTGACCCCCTACAGGCAGGTCAGCTTAAAGAGCGTCGTAGTCAGTCCTATCAGGGCTACCATTGTGATACTCAGCTTACAGGATGTACCCCAGCACACACGAGGACTGTAGCTAAATCCATATCTTTACAGGAGTCCAGACAGTCCTATGAGGATCTGGACCTCATCTGTCTCAACTCATCTCAGGTGTCCGCGGACTCCCTCTGTCAGTCTCCTCAAGAGAGAGTGTCCTCACAGCAGACAGTGGCCATAGTACACCGCAGTGACGTGCAGGAGGACACGGAGACAGAGACTGACACCCTGACCCCGCGCTCAGTGGTCAAGCGCCACACCCCACCCAGCTCCACACCCCCCGAATCACAGTCCCCTAAACGCCAGCACATAGTGGTGGGCGCCCCACCTGGTGAACAGCGGGAGAACTGCTCCACCTCAGCCCCTGATCAGGGTACCTCTAAGGAGAATGGAGACATCGCTCTGGACACGAGTCCCACAGGCACCTTGGACTCCGAGGACCTGAAGGAAAGTCGCTTTGGCAGCTCCTCTACTATGTCCGTTGGCTCCGAGGCTTCTCCCACAATGGACAGGAAAAAAGTACGCAGTGTTCTTGAGAAAATCACAAAATTCACCCATGTAAGTGTTTGCATGTAGCACGCTAAGCTGGCACGTAAGGAAAGGTACTAACCATGGAATCTGCTGTACGAAGGCATACATCAGTAACTCCTCACTTGAAAAG
Source organism: Flabesymbios commensalis (assembly GCA_964017125.1). Classification (NCBI taxonomy): domain Eukaryota; kingdom Metazoa; phylum Annelida; class Polychaeta; order Terebellida; family Flabelligeridae; genus Flabesymbios; species Flabesymbios commensalis. The sequence goes on from OZ024907.1 coordinate 45,249,157, forward strand.
TGAGCAGTTACTGCTGTCTGCCTTAGCAGGGCAGTTTGCTTACTAACTTACGAGATAAACGTCCCATGGGATATAAAGTGTCCTAACTGCCAGTTATTTGAGTGACAGATGGGACACTTTAGATCTGATATGAGTCATCTTTAGCAATGGCATACTAACAACATACATTGGTGAATAATTAATTTGATGTGCATGAAGATTTATAATTATAATAACTGTGTCTTTGATTTAACCCTTGTTAACCGACAAATTATTCAATTGAAATTTTCACCCACTTGAAGTTGTGTTTCGTTGACGCGATCCACAACTTCAAATGAGTGAGAATTATCCAGATTTGATGAAATGGAGGTCAACGATTTTGAAATCTTGCTGATTGATGTCACGTTGAAAAGCTGGTATTTGATGTGCTAGTGAAAAAAATAAAAAATAATAATTGGGATCGGCGGTTAAATGGTTACTGTAGATCTGGTGACATTCGCGAGGTTCTAATTTTCGCGAGGAGGACAAATTCGTGAATTTAAGAATCTCGCGAAATTATTATTATAATAGCGCCACCTATCATTGAAATTAATAATTCGCGAATTCTAGACTTCGTGTAATGTCTCAAAATCACAAATTCGCGAAAATATAAACACCCGAAAATTACCCGATCTACTGTAACAGTAGGCTATGATGTTGGCCTACCATCACTACAGCATGTGTCATTGCATCCACCGAGCACATGACGTTGCATCAACGTTCCATCGACGTCCCCGACGTTGACTTAACGTTGATACAAGGAGACAATCATAGGCAAATCAAACAGATTTAATTTTTGTTTATAATTGGATATGGATACGAATGTATTTTATTTGGACTACACTTTAACCGAGTTGGAATTTTCACCCACTTGAAGTTGTGTCTCGCTGACGCGATCCACAACTTCAAGTGAGTGAAAATTTCCCAATTAATATTTTTTATTTTTTTCACTAGCACATCAAATACCAGCTTTTCAACACCTTAAAGATAAAACGTGACATCAATCAGCAATCTTGCTACTAATGCTCCACTTACATCATAGCAGTAAATACAATTCATGAGCATGCTCGGCGCCACAAAACCTGGTACCCTGTTGAATGCGGCTGTTCTACCGCTAAAAATCACATCCCTTGTTACTGCCGGCTTCCCTGGACACCACAAACATGATACGATCTGATTTTTCTTCCTTGTTTATAAACCCTTAGCATTTTAACTCTTTCGGTTCTGAGTGGATTGTCTGACATTCCAATATTCTTCAAGTTGTTAATGTTGATACCAGTGACTTGTTTATTCAACTATTCTCGCTTGCTTAATTTTTAAAATTAATAGCTTTGTATTTTTCTGACAGTTTGTTTATTGATATTATAATATTAAATTAGACCTGATTTATTCAAAACAAACTGGATTAAAAACTATTAATAGTATATGCGTGATGCTATACAGTTACATAGACTGATTAAATTACAACGGTAAAATCAGTATTGGTGGAGGGTATACGTATATCTGAGACGATACATGTGCCAGTAATTAAATGTAGCAGTAATTTTAATGGTCAGCAATTAAGCTGATAGCATTTTTAGAATTTTACCGCTGATGGTTGAACATGTTTGTTGTTTACAGCGTAACCGTCGTGGTAGTTTGAGTACTGGGGACGAGTGTCTGTCTTCTGACTATGAAGAGGAGGACCATGTTAATGTAAGTAACATAACTGGATCCCTAGCACTTTAGAGTGTCATATGTGATTAGGGAGGCACATATGACACTCTGGATGTTTAAAAGCTAATCAAGGGGGAAGTACAACCCCTCGTGTTTGTATAATTTAAATTTAGTGAACATCACTTCTATAATCTGATAATCGTACACGCTCGATATCCCAGCAAACACGAGACAAAGATCGTCAATTATTCAGGCACACACAGAACGTACACATGTGTGAACAGCTCACCGTAGGCTACCTGCTACATTATACCACTTAATTAGCGCCAGAGCACACTATTCCATTTGGTGTTGGGCTCCTTTTGATGTTAATGAAAATTATTTGTATATCTTATAAATGGATAGGAGGCCTATATCATGTATATCGCCGCCTCGGAGCTAAATGATCCTATCTGCCACTCTGACGAGTGTCAGATAGGATCCTTTAGCTCCGAGGCGACGATATGGAAAGTGTGTTAAGAGATATCTATTTGCATTTCTATTAAAACTCCTACGATAATGTACAGTTTATATAAGTGACATTCTGTATCACGTGGTTGTTGTGATTTCGTCTTCTTATCAGATTAGGAACTAATTTTCATATCAACTGTAACTAGACAAATGTCTCCTTGTTGTAGGCGTCCCCGCGTCGTGGTAGCGTGGAGGCGTTCTCTAGAGGAGGCACTGCCAGGGCCAGCCTGAGTGAGAAGATGAAGGAGTTCCGTAAAGACATGAAGAAGCGTTTGTCCACCAGACTGAAGCTGTCCCCTTCTCTGGACCTGTTTGACGAGTCTGGAGCTGGTCCTGACGCCGCCTCAGTGGGTACAGGACATGGCGACAAGGCGGCGGGAGGCATCACCAGCAGCTCTCAGGAAAGCGTCACAGGTAAACTAACTCTTATGGCTGCTGGTCACGACAATTCGTCTCCTTGGATATGAAAGGGTGTATCTGCCACTTTCCAAAGTGACAGATACACCCTTTCATATCCAAGGAGACGAATTGTTGTTTTCAATCCGTTTTATTAGCCAATTAAACCACTGTTATTAGGAATTGAATGATTGTTTAAACATTAAGAATTGTAAATGTTTGGTCTCAAATCAAGCAAATATGAGTAATTTTTAAGCACTTGAGGTTGTGGATCGCGGTAGCGAGACACAAACTCAAGTGGTTGAAAATTTGATAAATTTACTTAGCAAGATAAGGGTAAATTATTATTCTATTTGTGTTCAGGTATGCACGTAATTAGCAGTAGTAGCAGTCACAGCAGCTCCATGAGCATAGAAGAGGAGCCAGCTCTACACAAAGGACCCTTTGTGGCCCGGGGCAGGGTCAAATCTGACTACACACCCAGTCCCTATGACAGAGATGCTCTTGCAATCAGGGTCAGTAGGCCTAGCAATTAGAGGGTGTTTACTCTCAGAATTATAGCGTAGTGTGTGATGGATGAAGTAATTAAGAGCTTGAATCTTAAATCTTCTGGTCTAATTATAATTTGCAAATGTTGAGAAATAGCTCATCCGATTTGATTTTCAAGAATAAATAAAGTGATTAGAAATTATCCCTTCATCTGCTGTTTCATTATGTATAGTGTATAATACTTTGATACAATAATAAAATATTTTATCTAGAATGAGGTGTTTGTCGCCTACGTTTTAATAAAATATGTACATTCATTCATCATCATCATCATAGCTCAGCAAACACAAAACATCTGTATAACATTTGTACAACGTCGGCCCAAAGTCTTCGACGTTGGTCCAACATTGTACAAATGTTATACAAATGTTTTGTGTTTACTGGGAATGCATTGTATTTACGATATTTGTTAGCAGTAATAATATGTGAATGAAATGACACGCTCCCGTTTTACAGAAAGGTGAAATTATTCACATAATCAATATGAACGAGAGTGGACTATGGCAGGGTGTGCTGAACAAGCGTGTGGGACACTTTAAGTTCATCTACGTGGATGTCTTACCTCTTGAAGAGCCTCGTGTAGCCACCAGGCAGAGGGCGGGACGCAGCAGAAGGGGACAAAGTAAACGTCCTCGACCTAAAACTGTACAGGAGCTGCTACAGAGACTGGGACTACAGGTAAGATAAAGTAAACGTCCTCGACCTAAAACAGTACAAGAGCTGCTACAGAGACTGGGCCTACAGGTAAGATAAAGTAAACGTCCTCGACCTAAAATTGTACAAGAGCTGCTACAGAGACTGGGCCTACAGGTAAGATGAAGTAAACGTCCTCGACCTAAAATTGTACAAGAGCTGCTACAGAGACTGGGCCTACAGGTAAGATAAAGTAAACGTCCTCGACCTAAAACAGTACAAGAGCTGCTACAGAGACTGGGCCTACAGGTAAGATAAAGTAAACGTCCTCGACCTAAAACTGTACAAGAGCTGCTAAAGAGACTGGGCCTACAGGTAAGCATGGTAAGATAAAGTAAACGTCCTCGACCTAAAATTGTACAAGAGCTGCTACAGAGACTGGGCCTACATGTAAGATAAAGTAAACGTCCTCGACCTAAACTGTACAAGAGCTGCTACAGAGACTGGGCCTACAGGTAAGACAAAGTAAACGTCCTCGACCTAAAACTGTACAAGAGCTGCTAAAGAGACTGGGCCTACAGGTAAGCATGGTAAGATAAAGTAAACGTCCTCGACCTAAACTGTACAAGAGCTGCTACAGAGACTGGGCCTACAGGTAAGACAAAGTAAACGTCCTCGACCTAAAACTGTACAAGAGCTGCTACAGAGACTGGGCCTACAGGTAAAACAAATTAAACGTCCTCGACCTAAAACTGTACAAGAGCTGCTACAGAGACTGGGCCTACATGTAAGATAAAGTAAACGTCCTCGACCTAAAACTGTACAAGAGCTGCTACAGAGACTGGGCCTACAGGTAAGATAAAGTAAACGTCCTCGAGCTAAAACTGTGCAAGAGCTGCTACAGAGACTGGGCCTACATGTAAGATAAAGTAAACGTCCTCGACCTAAAACTGTACAGGAGCTGCTACAGAGACTGGGCCTACAGGTAAGACAAAGTAAACGTCCTCGACCTAAAACTGTACAAGAGCTGCTACAGAGACTGGGCCTACAGGTAAAACAAATTAAACGTCCTCGACCTAAAACTGTACAAGAGCTGCTACAGAGACTGGGCCTACATGTAAGATAAAGTAAACGTCCTCGACCTAAAACTGTACAAGAGCTGCTACAGAGACTGGGCCTACAGGTAAGATAAAGTAAACGTCCTCGAGCTAAAACTGTGCAAGAGCTGCTACAGAGACTGGGCCTACATGTAAGATAAAGTAAACGTCCTCGACCTAAAACTGTACAGGAGCTGCTACAGAGACTGGGCCTACAGGAAAGATAAAGTAAACGTCCTCGACCTAAAACTGTACAAGAGCTGCTACAGAGACTGAGCCTACAGGTAAGATAAAGTAAACGTCCTCGACCTAAAACAGTACAGGAGCTGCTGCAGCGACTGGGCCTACAGGTAAGACAAAGTAAACGTCCTCGACCTAAAACAGTGCAGGAGCTGCTACAGAGACTGGGCCTACAGGTAAAATAAAGTAAACGTCTTCGACTTAAAACTGTACAGGAGCTTCTACAGAGACTGGGACGGCAGGTAAACAAATATCCGTGATGGGTAGTATATAATTCAAATTGAGAGATATCTGTTTACTAAAATTGCATATTTTTATTTAGAGATATACAAAATTCAATTACGGCTATACAGTCAAGACATGTTCTTCTGTAAGCAATTACCTAACCTCTTGACGTTTTTAGGTTGCCGTAGCAAAACGATTTAGATTTAGACTTTTTTGGGTTGAGGTGGCGAAAGATTTTAGAGGTGGCGAAATATTTTAGTTTAACTGGCTAGAGAAACATATCTTAGAAGAACATATAGCTAGATATCACACAATGTTGATAGTTAAGGTACATTATATGGGGTTTTTTCCACTTTTATGAATTAGAATATATGAGTAGGCAATTTTGACATTATTTTACTTATACACGAACATTTAATTGTCACTTCAGGACTTGAGCAGCACGTTCTTACTTAACGGGTATGAGACGTTGGAACTGTTCAGTGAGTTGGAGGAGGATGACCTTGATGAGCTACAGATCACAGACCCTCAACATAGAGCTAAGCTGATCACAGCGGCTCAGATACTGCACGATCTGGAGGAAGGTAAGTAGAGAAAAATAATGTATTTTAACCGCCGGTGCCGCAAATATGCGGGTTTTCACTTTTTATTAGCACATTAAGTACCACCTTTTAAACATGTTAAAAATAAAATGTGCCATCAATCAGCAATATATGAAAACAGTTGACCTCCATTTTGTCAAATCTGAATAATTTTCACTCACTTGAAGTTGTGGATCGCGTCAGCGAGACACAACTTCAAGTGGGTGAAAATTCAGATTGAATAATTTGGTCCCTCGTCCTTGTCGTATTCTCCAAGCTAATGCTGGACAATTAAATAACGCATTTCCCTGCTGGCGAAGCGTCGAAAATGCATTAAAGTAAAGCCGCCCCACATTCCGTGTTTGCTGGACTAGGTGGGATCGCTTTTGAGTTCACTTAGATACCATTTTAAGCGGGTGGAATAAATATGCTACAGATATTTTAACATTGCACAACCTTGTTGAAAAAAAGATATCTGGTTCATGTTCATGTAGGCCTACGCATTCTTTTAGCTACATTACTTCTCACGACCAAATCTAAGATAAAACTAGATTTTCACAAATTGCTTGGTACAATAAAGTGTACATGAATCATTCTGATGTACATTATGATAAGCTTAAACTCTTATAAAAAGGGAATTTGAAGGCTTTTTTGTGGTATAGTGATATAGAGAAAGATTACAAATACATACGTGGTATAGTATGTATCCACCATTCAACAGTAACCATATTGCCGTTTCTTTACATTACTGCCATTTAGATCCCCGTGTAACATGTTGTTCTTGTGTATAGTTCCAGATTCACCTGAGTTGACAGACACTAGTGGTGCTTCAAGTCATTCCCCAGTCACAGTGCCGTGTGAGTCCCCGCACCATGGTGAAGGCGGCAAGAAGTCAGACCACACCAAGTGTGGCATGTCTGGTCAAAGCACTGTACACATGTACGATGACTTCTCCTTCACGGAGACAGATGGAATCAAGAGGACTAACACGGACTCTGGCATACAGAGTCACAGAAGCAGCGGGGAGAGGGAGGGCATCTGTGATGCTAACCTGGCTGACTTTCCCCAGGAATACCATGAGATTATCTCCGTGCACCAGAACGGTGATATCAGCATATCCCGCCCCAGCGATGGCACCGTCTACGAGGGCAACTTCCAGAAGCAGAACAGTTCCACCTTAAGCTCGCTGGTTGCCACCAGCGAGGTTAAGGTGGAACCCTCCCGCAACAACGGAACTGTCGAGAGTACATGCTCACCCCCAATAAGTCCACTAAAAATGCAAAAGTCCCCGAGCCCCTCTCCTTCGTATAAATCCAAGAAGAACTTGGACATTATTGGAGTTTATGGAGGTAGTCACTCATCACCATCATCACCTGATATTCAGGTGAGGGACGCCAGCACCCAGCACGGTGGAGGACTCAAACGTGGAAAGGCCCACGAAAGTGGTGCAAAGGACAACCTCTTGTCATCGACGTACGTACTGCAGACAAAAGTGCGTACAGCACGTGTACGCCAGCTGTCTCCACAGGGCAAGCTACCCAGCCTACGGTCATCTAGTCTCACGCCCCCACACTCCAGGAGTGCACGTGTACCTGTGGGAGTGGCCACCACGTCCACGGCCTCACCTAAATCTCAGCGTAGCTGGGGAATCAAGAAGAAGAACCCTGTGGTATCACCTTCCAAATCAGCCTCAGCGTCTCAAGGTTTGGTGACGGCAGTGAAAACTAAACTCACACAGGACAACATTGATCTGACAGCTGTACCTTACTCCACTAAGGTATGAGAATTTCTAGTTCTTTTACTTTAGAGTTCTCTGTGTATTGGCCTTGGTTGGTCGGGCCTAAATGTTAATTTATTCACAATTGTGTTATTTTATCGTTCGATTACCTTCGAATAAGTTTCCTTGGTGTCTTCTTAATACATTTAACCCTTATCATACTGATCACAACTATTGTTGCTTTTAATCTATTTTATTAGTCGATCAAATCACTGTTATTGGCAATAAAATGTGTGTCCGAACATCAAGATTTGCAAATATCTGTGCTCAAATTAAACAACTATGAGTAATTTTCAGCCACTTGAAGTTGTGGGTCGCGGTAGCGAGACACAACTTCAAATGGGTGAAAATTTACATACATTAACAGGACAAGTGCTAATACCATCTTGACAATTGTTGATCAAGGTTTTCAACTCAACTGAATCGTGCCAACCTTGGTACCACGAGGAGTCTTAGATTACTATAAATTTGTTATGTTGTGCAAACCTATTTGGCCTCATTTTAATGTTGATCCTTGCAGAATGGACACTGTGGTGTACCGACAGCCCTTGTACAGAGGTACGCGGAGGAGTTGTGTACAGATGTACGCGTTATGGCCAATGCCATGGAAGATGCCAGGGTGGCTGAACTGACACACAAACACCGCAAAAGCGTGAGTACAATAATGTGTACATAAAGAAGGTGTAAGAAATATTCACTGTAAATATACTCTTCAACAATCTAAAGAATATAAAGAAATATATATACGGATCCCTTTGTCAAGAATAAGAATATTGTTTGTGGTTTGCACATTGTGGTATATGCGAATGATCCAGCAACATTTGTATGCCTCTTTGGAAGATCCCCTTAATAACATTTTATGCAAAACATATCGCACCACAACGTGGACCAAGCAAAAATTAATCACACTGAAAGTTAATAAATCATTGCTTCCTGATTCTATTTTTATAGATATTATGCAAATTGGACCAGTAGTTCATGTGGGATTTTATTTTGTCATAGTTACTTCCTTGACGGTGATCTATATTGGAGAAAAAGGCCAGGGCCATGTATATACATTAGTGTGATATATTAACTGGGATTTTCCGCACATGATTTATGTAGGCTTCATCAAGCGATAGCATCCGTGCAATTATCATGTGATATAAACTACTATGACGATTGCGTCAGCTCGTCCTCAAGGCCTCATTTAATAATTGTTTTAATTCCAAGTGTTGAACCCTATTACCTTTTTAATCAAATACATATTTTTAGTCAAAACCTCATTAAAACATTTCGACCATGAACGTACCCACTTGAGTGATCCAGTACTAGGTATTTGTGATGTGTTTGTCAGGTTTACAACAAGTCCCTTGGTGATGCCTGTCTCAGCCCAGCCATAGAGATCCGGCCCCAGTCACTGCGGGAGTTCATGGTGTTCATAGGACTCTCCATGTACACGGATCACCTGATCCGTAACAGGATCACCACAGTGGACGCCCTGAGATCCTTGAACGCCGCCAAACTCTCTTCCAAGTGCGGCATGACCAACAAGGATCACATTAAGCGGATGGAGCTGGCCATAGACACACTCAAGTCATTCCTGCCTGCAACCTCACAAGAGACAAACGATGGGGCGGGTAGGAAACCAGCAAGCAATGACTCCCCCCAGACTCAGAGAACTCCTGGTAAAATATCCAAATTCAAGGATAAGGTCTAGCGGAGTGTCTGTGTGGTGTAATAGGGCAACGTGCAAGCAATAGTAGACTGTGTGGAATGATAAACTGATAAATGACATCATGGATCATTGGTGTATAATTATTGATGAAAAAACATTGAATATCATCAGCTATCAGTGCACACCCATACCTGTATAAACAACGACGTGCAATGACAATAATTATGTCGTCTCGTAATCAAAGGGTCGCGTGTGCCACTTTTAAAATGTCACCTACGACCCTTTGATCCCAAGGCACCCATTTGTTTTCCCCGATAACTAATTGACACTTTGACACTTGTTCCATGGTGTAAAATTCTTGTTTTGTGAAGATGTGCCTGCCCAACATTGCTTTAATGCTGAGTCACATTTTGAGACTTTTACATGAACTTTGACTCAATCCCAGCAAAGACGAGATGCTCATCTGATGCCGGTTTAATGTTGGTCCACCGTCTGCGACGCTGGACCAACATTAAACCAGCATTGGGTCATCGCTTCGCATTTGCTTGGATGTTGGGGCAGCTTGTGAGGAATCTGCAAACTGTTAAAGTGTGTTCTGGGGGTGCGACGTGTGTTTGTGTTTGCCATTTTGAAATAGGATTCGAACCCGTCGCCCCCGCTTGTTGTCACGCTGGGTAAAACTGTATGTTGTACGTTGAGCACCGCGCACATACACGTCCTTTTTGTGATAGTAGTTCTGTACTGATCCAACCACTCAGTGGGTTTATATCATTCTAGGATAAGTTGTTACTAGTTATAGTTAAAATTCACGTGGAATACAATGATTGAGCTGTAAATATGACAGCAATCGTGAGTGTCACTTGATAAAGTACCACTAAGGATATTTCATCCTGCGGCCACGAATTTGCATTGAAAAGCATTGTTAAAGCTATGGCCTGTTTTTTTCATCTTCCCGACAGCAAGGCTCGCGGCTCCTGAGGTCGCAGACCTCGGTCTGCGACCTCGGGAGCAGCGATCTTTGTGTGAGAAGATGGTTCTTTTCATCATAAAAACAGTAACAACCCAATAGACACGTGTTGTTGTCTCGGTGCTGTTTTAATGTTGGACCAACGTTGGTTCAGCATTAAAGCAACACTGTGTCGTCAACGCCTCGTGGTTTCTGAGAATTCAAACATGTGTTTTTTTTTCTTTTAATTTATGACATACATGGGTGAACGCTACATGACCACGTGAATATTACTTTAGTGCTAAGCATCGTTATTTTAAATAATTATGTTTTTGTTGGTGCATATACAGAAAATAGTGCACAATCAGCTTCTGTTAATTGATTAAAAGCTTTGTTTAGAAGCCTAAATCAAGCTTGATGTACATTTATTTAATTGTATGACCCGAGATGAAGGGCTTTATTATATTTTATTTTATTTGAATCAATCATTTGAAAGCTGTCGCTTGAATTTTTGTTCTTCTCAGCTTTTGAAACATCGTTGGAATGTTCACCGCTTTTTGACATCCGGACAAAGTCCCAATGTCTTGTTTATTTACTTATTCACCTGTACACACGATTCGATAGCTGGTCTAAAGTATGGGACTTTTGACCAACGTTCAGCCACCACCAAGGCAATATTTCATGTTTATTTTTTTTTGATCTGTGACAATCATACTTTACTCTTATTGTAATTTGATATAGCGTGTTCTTGGAGTTAAAGAGTGTTTTTGTCACTTTAAAAGTGTCATATGCGTCCCTTTAAACCTCAAAGCACTGACATATATTGTATAAACCAAAAGAACAAAGGGTTTTAATTTGACATGAATGTTTTAGATCGTTCCGCTTCATTTGAATACCTATGTTATGGGACTACGGCCATTATAAATGTTTCACTCTTCCAGTGCGTTGAACGACTTCAGACGTCGGAATCTGACATCTAGAGACGTCAGATTCTGACGCCTAAAGTCGATCCCCGCGATGAAAGGGCTTAGCCAAAAAGAGGGTATATGTACTCTGCCGTGAAAGCCGGAAACAGAAACTGCTAACTTAGATCATTATTGTCTCTTTGAAAGTAAACCCTAGAATCTGCCATTGGTGACGCGCTTGATCTCAGACCGCGACGATCCGGTTTAGAATCCGGTGTCTGGAACGTAAGGCCTTTACAGCCAGTCAGTGACAGTTGGATCCTGGTAGATGTAAACGCTGACACAGCATTGCTTGATTGTATCGTAGTATTATATAGTAATATATCCACCATGCAGGAAAATGGCGTTGGACTAATGTGATATATCGATTCAAAAGGGATCCTGAAAAATGTATTCTATTTTCACAAGAGTACAGACGCGTTTAAGATCATGCACCCTCAATCAAAACGAATATTTAAAATATTTTTCGACTTTTATACTGGGGGTTTATTTATTTATTTAGTTTTCGGACAAGATTTTGAAACATTTATTAGCCTAGACGCTGTCTCATCATAGCCCTTTAAGCCCCCTTGCCGCATTTACTCATAACATAACATATTTTGAAACACTTAATACCTTGGAATTTCCACTTTTTCATTTGATATATTCTACTCGGATATTTTATAAAAGCAGCACATTTACCCTACATTTTACCAGGTGTGAATTTTGTCAAATAATGACAAAGAAATGTTCGGTGTTAAAATGGTTAAAAATACTTCCAAAATTAATTATACTAATTAAAAATATTATCAGACTTTATAGGTCTAATGGGTGTTTTAAAATATTTTTTTAAGTTCCTCTTTGGCGTAACTCCATACTATCGCAAGCTTAACCACCATAAGAAATGTCACTGATCTAAATTTCGCCTCACGTGATTTTGAAAAAGTCGATTTCCTAAAATAGCTATTCTGAGAAACCTCACCGCCAAACATTAGATATTCACCCAATGTTGTTTTAATGTTGTTCGAGCGTCGTAGACGCTGGGCCAACATTAAAACAGCATTGGATCAGCGTCTCCGTGTTTTCTAGAAACCACTGTTTTGCATAAGAATGAGATCAATAGTTAAAAAATAAGACCAGAGGCTTATACATGTAGGCCTATATATATGGATCAGTTAGCCATAACTGGTGATGACAAGTAACAAGTATCAAGTACTTTATTGCTGATGACCTATTGTGACCACTTCCTACAATCCCACAGTGACAGTCACCACCAGTACTCCCGTCTGGATCAGAATGGTCCCTTCCAAGAAAAACCGCACCACTCACATCCAATGAATCTCTCCTTTTGTAATGAATGATAGGATGGGCCACCTAACAATGTATGACTGAATTCAAATATTGGACCAGGCGCTCCCAGACAGAAAAATATATAAATAAAACAAATAATATTTGGCGCACCCAGACAGAAAAATATATAAATAAAACAAATAATAACGTAAGAGAAACAATGCAATGATGACACGTCACCACATTCCTATAGTTGCTGAGTGACAGATATATCAACTTGATGAGGATAACGCAGAATATTATAATAAAAGTTAGAATTACTTTGTAGAAATTAGACCGCACAATGTCTTGTGAAGACGGCCTAAATAAAAGTTGATTATATGATACTATATCTACGGCCCCACAAAACGGCGCGGTGTTTGTTTGGGCCGTATAGCTTATGTTTGCATTTGAAGTTGTAACGCATGAGTTGTGATATTTTCCGTCTTTCTGATTCTGTTGATACCTATTTACAAAAATAGTTGAATATTTATTCATTAAAACGTATTTATATTATATATGCGGCTTATCAAATATGATACCTTATAATATAATATAAGCATATTAGGCTACACATTAATTCCTTCCAGACCCTGTGCGCAGTTCGTGTACATACATTCAATAATATTGTAGTTCAAAATATAGATAGATAGATATTAGTATGGACCCACACAATCAAACACGAGACGTTTACCCAATATTATTTTGATGGCGGCCCATCGTCAGCAAAGCTGGCCCAACATTAAAACAACGTTTGGTCAATGTCTCATATTTCCAGGTAAACCGCAGAGGCGGATTGTTTACAATATTGAGCCCACTGCTGTCACATCATATGAACACACACATACACACGGATCCATCGCCATGCTATATTCAATGTACCCAGCTAACACGCTGGGTCAACATTAAACCAACATTGGTTCAATACCGTTCGTAAATATAATGCTTCATTTTCCCTTTTATAATTTTCATGAGGGAGAAAACATTTTTGCAAGTTTTTTAATGCAAACTCTCAGTGGCCTCGCTCTTTTGCAAGGATTTCAGGTTCACGCTTATTTGTGTTATGCAATATTATGCAGGTTTTCGCCTTGTTCAATTCATGTTCACCTAGTCAAGAGTTGCTTTTTGATTGATTGCTTATTATTATTATCTTTCTATATTTGTGTTTGTGCCGGTCATGTTTGCTGTTATATACACGTATCAAACAGAAACCCATCTGAAAAATAATCAACCTCTCACTTCAGTCACATTTATTGCAAATCTCAAGATTTAAATTGAAACTGATAAGTGAAAAGTATATAAATTCCTAATTTAATCAGATCAAAACCCCTTTGGAGTTTGTTGTTCTTTTAGAGTGATTGTTAGTTTTTAGATGGCTACCGATGTTCATCTTCTGGTACTTCATCAAATCGGCCATAACCAACACATACCATTTTATTTGTCTTTTAAATTTAGTCCGGGGGCAGCAAGAGTTCTCTCACAACGAATATACCTGTATTAACCCTTAAAGCGCTGAAGTTGATCAGTTAAATTTTCACCCACTTGAAATTGTGTCTCGCTACCGCGAAGCACAACTTCAGGAGGGTGAAAATTACTCATATCTGTTTAATTTGAGACCAAACATTTGCAAATATCGATGTTTAAACGCTCGTTTCGTTCCTAATAACTTTGATTTGCTCGGATAATAAAACAAATAAAAAACGACTGTAGTCTTGCTTAGCGGTGTAAGGGTTAACCCTCTGCGTGCTGAGAACACAATCTGGATCTCTCCCAAAATTATTGAAGTATATTTACTAGTATTTATATTTAGTAGTAGCCACAAGGTATACAAGGTCAAGGTATACAGTTTATAATTTGAACCCAGTTTTGAATGGCTTCAAAACTGACTATCAAATACAACTTCTGATACTTACAGCACGCCAAGCGTCGAGCCCACTGTCTCCTGATTCAAGCACCGCCAATGGTTCAGAGACGCCAGTATCCCTTACCGCCACTTGCCATGTTGCGTGTGATATTGAATTCTATGCTAAGTGTAAGGAGTATATCTTAGTTGTAATCAGGCATTCCAGCGTATTCATGATAATAATTCGTCCTTGGATATGAAAGGGTGTATCTGCCACTTTGTGGCAGATACACCCTTTCATATCCAAGGGGACGATATAGTAGCCGAGGAGGAACGGCTGTCGTCATTCAAAATGTAAATGTACATAATAATGTGAACATAACTAGGCATAATTGTGTATTATACAACCAATCGAGTGGCGTTGCGAAGAAAGGGTTGACTACTGAAACACAGGACACTCGCTTAATGTTCTGCCAACGTCGACAGACATTGGCAGAACATTAAGCGAGTTTCCTGAACCTCACCCTTTCTCCCCTACACGCCCGATTATACTGTTTTGGTTTGTGCATCCACAGTGATTTAGAATGCACACTGTTAGCGTAATGTTGATGTTATTATTAAGGCCCAGCCACTTGATTTTCTGTTTCTCTCTGTACATACATAGCCTACGTGTTGAGATGCTTGTCGGCACTGCAAAGTATTTTCCAGAAAAAAACGTGAATAAATCTCACAATATTTACCCTGAGTTTTGTTATTTCCTTCTACTCATCACATTTAGTATGCAAAGTAGGTGAGTAATGCCATTTTCAAGACCTATAAATTTATGTTGTTTTAAAGGAACTGCTTTTGTTGACAATTTGTCAACATCAATTCTGATTTTAAAGTTTGTTGTTGAAGTAGTGTATCACACAGATGAATATTGTATTTTTTCAAAAAAAATTATTTTTAAAAACATTTCTTAATTTTTTTTTATAAGAATCCACCAAAAACCTAAACATGTAGTGAGTTCACCTAAAAGATGGTTGAATGCTAACACAGCATTGGGCCACAAGTCGATGCCATCGGCCCAGGGTTGAGCAGACAATCGGTGATGTAGGGAAACCCCCCTCCCCCCCTCCGATCATCGCGTTCCCAGACCAATTAAGGACGGCAGCTATTGATTTAACCAGGTGGCTACTTTGATCATGCCCCCTTGTCTAAGGTATTGCATACTGGAGGGAATCTTGTTTACATGACAATATACGTTTTGGAAATAAAACAAGTTTAGTATTTTTCAGTGCTTTAACATTGTTTTTTAAATATTTTTGTATTTCATTTAATATCAGTAGGCTATATAGCTTGATATAAATTAAATTTTCAAAATTGACAATTCTCATCCCACGGAATCCCTTTTATTTAAAATGATGATCTGCAGTGTTCCAACTCTATCAGTACAGGAAATCAGAGAAAAGTCAGGGAATTTGAGAATAATGCTTCAAATCAGGGAAAGTCAGGGAATTTGATGAGCCCAAGTGCTAAAGCTATAGTTGCACCAACTTCATTGCCATAACGCATGAAACTAGGTGGAGATAAGTCGAAGTAATTATCCTGGAATTTTGGAATCTATTAGGAAAAACTCTCATAAAATAGTGGGAAACCTCATAATCCGTATTAGGCTTTTTTTTAACTTCGGGCCACAGTGTCCTTTTAGTCAACTGTTAGTAGGCTTACTCCACTGAACCAAATATTATATAGAATTCAAAGCTTTATTAAAACATTGCTTGTTTTTAAACGCCCCGTAGTATTGCCCATGTGGAGAAGTGTAGCCTATTGAGTACAGATTGACGGCATTAATATAGCCACTGAACTGATTACAAGATAGTACTTAAACGGGACATTGATCCAATGCTGTTTCAATGCTAGGCCAACGTCTGCGACGCTGGCCCAACATTGAACCAACATTGAATAAATGTACAATGTTTGAGAGAAAGTCCTCCTGTCAATACAAGCTTGGGTCAAGCAGTTTCAACATCCCCGCAGTAATACAGTCAGTTTGTTTGCAAGCCAGCGACCCAGTAGGAGTAAGGGCCAAGAGCTTTGAATTATAAACTCATAGATGTCGCTCAAGTATATATGAACTTGCTGTGATTTGAGAACTTGCTTTTAATGAGGTTTTGGGTATGAAACGCATATTTAGTATTATTATGGAATAGGGACTTGGCCTACCCACGGGCACTATTGCCTTCTGGTGGACCCTTGTCCCACGAATTTTAACAGTTGACAACACCTTTAACTTAACTGGTTCCAGATATATTTGAAAGTAGACTGAACAGAAACTGGTCTGTCTTTAGTATCTTGTGATTGGCCAGCAACAGTTAGGCTTAGTTTGCTAGTTCTTCCTCTCCTATTGGTCAATTGCGATGTAAGTTTCATTTACCCACTTTTTCACGACATGTGCTTAGCGAACCACAAATACTTAAATATATCAGGTCAACAAGGGAAAATCCCATTGGCGAATGTGAAATAGTGCTCAAGCTAATTTGAAACACTCACTAGGTGGCGTTTGCAGTTATTGATGTGAGGGACCTCTCGTGAGTAGCAAAAATGCGACTCCAAATACCTTAATCAGGGTTTTGTTAAAAATTTAAAATTGAATATTTTTATTTCAATAAAAAATACAATGAAATATAGATATAATAGACTTCCACTTGAAAATAAGCAACATCATTTCTACAAAAAGTTAAAAGTTATTTTATACTCTATTCTAAAAAAACGATATTTAGTATTTCCAACAAGGTTCAGTGTTTGGACCACTTATTTATTATTCACAACACAGTTTTTCTGCTCTCTAATTTTCAAGTATGGCTGGACACATCATCTAGACGCATGTTGATAATACCATGTCAATGTGTTTTGTGCAGCAAGGACTTTAATTCTGTGTCTTTCTATTCTTGGACAAAAATCAGCCGGAGACTATTGAGTTGTGTTTCCTAGTGATTTGAGCTATTGTAGATATTTCTCCAATACGCTGTAATAACCCAATGTTGGTATGATGTTGGACCAACATTATACCAACTTGGGTCGATATTTCGTACTTGCCAGATTCACGCATTGTCATGCCACTTTCTTGAAATGTTTGAATTTACTTCCTATTACTTGATTACATTTCACTTCTAATTCCATCCACAGAGTAGACCAGACTAAATGGCATTCTCCACAACAGACACCACCCTATCAGTACTGGTGTGATAAATATTAAAAATGCTGAAATAAGTACTGCCTTTTGGCTTTGTAGAGCAGTAGGCCTACCCAGCAAACACGTGTTTTCTGGGTATAAATCTGGCACAGGAGGACAGTCTACTTACATGCATGTCGAGAGTAGGCCTAATGTGCGGTCTTCATTATGACCACATCTGTAGATGGGGATGCTTGGTGCTATTCTGCATTTCTTCTTTTAAAATCAATACAACCATATGGTATTTAATTATATTTTATATGAAGAAAATAAAAAAAATACAGAAGGTGTTTTTTTGGTTCAATAACACAATCAAATCAAAAGCACACCTTTGTTATAACTGAATGTAAATAATATGCCATTATAGTGACAAAAATAAAAAATGCCGACGTTCCACTACTATATAGAGCTCTTTGCATGATGGCACAACAAGGTAGTCAACAACCCTGTACCTTTTGCGTGATGGTCACGTGAAATCCCCTGCTATCGGTCACTCAATACATTAGCGAATTTGAAGCTAAAAAGGAGTTGAATTTCGGTCTTCCGGGTAGGCCTACTCAACACCTTTGTAGAGACACTGGTGAAGCACATTAGAGAGCCCTTTGTGTGTTGGTACAGTCAAATCCCTTATTATCGCTCCCTCCCATATGACTTACATGCTGATTATCAGCCTAAACATTTGCCGTGTTACGTGTTCTTTAATATCTTCCCAATTTAAAGGGGTGAAATCGATTACATCGACGGTTTACATCGACAGATTTAAAAAAAAAGAATTGTGAAGAAAAAGGGAAGACGCAGATTAAGGCATTTAGAGACAGCTTAATATTTATTCACAAGAGGTCCTTAGCATCGATGACACCATGCGCCACCTGGTGAGTCTCCACATTGATTTAAAATAAAATTAAACTCGTAGAAAAACGAAAGTAATTCAAACAGATTGCATTAATAATATATTTAAATTACTGTGCTCTTTTACGAAACCAAAAGTAAAATGCATCTTAATGGCCAATGTAGCATAGTCCTAGATAGATAGCCCTAATCCAATCTGGTCCTAATCACTGTGGTTTAGGTTAGATACACAGTCCGTGATAAGCATTTAATGCTATCCACAAAGATGTGCCCAACTGAGGGTACTCTCTCATATTATCAACATAATTATGTATTATAGGTGTCTCTCGACGAAAATAATAAACCGTAATCTATCATATGATTGATTGTAGTATAATTTCGTCTGATGGAGTCATAAACAGTCGTGGAAGTGATTTTATAGGAGCGAAATGAAATGAATCAGGCTTTAGGCCACCTTTGTGCACATATAGGCTAAACTGGACCGGGAAAACCTCCTGAGGATGGTGAGATGAGTGAGATGACACTGTCCTCCAGACACAGGATTCGAAACTCGAGCCCTGGCGGTCTGAGGCCGAGTACGCTACCTCTCGGTCACGGAGGCTCCCCACTATACTGACTTTCACACGTGGATGGGGAAGAAACATTATAGGAACGAGATTATTCTAAGGACTGGACACAACAGAATAATACGCCACACACATGGATTCCAGAATATATCAGGACATGAGAGATTGCAGCTTTCGTGAAACACGGTATTTAAACTGTTAACCCTTTACACGCAAAATAATCTTATTTAGATTTTCACCCACTTGGAGTTGTGTCTCGCTAGCGCGACCCACCACTTCAAGTGGTTGAAAAAAACTCATATTTGTTTAATTTTAGTCCTAAAATGTCCAATTTTGATGTTTGAAAATGAATTTTATTCACAATAAAAGTAGTTTAATCTGCTAATTAAATCGATTAAAAACGATTGTAGTCTAGGGTAGCAGTGAAAGGGTTAAAAATTAGTGCAGTGGTCATTCTCATTATGACCAATATACGCAGTTATGACGTATACCCAGCGAACACAAAACATTTGTATAACATTTGTACAACGTCGGCCCAACGTCTTCGCCGTTGGTCCAAATATTATACAAATGTTTCGTGTTTGATGGGAAGGGCGAATGACTCCACTATAAGGGTCTAAGTCAATGCAGATAATCTCCTTATAAATCAAAGACAAAACACCATTTTTCCAATACATATTTTATATTCATTCAGCTCATATTTATATATAATTATCTAAATGAATCTGGCGTGTATATAATACATAAATACATAGACATAAGCACGTATTGCATGACGTCAACAGAAAAAACAAACAACTTCATTAATAAATAAACAGCTCAGAGCAAAAATAGTAATTCATTTTTGATGCGCATTCTCCGCAATTACGGCATCTTGAATTGTTATGTACAAGAAGATGCAGAGCAGGCAGCGTACATTATTCAAATAGAAGCCTTTTAACCCTTTAAGCCCTGACGATGCATTAAAGCATCATTTTACATCCCCGAAAAACAGTCTTAATTTTCCTACAACAAAAGTTTTTAGAACGAAAATTTCCATGAAACTGGTTCACCAATACACGTCAATTTTCTTTAATTTTTAAACCAAATCAAATCATATTCATCCACTACAAGTCGAGAATTGCGACAGCAATTCGCGGCTTGTAGTGGATGAAGATGACAATGGTAAATCCAGGCTTGAAAGGGTTAACAAACGTACCACGTTCTAGTTCGACGTTCAACCAAAGTGAATGAGACCTGGTTGAGCGCGATACGAGAATTTTACGTTTGTGTCGCGCTGTTCAAAGCTAAATATATGGCTTATAAGATGAAGCACTACACTTTCAATTCAGCATTTTCAAGCGCGTCTATAGACAGTAGTACAAATGCTAAGCGTCTGACAAGCTGAACCAAAGAGGTTAGGTCTGTATAGAAGTGGAATCATTGCTGGACATTGCCCAACATTTGTATTCTTGTCAAGATGATCCTGCCGCTTCCATCAAAAAACTGAAACCTTCAGCAACCACAGAACGTCAGGTCAACGTTGGCCCAACTTCGCAATAATTATGTTGGTCCACCATTGAGCTAAAGTCTTGGTTTGAGGTTCACCAGGGTACTGATTAATAACACCCATCTCATAAACAAATCGTCCTCTTGGACACGAAAGGGTGTATCTGCCACTTTGTGAAGTGGCAGATACACCCTTTCATACCCAAGGGGACGAAATAATCTCAGTGACTGTACAATATTTCCATCACATGGAATATTCTATATAATAAATAATTATAAAACGATGTGGGGGTATTCTTAACTTTCTGTTATCATGGTTATATAACCTACTTCATATTATAAATTCCCAAAATGTGGAATTCTTATGTGTATAGTTCTGAAGACAACATGGCTCATTTCTCTGAGCCTATTGTTCACCATTCTCCGCTATGTTAAGTTCGCCCGGTGATATGCATAATAAGCTTCAAAATTAATGTCCATCAATACAATTTGCCTATTATGACATTATAACTTGGTTATATTGCTGACATCACAAGGATGTAGGCCCACACAATCGCTTTTTACATATTCAACTTTTCATTATCATGGATAGACTATACTGCCATGCAAATGCAAACATCATAAATAACTGCTTAGGCCTAATTTTGAAGTAAGCAGTTACCTGGTAACAGTTGTTTGTATTGGCATTGTTAGCATTGTTAAATTATTTAAAAAAAAATTATACTAGTTTGCATTTCAAGCAATTGTGGAAAAATGTGTAATTAGAAACAACGGTATTTTTTGTAGAACGTATTTCACCCATCAGGAAGCTGTGAAATGTATCTCTTATACAACGCTGAAATAGTGTTATATAAATCATGGAGACCAAAGGGTTATTTTCAATTTGAAATCATCATAAATGTCTTAGTTTATATAGCTCTCTCTGATTTATTTGAATAGCTATGTTATGGGTCTACGGCCATCATAAACATTTTAATATTTCAGTGCGGGGACCGTCTTTAGACGTCAGATTCTGACGTCTAAAGACGGTCCCCGCGCTGAAAGGGTTAAATTTTTATTTTTGTTGTAGCGCAAACCACCGTTCTCTGTGCCGATCCGCATCTTTCATACATGGCCCGTATTCTCGAAGCGATTCATCTGGATATTAGGCTTGCGATTGGTCGAGATGGCAATCTCGACCAATGGCAAGACTAATAATGGGTGAATCATTTTGTGTATACGGATTAGGTTTCTCCTATTCGGCCACTGGTGCGAGTGGCCGATAATAGGCCTATGTGTTTTCTTTGTACTGAATATTATTATTATAATTCAGCACCCATGATCCAATAAATCAGTATAGTATTATATGGAAAAACTAGATATTAATTGGGCAATCAGCTGGAATGACGATGGCCAATCAATATTTAGGCCTGTGCTCTGCTGATATTATATGCCGCCATCTTGTAAACTCAGTACATCATACGCATCAGTTTTGTTGATATAATATCACCTTGTACACAGTGACATAACCTGTACATACTGTAAACTGCAATGGTGAAGTTACCTGTGCATTCAGCATACGTACAGGTGGCATCATCATGTGTGTTCACTGGTGCCGCTTGATGATTTATTTCAGATTGTGTACAGTAATGATGACATCATGTTGTACACATGTATGAGCAAATGCATGCAAATGTTTGCGTTGTGTGTCAGACTGTCAGTATATGTTGAGTCAATCTCCACTCTTCACTGATTCAAGAAGCCGAGGACAAGGAGACGCGCCAAACCACAGACAGTGGTGATTATTAGCAGGAAGCTAGCAATCTTAGCAGTGCCTGTTAGTGAGCTTCACATCTCCACTGACGTATGAATGCTTTACATTGAGTAGCGATATGATGTAATCTTATAAATTCAGCGGAGATAACGTCATCCTGTAAATTCAGTGGAGATGATGTCATCCTGTAAATTCAGTGGAGATGACGTCATCCTGTAAATTCAGTGGAGATGACGTCATCCTGTAAATACAGTGGAGATGACGTCATCCTGTAAATTCAGTGGAGATGACGTTATCCTGTAAATTGAGTAGATGTGGCATAGTCCTCTATATTGAGTAGAGATGATGCCATCATGTACATTGAGTAGAGATGCTATCATCCGGAAGATAGAGTAGAGATGACACCATTCTGTACATTGAGTAGAGGTGAATTAAGTCATCATGTACACCCGGTAGGCTACGTCTGTACATTGAGTAGAGGTTATGTCATCGTTTACACTCTGTCTGTACAGTGAGAGTATCATCGTGTACACTCTGGCTGTACAGTGACAATATCATCGTGTACATTTTGTCTGTACAGCGACATTATTATCGTGTACACTCTGACTGTAAAGTGACAGTATCATCGTGTACACTTTGTGTGTACAGTGGCATTATCATCGTGTACACTCTTATTGCACAGTGAGAGTACCAGCATGTACAATCGGCTGCACAGTGATAGTATCATCGTATACACGCTGGCGATACAGTTACAGTATCATCGTGTACACTTTTATTGTACAGTGACAGTTCATCGTGTACACTCTGTCTGTACAGTGACACTGTCATCATGTACACTCTGACTGTACAGTGACAGTATCTGTTTGACCTGGTCCACCTCGTCTTCCTCCTCCCCCTCCGTTTCCTCGGCAAGCCCCTGCAGGGGACCCGGTGAACTAAGGTCACTGCCCACAAAGCATCCTGAGTCTCGTGTCTTAGGCACATCATACAGAGTGAGGTGGTAGGTCTGAGCTGCCATGTCTCCACTCTGTATCTCAGCTACTGGGTGATGATCCTCTGAAAGCCACTCACCAACTAAAACAGACAGAAACAGGAAATTAAAATATGTCCACACTTCGAGTGCGAAAACACGCATTACATAGTGTCATGACATTTTCAAATCCTTTGCTTTCGGGGACCAAATAACGTATATCCCGTGTCTTTTTGATGTTGGGACATCGTCGCAGACGGTGGCACATCATCAAAAAGACATTGACTGAATGTATCGTGTTTGTTGGGATATATCCTCCAGCCCCGGCGTCCAGTATAATAATGCCCCGAAATAGTTTATATCACAATAATGGGACAAAATACGTAAAGGTCAGCTGGCTCGTACCGATGCGCTAACCATCCACGAGATGGTTAAAACTAAAAGGAAATCTTCGCATCGGCACTTTCCCCAGACATTTATATAGATCAAATAAGTGAACGGAAGATTGTTTGATCTTAACCCTTTAACCGCCGGTGCCGCATATATTCGGGTTTTCATTTTTTATTAGCACATTAAGTACTACCCGGTATGACTGGGCTGCCTAACTCATTTACTGCGAGAGGCTCAGTCACACTGACCGTCATTTTGTTTCCACAGCCAGCTGTGTAAAAACGACACTCGCGCTGCCTACCAAAAAACTCGGATGCCATGAAATTGAGACGAATATTTCAGGTGCCTACAAAAACTAGGCCATTTTTAGCAGACGTAAGCTTTTGATCGTATTAGAACTATTACATTTAAAAATGGAGGTCACTGTGTCAGAGCCTTGCGATGTCATCAGGGTAATTAAGTACCACATTTTAAAGATAAAATGTGACATCAACCAGCAAGAATTGAAAAGACTTGACCTCTATTTTGTCAAATCTGAATAATTTTCACTCACTTGAAGTTGTGGATCGCGTCAGCGAGACACAGCTTCAAGTGGGTGAAAATTCAAATTGAATAATTTGGCGGTTAAAGGATTAAAGGTTTGATTTGTATATGGCGCACTTACTCGAGGCTGTGTCTGTAGGCTGGAGGAATCTGACCGCCGTTAACAGCCTTCTTCTGACCTCTGTGTCAGTGATGTCCAGTTGGTCGAGGTCACCTTCGTCCAGCTGCGAGAACAGCTCTAGGGTCTCGTAATCGTTGTCCGCGAAAATAGAGGCCAAATCCTAAAAAACACAGAATCCGTACATTGTCGAAAAGTAGAAGGACATTCTTCAGTAAGATCTAAAGTAAACAAAATTTGGACATAAAAAATCCTTTGGTGGACAATGAGAGTATTAAATATTAATTTTTCTGTAAAAGACACCAACAGTTTTCGGAAATGTTCATCTGGGGCTTTCGTGGAATCGTAAATACTGATGAATTCTCACAACTAACTTTCACAACAACGGAGACATATAAACTATTCAAACTGACTGAAATAGACCTTGTTACTTTTTTCAAAAAAATAATATAATGATGGCAGGATTTAGTAACCAATCACGTACGATGTATATACAATCATAATCAATGTATAATTATTTCACTGGATCATTACAGACAATACAAAATAAACTAGTTAAAATCGAACTATGTCTGAATAAATTACAAAGTCACAAAGTCCAGCAGTTCTACCATTGGAGATGTCCACAAGGATTTTGTTTATCTCGTATCACGAGAAGCACAATAGAAAACTTGACCATGTTAACGTGTATGCGTTTCATTGAACGATTTTTCAATAAGAGGGTCCCGGTAGTGAGAAACGCATTCTGACTTACTTAGGCGCATCACCGCTTAATTAAACCTTTAATCGCTAAATTAATTAATTGCAATTTTCACCCACTTGAAGTTGTGTATCGCTGACGCGATTCACAACTTCAAGTGAGTGAAAATTATTCAGATTTGACTATAAAATAGAGGTCGACGCTTTTGAAATCTTGTTAATTGATATCACATTTTATCCTTAACATGTTTAAATAAAAAAGGGGAAAAAGGATCATTATAATCGGCGTTGTTTAAAGGGTTAATAAGGTAGAAATAGAGTTTCTACTTAATTGTGCTTGGTCTAATTGTACCCATTGTTTCTGATAAAAATACCCTCCCCCACTTAATTATTCCACTGTAAATAAGATCGCTAGAGATTAAAACACGATGAATCTCGCGCCATTATGCTGATGAGCTGATTCATTGTATCCTAGAAAAAGGGGCGGCATCGTTCAAAGTCTCTGTCTCGGGGGCAAGCTGTTGATTTATGCGATATACACGTGACCATAGCAACACATATATGGCGAATTGATCAATCAGAAAATCACAAAAAAATTAAAAATCTCTCACGTTCGAATATCAAGATAACGGGTTTTTATATTCTCGCCAATCGATAATGTTTTCTCCAATGCAATATTGAATCAAGCATTATTGAATCAGTTCTGAATAGACAGTTCTGAATTTGCCATCAAAATAAATACTCCCATATATGAATTGGCATTTTAGTGTATTTTAACAATTTTAATTTTATACAAGTACTACTATATTTGTTTTTATTAAATTACTACTATATAAACATGAGTCACGCCTGATAATTAAAACAGTATCCCTATGATAACACGTCTAGATAGGCCTACTATTAAAAAAAAGTAAATGTTCCGATGATTTGGTTTCATATGGGAAAAGGTTCAGACTTGATCAAATCAAAGACTGATGTTCACAAGACTCAGATTAATGCAAATACAATTATATGAAGATGTAGTATATAATTATATACATGTATAATGCACAAGTATCATTTCTTACAAAATCCCGTGTTTTTGCGCACAAATGTATGCATCTACTGTGCATGTCAGCATGACAGAGTTAGTCATCAATTTGTGGTTGACTCCATGTTGGCGGGGGGTCTGGTCACAAACATGGTGACAGAGCAGGGATGCTCATGTTTTGACGCAGTCAGTTTGGCGACACATAAATCTCAATTATGGATCCTGAGGAAAACAACACGTTGGCTCAACGCCGGACCAACGTCTCGGGACGTTGGTCCGACGTTGAGCCAACGGCTTGATTTTGCCGGTTTTGTCTCCCGCTGTTTTTCCATTGTCAGAGTGATTAGTCAGACAAGTGGCGCCTGCCTGGCGGTCACCACTTGTATCAATCAGCAGGTGGCGCTCACCAGAGATGAGCAGAGCACGTGAGCACAGCTGCTGCTCACTTTCAGCTCAATCTGGACTCACACCAACAGGAGCACACCAGCTCGAATGATAATCGTAGACCCAGGTGGTTTGAGACCGCAGTAGCATACACTAATATTGAAAACTATCTGCTTAGTCATTACTAAGAGTATTATATGCGAGAATAATTGTTTATCTTTGGGGTTGCTAGCGATGACAAATTGACTCTGGGAATGCTTTTAAATGTCTAAATGAAAATTTCATAAAGATCTAGGTCTGCTGTTTTTTTTAAAACGCAAATATCACTGTTGAAAATGATTTAATTTAACCAAGAAAGTTGAAGTAATTGTGCATAACCACAGTCTCATCCTGATCTACGACTCATAATTAACAAACAGATAGCCGTCAATAAATCATCTGGTTTAATAATAATTATCTTATTTTTAGATTGCCTGTTTATAATTACAAATAAAACGAGCTACCCTGTAATTAGCCGAAGCTAATTTCCACAGCGTCCACCATACTACCGGTATCAATTAAACACATGCTGGGAGGATATAAATATTATATCTGTACATCCTGCTAGTACATTAGATTTGCAGATACAAACAAACAGTTAAAGAATATATTTTTGTGTCAAAACAAGTGGAGTTATAACCGTTTCAAGCATGAATTTACCATTGTTATCTTCATCCACTACAAGACGCGAATTACTGTCGCAATTTTCGAGTTGTAGTGGATGAAGGTGACTTGAAGTGGGTGGCAAATGAAAAAAAATATATCGTTATTATAATATTATTAAAACATTTTCATGAAAATGTTCATTCTAAAACCCTACGTGTTAGAAATTAAGTCATTCTTCAGAGATGCAAACTGATGATCTGATACATTGTGAGGTTTTAACCCTTTAACCGCCGGTGTCGCATATATTCGGGTTTTCAGTTTTTATTAGCACATTTAGTACCACTTTTTAAACATGTGACAAAGACAAAAAGTGACATCAATCAGCAATATTTGAAAACAGTTGACCTCCATTTTGCCAAATCTGACTAATTTTCACTCACTTGAAGTTGTGGATCGCGTCAGCGAGACACAACTTCAAGTGGGTGAAAATTCATATTGAATAATTTGGCGGTTAAAGGGTTAAAGCGCTAAAGCCGTTTTTAAGACTATATTTGTACACGACAGCCTTATCAAATGATTAGCTTCTTCTGCAGTGTTGTTTTGAGAAATCGACGGAGATGTCGCTATTCATATCTTGTAATGGTGGTAGATAATAATTGTTATGACATTATCTGTGAGCAGCTATGCCAAACGCGCACGCCCCTCTCCATCAGTAGTCAAAGCTGAAACTACAGAGCCTGCTCCGGGGGAGCGATAATTATTTTTAACAATACATCAGCAGATCAGTGCTTAACCCTTTAAACCCTCACGATGCAATAAAGCATCATTTTAAATCCCTGAAAACATACCTTATTTTCCTATAATTAGCGGTTTTAGAATGAATATTTCCATGAAACAGGTTTGCTAATACACGACAATTTTCTGTACTTTTTCACCCACTTTAAATCATCTTCATCCACTACAAGTCGAGAATTGCGACAGCAATTCTCGGCTTGTAGTGGATGAAGATGACAATGTAAGGTCAGGCTTGAAAGGGTTGATAATAAACTAGCGTATCATGGGATGCATTAATATTTTAGGCTTTTTCCATCACACTAATGAAAGTACTACATTAAACCACCTTTGGGTATGGTGCAGATATGCTTGTTGTTTTTTCTTGAAATATTCAGAACAATAGCGCCATATTTGTCAATGACTCAGAGGACAGCATCTACTGCAAATATAAATGGCCCTCTCTATTTTAGTATGCCATATAGTATTCTGCCGTGCAAAGCCAAAAGGCAGTATCTGCTTACTTTACAAGTAAGCAGATACTGCCTTTTGGCTTTGCAGAGCGGTATCCCAGTCGTCTACCTTCAGTAATTCAGACAATAGGCGTACTCTATATCTCTTCATTAGGCTCTGAATGCTTTTGGCATTGGGGGCGTGTCTGCCATAATTCAGTTTTTTCCCTCTGAATTAGGCAGACAGACAAATGACTCTGTGTAATCAACGTTTGTGACAGAGTGTCTTTTTGTTGGTCATTTTGTCGCCAGCCCCTCCTGATTACCACAAACTACCCATCCATTCAACCCGCCCATGGCGCCAACCCTGATCTGCAAAACCAAAAGACAGTACGCTGTTTACTTTAAAATTAAGCAGTTACTGCCTTTTGGCTTTGCACGGCGCCAATACACCAGACTTGTACATGTGGCGACAACTTGTCAATTGTTTTTTGATTAAAGGTCGGTGTAAGTTAGCCACATGCCACGTCAATGTTTAGTTGTCTGAATGGAGATGGAAAGTTAACTCAACAAGCTCAATTAGCGGTGACATCACACCACCACTCTCCTGCAGGCAAGGTTTGCGACACCGCCAAAACATGTTTTTATTTTAAAATGTGTCTTTGATATAATGGAGAGGGGGGGGGGCAGGAAATGGCAAATGAACTTTGAAGAATATAATTACATTATAGGGTTGGTTGATGTATCATACAGCATAAGCAATCAATTTATAATTCTTATTTACACGACTCAATAGAACAAAAAAAAATATTGTATACTACAGTGAAATAAATAAACTTTTTCTCCGAAAGAGCCGAATATGTGTTAAAAATATTCGTTTATAAAATAGAAATCATTGATTTCGCAAATAAATTATTCCATTTACGATGTCTATCCTTTGATCCTGTTGATGGGCCTATGTTTATCTTACGGTCCGTGTATTGTGACATATTCTCATAATCTGATAATAATAATGTTGCGTAAAAAGATTATTGGATGTGCCGATTTATTCATTGCATTCAGAAATCACACACTTGACCAAACAGGACACAAAATAATATGACTCAACAATTCATGAGGCAATAATAACAGGGATATAGTGCCAAGTGACTGTCTGAATCACAAAGGGGGGTGCCAACGACACCTGCGCGGATCACAGATGAATCGCGCCGGTGCCAGTGAACAAGTACGGCTCGCGAGCGTAGATGGACCCCGCGTAAAAGCTCTGATTTATGCCATCAAATTAACTAGCCCCGTGTTCATTGTCTCTAAACATCTACATCTCTGCGCGCGGCCGTTCCTTGCCAGCGAGGTGGCCACCCCACCGGTCTATAATTATCTCGCCTCATCAGCGGCGCCATTGTGTAACGAACAAAGCATCGTTCCGGAATCGAGGCTCGGGCCTCGGCCCGCAGCCTCGATTCCGGAACGATGCGCTGCAGTGGCGGGAAGTCCGGTTATCGTCTGCTCTTGACAAATGGCGCCCTGTCTGGCGGGGTTAGCTGGATCGCTGAAGTCAGTGAGATATCCCGAGCTTTAAATGAATCTGCCTGTGGTTTACTTAATGTTCCCAGGCCGCTTTTCCCCACGGATTCGAAGTGGGTTCTGTGTTAGCATCAGAATGACCGGCCGTGGTGAGTCCATCACAGCGGAGACTACCCAGAACCCAGCTACACGATGACCCAAGGGAATCGCCCCGAATATATCTAACCTATAGACAGCACTGTCTGGACTGGCAAATGGAAATAACAAGAAACTATCTACACTTGATAATCAGGGTCACTAAATTTATGACAATTTTTGTTTACACACAGTAATAAAATTCACCATTTATCACAATAAACTGATGTAGAATTTCAATTATGTCTTTATAACAGACTTCCCATAGGACAGTACATACCATGGTGCTATTTTTAGCTGCAGTTAGCACTGTATGTTTACTATGGCAAAACGATGAAAAAGTATGTTAGACGTTGGCTTAACGTTGAACAAACATTTGCATCATACAAAACGCATCAACTGAGAAGAAACTTGATAATACGCGATGGTTTTTCGGGCCGCTCTGATCAAAAAGATGGATTTATAGGAAGTCACAGGGGAGTGATAATTCATTGGAAGCTCATCAATTGAGGTGAATTGATGAAAAGAACTTATTTTTATAAAAGGTGATATATCTTGTCAGAGCTTATCTTCAAAATCATTTATTTGACACTATCGATGTAAGTAGACCTTATGCACGGTTGCGTAAAAAATAACAGTGGAAACAAAAGATCGATTTGCACGTACGGTTTTAAAGTCTAATACATTAACCCTTGTCCTGCTGAATTGTTTCAAATTATTTTTCATCCATTTGAAGCTGGAATTGCTAACGCAATTTCCAGCTTCAAATGACGAAAAATATTTCTATTTATGAAAAATAAACATCTCCCAAATTGAGATATTTGATTAGTCGAGCATCTACCACTGAATAATTTATCAATTTCAATGGCATTTAATTTGGGTTGAAACTTTCTTGAAAACGTATATATCCGGGTCCAGCAGGACAAGAGTTAATACCTACTTAATTTGATCATGCAAATTATGCACGACGACACACATGCTTGATGGGGTTTGCTAGAGATGTTCGTTTCGTTAAATGATACTATAGATATATTTACCTGTAAACCAAGTGCCGTACAAAGCTCTTCCACATCGTGTGACGTCATCACACAATTGCTGACTTCATCATAGCTGGGTATTTTGACGTCATCAGGTGATGTTTCACGTGGTTTTGGTGGTGCTCTGGTGGCGGCGTGCATCTCATCCAGGATGTTGGTACGACCTGGTGGACAAGATGGAGCCTGGTGTTGAGTAGATCCCTGAGTGATTCCTCCACCACATGGACAGGAGGTGATCACTCGGGATCTGTCCGCACTACGTGGACGACGTGGACGGGGAGCAGGTATGGAGGGCACGCTGCTGATCGAGTGTCTACGCTGCTGCTGTTGCTGGGTATTCCTGCAGACATGCTGAGATTGAGGCGTCCATGGTGCAGAGGGTGGTGAGTAGCCATGAGCAGCTGGAGGATGACCTCCACAGTGAGCCTCACAATAAGATGGAGGTGATGAGTGACAGTACCCAGCAGAACAGCCACAAAAATTGTAATGACACCCGCCCGCAAAATGCTGTGAGTGGGGATGCTGATTCTGGGGATACTGATGTGGGGGATGCTTGAGCTGCTGTCGATGATGGGAGAGTTGATGATCTTCAGCTTGACGATGTTGTTTCGGGGTGTAACAGTTGACTGACGAGGGGAAATGTGCTGAAGCAGGAGGAACATATCCTTGACAGGATTGTAAAGACATGTCTGTGTGATCCAGACTATACCTGGATCCAGGAATTTCTCTGTCACAGACATATTCAGGGACAAATCCCTGATGGCCTGATAATCTTGAAGGACGTGGCTTTAGGTGGGGATCACATCCTTTATAACAGTCACTATCAGCTCTGATCTCCCCACTGACACCCTGGTTTAGCTTCCAGGCATCACGGAATGTCTCGAAATCCTCATAATCCCAGGCGCGTTTGTTGCCTGAACGGTCCAGATATCCACCGGGGGTTCTACTTGGTAGACGGGGGAATACTGGGTGCAATGACGATGTGCTGTGCTTTTGATTCTGGTTTTGTTGGTTAAACTGTTTAATATGACTGATGTTAGGGCCACGTGCTTTACCAAGCCCTGAGATACACTCGTGACTAATGCTGCGGCCAGGGCGACCAGGTGTAGGCATACCAAGGCTGTGAGGAATACCTGAACAGCCAGATGACGGAGGAAAAGGCTGGTGACTCCACCTTTTGGGAGTGTCATAGAGAAATTGAGCCCAATAATGAGCCTTGGAACGTCCTTGACCGCCAGTCGGAGAGGCTGGATCAATCTGTGACTGTGGCTCAGATGGTCTATGGCAGCTTGATGGTGCAGGAGGTTTAGATGGCAATGTGGATGAAGACGAAGACAAAGATGACTGAGTGGTATGGTTGCTGAGCAGGCAAGATGAGCACGAGGAGGCTGAAGACACCGTAGAACCACTTTGACCAGTGTCATGTCCACTCTTACTGGACTGTCCACGACGTATAGTATGGTCAGCACAGGCGTTGGTCAAGCAGCACCGCGGACATGAGTAGCCATCATCTACTAGTGTTTTCTCTTTACTCGATGCTGTGTCTGTTAATAAACGATAATACAATGTTGTATTAATAATAAATACATTAAAAAATAGTGCTTTAGACAATATAGTTTTTTATATTACCAAAATTCAAAAGATAACACATACAATAATAAAATGAGGGACAAACTATTAAGGGGGTAACAACAGTAATAAAAATACGAGGACTATTTCTATTATTTTAATCGGGAATACAGATTATTACAGTGACACCACAAGAAATTAGTACAATTAAATTAGAGGTAAAAACCTAAAGTAAAATATTACAATATCATGAATATTGAGTAAAAAGTACAGCAAAATTATTAATACAGTGAACATATCTGATATTATCTACTTCGTGTACCATGCAATTCTATAAATAAAACGCGACTTAGATCATTTTAAATTGCCAGTATTACGTGTCAGTAGATAACATGATATTAATCCTTTGACTTCCAGGCCGGGGTGCATGCCAGGATCCAGATATACTGGTGTACGAGTTCTATTTTTCGTCATTTGAAGCTGGAATTGCTAACGCAATTTCCAGCTTCAAATGACGAAAAATACATGAATGTAGTATATATTTGACGAAAATTTGTGTCATTTTATGGTTACGTTCATTGACGAATGACGACGGAAATTTCCGTCATGTATGGTAGTGAAAAGGTTAATAGTATCGTGATATTAGTCAAATGTTGCATTGTTAGCGAGAATGCTATTTTAATAGGATAAATCTAATTCTGATTTCCGTACAAGGTGAACATTGCAGATCTAACAAGATATTGGGTTAATCAGATACAAACTGAAAATATCAAATAAACCCGTATGTTAATGATTTTAGTTCAGTTTTATTAAATCTAATTTAAAACAAATATGTTATAGGTAATAAGACTTATTGTTATTTTCAAGTCTTTATCGGAAGAGCAAAATATTATGAAAACAACACAAATCACTTCAGGACAGCAACTGTTATTATTTGGAGCTTAATTTAATGGGAATGATACGAAACATAGCTAAAGAACAAATTCTGGTTACAAATACTAGTAATTTACAATGTTATTTGTTTCTAAAAGCAGATTTACAAAAAATGTAAGCTGCCGAGGATTGAAGATTGATCTTTAAGGACAACTGCACCTGATTGAGCAGGGCGACCACGCCCCTTTCTCCTGAAGGATTTGCGCAGAAATTGAAGAGGAGAAGAAAATGGGTGCTGTCTGGGAACACAAATAGGTACCTGAAAACGCCAGGCAACCAAACAGAAAATATCAACATCAATAACAACATGACCAGACACACAAGCGGGGTGCACGTGAACTGTAATAACAAGCCTTCTCCACCACAACACGTCATTGGAACAGTTTGAACCCTCACAGCGCTAAAATAGTTTTCTATAAATCATGAAGACGAAAGGGGTTTTTCAATTTGAAATTATCATAAATGTCTTAGTTAGCTCTTTCCGCTTCATTTGAATACCCATGTTATGGGTCTACGGCCATTATGAATATTTTACTCTTTCAGTGTGGGGATCGACTTTAGACGTCAGAATCTGACGTCTATAGACGTCAGATTCTGACGTCTAAAGTAGATCCCCGAGCTGCAAGGGTTAATTTCTAGACCTCATTCCCTGGAATGAAGATGCCGCCAAACATTCGCCCTTTATCTACTTGACGACGCTGGTCAAATCATATTCAAGTGTAATTTTGGCTTATCCTTTTGCATTATGTGATCACATATGACGTGTTGTAGAAGGAGAGACACAATGGACAACATCTACTGTGCATAGTGTTACTTATTATGCTGAGCTATGTAATACACCTGCACCGATTGTTTTACTGCTCACGTTTGAGCGATCTTATAATTGTGTGTATTAATTGATTAAATAATAGCAAAGTAAAAGTGTACATAATGATTGTGCAAAATGTAATTACGTATTAAAATGGTAGTCTCTACAAATAAATGCAATGTTTTTGAAAATATATTATAATAAAGTGTTCAAATAAACAAAGTAACTGTAAAAACACCAATCTACCGAAAACAAAAATACAATAACATACGGTAACCAGGGGTAACACACGTAGATTGAATTGTATGTACTAGAGGTGCATTATACTGTGAAAATGTTCAGACAACATCTATATTTTTCTCTCTAGAAAGGGTGGCAATAAAATATAAGTGTGTTATTTCTTATTTCTAATACTTCCACAAACGATGTGTTGTGACAAGGTTGATTCAATGTTGGCTCAATATTGAAACAACGTTGCGTCAACAATATGTGTCAACACCTGTACATACCTGTAGGTCTTCAGAGAACAGATTTTTGTGTTTGATTGATTCCCTGCCTTGCCTTCGCTCTGATTCATACTTTTTCACCTTCAAAGATAAAACAAATACTCATTTTGTCACAAATTGAATTATTTCATTCCCATAAATCTTACTTGTGATATCACTAAGCTATGCGAATGCATATGATATAGAAATATCCGCAGGTTCTGAGTTTCAAAATGTTAATAATGGTATGGTTGGTATGGTAATAATAGAATGTGGTTCCACATACATGTGGACTATATTCCATTATACCATACAGAAATGGTATAATAGAATATGGTATAATAGAATAAGGTTCCACATACATGTCGAAACACATTCTATTATACCATACAGCAAAGAACATGCAACAACTTCCTTTGCTTGGTAAATAATCACGAATTGTGATAACGTCACATAAAATCGATCGTAACTTTTCACTCTGCGACGAATGGGAGGTGTTTACAGCAGTTTTTTTTTTTAGAAATAGTCCCATTGTATTCTGTGGATCTGTCTTGGTGGCAGATACTCCCCTTTTTAACTGATGGAAACGTAAAACACAAATTCTACCAAAAGACCGGGTGATTTTCCAAGCGGTCAACTTTCTTTCACTCTGGGCTGTGTCGCCGTCGCACCACGGATAAGATCCCCAACAATGCCAATCACAGGAGAGATCCTGAAGATCCTATCTCGACTCATCACGGATCACGCAGTTTTCTGCCGGATCAGAGGCATATTTAAGATCCCTATCCTGAATCTACAAGGATCTCTCTGCTGTCTGGATCTGTTTCCGTGTCCGTCTCTCATACACGGATCACAGGCGGAGGATTTTCACGTGGGATCACTCAGATCTCAATTCAGTCCTTATCTTTACATTGGTTGACACGCTATCTCATTCTATTCTAAGGCAAAAACGAGACGCTGAACGTGTTTGTTGGGAAATGACTGTATTACAGTAAAAAGGGCAAATTGTACGAATGATTTTGTAAACATACATCGAGTACTGCATAATGTGCAGCCGTATATATATTTAAACTTCACCAATGTTTTAAAAATACACAGTATTTCATACCACGTAACGTGGTGGGTCACTGTCGTATTGACTGTATCGGGCGATTCACCATTCAGTGCTTGATTGAAAACAGAAGGGTAAACAGGGTTCCCCTATGTGAAGACCGACTCCACCCTTTAGTCTCTACATTTCTTAATAAAAATACATTTATTCAATGATGTTTCAATGCCGGGCCAGCGTCACAGACAGTGGCCCAGTATTGAACCAATATTGCGTGTTTGGTATACACAGTAGAAAACTTTTAAATGCTGCATTTGTCAATTAAAATAACAGTTGCATTTCCACTCAAACACAAAACGTCGACTCAATGTTGTTTTATTGTTGAGCCTGCGTCACGGACAGTGATATAACACTGAGCCAAAAGTGAGTCGAGTCAATGTGTTCACACTTGGTCCCTTGAAAAGGCTTCCAATTGACAAACATCTTTTAAACTCAATGTTGTTTTAATGTTGGGCTGAGTCAACAGAGATACAATTCAATGTGTGGACTGGGCACTGAATACGATTCCATTTGAAAACAAATATATATCTATTTTAAAGTTCAAAAGCTTAGTGGGGACTTCTGATCTCCGAGGTCTAAAATTCCAATTCAAAATGGCTGCCAAAAAAACATAAGCAAAATTCCAATCAAACTCTCATAATAAAAATAATCTAACAAGATTTAAAATGGTTGCCAAAAAACACACAAAACGTAGTCCAAACATTATTGTTACTTGAAAAGTCAAAATTCCACTCTAGTGTATTATTTTGTTAATACCTATACAATTTCGAAAAACTAATTATTTTGACAATTTAAAAAATAATAAAAATCTGCATTTTGTCTACTAGTATACTTATGTCACGCAAAGGTAAATAGCTGTTTGCCTTTGCCCATCTCATCTATGCATCCCAGCACAGCACGCTTTTTGATAATAGATTCTTTCGTTTCTTTCCGGCCTAACTCGCCGTTGCTAATGCTCTCATTGTCCACTTTTATGTGGACGAAAATCCACAGACAACCCAGCAAACACGAAACATTTGTATAAC
Organism: Flabesymbios commensalis; assembly: GCA_964017125.1. NCBI lineage: Eukaryota > Metazoa > Annelida > Polychaeta > Terebellida > Flabelligeridae > Flabesymbios > Flabesymbios commensalis. The sequence goes on from OZ024907.1 coordinate 45,286,054, forward strand.
ATTTGTACAAGGTCGGCCCAATGGCTTCGACGCTGGTTCAAAATTGTACAAATGTTATACAAATGTTTTGTGGATACTGTGAATACTGTGACTGATAAAAAATACACGCCACATGTGACTCGGCAGATAGCAGTGAAGGGTAAAAATACAAGTGAGCAATAGCTGAACTTGTAAAAAAGGGAGTGTTTTATTTTTTTATTTTGAGATTTAGCAATACCTACCATTTCTACGGCATCGTGCATGGAGAGTTTTCCTTCTTTGACTAGTATCATCAGTTCTATACGATCGTCGTCACTCATAGTGATCTCACTGGCGCTCAGATCACCTGGAATGAAAACAACACACAGTAATACTGGTGATCCATACAAAACCAACCAAAGGATATGGTAATTTTCACTCACTTGAAGTTGTGGATCGCGTTAGCGAGACACAACTTCAAGGTGGTGAAAATTATGTAGGTTGTGAAGCCATAATAAAATAAAATCATGGTTATAAAATTATTAAGAGCAAAAGCGTTGCTAATCATGAATATTTCATATCAATATTTAGTAGCCACACATCGTGCGGACGGAGCTAAAGTGCTTAATCTACCACTTAAATAAGAATGGGGACTTCAAAAACAGATAGGAGACTTCCTCTCCCAAGGGGACACATTATTATATGTAAAAACATTTATCTTGACCTTGCATGAGGTAATTAATCTCTTGTCTGCTGCAGACATGTTAAATAAGCACCTCTGACAGACGTAACCCTTACAACGCTGAATTAATTTTGTATAAATCATGGAGACCGAAGGGGATTTTTCAATTTGAAAGCATCATTAATGCCTTAGTTAGCTCTTTCCGATTCATTTGAATACCTATGGTATACATGTTTTAATTCCCTTCAGTGAGGGTGGCGTCCTTATACGTCAGAATATGCCGTCTAGACATCAGATTCTGACGTATAAAGACGGTCCCCGTGCTGAAAGGGCCATGCTGCAAGTTCTCGTAATAACAATAGAAACTTTAATATTGATAAATATATATTATGATAAATATATATTTACGTAGCAAAGTAATGGAATGATTTATGATTATTCGCCAGGTGGCTACATTCCAGAGTACAACCATTGTATTCTTGCATAAAATCTGAATAAATATGACTCCTTTGGGAAATCATGCCTTGTTATCGTGTATGTAAAACATGCTTGAAGCATATAACAATAAGATATAACGTCGTAACAATATTTATCGTGTAAGATAAACACATTCATGCATGCAGCAGACCCCGGCTATAAATTACAAGTGTATGAATCCTCTAATTGGAATGACTGAGGAGGAATCGCACGACGTCGAGCAAAAGTCAATGATATTCCTTGGCTATATAGGGTAACCCTTTGATATTAATATAAGCTTTTGGTGACAAACTTTTGAATTTATGTAAGAATTGGTAGAATATACTATGACTATCGTCATCCAGTTAGGCTAAGTTAACCTAAACAAATAAGTTAGTGAAGTACATGTATGTGGAACCTTTCTACATACCATACAGAGCAAAAAAATTCCAAAAAAAGTGTTATATTGAAGATTTTTATTGATTGCTAATGTATGTTTTCAACTGGATTAGATTGAGCTCTTATAATTTGGAGAAATTGTAAAAAAAATATTCTGTCTCCTTAATGTGTACGGTACACAACGGTTAAAGTTGATATGCTTCCCTCCGTCTATTGCCTCGGGATAAACACCGCCCGATAGATCCCATGTAGGGGAGGGGGGGGGGAGCGGAGTTTATCGAGCGATGGCTTTGAAAGAAGAATATGCCTAATACGACTGACGTGAAAAGGAGAGATCCAATAGCGCTGACGTGTATTAGAAGAGATGACACAACCTCTGAAGTAGAGTGACACAGCCATCTCCATCGAACAGGAGACGCTGAACCAATGCTGGCTTAATGTTGGTCCAGCGTCTTCGACGCTGGTTCAACTTTAAACCAACATTGGTTCGACGTCTCGTGTTTACTGTGGTATTCTGCGAGGAGAATCCTGGAGTAGAAGAGAGTAAATTGACGTATTTTCACGGCATGAAGATTTTATGATTCTTTGAGGAATTTTAAATCGAGGTTAGAGTGCATTGAACAGGTGTTGAAAGTTTAGCTTGACGTAATTAAATTGCTCCTAAATTTTTCTCTCGTATCCAGCCACTCTCAGGCGAAGGCGCCTGAACATTGTACCAGTTCGACATCACAGCGCAAGAGTGAGGACATCGACAACTGGTGTTGCATTGATCACGCTGGTTCGTATCTCGTGGTCCAGTGTTTTCACCTTCGTTTTCTCCAATCTGTTCAGGGGTATGGGGTGTACTGATGCCACACTCGTAAGTTAGCGAGGGTATCGAGGGTCCTTTACTGTATTATGTTATGAACGAAAGAGATTCAGTTTGGTCCAGTTGATTATGACTATATTATGTTAATGAAACATCCCAACAAACACGATGTTTACCCATCTTGGCTTATTGTCATACCATTGTCTGTGACGCTGGTCCATCAAACAAAAAACGCCCATGGTTCAACGTCTCGTGTTCGCTTCGATACAGAACACGAATTCTAGTCACGGAGCTTTCATTGGCTGATACCCTAAGTACTTTTTAATGTTAGTGAAAAATGATCACATCGTAAACACCCTTAACAGCATACTGTTATACAGTGGCCGGCTGCAGGGGCTTTCAAGTGATGTGTGATATTTTGACGGGTTTTTTAACAGATGAATCGATAGACAACCCAGACACTTTCTAGGAAATACCTTACACCACTGGGTATACTATATCGTAAAATATCACATTGTAATAATGTAATTTCACACATAGGCCTAGATTCGCAAGCAAATCAAGAACAAGAATATACACGACAGAATTAGGCCAAAACACCCAGGTAGTGATAGTTGTTCGCGGAGTGTTTATTTCTACAATTTGAACTTCGTGAAAACATGTGAGTTTACTGTAATCCTAGAAGAGTTTTCCTTTCGCGTTTCCATGCAAGCAGCGGGGGAACAAAGTAGGTTTTGGGCACAAATCACATTTAGCCCCTTCCCAAACCCGGGGGATAGCCCTGAAAATTCCCCTCCAGCCGCGTGGGGGAGGCGCACCGAGAATACCACTCGGCCAAAAAAAACGAAAAGCGTTTATTCGTGGCGGAAAAAACACTGGCATGGCCTTAGTTGTCTTCCTTCGCTTAAAGTCGACTTTTTTTGACCCGCTTCTTTATTAATATCATCGTTATTGACATCAAAACAGTGATTTTTTCTCGTTGTAATCTACCGCGACCCACAACTTCAAGTGGCTGAAAATTAATCATATTTGTTCAATTAGAAAGCAAATATTTGCAAATATTGTTGTTTAGACACTCGTTTCATTACCAATAACTCAAAATAATAACAAATGTTTTTAGCCATCATCAAACAGGCTAATATGAACGTTTTAGAACCCCACTTATCCGGAGATCATAGTTATGCATGTGTATATAGGATTCAATAGGATTTACCCGCTAAGTTATTTAAATTTTTACCCACTTCAAGTGGCTGAAAATTACTCATATTTGTTCAATTAGAAACCAAATATTTGCTGATCTTTATGTTTAAACACTCCCGTTCCCATTCCCAATAACTGTGATTTAACCTTCTGATAAAACGTATTAAAACGAGCATAGTCGTGCTTAGCGCCCAAAGTCTCACTGCACGAGGGACAAAGCTGAACCATCGACTCTCTCCGCTTCACACACTCCATCTGGCAGAATTCCTAGAAGGCCAGCAAACGCGACCCGGAAAGAGCCGCCAGTGACATAATCTTATTGAGCGGCGGGGGGGGGGGGGAAGAAGAGTTTCTTTAAGTTTCTTTAGCTCACCGTCAAACGGCCTGTACGTGTATTTGTGGCCTGATTTCCTCGTCTTGAAGAAGCGGCCGAAGATGCTGCCACTGCCGCTCCTCTTGTTTGTCACGACCACTGACTGCTGGGCCTTCTTGTCTGGAACAAAATCAAAATAGTATGATTACCAGCAGAAGTAATAATCCACGAGTCTGAATGAAAACACTCAGCCTCCGTCAAATTGTGTCAGTGCTGGGAGTGTTATTTGGTAGGGCAATGTAAATGTTATAATACAAGGTTTAGCGACCCAATGTTGTTTAACTGTCGCAGACGATGGCCCAACATTTAAACAACAGCAGGAAAAAGTGTATTTTCTTAACCCTTTAAGCGCCACATACGATTATAATCTTGAGAGTGAAACCAGTGTGTGAAATCAGCTAAAATCTCAAGTGAGTCGGACTGAATTTAAACAAACACGAGTAATTTTCATCCACTTGAAGTTGTGGATCGCGGTAGCGATCCACAGCTTCAAGTGGGTGAAAAATTAAATTATTCAAGTCTGCCCTCGCAGGACAAATCACAGTAAAACATGTGGTGAGAGCGTATTGCTCTGACGTTTTCACAACCACTAAAAACGTGTGGTATTGCCGAGACGCTCTGGCAGCGTCTTCACAACCACTAATGGTGTTGTCCCATTGACGTCAGTTCACATTTCCGTCAGCCGCGCTAACGACACAATGTGACAGTGTCTCCGTCCACCCCAGCGACTCATCTCAACTGACATCTAGTGAAAACGGCGACAAACTCTCCGATCACATGTACAAGTACAGTTTTTCCATCAGTATATTCCGCGTGCTATTCCACAATAGATTTGTGAATGTTCGCGAAACGGTTGACGTTGTATTCGTCTACTTCGTTGTGTCGGTCATGATCCAAAGGGTGCTTAGGAATAGCATACATTCACTTATTTTTTTGCGGATAAAGCCAAGAATTATTGTCACAGGCATGACTTGACGTAGATTCAAATTAAATAATATTGAAAGAAAAGCAAAAACATGACTTGAAAAATTACATACTTCCGGTCATTGTTTAGTTCATTATTTCCTTTATATCACACATAGGATAGTACAATATGAGATAGGAGTATTTACTGAAACCCTGGCTGAACGGGAAGCTCAGGCATAATCTCTTAGGAATAAAAGAACGCCAAGTATATCAACCACTTTAAAAATGACAGATACGTCCATTTAATCCAGAATGACGATAATATTATATCCGTCTGCAACAAGTATAATAATATACTATCTTTTTCTAATTATTCAACTGTAAAACAGCTCCGCCTTCTCACCTTTGTGACATCGTGACGACGTGGACGATACGACTGGATCACCTTCTGGTATCCAACTCAGATGACTGTATCCGGAATACCTGAAACAGCAGCACGGGAATGAAAGGGTTAAACATTGTATAATCATTCTCATATTATAAAAAAGACATCGTTGCAATTTCATCGCAGCCAACATGAGGCGTTGACATAATGTTAGATCAACGCTTACCCCTCTTGAATTTTCTTAGAACCAAGACTATATTTTTGTCTTGCAACGGATCAAGATAAAAAGTATAATTAGGAGTATATCCATGCTCACGAAAAATATTATCACAGTTTTTTTTAAATAAAACTAATAAAGTGTTTGGGGAATTGGCCTACTAGCCAAGTGAGTTTTCACGCTTTTTTGATACTGACATCAATCGCTATGAGGCGCCACGATGCAACCAATGCATCCGTCAATAAGCTATTTGAGGTTCAATCAATCACTAAATCAGTGCCTTTTGAGGACTATACACTGTTTGCACGATTTTGAGCATAAGCAGGACACCCAGCTAAGAAGTTCAGCTTTTAGTCACTGTGTGGCGTGTTGCTATTGGGAAAGGTGTATTTAGAGGGGCTCTGCCCTGCCTTCATTACCCTGTGCCCTGCCATTTACAACAACGCCTGATAAACAACGCCCAGAATCACCCAATCAATCACCAAATAATTCACCCAATCAATCACCCAATAAATCACCCAATCAATCACCCAATCAATCACCCAATCAATCACCCAAGCAATCACCCAATCAATCACCCATCCAATCACTCAATCAATCACCCAATCAATCACCCGATCAAACACCCCATCAATCGCCCAATCAATCAATCCAATCAATCAATCAATCAATCAATCAATCAATCAATCAATCAATCAATCAATCAATCAATCAATCAATCAATCAATCAATCAATCAATCAATCAATCGATCGATCGATCGATCGATCGATCGATCGATCGATCGATCGATCGATCGATCGATCGATCGATCCGACCGACCGACGACCGACCGACCGACCGACCGACCGACCGACCGACCGACCGACCGACCGACCGACCGACCGACCGACCGACCGACCGACCGATCGATCGATCGATCGATCGATCGATCAATCAATCAATCAATCAATCAATCAATCAATCAATCAATCAATCAATCAATCAATCAATCAATCAATCAATCAATCAATCAATCAATCAATCAATCAATCAATCAATCAATTAATCAATCAATCAATCAATCAATCAATCAATCGATCAACAATGGCGCACATCGAGCTAGTGGACTTGTTGTCGAGGGCATTGTTGCTGATATTTCAGTGACATTTGAACGAATCACCTTTTAGTCTACGTGTGGTTTCGCCAAAATGTAAGTGATCATAGGCGATACATTTCCTGTTTATGCAGTCATATTGGTGAAGTCAGGACAAATTAGATAAATAAAGAAGTTATACTTCAGTGGGGGGGGGGGGGTGATTCAATGATTTTTTTTTCAACATTTCAAAAAGTTCTTTTATATTTAATTTTAGAATGATTGTGTGAATAAATTAAGCAATATAATAATTTTGAATACAATTCATATCAGCCTTATTCCCACAAAATTGTTCACGAAAATAAATATTATCTGATTATGTGGATATAAATATAGGCCCCTTAAACTGTAAAACACTGTCAGCCTGGTTAGAGGAGACGTGTACCATAAAATGCAGTGACTGATTGACAGGCTCATGTGAGAGCAGCCAGGAATGTAACATATCAGTCTGCCTCACATTAACCCGACAACCGATAACTGTCACTGAGTTTTTTTCTTACAAATTTACCATATACTAAATGTCGGCTTCTTACAGGGTGAAGTGACTGACATAATAATAAAATTAAACACAGGAAACGATTACAGTTCAAAAGAGTAAACCAGTAAATACGAGGTGTTGACCCAATGTTATTTTAATGTTGGCCCGGCGTCTACGACGCTGGGCCAACATGAAAACAACATTGGGTCAACGCCTCGCGTTTGTTGAGACATAGACTAATAACTATTGGCTTTCTTGCCATTACTCTGGTTGGGAATGATGCGGAGAAAGTGTAGCACAGGTGGAAATAGTTGTAAATCTTCCCAGAAATGCTTTGTTGGGCTTGATATGACCAGCCTACTGGAGACGACACCTAACTGACTAAGACAAAGTTGCACAAATGCCGACACGACTGGTAAAATATTGGCTCTCCATAAATCTATCAATGTATTTTTGTATATTGAAATCAGTATTCAATAATAATAATTGTAGAAAGGCCCGGTTTAAAGCAACAACTGGACGATGATGTGATGACGGCAATAATAATCCGAGACTAAATACATGTGATAATACTTCCGTTGAGAGGTGAATTATCACACTATTTGATTCGCTGTGCAGCTGTTTGTGTCAGTCATTTTATAGTTTTAGGGTGTATCCGTCTGGAAACACAGACGACTCAGCAAACACAGGAAATTGCCCCAATGTTGGTTTAATGTTGGGCCAGCGTCGTACAAATGTATTTGCAACATTTTTGTGGGAGAATCGATGTAAAATAGACTACTTTCCATAATTGAAATGGTTATAAGAAAATGTATATCTTGCATGTTTAATAATCCTCTCACTCTCAGGAGTATTAACATACGTGCAAACAAAATCTTCCAATAAACATAGGCCAAACATGGGTAGGACATAAACAGGGAAAAATACAGTTTGGATTCAATAATACGACAAAAAATAATACCACATGTGAGTGATCATGTCCCATCGTTAATAAAAAAAATAATATTTGCTCTATTACATTGAAAAAGAAATAATGACGGTTACATACAAATATATAAGCCACATCTGCATGTTGCCATGAAGACATGCAGGATAATTGTACATTTTCACATCCATCTGATTTCTACACGTCTTATTCTAAATCTAACCTACTTAGTGCGAATATCACGAAATATCACGAAAATAAGTATATTTATGTTTAAACCAGACATAACGTAATTTCCTATTCACTACACGCCTACACTCTAGCACCTAAAGAGCGACATGGCATGTACAGTTCACCTCCTAAGAGTACTAATTTGTCAAAACAGTCCGACCAGTCATACTTATAGTGAGGAGGTTAGGCGTGGTGATCCACACACGCTGGGCTTCCCACAGGCAAGTACTAACAATAATATATAATCCCCTTGTGATTAAAGGGTCGTATCTGCCACTTTGCAAAGTGGAAGATAAAATACCATTTAACACCAAGATGACAAGCGAGTTTTAATTATGACACTTTTTTGTTATCGTCCGGTCAGGGGAATTCACAGGAAGACAAGGGTACCCAGTTAACACAATACGATATCCTAAAAAAATATATAATAAGTTTATTTGACAATAAAACATTATACAAAATACACATGTAGGCCTAGGTCTATGCCTATGTATAACGAGAAGTTGTCATCGATCCATTGCCGTATTTCATGGGTATCAATCTTTGTACACGATATAAACAGTACCTACACAGCAGTGATTGGAAAACAAAAACGCAAATTGAAAAAACTGTATAAGGCCTAGGTCGAGCATTTCAAGCCTGGAAAATCGTCAATTCTAGTAATATTATTGTCTGTTTAGTTCAAAATGCGCGAAATTATATGAAATAAAAAATTAACATTATGAGAGCAACAACAGACATACAGCATAATTATTATGTTCAATCCTTTCAGTGCGGGGGTCGACAGTAGACGTCAGAAACTGACGACCATAGATTTTAATGGCGGTAGACCCATCCCATAGGTAATCAAATAATAGGCGGGAAAAGTTAACTAAGACATTTATGATGACTGCAATTTGATGGTCCCCATGGTTTATACAAAAAATACTCCAGCGTTGTAAGGGTTAATAAGAGGCGTTCCCCAGCAAACACGAGACGTTGACTCAATGGTGGCTTAATGTTGGGCCACCGTCTGCGACGCTGGCCCAACATTAAGCCACCATTGAGTCAACGTCTCGTGTTTGCTGGGTCATCGCCCGTTGACTTTTCCACTTTTCACTTTGTTAAGTGGGATATAACCCTTTCCACACTGAGGGGGCGATATATCCGCGTTATACATATATGTGGGTTGATTGTCAGAGTGTGAACTGTGGGGTATGGAAAGTGTGCCACGTCTCCAGCTGTTCTCACCACGTATCCTCATAACCAGGCTATCCATCAACACTATGACAAGACAAAATGGAAATGTGACTAAACACCACAGGGACACACTGGATGGAAGTACAACCTGGACATGACACATCTGAAGACGTGCTAACTGAGATCTCCAATCCATGTAAACCATACATCCACAACGCAAGCACAATACTATAGGCAGCACTGCACCCTCCGAGCTATTGATCATTTTGGAGCATTGCCATGCATACCCGCGAAAGACCACGTGTTGCAATTCAGTATTCAGGCTACGTCAAAGTTGCGATTCCACTGACAAACCTAATAAGCTACCGCGACAGGCAGTATCAAGCAAACACCACACAATGTCATCTTCCCCATCTTACTTATTAGCTTAATGTTGGAACACAGTCGACCACTCTCTGGTTCAACAACAAAAAAGTTTGAAGTATTCTGTTCTAGGGAGACTTTGTTACAGCTACTTTTGCTCCACCATAATATAAGGCTGTCATTTCCTACATGTGCACCAGCTATTTGCCGGCTCCACCCTGACTTCCGCTAACACCCACTGCCAGATTCCGTACTAATGTCATGACACTTCATACTGAGAGATATGGCAACTCTGGTTTGGCATGATTCAGCCATCACCATTATCGCGTACATTTAGGACAACGTTGAACCAGCATTTGGGCTGTTTTGAATACGTCTTAATAGCCAAAGAAAATGCATGATATCATTGTTGATGAAACAACTATTTCTAAATTTATTAAAATAAAAAATATCACCTTTCTGGGTGAAAAATGGTACCTGCAGACGCACAAAAGCATAGCGGAAAGCTTAACCCTCACAGCGCGGGGGTCGACATTAGACGTCAGAATCGATCCCCGCACTGTAAGAGTAAAACTATTTAATAATGACCGTAGACCCATAACATAGGTATTGACATGAAGTGGAAAGAGCTGATAACTAGCCAACAAAGACATGTATGATGATTTAAAACTGAAAAAAACCTTTTGTGCTCCATGGTCTATTACGAAAATAATTCAGCACTTTAAGGATTAACCCTTTAACCGCCAAATTATTCAATTTGAATTTTCACCCACTTGAAGTTGTGTCTCGCTGACGCGATCCACAACTTCAAGTGAGTGAAAATTATTCAGATTTGACAGAATGGAGGTCAATTCTTTTCAAATCTTGCTGGTTTATGTCACATTTCATCTTTAACATAATTTAAAATGTGGTACTTAATGTGCTAATAAAAAATGAAAACCCGAATATATGCGGCACCGGCGGTTAAAGGGTTAATTGGACTCAAATGTTGCTACCTAGATGGGTTGAAATAAGTCTGGTCAAGTGGAATGAATCAATTAGTTAGAATGTACACGTAGTTAAACACTTTTTTTGTACAAAGAAGCCCCTATACATGCTGTAAGAGGTATAAAATATCTCAGCGATCCATAAAAAATAAGCACAAAAGTGTGAGATCCGTCGTGACAGACAGCAGCCCTACAAGGCGACGAAAACGAACCATCTGCGACTAAATCTAATTATTCCCTTCGCCGACGTAAGTGCCAACAAACTGTCCTGTCTTATAACAAAAGCTTAATTAATCTAAGTGGATATGACAGCCATGTATGTAATCTATAAGATTTCTCAACAGCCAGCGCAGAACGTCGACGTAGTGTTAGGACATTCATACCGAGAGAAAATTCTCCTTCCCCCCCTAAGCAAGTAACCAGAGTAAAACTGAATTCGGTGGAAATTGGTAACGGTTTCAACCATCAAAAGCGAGTAGACGTACAAGAGCCTATCACTCCAGCCATTTGAAGGGACATGCCCAGGTCCAAAATCATCAAAAAATCGGTGATTTTGTCTTGGCTTCTCAATATGACCATATGATGTAAGCATGTCCATAGACTGGAACTGCAAAAGTTTTTTTAATTTTCGTGCTGCGCACTTATCAGTTAGGCTAGATATAGAGACGAAATTCTCGTATTTCTTATTTTTGACATGGTTGTCAATAATTAGAAATCAAGAATTTCGTCTCTATATCTAGCTTAACTGGTGAATGCGCAGCAGAAAAATTAAAAAAAAAATTGCAGTTCTAGTCTATGGACATGTTTACATCATATAGTCATATTATTAAGCTAAAATAAAATCACCGATTTTTTATGATTTTGGGCCTGGGCATGTCCCTTTATAACCATCAGCTTTGGACAAAGGAGCGACTACATCGCCGTAATATGGTACACGTCTCGATGTGGATATGATTTTTTTTACAATTCTCAAGCTCTCTTATACAACGTTGACTCAATGTTGGAATACGTTGGCCCAGCAATACGCCATCATTGTAAAGCGTCTGGCATTGTGAGGATGACGTGGATGTCTTGGACACGTGGGGATCCTAATAAGGACACCGTACTCATGTCCTCTATATAGTCTCTGTGTTAGATCCTGGATCTCCCTCTTTGAATTGTAGACTTTTAACCCTCAAACCGCTGAATGAAATAATTTAAATTTTCACCCACTTGAAGTTGTGGGTCGCGGTAGCGACACACAATTTCAAGTGGGTGAAAATTATATGATTGAATTTATCCATTTGTTTGATTTGAGACCAAACATCTCGTTCCCAATACCTGTAATTTGAAAAGCAAAAATGGTCGCGCTCAGCGGTTGAAGGGTGAATATCATGATAGATGAAGATGAGAAAAATACAGAAATGTTGTTCTCTTGATTTAGCATCAGTTCGACTGCAATCCACACTGGCTGTAACGGTTGGCACGACGTAGACTGAGACATTGACAAAGGCAAACTCTAGACAAGTTTATATAGCAGTTGTTTGCATTGTCTTCTTCGGCTGTCCATCGTTTTTGCGCAGTCTTATTCAATGTTTGCGAAAATAAATAAAAACGTAGAAATCTTCCATTCTGAAATAAAAAGCCATTGTAATAAGAGAGACCAACACAGATAAAAGACAATTAGTAAAATCTCAGCCATCGTACAGCACTCTGGTAATTCGCTTTCCTTGTCTTGTTTTTTTCCTATTAGTGATTACAGTTTTTATAATTAATACACATCTTGCAATAATTATATTTCGTTTATATCACCATTCTCACCATGCATACCGCGCTTGGAAATATTAATTGCGAAAACATTGTGTGTGGTGGCTGATTTAATGCCACGCGATTGTTTTGTTTTATTTCGCGTCCACAAAGTAGCTAACATTTGGCAACATAACATATCTATATTGTGTATATCAAAAAAATTTCTTTACACCGTTCTTCAACAGCAAATTATTGTCCTACAAGGTGTCAGTTCACGCAACAGTCCTTGAGTCCAAGCGCAGAACCTCGGCATATAGTGTTAGGTCAATGCCGGCCAGACGTTGATCTAACATTATGCCAACGTTTTGTTGTACACTGCCTTTATGTATTTTAACCCTTACACCACTAAGCGCGACAACAGTGAATTTAATCCATTTATTCAGCCGATCAAATCATTGTTATTTGGAATAAAATGCGCTTTTAAACATCAAGATTTGCAAATATTTGGTGTCAAATTAAAACAAATAATATGAGCAATTTCATGCACATGAAGTTGTGGATCGCGGTAGCGGGACACAACTTCAAGTGGGTGAAAATTTAATTATTTAATTTAGCGCTTTAAGGGTTAATCTGTTAATAGGGATACTTGTTACAAGGAAATAAATAATGTATGCAGTACCATCAGAGCCTTCTTCTCAAGGGAGGCGTATGGAAATGATACCCTATTAGAGGGACATTCATACCGAGAAAAAATCTTCTTTCCTCCGTAAGCAAGTAACCAGTGTAAAACTGAATTTGGTAGAAATTAATAACGGTTTCAACCATCAATAGCGAGTAGACGTACAATAGCCTATCACTCCAGCAATTTAAAGGGACATGCCCAGGTCTAAAATCATCAAAAAATCAGTGATTTTGTCTTGGCTTCTTTTATGACCATATGATGTAAGCATGTCCATAGACTAGAACTGCAAAAGATTTTTTTATTTTTTGTGCTGCGCACTTATCAGTTAGGCTAGATATAAAGACGAAATTCTCGTATTTCTTATTTTAGCCATGGTTGTCAATAATTAGAAGTCAGGAATTTCCTCTCTATATCTAGCCTAACTGGTGAATGCGCAGCACAAAAATTTAAAAAACGTTTGCAGTTCTAGTCTATGGACATGTTTACATCATATGGTCATATTATTAAGCTAAAATAAAATCACCGATTTTTAAATAATTTTAGACCTGGGCATGTCCCTTTAAAACCATCAGCTTTGGACAAAGGAGCGACTACATCGCCGTAATATGGTACACGTTTCGATGTGGATATGATTTTTTTACAATTCTCAAGCTCACTTATACAACGTTGACTCAATGTTGGAATACGTTGGCCCAGCAATACGCCATCATTGTAAAGCGTCTGGCATTGTGAGGATGACGTGGATGTCTTGGACACGTGGGGATTCTAATAAGGACACCGTACTCGTGTCCACGATATAGTCTCTGTGTTAGATTCTGGATATCCCTCTTTGAATTGTAGACTTTTAACCCTTAAACCGCTGAAAGAAATAATTTAAATTTTCACCCACCCACTACCGCGACCCACAACTTCAAGTGGGTGAAAATTTATATGATTTAATTCACTCGTTTGTTTAATTTGAGACCAAGCATTTGCAAATCTTAATGTTTAGGCGCGTATTTCGTTCCTAATACCTGTAATTAAAACGGCGATAATAGTCGCGCTTAGCGGTTTAAGGGTTAATATCAAGATAGATGAAGATGGGGAAAATACAGAAATGTTGTTCTCTTGATTAAGCATCGGATCGACTGCAATCCACACTGGTTGTAACGGTTGGCACGACGTAGACTGAGACATTGACAAAGGCAAACTCTAGACAAGTGTACATAGCAGCTGTTTGCATTGTCTTCTTCGGCTGTCCATCGTTTTTGCGCAGTCTTATTGAATGTTTGCGAAAATATAAAAAACGTACAAATATTCCATTCTGAAATAAAAAGCCATTGTAATAAGAGAGACCAACACAGATAAAAGACAATTAGTAAAATCTCAGCCATCGTAGAGCACTCTGGTAATTCGCTTTCCTTGTCTTGTTTTTTTTATTTAGTGATTACAGTTTTTATAATTGATACACATCTTGCAATAATTATATTTCGTTTATATCACCATTCTCACCATGCATACCGCTCTTGGAAATATTAATTGCGAAAACATTGTGTGTGGTGGCTGATTTAATGCCACGCGATTGTTTTGTTTTATTTCGCGTCCACAAAGTAGCGAACATTTGGCAACATGACATATCTTTATTGTGTATATCAAAAAAATTTCTTTACACCGTTCTTCAACAGCAATTATCCTACAAGGTGTCAGTTCACGAAGCAGTCCTTGAGTCCAATCCAGACAGTCCACATGATCCAGCTTGAGGTCATACTGAAGGACAAGCTGGGAGACTTCCACAGGGGGACATACCCTTTGTCGCGGGATGAACGAGCGCGCCTTCCAGAAGACGTGCTGCCAGTGGCGCCGACAAAAATAGAAACACCAACGACAATGGCCATTTTTCACCTCCGGAGGAGCCGGCGTCTTTCCTGACCCAGCTCTGGATGTCGGTGCAATCAATTTGCGGACTGGACACAGGCGGAGGTCGTGTTTTGATCTTTAATTTCACAGGTTGTTTGTCCTGCGGCCGGTTGAGTGCACTTGTCCGGACCACGGTTTCTCTTTTCTCGCCATGGCACACCGCTGACGGGACGCTGGCCAGACTATGGCTGAATGGTGGGCCACCGTCTGCGACGCTGGCCCAACATCCGGCCATCGTCTGGCCGCTATCCATCAATGCTGCAGGGATCGTTCTCCATGCACTGTCTGGATCTCAACAGATGGTCGGATTAGTCCACTGCTTGGAGACATTTGCCAATTTATATTTCGTGTCAGCTGGACATCAAACTACTTTCTATTCATATTCCACATGTGAAAATATCCATGTCTCATTTAAATTCTATATTTCTCTCCTTTTGTAGTTTAGCATATAAAAGGCATCAATTTTAATCTCAGTTAGTATAAAAATGATTTAATATAATCATGTGTATGTTGTATGGATTGTTTTATTCATGTATAGAAGAATTTTTATATCTGATGAAGCTATTATCAATTTGTATTGAACAATTTTCATCTTGTATGAAAGAAATGAAATAGACCTACTCTTCTTTGCTATGGAAGAGGTGAGTTTGCCTCCGCACCCCTAATGTGTTTCCTGTACCAGACTACACGACCTTGGTGTGTCGGGTGTCTCTAGTGACATAACATTGCATGAGATACCATGACTGTCTGCTCCTCCTTCCCAGTACCTTCCATAACTTCCCACTATAAATCATCCCGAGACACATGAGTTTCACTAATGTCTGGTGTCAAGCTTCACCAGATGTGCTATAGTCTACTCTGGGATCCCACAAACACCCAGACATTCAGACGCTGCTGTTTGGAACAGCGTCGTAGACGGTGGGCCAGCATTAAAACAACGCCGACTGAATGCATCGTGTTTGTTACAGAAGTATCAGACGTCGGATGAACACAGTCTTTTTTCGTTTTTTAATGAGGGGCGAGAAATTTGCAAATCACTGACTGATGTCCGAATGGCGGATGGAAGAGGTAGCGTGTTTGGTCTCAGTGCGTGAGGATTCATGTTTGCGGGGTGACCAGATCAGAGAGCCCAGAATTAGCACGTGGGGCACTCACTAAAACAATCTGGGTTTCATCCCCATTTAACTAAAGTTTATTTGCCACCATCCACGCCTCGATCACCTTAACGCATTCCTCGACCCTTTCCAGCGCATATCCCTATTCACAAGGCGTGATGAGAGATAAAGTTGTGCGTCATCGGCATAAAGCTGGACACACAGACCATATTTCCTGGCTATTTTAATGACAGGGGATGAGTATAGTGAGAACAGCACTGGACCTAGAACCGATCCTTATGGTACACCAAATAAAAGTTTATGTTTTATAGAAAACGAATTTTGACTGTAGGTATTATATGACTCAAATATTGTGTTCTATGATTCAAATATGAATCTAGCCATTTCAGAGCTGTGCCAGTAATGCCAAAGTCATGTTTAAGTCGAGGAGTCTGGTGTGGTCTTTTGTAATAAATTCTGCAGATAGATCAAGAAGTACTAAGATAACAGATTTTTTGCCATCAATAGCCTGAACGATATCATTCTGTACACATAGGAGCGGTTTCTGTACTGTTGAGGTTCGTGTAATTTATTGACAGTGAGGTAGTTTTATACCTGTTCAGCTACAGCACGCTCCAAAACTTTCGATACAAATTATACATTTGAAATTAGTCTATAACTTTTTACAACGTTTTTGTCCATTTTTCAACAATGGAGTAACATGAGCCACCTTGAATTCTTCTGGAACGTGGCCAGATGACAGTGATAAGTGGTAAAATATTTGACATGTTTTCCTTCAGTAGCGCGGTAGGTACCGGATCTAGATCACAAGACTTAGATGGTGATTGTTTGATCATCTTGTCAATTTCAGTTTCAGATACACTTGAAAATTAATCAAACTTGCAGTTTGTTTTAAATGCATCAAATGTCAGTGGATTTGAACTGTGTTTCTGAGAATCAAGAGATGCTCTTATTTTAGAAATTTTAGACTGGAAGTAGGTAGAGAAATTTTCAGCCAGTAACTTTTGAGATGTGTGTTCTGGTAGTGCACTCTCTGCCTTCCGATTTAATACTTTCTCGATGATGGTGGATAAAGCCCTTGGATTTGTTGAATTTTATATGCATAACTTAGCCAATATCATACTGTGACTGGTTGTTGTGGCGCTTTCCTGCACTGCGCACACACTGGGTGCTAATGCTAGTTTGCCTTAATTGCGTTGAATACGCCTTAAACATTTGATAATCTTCTTTTATATCGGATAAATATCCGAAGCGCGGTTACAATTTTTACGATGCAATAATGATTTTGTTTAACTTTGAAAATAGATATATTAGTGACAGAATTACATTGTTAGAAGTAATATTATAAGTCAACAGACTTAGCGATACTATTAGATGCAATTACAGCAGAGTTATTTTTTTATATTTCCTCCGTGCAGCGGAAATGGCGGCTCAGAAGATAGCATTGATTTCAGCCATTAGAATCCAATCCGTCATTAGCGCCGGCAAATTAGCACCATCAGTCTACAGACGAAAAGTTATCTCTCAGCAAAAAGCAAAGAGTTTACCCACATCTTACTAGTTGTGGGGCCTACGTATGAGATGCTGACCCAACAATGAACCAAAGTTGGATCAATGCGTTGACGCATTTCTAATGTCCACATAGTTTTATTCACAGAGGAGTGAGTGATTTATAAAGACTATTCATTCAGGCAAAATGGGAAGATGAGCCATGAATTATCACATTATCGCTAACTGCCGCCTCCAGTAATGTATGGAGAAATCTTCGGTGCGTACCCAACAAACACAAAACATTTGTACAATGTCGGACCAACGTCGAAGACGTTGGAACGACGTTGTACAAATATTATACGAATGTTTTGTCTTTGCTGGGTAGGACGCATTCTGTAAATATAACGGGGTGATTAGAAGCGAAAACTAAGCTGAATAGAGAAAGCCGGGCAATTAGTATTATATTATGCCGACAACAGTAATTGCTAATTCAAGGGCTTTTTTACTGGGAATGAGTAGATTCAGGTAATATGCAAAAATACCGCACGCTTGCGTTGCGCATACAGGAACAGTCACACATGAGAAATCAGTGGCTGAAATGCGAAAAAGAGATTACGTGGTAAATAATTCCTCGTTATTGAGAGAGAAATAATACATGTGGGTAAATCACACGCATATCCATCCGAGAGGCGTTGCTTTAATGTTGTTCCAAAGTCACAGGCCATGGGCCGTCATGAAACCAGCATAAGCTCCACATCTGATAGTAACAATGGCTTAACCCTCAACCCTTTAACAGCCAAATTATTCAATCGGAATTTTCACTCACTTGAAGTTGTGTCTCGCTGACGCGATCCACAACTTCAAGTGAGTGAAAATTATTCAGATTTGACAAAATAGAGGTCAATTGTTTTCAAATATTGCTGATTGATGTCACATCTTATCTTTAACAAGTTTAAAAGGTGGAATTTAATGTGCTAATAAAAAAATGAAAACCCGAATATATGCGGCACCGGCGGTTAAAGGGTTTAGTGCTGAAATGTGTTTATATACTAGTAAACCAAGCGACCAAATGTTTTTTTTTTCTTAATTTGAAATAATCACAAATGTCTTAGTTAGCTCTTTCCTCTTCAGTTGAATACCTATGTTATGGGTCTACGGCCATGATAACTATTTTACTTTTTACGCGCTGGGATCGACAGATCGACAGAATTTGACGTCCATAGACGTCACATTCTGACGTCCAAAGTCGATCCCCGCGCTGAAATGGTTAATGGGATTCAATCACGGGCATCCCAGCATACAGGATACGTCGACCCAGTGCTTGATCAAGGTTGGTCCACATGCAGTCAACGACGTACGCTGGACAATTATTTAGCCAACATAGGCTCAGTGTCTCTAGTTGATGGGGTATGGCAAACGTTATATCCGCATATTATATTGGCATATTATCATATCAATGTAGCGTGACATCTAAATCAATCAAATCAACATAGCGATTGATTTATTCCAATTATTATAATTAGCATATTCAATTGAGTAGGCTACTATTTGTAACACTCAAATGGGTTAAGTACATGTATAAACCAGTAAAATAGGTATACTTATTTTTATACATTGCATATTTTCTTATACGGTCATTCCATTGATACCGCGGTACTAAATAACCTAATTCCACCAGCAGACCACCACAGACATGGCCATTTGCCTAGACTCCCTACAGTTTCGTGTCGCTGATGATGCAATATTATGAGAAAACTCCACTGTGGCAGCAGCGCCAATTTACTGAAGTTGCTTCTGACGCTGTGGTGGCAGTGCGATTTGTTTTCCTCCTCTGCAAACACAAGCAGTTGACCAAATGTTCTTTTATCGCTGGGTCAGCGTCGCAGACGATGATCCAGCGATAAATCAACGTTGGATCAATGGTTCATGCTACACTCCCAGACTTCCAGACCACTTCCACTGTTACCCATCACTTTAAAATCTCCCAAATTATACCGGCTTGTAGACTCTATATGGGTTGTAAACGATTTCAAATTGATTTTTTTCCAATTCGTGAATTAACCATACTCTACAGTGATATTCAGAAATATTTGCTTTACATTAGAATCACACCAATATGTGCAGGCGTATCCTAGAAATTTTGCTAAAATACAAATTTGGGTCATTTCATCTTCACACGGATTATCCACATGATCGAAAATCAGTTCATATTTCTCTAATTTTACGATCACATCATAATACGAAAATATTTCAAAATACCCCTCCCCCAATCGTTTGATTTTTGTTGAGTTTGATCTTATCCGGATCAGTCCCGTTGATTGTGTCCATTTGCGGGGCTCGGGGAGTGCCAAGTCGCATCCGCGAGTTCCGTCTAATCCCCGGACCATCAATAATATGTGGCAGGTAATTTGGCAGGGGTCCCGCAACGGCTCGCCTACAATGCCATATAATGTAATCACCAACAATGCTGCAAAATGGCTTTTCCAAACCGATGCCACCGACAAAATGAAAGTCATCCTCAATCAGCAGTGAGAAGCCGATAACGCGGGGTGGATTGCCAATACGTCGGATCAGCGGCGGGCCGGCGTCGTCCGACGCCGGTCCGCCGCTGATCCGACGTATTGTGATTGCGCGGTGATCTTCCTGCTCGCTTCTGCTGGTCGATGGCGCTTGCAGGCCCCGCCAGAGAGCCGTCGACGAAGGCACGATTCCCTGTCTTGATAATATGCAGGGGAGCATCGCCTGTTATTAGGAGGAGGAATAACTTCTCAGCTATAAAAACGGCGTTTGACATGTATGGTAAAGTCGACGTGATACTGGGTGACAGACCAGGCAGGACGAAAGCACCGTTTTGGGACCTTTCGGTGCATGACCAATGAAATCCTCTCACAATATGAGATGTTAGTTGTCGCATGATCACATATATCACCCAGAAAGTTCAGTCGGTATGGCTGTGATAGACTTGAAAATATATATAAATTGTCAAACAGAAAACAATGTCGTAGAATCTAATACATGAAAAAATAGATGCTTTGCTGAAGTCGCTGTATGTGTAATTGTGAATTATTACGTCCAAAAGATATATGATGCAACCATGGTAAACTGTTGTATGAGTGTAACTGCTGGAAGTAGAAGTAAACTATTACAACATTTTCTAAGAAGGATTATGTAAACGACTGTGACTAGTACTGTACTATAATCTCGTGGTATTCTTTTGATTTGTGTTACTCTTGACCATGATAATCTTTCATTGTCAGGAATACATACATCAGGATGTTTTAATATGGATGTACACCGATCTTTAAAACTCAGTAAATAGCAATCAGGCCACGTATATTGCCTATTAGCATAAAGTGGAAAATGACAATATAATTTTTCTCTCTCCTACAAGTGACCTTACGAATCAGTTATTCACATCTCGCAGTGTATTGGTGAGCGATAATGTAAAACACAGCTTTGTGCTTTAACAGGTTAAGAGCCCCTGTATGTAAAGCTGCTTCCGCATTCTGCCGGGCATGCGCAACGCGGCTCAATTCATGTCCATAGTTTCCGGTTAACGGACTATTGGCTTTTTTATGCGTCTGGGCCATCGGACCGGAATACTATAGGAAAACACCCCGAAAACACAACAATTGCTCAGCGTTGGGCCAACGTCGCGAGACGTTGGCCCGACGCTGAGCTATTGTTGCGTATTACCCGGGGACATTGCCTATCAGTCCATGTATAAGCAGGGAGTCGCTGTATTTTATCCAGTCTACCCCGCCATTTGACTTACATCACCCAACATAACATCCCGTTTCCAGCGTCTATGGGTTCACTGGCTATGCGGGAAGGAAGGAAGTCCCAGATGGATCGTCCTGGTATCTACAGCACTAACTTTACCATTTTCCCCCTTATAATTTTGATCTGCTGTGCTGAATTCGTGTAGTGTAGGCCCTATATGAAGATACTAAAGCAGCGAATAACTAAAATAAGTAATACAATGAGGTTTTCTCATAATAAGGTATGAGATTACTGAAGTGACTATTTTATATTTATTTCAGATAAATGACCATTGCTCAAATACATATATTTTATTCACTCTTATGTTTTAGATTGTGTTAAATTGATTGAAATACAGAAAATAGGAAGCTTATCTTCATCTAACATTAGGAACTATAATTCCGTGCTAGATAAAACAGTAGTATTTGAATACGTTTTTTAGTAAGCAACTAGTGTTGTCTGCTTTTTCAAGGCAGTATATCGGATGATCATCTTGCAAAACAAGAAGAAAAATGATGTACATTATGTTAGTTACTCCAACAATATAAAGTGTTTTCTCATGACACCACTTTTCTTCCAAAGTTTAAAACCTGAGTGAGCGTGAATATATTTTTATGCCTCTGCGCGCCTGCGGCCGGAGGCATTATGTATAGTCGGGTTGTCCGTCCGTCCCTCCGTCTGTCTGTCAGTCCGGAGTCAACGGAGACATCCCAGCAAACACGAGACATTGACGGCGGGCCAACATTGACCCAGCATTGGGTCAATGTCTCGTGTTAGCCGGGATAGTCATCCACGCCTGCATCTATACACCTTTCTAATTTTCTATCAGATCGAAGCGAAGCTATGAAAAAGCTCTGACACAATTTGTATCATACAGACACATACATATAGCCAACATTGACCCAGCATTGAGTCAATGTCTCGTGTTTGCCGGGATAGTCATCCACGCCTGCATCGATACACCTTTCTAGTTTTCTATCAGATCGAAGCGAAGCTATGAAAAAG
This sequence comes from Flabesymbios commensalis, assembly GCA_964017125.1. Lineage (NCBI taxonomy): Eukaryota > Metazoa > Annelida > Polychaeta > Terebellida > Flabelligeridae > Flabesymbios > Flabesymbios commensalis. Next base: position 45,308,413 of record OZ024907.1, read on the forward strand.
CTCTGACACAATTTGTATCATACAGACACATACATATAGACCAGACTGTTATTACGTAATATCCCTACGGCAGCAAGCAGACAAACTGAATTCCCACTGTTGATTGAGTATATTGGATAAGCCCTATAATCAAATAACCTTGTATGTGACGTCGCGACCGGGGAAAAAAAGTTAGAGAATATTGATTTCCTCAAAAAGTGGATTGCATGAACGTCAGAACAGATCGGGAAAAGGTGATTGTGTGGGCGGCAAAGTGGACGTTGGTTGTGTTCGTACAGATCCTGCCCTGGGGATTAAAGGGAGGTATCTGCCACTTTATGAGGTGGCAGATAGTAAAGTAAAGCAGCAAAGAATCCCGCCTGAAGATTTATGACATAGTCCCACTGAAAGTATGCTTCGAGCGTCTGCATCATTGGATCACGGTGTCAGAGTGAGTGGGTTCAATCCATTTATTTTCATCAATCTCATTTCCATCCTATAGAATATCTATGTTAAGCCTATTTTTATGGGGCTGTGATGAGCCTCCCTTTCAGCGCTGAGCACATCTATAATCGTCTTCAATAATGTTTTATTAGCAGGTTAAATCACTGTTGGTGGGAATGTACTGGGTGTTTAATTAAACATCCAAGATGTTCAAATGTTTGGTCTCAAAATCTACAAATACGAGTTATTTTCACCCGCTTGAAGTTGTGGGTCGAGGCACGACTTCAGGGGAGTAGACATCTAAATAAGAGGATGAAAAGGTTTAACCAACATTAAAACAAAGTAAGATCCACGTCTCGTATTAGCTGGGAAAGCTTCTTAATTGCTTGATTGTATGAAGTTCGAGTTCAATTTTTTACTGACATAATATTATGATACCGACACAGAGGCACGAGACACTGCTATAAGGATCCTGGGAGGCGTTTCACTAACATTCCTTATCCTTAAAATCCACCATAATTCCTTAAACTGCACCTTAAATAAGGATTTTCCTTAAATATGTTTTTTACCGTTTCACTAAGATTCCTTCCTTAAAAAATCCTTGTTTTTCACCTTAAATAAGGTGCAGTTTAAAGAGTGGTCTGCGGCACTCCTTAAATTCAATAACAGGATAGCTGTCGTGGAAACACAGCGTTAAACCTTCATATTTAAACATTATTTAAAAAATAAATTACAGCCCTCCATGAATATTTAGAGATATTCCAGTCAAATAATATTAATCCGGCAGATAAACGCCTAGGCTATGGACTTGAATGACCTCTTTTTGAAGTAACAGTTACATGCATGCATTTTTTTGTAAGTGTAGGGCCTATATGTAGGCTTCTGCAGAAACTGCCGGATGACATTTCGTCATCCTTGAACAATATGGCTTCTTTACTAGGGGGGGGGGGGGCGTTGAAGGGCAAAAAAGTCAATTTCAAGGTCAGATATGATTTTTCAGCAAATAAATGTAGTAGCAAGTGTATCTTTTTTTTGTGTAATTTTTTTTACTGAAAACCCATTTCTTAGATTACTTTAATGATCCAAGGTCATTTTCAAGGTCAAAAGGTCAATTTCAAGGCTAAGTGTATGAAAATCTGATTTTTAATAAATATAGTTAGGAGCATGTGTAGGCCGTATAATACCTCTTTTTCATGGTATTATGATTCGAAAATCCATAGTAGTCCGCTGTGTGTAAACATAACCCCCTTTTGGATTTTTCAAGATGACTGCAATTTTCCAAGGTCAAAGGAGTGATAATACGATTGTGCAACAAATGAAGCTAGTGTAATACCTCATGTCTGTGTAATTTTGACTGCAGAATTCATTTCTGATATTATTTTCAATGTCAAAAGTCAATTTGAAGGTCAAAATTGGAAAAAAATGATTTTTAACTCGTTTGTAGTATTATTTTGATGATTCAATGTCATTTTCAAGGCAATCTGAATGTCAAATTTGCGATTTTTTTATAAATAAAAGTAAGAACAAGTGTATTACCTATTTTTGATGTGATTTTGACTGGAGAATATGTTTATTTTGACTGTAGAATTGTTTTCTGATAATATTTTAATGATTAAATGTAATTTTTACGGTCATAGGTCAATTTGAAGGTCAAATTTGGGAAAATTTATTTTTTAGCAAATACAAAAAGGAGCAAGTGTAATACTGCCTTTTGATCTGATTTGGTCTTTAGAATACATTTATTTAATTTTTTTCAAGGTCATCTGCAAGATTTTAACGGCAATTTCAAGGTAAAATATGATTATTCAACAAATAAGGCTAGCTACTGATGCAACAAGCATCTTTCAGCATATCCGCGTAATTATGGTACAATATGGTACAAAATAAAACATATTTGTGGAAATCCGTTATAGAATGATCATAATATGTGGGGTCTGGTCTAATTTGCAGGCTAATAATCAATCAGCAGTAGGCTTGAAGAAACTCATAATAAAATAAAGCTGATCCCAGATCGAATTCCCTTATTTTTAAGCCAAACTGGCCCAGGCGACAAACACAAACGGTTTTGGGACTGCGAGTGTGATTACGTTTATGTTTGTCGCGTATGTATGTATGTATGTACTTGTTCCCACTTGTATTTGCTAAAAATAATATTTTCGCAAATTTGAGCCTTCCAATTGACTTTGAAAATGACATTCAATCATCTAAAGAACGCCATAAAACTATTCCCCATTGAAAATCATACCAAAAAGAGGTATCACACTTTTCCTATTTTTATTTGCTGAAAATCAACACCAAAAGTAGATAATCCAACCCAAAATCACACATAAACGAGGTAATATGGTACTCAAATGTGTAGCATATATGATAAAATCATATTTGACATTGAAATTGAGCTCTTGACCTTGCGGACCAGTGATGACGTCTAATCACAAAAATAATACCATATATGGATTTTCCAGTAAAAATCACATGAGAAAGAGGTACCGGACGGTATTACACTTGTTCCTAGCGTTATTTGTTAAAAGTCATGTTTCCCTTACTTGACCTAGAAATGGACACTTGAAGACGATTTTTGATATGAAAATAGTATCATGAATGGTTATTCAATCAAAATCGCGTCAAAAAGATGTATTACACTTCTTTGTATTTGTTGAAAGTTAAGTGTTTTTTACTTTTTTGACCTTGGAATTGAACTTTTGACCTTGAGGATGATCTTGAATCACCAAAATTATACTATAAATAGATTTTCCAGTCGAAATCCCATGAAAAACAGGTATTACACGTTTTCCTTGCTTTATTTGTTAAAAATCTTATTTTTATTGCAAATTTGACCTTGGAATTGAATCATAAAAAAGATAAAAGAAATGGATTTTTCAGTCAAAATTACACCAAAACGAGGTATTACACTTTTTCCTACCTTTATTTCATAAAGAATCATATGTGACCTTCGAATTGAACTTACCTTGACCGTGAATTTTGCCCCCCCCCCCCCAACGCAAATTCCCCAAGGATGACAAATTGTCACTGTAGATATATACTGTATACATATACTCTGTATACATATACCCTTAATTTATCATCAATAATCAACATGAAAACCCTTCAAAACGAGGTCCAGTGCTAGTTCTGTCGGATTATTACACTAGAAGTAATGTTAATGTGGTGTCTCAAGTGAAATACATAAGAATTCGTATCCTTAAATGAGGAATTAAGGATAGCTTAAGGATTATGTTAGTGAAACGCAAAATTAGGAAAATCCTTAGCAAATCCTTAATTCCTTATTTCCTTAATTCCTTAAATAAGGATAAGGAAATCTTAGTGAAACGGTCCCCTGGTTTTATGGTCTATATAAGGACACCCTACTGGATCATGAGAGGACATCAGTTCTGTCAGGTCCACCAGTCCCGCACACAACAGTCCCATAAAGCCTCCACTGGCTGATTCAATGGGGAGCCTTAACAGCCATAAATCAAAACGGGGATATCATGAATCCCGAAATGAAGGTTGCGGCCGGGGCAGACCCTATCCGGACGCTGTTGATCCCGGTGAATGCGGGGATCGCCGACAAATACCCCGCGAGCCATGTGTCCGTCAAAAGCCGGGGGTCTCACTCCCAGAAGTGGATCCATGGCTAAGTGACGCCTGGAAGGACAGGTCGAGAAAGAGATCCCGAGGATCTGATCCATAGAGCTGTCCGGATCCGCGTGCGAGAGTCCTGCCAGGTCGGGATTCACATGCCTCGTAGGGATCAACCCGACCCGATGGTATATACGATGGCCCAGCATTGAACCGACATTGGGAGAAAAGTTCAGCCACCTTGAAATGTGTTATCCCTAAATTGTACCACAATTGAACCGCATTTTATTTTAGTTCGAAGAGCAGATGTGTATGCGTACCCAACGTTGGCTCGATGGTGTGCCAACGTCTCCGACGTTGGCACACCATCGAGCCAACATTGGGCAAGTTTTTGGACGCCAGAGATACTTGCTAATCAAAGCGGTAGCCGCTGGTATGGATTTTCTGTCCGGACGCCGCAGATCTACCGTCTCGCGGATACGCCGGCGGAGCCAGGGCGGGCGTCCGCGGCCCGCCGGCGGCGTGTGAAAATAATTAACTAATAGGTGGGGGTACCGGCGGGTAGGGGCAAGGACGCATGATGAACAGGCCTCCACAGAGGTGTCCAACTCCCGTAAATCACCCGTACCCTCAGTGTCTTTACAGGCTAACTACACAGCCATCTGGAACACAGTGGTAACTAGATTCGGAATAAAAGTAGCCGCTCCACGGCGGGCACTCAATTTAGAATCAGAAGTGCGGGATATCGTCGCCTCGGAGCTAAAGGATCCTATCTGACACTCGTCAGAGTGGCAGATAGGATCCTTTAGCTCCGAGGCGACGATATCTGCTCCAATATGGTAGCCGTGCTCAGAATAAAGGTATATTTTCCTCGTGGAGATTCTATTCAGAATATGGTAGGCCTGTCTGCTTCACGGTGGAGACTGTATTCAGAAAAAAGGTATTTGCTCCACGGTGGAGGCCGTATCCACAATAATGGTACCAGTTACCGGGAGTGACTGTATTCTGTTTTCACCGAGCTGGCTAATACAATGAAGCTCCAAGCTGTTCAAAATAATAATAAATGACTGCTTAATCGCGATTCTGTCTTTCGTAATTTTGTCTTACAGTGCAGAGTTGAACATCAAACTTAATCCCTCACACAGAGTACTACGCATCATGGTGGTGTTTCCCAAAACTGTTCAAAGATCTGGTATCTTCAGTTCTGCCTATGGTACATGTACTGTGCACTATAAAGAACGTTTGAACTTAATCGATAAGACAAAGGCGTATCACTGAAAACAAGCTGACCCAATGTTGGATTATTGTTGGTCCACCGTCTGCGACGCTGGCCCAACATCAAACCAACATAGACTCAATGTCTTGTGCTTGCTGGGATAAGTATGAGCCACAAATGCACAACACCATAATATGGAGAAATCTCGGCACTGATTTTGTGTTGTTTGGTAAGGCCTTATGCCTACTAAAGCATGCGTACACGTGTAAAATAAATAAATCTATTCTAAGCCGTACATTCAAGATGGCGACCATAGAAGAGCATAGCTCCAATGGTAGACTACCAATTAAAAAATCAAAAAGTGTATCAATGCGTTAAACGAGGTCCTTTCGCTGCAAATTGCTTTCAGCGTTGTGGATCATCTCATCCATCTGGGGATGAGCAAGCAAACACGACACCTCTACCCAATGTTTGACCAATGTTGGCCCACCGTCTACGACGTTGGCCCAACATTGGCAAACATTGGGTAGATGTGTCGTGTTTGCTGCGGAGGGGGGGGGTTGGGCAACAGGTATTGCGGGCGCAGCTAACGTGTCACAGCACTCGACGACCTATCTCATCTCCCGGACGAGTGCACAATTTACAAAGATCGATGTTTCTTTCCCACCCTCAGGTGAGAGAAATCTGTCTCCACATCGGGGCATTAGACCAGTAGGTGAGCTGCGTTGGGCCAACGTTAAAACAATTGTGGGCTGCGTATTATTTATACATCTGCAGCTGACAGTGTTCCATTGACTGTTCTCTGGTTATAGGCTTCATTGCCTTTCCATATGAAGTCAATCCCAGAAGACACAAGACGTTGAATCAATGTTGGATTAACGTTGGTCCAGCGTCGTAGATGGTGGACCAACGTTAAAACAGCATTGCTTCAACGTCGTGTGTCTGCTGGGATGTAGCTTATCAAATTAGGAGAGTGAGTCACACCCCGAGTCACACCTTCACCAAATCAATGACTGCAATATCATGTCTTCCAACAGTTGAAGAAATTTGAAAAAAATGACAGCTTTCTACAGTAAATCACAGTGTTTAATTATTCATTTGCAGTTTAATTGTTCTTGCATAATTTAAGTATTATTATGAAATGAACATCACCCAAATTAGATTTATCTTTGAGTAGACAAAGTTAACTTAGGCGTACATGGCATAGGCTTCGCAAAATAAATAATCTCAGTTACTTAAGCAATCTATATCAGTAGATTGTTAAGTGCAAGTTATCGACGCGACGGTAAGTAATACAGTATGGATTGAATTTAGAATGAACAAGGTAATAGATTCTCCAACGTGTCTCTGTCGACAAAACACTTCCGGGTCAACAATAGGGTGACGTCATGCTTCCACTAAAGCTGTATAGTAGTGGTGGTCATAATATACAATGAGAAATCACCCTATAACAGATTGAAGAAGCGTATTATAGACTTTATAATAAAGACGAAGTGTTCGATAGTACTGCTATATACCGTGCAAAGCCAAAAGGCAGTAACTGCTTACTTTTAAAGTAAGCAGTTACTGCCTTTTGACTTTGCAGGGCATCATTAAAGACGCTAATAAATAAATCCGCCTCGGCGTTGACAACACTGCCATCTGCTGGCAACAGGTTGAATCGGCCGGGGGCCTAGTCCGCAGTGCGTGTGATGGTCACCAGAGGGTGTGGTGTTATCTGCGGGGGTACGGTGACCCCCGGGGGCGGTAAGAGGGGGGTGGTGAGGTGGTCGGCAGACGGCGGGGTCGCACCCCACGTCACCTCAGATTTACCTGATTTACAGCATCATCACATGCAAATCATTCATCTCATATATCCATAATTAATAACAACTGAAGGAAAAATACATTGGTTTGAAGGCCTCAATGTCAGACAGGTTGGTTCAACATTGATCCAACGTATTTTTTTGTCTGGGACGGGTGATAGTGCATGCTATTAGGCCTACATATTTCTATTTTCCATAGGACGATTGGTAATTTTTTTTTTAAAATAATAATGAACTTTACCATATCACTCAATAACAGGTCATATTATTACAGGTTAGATTATGTATACTATTACGACGCGATTGAACAGTGAAATACCATTGAGACTTTGTCGCATGCGAAATAGCACTGTATGTCAGTCCCCAAGATTTGCATGTCCAAATGCTCTTTTAATCAACATGCATTACACGTGTAATATGCAATCTAACTACATGCATGTGTGATAGTGTACATACAATAGTCAGGGTCGTTTTGTTGCAACAAGGGGTCTTAAGCCCTGTGGTATATATCGTTTGATCCAACTGACACAGTTCCTGCTGTAGTCAGCCAATTATCAGTGAAGTCCATGTAAAGATGGCAGCAGTATCACGAGATCATCAGAAGTGACAACATGTCACGGAGAAGAATAACTAGTTTATCGGCACGTGTCGGCTCAGTGATGAGCCGACACGTGCTGATAAACTAGATATTTATTCCCCCATTCAGTCACTGATAATCCCTGTCTTCTGTCAGATACTGATAGACGTATGTCCACTGCTTGTTGTCAAAGCTGACAGGGTATGACGATCCCGACATGGTGTACTGTGTGATATTAATAGAAAACTGAGTCATATTTTATTACTGTGGTAAAGAGTGCGTTATTATATCCAGTCAAATGATATGTCCACGTTGCGATTAACCTGTTTACCGCTAAGATATCTTATTTAAACTTTTAACCACTTGAAGTTGTGTCTCGCTACCGCGACAAATTCATTACTAACATTTGTTAAATTTGAAACCACAAACTTGCCAACTTGATATTTAAACATTGATTTAATCAGCTAATCAGACGAATTTAAAGCGCTTATATTCGTACATAGCGCTTAAAGGGTCACCCTGTAGTAGGACCCTATAGGCCTACTCCAGCAAACATAATGCCAGAAAACATAACGCCAGTAAACATAATGCTAGCAAACATAATGCTAGGGAACATAATGCCAGGAAATATAATGCCAGGAAACATAATGGTAGCAATGTTAATGCCAGCAAACAAAATGCCAGCAAACATAATGCCAGCAAACTACACTACACGTGTCATTTTTATGATATAGGGGCCTATGTTGAGAATTCAAAGAAACCACGGAATCTAAATTATTTTCAACCACAAATTGTTCCATAGACTCGCCTGTATAGGCCTAATACAAATACGAATAATATGGTAGTGGTGGTGTAGGTCTATATTATCGTCCAAACATTGTGTTCTATGATAATGCTCCTTCCAAATACATGCAAGTCATCCAGTAAACTGTGCTTTTATTAACCCTTAAAGCGCTAATTTATAGATTTTAATTTTTTACCTACTTGAAGTAGTGCCTCGCTACCGCGACCGACAACTTCGAACGGGTAAAAATTACTTATATCTGTACCATTTGAATCCAAATATATGCCAGTCTTGAAAATGAAAATGTAATGCTCATTTCTCTTATGCATTTTATATTTTGCTGGACAAACGGAAAGGCTAAAAACGGCGATTAGCACTTCAAGGGTAAATATACAATATGTCAAAAAACAAGATGTCTAACCAATATTGCTTAAATATTGGCCCACCATCTGCGACGTTGGGCCAACATTGAAACAATATTGGTTCAGTAGCGCGTTTTTGCTGGGATAACCTGCTCAGCAAACACGAGGCATTGGCCCAATGTTGTTTTAAAGTTGGGCCACTGTCTTCGACGTCGGCTCAACATTAAAGCAACGTTAGTGGACTTATATGGTCATACACGCTATAGTAAATTCACCCTTTGAGTGCTAAATACGATTATAGTCGTTTTTAATTTGTTTTATTGGCAGGTTAAATCATTGTTAATGGGAAAAAAATGAGTGTTTCAACAATGAGATTGGCAAATTAATTAAATACATGCGAGTAATTTTCAGCCACTTGTTGTGGATCGCGGTAGCGAGACACAACTTCAAGTGGCTGAAAATTTAAATTCTACAACCGAGCGTTTTAAGGGTTGAAATCGCGGGCGCGTGTGCGAGAAAAGAATAAGAAAAAAATCATAACCAGATCATATACTACCCTGCTGCACTACAAGTACTATAGCTGAGAATCCTTGATGGAATCCTAGCAAACACGAGAAGTTGATCCCGTTGATCCAATGTTGGTTTAACCCTTTAACCGCCAAATTATTCAATTGGAATTTTCACCCACTTGAAGTTGTGTCTCGCTGACGCGATCCACAACTTCAAGTGAGTGAAAATTATTCAGATTTGAAAAAATGGAGGTTAACTCTTTTTAAATCTTGCTGGTTATATATGCGGCACCGGTGGTTAAAGGGTTAATGTTGGACCAATGTCTAGACGTCAAAGGCCTGCTGGGATGTTATTATATACAACAACATTGCCTAAACATAATTAATGGTCCCACCAACTTATCTTATTGCAATTAAATCTGAATGTGAATAAAATAATGATGATAAACTATCGTTATTTATTCCGTTTCTTTATTATTATCATTTGTCTATCAGTTAATATCTGAGACGTCATAACTCGGCAAAAACAAAATTCGATTTATGACGCTTGAATGGCATAAGGCCAGCATTGTGCCAACGTATTATCAACATCTGAATGGTCCGAGTGGATTTGGGAGGCAAAGGACAAGCAGCCTCTGTATGCCAGTTTCTCGCACAGTGTATCCAATTGCACATTTTATCGTCCAGAGAGTTCTTAGATTTCCAGCCCGGGATTTTCAGGAGAGTCCAAATCTGGATTCTGATTCTATCAGTCCATGTCGATTAGTCTATCAGAGGAAATGATCGAGCAGCAGAAATCTGGACATTCTCTTATTCTATCACATCATTCTCTGCCTTCTGCCTGTAATAGGGGGCGAACACCAACGATGGACGGCGGCAAGATTCAGTGTCTGTGCTATTTCAACAAATAACCCCGCAAACAAGACATATTCAACCAATGTTGGTTCAATGTCTCGTGTTTGTGGTGTCCTATTTTATTTTGTAAATGATTGACATTGGCCACTGGATGTGAAACAAGATTGGATTGCATAACGATTGCATTTAAACACTCTCTTACAGCTATTTTTGGGCGTATTTACGTGTCTATGTAGCTTTTAGAATCAATCAAGTTGTATATCTTTAAAAAAAATATTGTATTATAGTAAAGACCTAAAATCATTTGGTCAGGCAGTCAATTTATGCTTAGCATTAACAGACCGACACAGATTCGCGTTCAATGTGTGATACTCATCAAATCTCCTCCTACCGTAAAAAATATTACGTCAATTTTATTTAAGTTTAAATTACTTGGAAAACTGATAATGTAATTACTTGCTAAAGCTAATTAATTTGAAAAGTTGCAAAACTAATTTTGCAATAACATTTTTTTCCCAATACCGAAATATATTTGATAACGTAGTAGTACACTTCAGCATGCTCAGTGGGTGATTTCCTTCGTTTTCTATTCTCTGAGTATAGTATGACTACAGAGAGAAGCCAGAAGCCAGCACATGGTGTCCTACTGTTGTCTAGTATTACAGGGATGGATATTACGATAAAAGGTATTACACACATCGAACAATATTATCACTCGAACACGGCGGAAACAACATTATATATCAGGTTCACAGTCCAGTGCTTACACCTCCATGCAGGAGTGCGAACCCAGCATCAGCATCTTCTTACAAAAGTTACATAGGCTCTGCACACATTATGATATTTTTTAATTAAGCCCGTACATTTTGAACCCAGCATCAGCATCTTCTTACAAAATTTACGTAGGCTCTGCACATATATGATAATTTTAAATTAGGCTCGTACATTTTGTTATGATGTCAGAATAGTTGAAAAAATATACAAAAGCGAATCGACAACTAGATGGAATAAGCTCCATCGAAAGCTGAACTGCTAGTGTTGATATGGAAACGCCGTGATATGTAAAGTATCCATTATCAGATTGTACGACAAGATAGTATTTGTCTAGAAAGATGACCTGTCAAATACGATCTCAACTAATACTAACACGGGGCATTGGTCTATATTTGCCCAGCATTGAGCCGTCATTGACAACGGTTTCGTTTTGTGATCTCCAACATGTCTAACGTTGGCTTAGTGACGAGCCAACTTCTTTGGCGTTGGCCCTTCATTCAGCCCCCATTGAGCACCATTTTGTGATATTCTAACATCCCTCTTCTGCATCGATAAACACTCGCTGAGCTGAGTAACTCGATAAATGCAGGGACATTATTTACGGCTATAAAAGAAATCATTGGATGATATACATTATGCCTGCATCGGTCTGTGTAGCCTACATCATGTAGGACTACTTACATCAGCTACTGTTACTAAAAACTGGTAGATGCATCTTCCCTACAGCAAGGCTAGGCTTCTCGAGGTCGCAGACGGAGGTCTGCGACCTCGAGAAGCCTAGCCTTGCTGTAGGGAAGATGGGTAGAGTTAACAACAAACTAAGTAGTAGCTAGTAACGTACTTACATCAGCTAACGTTACTAAAAAGTGGTAGATATATATTCCCTATAGCAAGGCTATGCTTCTCGAGGCCGCAGACGAGGTATGCGAACTCGAGAAGTCTAGCCTTGCCGTAGGGAAGATGCGTAGATGTAACAACAAACTAAGTAGTAACCAGTAACATTAGCATCACAGTCAATTACTACATCGAGCTCTGCTTCGGCAGATATGCTCCATTAGTTTTACTTGCCTTTCACCTTTGATTTGTGAGATCACAAAAGCGATCTTAAAAATCAAAGATCCAAGACCTGAATATAACTAATGGAATATAGTGTGGTTTATGTCCATTTATCTAATTAAAAATAAACAACAAAGTACCTATCTCGCTTTTACAACCCCTTTGATCTCTGCCTAGTTGGCCTGGTTGTGCATTTTAGCTTGTGTTACAGCTTGTTTGACACTAAATTCACATCCACAATTTTAAGATAAAAACGCGTATAGGAGGTCAAATAATGTACCTAATTTACTGAAATTGACACTGAAATGTTCAACACAATTTCTCAAAGCTAAATAATTTTGGTGAAAGGCAATTTCGATCGGGTCCAATTTGCTATTCAAGTACTTAGATGTTAAAGCAAAAAATCTGAACCTGCCCAGGATTGACGCAAAAAACACCTTCTGCGAGCGTTGGCATGACAACTGAATGGCCGGGTGAAAAGGGGCGTTAAGAACTCACCTCCACGTCTTGTTCTCATTGAATCGCATTGCACCTCATTTAAGTCGCACATGTTCCACAATTTAGATGGATTTATCGCGTTATTTATGAGTCGGCCAAGCCCTTTGTGACCCGAGTCCACAAGTCCACACCGCCTCCTCTCTGGGTAGTTGCCGGAGACGTTGACCCAATGCTGTTTTAATGTTGGCCCACCGTCTACGACGCTGGCCCAACACTAAAACAGCATTGGGTCAACTTCTCGTGTTTACTGGGTAAGTACAGCGTTGAATGGATGCTGAATCAGAATCACAGATACTGGCACAAGTTTGGTCCAGTGCTAGGACGTTTATCTAAAGTCATCAATAACTGAACTTGTTAGGCTAACGTGAGACACTGGGGTTGATAGGGGCAATGTGAATGATATGTGCGAACATTACTGAGCGTACACCTCGTTGTAGAATACATAACCCTTAAAGCGCTGATTTTTTATTAAAACCTTGGAGGCCAAAGGGTTTTTTTCAATTTGAGATCATCATAAATGTCTTAGTTAGCTCTTCCCGATTCATTTGAATACCTATGTTATTGGTGTACGCCCATTATAAATAGTTTTACTCTTACAGTGCGGGGATCGACTTTAGACGTCAGAATCTGACGTCTGTAGACGTCAGATTCTGACGTCTAAATTCGATCCCCACGCTGTATGGGTTACTAATGCTTGGTCTGATCCGAAGAGATTGGTAAGTTAACTATTTAACATATATTCCGTAACATTTGTACATCAATTTGAAGCTAGCAATTGCATCAGCAATCTAATCTCTTAGTCCAGTCGAAATCAGCGCACCGAATCTGCGACAACTATATTGCCATTCGGAACCTTCGAACCGAGAATAAAGTATATTATTTGATAAAGCAGCTTCGTTTATTTTTATGTCTAAGATCAGCGCGGTACAGACTTGTTATCAAAAACTACTATATTTTCCCAGCCATTACGGTAGCCAGACAAGCAATATATATGCCGACGTTAAGAAGTTAACGACTGGTGCCTGAGGTGTTTCTGGTGCCCTTTGACCCCGCCACATTAGAGGTCATCCTACAAGGAGGGAGCCCGTCTCACACTGATAGCCTAATGGCCAGGCGTAAGGTCAACCAGTCAGAAAAATAGGTAGAAATAATTTGTAGTCACAGTCATTATAGCACTTAATATGTCTGTTTCAAATTAAACTTGAATTGGCTTGGTGCGCACTCAGCCTACTATTCAATAAGATAAGATTTTAAAAATAGGTGACCAGTGGCTAAATGCATACACATTCCAGGGATCTTAACGGCATACATTCCAAAAAGGGGAAACAATGTGACTTCTATCTGCATTCCATATTCCTGGGAGGCACGCGATTTTGTTGCGACGTTCAATGAACGTCATTGACGTTGTTTCAACGTCACAACAACGTCGTATGCCCAGTGGTATACTTTCCTAGTTTGACCCGGACTTTAGACATGTGATCACATGCCTGAGATCTGGATCAAACTCCGAAGAAGAATGATCCTGGTTGATTTTGATCCCTATCTCCAGCGTCTAATCACCCTTCCCATTACCAGTCCCTGCGCAGCCATAACGGGGCCAGACAGTAGCCAGCCGTGTAAACCCACCCAGCCCGGCGTCATCCATCAAAGTCAAGTTAGACTCGGCATGTCCAATCACATAGACTAGTATGTGTCCTGGGGGAAGATGTACGAGATCCTGATTTGATCAAATCGCTATGGTGACCGCTAGAAATAGTATGATCGGTAAAATTTGTATTTGCATGTGGATTCATCACTGTGACTACATGCACCAGTGTGGACATTAGGCTGTTGCCAATTCCCTGGGAGCATTGCAGCTCACACAACTCACCGAACTTCATACTTTAACCGCCAAATTATTTAATTTAAATTTTCTCCCACATGTCACTGATATATCAGCAAAAATAAAATCTGATCCGCCATTGTGGTTTACAGTTCTGCTGAAGGTGGATTAAACTTGACGCGCTATAGGGACGCCTACAAGGGGTACACCCCCTGCTAAAGTCCAAATTGTTGGCACCGCATACCGATTAAAGTTAGTGTTAAATCAGGAGGAAGACTCGTGCTCGCTGAGCAATTTACTATTTTCATGCATATTAATGAACTCACCTATATCTGGGCGTGTTGTGTCCGGCGCTATATGTGGACAGCTCCATCATGTTGGGGAATGATGTCGAATTAGGCTGGAAACAAAAATAAAAAATGAAGCAATAATTAGATATTAGCAGAAATGCATTATACATTATGCATTTATGATATTAGACATTGAAAATTAACAAATCCCGGCTCTGTAATAAAATATAATACAAATATTATGAAACCATATTTGTATCCTTTAAAGGTGCAGGTTTTTTATAGTCTGATATCAAGTCTGAATACCTATCATCGGACTTTACATTTTACCCACTGGTCACTAAAGCGCTACGTTATTGACTTTTAATGTTCACCCACTTGAAGTCGTGTTTCGCTACCACTTCAAGTGGGTCAAAATTACTTTGTTTAATTTTAGACTAAACATTTGCAAATCTTGATGTTTAACCACACATTTCGTTCCCGATAATAACGGTGATTTATTAAGGGTTAAATATTTAAGCGTGAAGTTATAAAATACATGTTTCTCCTTTTTCACATAAGATTCGTTCAATCCAGGCATCGATGATGAAAATAGCAAACAGAGGTATAGATCGTCGCCTCGGAGCTAAAGGATCCTATCTGACACTCGTTAGAGTGGCAGATAGGATCCTTTAGCTCCGAGATCCTCTAATAACTGGACGCAGGGTGAGACGTCTGCTGGCTTTTAAAATGTGCCGGGGTGCTTAGATACCCCAAAGCCACAGGTTCACAGCGTGTACATCATAATATTTCGGATGTCGAGGTCGTTGTTGTATGATGTGATTCAAAATATAGAAATATCCAATGAGATTTAACTGCAATAGTGTCAAAAAAAAGTTCTTGGTGTCATAGACCATCTGTGCAGGGACATGCTGCCCTCTCCCAGACGACTGACAAAATTGAAGAAGCAGTTATCCTCAGCCGTTGGATTAGCACTTAAAGAGTTAAAATATGTTTATATAAAACAAGAGACCAAAGGCTTTTTCAATTTGAAATCATCATAAGGTCTTGGTCAGCTCTTTCCGCTTCATTTGAATACCTATGTTATGGATCTACGGCCATTATACATATTATTTTACTCTTTCAGTGCGGGGATCGACTTCAGACGTCAGATTCTGACGTCTATAGACGTCAGAATCTGACGTCTAAAGTCGATCCCCGCACTGAAAGGGTAGATGTCAGCTTTCGACGTCAATAGACGTCAGAATCTGACGTCAATCACCACACTGAAATGGTTAAAGTATCTATACTGAATTAAAGCGTATAATCATTTTAAACCTGATTATAAAGTAAAACCGATTAGTAAGCCGTGATTTGGTGTTAGTCGTCTTACCGGTGGGTGTGTTGGAATGGGAGGTGGCTGACTCCGGCCGGAGCCTTGTCCGTACACGCTGAACATACTGAAGCTGTTCCGGTACTGAATGGGTACTGACGGCTGACGCTGCTGCCACGACCGGGGCTGTCAACAAAAAAAAACAACAACATAAGTATCCTCGTCATATTCCAGCTGTGAATATGATACAGCGCACCAACGTCTACGGCATTGGCCAAGTCTTGAGGCGACGTTGGTTATTATTTGTGATTTACATTTTCTTTACTTCACTCAGATTTGTATTGTGGGAAAAATCCTCGTCATATATATTACGGTTTTTATTGGGGTCTGGACTGAGAGCTGGTATTCAGATATGAATGGGGTGTGTTATACAAAAAAGTATATTCTGGAATTGGGCAATGTCAATGTAGGAGACGCTGGCACACCAGTGAACCAACATTAGCCTCTTGGTCTCGTGTCGCATGTATACATTGTGTGACGATTATGGTCTCAAGGATACAGTTTTCATTTTCATAACCATGATAACGCCACCCAAAATATCGCACACCTTTATAGCGGAATCATATAAATGTGAAGCACTCATTTTAAAATGAGATAACATCCTCGTGATATAGAATAATATCAAGAGGAGCATTAAACAACATCAACATTTTTAAACTAAATTAGACAATTTACTAATATTTTACATGCATTTCACACGGTGTCTCAGTTGACATCCAGCACTTTTTTGATAACCTTTTGACTATTTCACACACCGTTTTCCCTTTGACTATTAACAATGTCACACACCGATTTTTTGTCACCTTTTGACTTTGTCACACACAGCTCACATGTAGAGCTAAGCAGATGACGTTATCTCATAAAGTTTTATCGCACTATGGCTCAATGAGAAACATCTAAGGTGTAGTATCAACAACATGTGAACGTATCGACTGGACTCAGGACTGGAGCATTATCTGAAAGTTGTAACAGTTGATGATAAGATATATATCAAAATGAAAACCCCCAGATATGTGCCTCCATGACGTGTCGTTCATCATTAGAAGCCGATCCACCATAAAAAAAGAAGAAAAAACAGGAACCTATAGTTTTGTGATGAATACAAGCTTATTTCCCTTGCAACAACCACGAAAAACACACAGAGAAAACTTCTAAGTTTTATGTTTATCTGTCGTCGCCAACTGATGACATCCCAGTACACACGTTGACTTATAGGACTTGATACACAAATAAACAAGCAATAAAGACAATAATTATCATCGGAAAAATGTAATTTAAATATTGGAATGCAAAGCCTACGGTTGTTATAATTATTAGTAAGTGTAATTTAGGGGACGGGGGAGAATCAACCCGCAGCCGCAATCAGTCAATATTACCACATACAGACTGCAAAGCTTAGGCCTACATCAGTTAGTCTTGTAAGCTGTGATTATGGACAGGGCCTGATCGTGAGGACTCCCCCATGAGCTGGGTAAGCCACGGATATCCTGAGATCCCCTTCCGGTGTCATAATGATGGATGCATTCTGGATCCGGATGATAGATTGTTGATCGTTCGGATCAAAGCCTGTTATCCAAATAAATGTCACTGCAAAAGATCAGATCGATCAATAATTTCAATCCCTTAAGATGTGTGTTGCATGTGGGGGCTTTGTTATGTTTCTGTTTCATAGCTACCCAAATATATAACAAACCTCCGTAGGATGAATTTAACTGAGAAGATACTTTTAACATAAATTCCAGCTTCAAATAAAACAGACATAATTTCCAACTTCAAATAAAACAGACATGCTAACCAGCAATCCTATATTTAAGGAATGAAAATTATTTAATTCTAAAAAAACAACACTTTTATTATTTGTATAAGGCCCTCTATGTGCCGGGATATTTGTTAGAAATGCTTGTCTTGTACGTAATTTGCTGCTTTGTATTGCTGTATACATTTGTTGGCCGATTTTAAAAATACATGTAGACTTGACCGATGCGAGTTACAGGAATACACCCTTTTTCAATAACAACCCGCCACACAGTGAGCAACGCTGAACTTTTTAAGTCAGACAACTGTTACACACTTTTCAATGACAACACGCCACACAGTGAGCAATGCTAAACTGTTTTAATCAGACAACTGTTCACGCGCAAACTCGTGCGAGCAGTCTATAAAATGGTAAAATTCATCATGTTAGTATCCCCAGGATCGGCTTTGGATCGGCCTAGGATCTACGACGCTGACCCAATATTAAAACAACATTGGTTTGATGTGCCTTGTTTACTGGGAAGGTTTACTTTTGAAGAAACCTCTCTCCCCAATCCGGCATGACAGACACGTCCGTGCCCATAATAGCTGAGCTAACTGAGCACGTTATACTCCCTGAGGTCGAACCGTTACCACCCCAGTAAACACAAAACATTTGTATAACATTTGTACAATGTTGGACCAACGTCGAAGACGTTGGGCCGACGTTGTACAAATGTTATACAAATGTTTTACGTTTGCTGGGACCGTTACGGGGCGAAGGACAAACACAATTTCCTCAGCCCACCCCAGAGTCGGCCATCTTATTAACCGGGTCATCCGTGTTAAATTTAGTCAGATAATATCAATAAATCGTTCAGTCGCTTCAGTTTAACCCATTAAGCCCTAGAGTCATTATAATTATCGTTGGAGTAAGCAATTTACAACAAGCTACTGGACGAACAGTAACTGTTGTGACTTATGTTTTTTTTTTTGAAGCATAAGAATGTAACGTCAGCATTTTCAGCTATACCTTGTATTCTGAACCTCTTGAATTTGGGCGGATGAAAAGTAGGCTACTGATACCTTAACTATTATTATCAAACATTTCAAAGGTTTTCTTTGTACTTCAGCTCGAACATCAATAGTGTCAAAGATTCTGACGTCTAAAGTCGATCCCCGCACTGAAAAAGTAAAATATTATTCCACTGCTAAAAGCGAGACATAGGCCTATTCATATTTACTTCATGTATCCAAAACATGTCCGAAAGTCACACAATAAACAAATAACTTTACATAACAAAGTCGTCCATAATGGCAATTTAAAGTCTTGATTCTTAAAGGACCAAGGTTAGTATCTGATCACTCCCTATAAATCAGGATGTAAATGCTCGTCCTGCGTTCACCGAGAAGACCACCTGGGTAAAGGTTAAGAGGGCGTACTGTTTTATGATTAGCCCTTTAAACCCTACGATCATCCAACTAATTGATCAATAATTATTTTATATTTAGATTTTTAGCACAGAATAGGGCCTACACCTTGCTGGACTGTTGATAGCAGTCTTGAAAAGCAAATTATATATTCTCACGTTTGGGAGTTAATAAATCAATCTTACAATCTCGTTATTGAATTGTCTGTGTTTTAATTAAGCACGATCTCCTACGCTGTTAGGGCTTAGAAAGTCATGGGTCAGTATCCCTTACGTAAATCCAGATTAACGTGCCGTTATCCGCGGCCCCAGTCCAGGTCGTAAAGCCAGGTGGGGGATACTATACTACCCCTCAGCCACATCCCTCTCTCTACAATATCCTGCATGGACAATACCCACATGATTTACCACATCCCTGTTGTCTGCTTTAAAACAAAAGAATAAAATAATGAAAAATGAATGAATGAATGAATGAATGAATGAATGAATGAATGAATGAATGAAAAGATGAATAAATGAATGAACTAATAAATGAGGAACAACTTACCGAAGACAGTAAGATGAACCAGACAAAAGATTCGAAATTCATACCCTGGGGTGTGAGGCCGAACACACTAGCTGTCTCGTCACGGAGGCACCCTACTAGATTGTAACGAGTGAGCGCAGACACATTTTGTTTCTTTGCCACCTAAATACCAGAGTACATGGCGTGATTGATTACTTGCTTGCTTGCTTGCTTGCTTGCTTGCTTGCTTGCTTGCTTGCTTGCTTGCTTGCTTGATTGATTGATTGATTGATTGATTGATTGATTGATTGATTGATTGATTGATTGATTGATTGATTGATTGATTGATTGATTGATTGATTGATTGATTGATTGATTGATTGATTGATTGATTGATTGATTGATTGATTGATTGATTGATTGATTGATTGATTGATTGATTGATTGATTGATTGATTGATTGATTGATTGATTGATTGATTGATTGATTGATTGATTGATTGATTGATTGATTGATTGATTGATTGATTGATTGATTGATTGATTGATTGAAGTGAACAGCAAACCGAGCAAAAAGGTGATCAGTAAAACTAAGAGTATGACGTTATAGTTAGCCTGGCCTGCCCATGTAAAGCTGGCCCAGCACCGATCAAAATACAAAGATGAACGCAGAATTGCAACAACGCCTTATATTATTATATTGAATATAAGCCGAATCAAAAACAGCAGGAGCGGTAGAGATATTAAACCAAAGCAATTGGCACAACGCCGGCTCAATATTGGGCCATACGTTGCAGTCATTGGCCTAGCAACTTCAGCAGGCTGGATCTGATCCGGATATTTCTCAGACTGGATTAGGCCAGCGGGAGTGATGAGTTTTGATGAATGGTCGCCCGGTGGACAGGGGTTGGTGTGATATGGTCTGACGGGGCGAGGTGGCTATGAGGGGAGACAATCTGACGAGCCACCCAGGATTTGACACCACTCGGGGTACCACACCACTCAGTACTGATACCCCGGGTATCCCAGACGTCCGGTCATGGTCCACGAAACCGTGACAGGTCAGAAAGTCGGCGGGGCTGTGCTCTGCTTATTGGTTTACTCAGACCTATGGCGCCTGATTGGTCGAGATCGACCAATCAGACGCTAAAGATCTGAGTCAAACGAACGGGAAATTCGGGTTTGTTTGAGCACTTCAGAGCGAAATATACAAAACATTCGTCTGAAGTTCCAACATAAAAAACAAGAGGCCAGCCGGCCACCATAATCCCCCGCCGCGCCCGCGTGATAGAAATTTTACAGGGTGCATACTTCCCTGAATTCTCACATTCTGTTCTCCAATATTGGTCCACCTATCTAGATTACTGTGTATATTACAGATATTGAAGTCAATGTTGGTCGCAAGTCAGCATTTTTTTAGTTTGAGCAAGTTGTCATTAAGAGGGTATATATAATATATCCCTCACTGAAACCATACATTTCGTTTTATTGGACTTGTACATATCCTATGGAATGCTTGTTCCAAGGGTTGATGCTGTGAATAGATTTAATGCCCTGAATGTTGAATTTGTTGGTAGATTTTAATTTTATGTGTTTTTCTCTAGCAAAAAAAATAAAAAATTTACCCTAAAAAGTGACCCATTTTTCGCGTGCGGCTGCTCTAAAACTATATTCATGGGGTTTCGAAAGGGGCGCAGCCCCTTCGCCGTAAACGGTGATTGTACACAGTTGAGACGATGACTCACTCTGCTTCTCCTGTGCACGTTTCAAAAATTTTGATAACAAATGGCCCATTTTGTTTTTTGTCTGCCATCTTGAAATTATGCAAATTTGGACAGAATGAATATAATTTTTTGGTTTAGAAAAATTAAAGAAGTGTACAAATAACTTTTATCATCATCATTTTCCAAATTATGCCAATTTTGAAGGTTAGAGAATCTAACTATCTGGCACAGTTTGTCCGGTATCAGGCATATTAATTATGGCCGATAGTCGGCCATTTTAAAATTTGATCAATTTGAAAATTTTCAGAGCATATCCCTACCTGAAACCGCACATTTTGTTTTGTAGTAATGGTCTAGCTATATCATGTATATGGCCCGGTTTGTCATATCAGGCATATTAAAGTTAATTACGGCCGATAGTCGGCCATTTTAAATTTGATCAAGTTGAAAATTTTCAGAGCATATCCCTACCTGAAACTGCACATTTTGTTTTGTAGTAATGGTCTAGCTATATGGCACGGTTTGTCAGATATCAGGTATATTAAAATTAATCACGGCCGATAGTCGGCCATTTTGAATTTGATCAAGTTGAAAATTTTCAGAGCATATCCCTACCTGAAACCGCACATTTTGTTTTATAGTAATGGTCTAGCTAAATGGCATGGTTTGTCAAATATCAGGCATATTAAAGTTAGTTATGGCCGATGGTCGGCCAATGAAGCAGGTAAAATTTCAAAAACCCTAAAAGGCACATCTACACCCCCTAAGGGATGTGTGTGGCAAAAATTAAAGAAATCCATGCACGGGTTACCGAGTTCTGCTCCGGAAACGAAATGCGGACATCCGGACGCGGGACGGACGGACGGACGGACGGACAGACGGAGGACGGACAATACCCCCGCCCCCACTTCGTAGGACGGGGGATAAAAATGAGTTTGTTAATAGGTACTGCAGTTCAAACAGAGATGATCCTGGACTGTATTGCTGCGTATATGATAAATTGCTTCACTCCCCTGCGCAGTGCCGTTCGTTCACTGACAGACTGCCCCCCGCACCACAGGTACATGTGCACTGTTGAATCAGTGAAATGAATTGCCTGAAAACGATTCATTGTAATCCTCTAAAAATAGTATTTTCCCCGAAAGAAGATGAATGTGTTGAATATTTTTTGCTGTCACAATCGATACCCCTGGGAGGTATTTTTAAACAAGTGTGTGAAATAAATGAAATGAAATGAATCGGGCTTTAGGCCACCTTTGTGCACATATAGGCTAAACTGGGCCAGGAGAACCTCCTGAGGATGGTGAGATGATTGAGATGACACTGTCCTCCAGACGCAGGATTCGAAATTCGATCCCTGGCGGTCTGAGGCCGAGCACGCTACCTCTCGGTCACGGAGGCTCCCCACAATACTGACTTTCACACGTGGATGGGGAAGAAACAGTTTTGTTTCTTTCAAACCGCCGAGACCGGGAACCGAACCCCGGACTCTAGCGTGAAAGGCAGCGGTGCTAACCACTACCCTAGGGCCCCCGCCCGTGTGTGAAATAAGACGTCCATTCTGCTTTTGAACGTACACCAGTGTCAGTGTGGCCCAGCAGACACAAGACGTTGAATCAATGTTGGTTTAACGCTGGTCCACCGTCTACGAAGCTGGACCAACGTTAAACCAGCATTGATTCAACGTCTTGTGTCTGCTGGGTTTGGATGTATACCAGTGTTACGTGTGGAGGTTTCCGTCTCTCTTCACAATGAGCTGAATGACGTCACTCTGGCCATTCATCAGCTTCAATGCTATCAACACCGGGATATCTAATACGCGTGAGCGGGTTTTTCTGAGAGAATTAATGTTATCTTTTTTAACTCTAAGCTTATAACCTGAGGCTAAGGAATTCGTGGACTTTAGTAATATCTCGGTTATCTGCTACCATTCCGCGTCCCGTCACCGACCATTCTGCGAACGAATACGAATGTATTATATTTTTTACAGGGGGCCTATATGCGCCGTTTCATGCATCTAATCCTGCTTGCGCTGGAATGGATTGTACACCGATTTACTTCTTAAAAAACAAAAAAACATGGATTGCGTCCGAGCTGCGAACAGCCAGAAAACACGTCAAAAATATATCGTGAACACGACCGAAATCCGGTGTAGCCTAAACAGGATATAGCATAAATAATATAATATCATAATAATATAAAAATACCGGATATATACTGATAATAATGGGTTGTCCATATTTTTTCCATCAAAAGTAAGGTCCTACAGTTTGAGGATTATACAAACTTTATACGATAATTTAAACCTGTATGACATCACTATTTCTGAGAATATGTATTCGTACCACAAAAATATTTGATAATTCTGAAATACGAATTATACATGTATATTCCCAGAAATAGTGTCATCAGTGGAGCAGAAAATAGATGCAGGTAGAGACAAATTCGATGATCCATAGACATTTATCTGTCAGCGGATGACAAACGGCCATAATTATCTTGTGTTGGGGTAATGTTGGTCCACCGTCTTCGACGTTGGCCCAACATTACTCTATCACAAGATCTGGTGGTGGTGACTGGGTTAAGCGAGCGGTAATGGGACACTGAGATACTATCTAACAGTCCCGGAAATAGGGATCTGCTAATTTGCATTCCGCGGAGGACTCTGGATCCGCACAGATGTTGTCCTAGGCTGAGAAATGAGCACGACCGTGAATTGTCAAACAAAATGATCGAACTCCTGGACTGCACCTGCGGCATACTAAAAAGATGCCAGTGACCATGAGAGTATTGATTCTTATTCCAGGATCCCACTTTGGGATTACATATTCGCATTGCCTTATTCATCAACGTCAAGCCACAAATCGCTGGCCATGGTACAGCGGTGTATAGCTTCCCAGCAAACACGATACATTGACCCAATGCTGAGTTAATGTTGGGCCGACGTCGGAGACGGCGGGCCAACATTAACCCAGCATTGGGGCAATGTATCGTGTTTGCTGGGTTACCTGATGCGTATGAAAACATCTAAAAATAAAGTCTATTATAATGCTTTATTACCTTTCAATTTTTAACAATAGCATCTGCAAAATGTCTAATTAATATCTATAATTTGAAACGAGTTAATTTATGCATAGTTGTTGGAATAAAAAAGTGTTCAAAAACAAGCCAATATAATAAATTCAAGTCAAGAACCGTGCAATAGGTATAAAAAGCTCCAAATTGACCTTGCAGAGAGTGAATAGTTTGACAATAAAATCAGATCTAGTCGGGCGTGTGAATTCACATTTGACATAGACATTATTAATAGCCCGGGTCTTGAATCAATCTAGGCTGGGGGAGAGGTGGTAGCGCACCCGGGGGAATAGACCCAGTGAGTCCTAGAGGGGATCCCACCAGTAATGATCCATAGAAACGTTACGGTAGAGAATGGCAATATTAGCGATTTGTCTACTTTGGCGAAATAGGCGAAAAAATGAGAATTTTCACAAGAAAATTATTTGCGAATATGCTAAAAATCGCTGGTTCGTATCAGCCTGGCTGTACAGCAAACTATTCAAAGTTAGGGGCTTTATTAGGATTTTATGTACAAATTTAGGCATATACATGGGCTAACGTTATTCCAAAGAAGTTCGTTGTGCCTTACGAAAAGAGTAAGTTACTCCGTTTGTACTACGGCTTCGGGCTTCCCTCTGTCGCGCTACGGCCACGAGTACTCACATCTTCGGAGAAGTCCGCTATTTTCTCCGTCACTAAAATCAGCGCGTTTACCGCAGTTGGCTTTGTCGGCGGACGGACAAAAGTGAGGACGATGTGAGAAAGTTACCGCGCGGTAATGGCCGCGGTGTGCCGCTCCTGGCTGGCGGCATCGATTGCCGGGCGGTGGACAAACTGACCGGAGTTTCGGGCAATCATCCGGATTGGGAGCACGCCTGGCGCGGATTGCAAACGGGAGGCGGATCCCCGCCGATCCCGGCTGAGGATCCAAGCGCGGCTCAGTGCTGGGTCAACGTCTCCGACGTTGGCCCAGCACTGAGCCGCGCTTGGAGGCCCTAGCTAAGCGGGCCAGTGACCAGTGGAGAATTAGCAGTGACCACTCCTTGACATCCATTTCACGTTCGGGATCTCCGGGCTGGCTCAGGCCGATTGCAGTTTGATCTCTCTGGTTTTTGCACCAGCTTTTACCGGATGGGTTAGTGGAAAGAACGAAGTCGTCCTGACCTGTTATTGTAGTAGGCCCCTATTTAGCTACATAAAATGTGTTGCAACAATGACGTTTACGAAACCAATAATGTCACATGGATATATTCGAATTATTAAATATGCTCAGACCGACTTTTCTCGTTATATTATAATAATTATATCAGTTAATAGTCAGCTACAAACATGTCGGCCTGGTAAACACCGACGAAGCGAAATGGCATGTTTTTACATCTTTACAATTAGTGACTTCCGCGCTGCACTATGGTGAACATACCTATTTTCTAATTACCACTCAGCCAGCCCTCTGCATTTATAGCAAAACAAAGATCTAATTTGCTATTTCAATTAGGTATTGGTTTGAAAAGGACCACTGGGCATGCAGAAGTAAATTAGATTGAGAAGTCAAGTAGGAGGCAACGAACAGAATCAAGTGCTTACCGCCACTTCCGGTTGTGGTCTTCCCACGTGACCAGAATCATAATAAGCGTGATGGGTGTTTCCCAGTGAACCACTTAATAGAAAGTGTTGGGGAAATGTCATGACTGTGTCCACTGTAAAAGTACAAATCAGCGTATTGGAAAATTCAAAATTATTTAGTAACTGTTTAGTGTTATCGTGGTTATGGTCTTGGATAAAAGATCGAAAAGCAAAATCTCCCATTGATTATACCTCAAAACACACGGACTTTTTTTATTTCCACCAACTCTATAATAGTATCATACCATGAAGCTATATCAACATGACCCAGCAAACTATATCATGTATTTGGATATCAGTAAACGTGATATCCACAACTCCTCAATGACTTTGGCAAAATTTTAAAAGGAAATAATTGCCTCCTTTCCCGAGTAAAACCGTGTCTTCATTGAATGGTCAGAATCTAATGCGAAGAATGTGAATACTATTTCTTTAACGTTTGTAATTGTCATCCAAAATTTAACATTTTTTCTTACATTAACCTAACTGAAAGAAAGATAATAAGCGTTGAATATTTTAACAAGCTTTTTCTTACCTAACAGAGCCTAGCAGAATGAAATATAATAGGGATTGAATATCTGATTACATGCAAATTACATTCACTGTGTAATGCAGATTTATTACATTGATGTTTTTATTTAATTTATTATTTGTTTTGAAGCAGTAAGAAACTCACACATGCTGAATAGAAGAACAATAACTGACATTTCCAATACATGCCCTATTCAAATCAACTGCTTGTGTTTCGACTAACCTAATAGACATAGCTGATTTGCTTAGTACAACATCTTCGACGTCAGAAGTCAACCTCATACAAAAATTAAATTTATCTTGCTTCATTATTCTCAAAGCAATTCTACCAAAAGATAGGAAATGTGCGCGGCGGGGTTTAAGAATTTTTTAGATCTCGTTATCGACGATTTGTGATGACGATGCGAAAACTAGTAGGCTTTCAATAACACTTATTTCTGCATTTTAACATTCTGCAATCCAGGTTACATTACACTGTGATATGACCCGTAAATCAAACATGGCAAATTAATTTCATTATTTCGAATATATGATAACGAAGTCAGGACTATTGGGAGGGTTTGTATCTTGAGGACCACTTTATCACAGCACAACACTCCGGATAAACGGGTGACATGATTAGTGTTCATGAAATCAATGACGTCAATGTGGTGGCAACGACATCGAGGTGTTCAAAAGTGTTTGCACTTCCACACGGCATATAGGTCAGAATTGCAACAAGCATGCAGAAACTCAATGTTAGGGCAGCGTCCTAGCCTTCAGATCGACTTCATGAGTTAGTTTGTAGAATCACAGGTTAGTTGAATATAATTGTATACATAATAATCACACTTAAAATCAAGTTAAAGGGACTGGCCTAGGCTAAAATCATCAAAAAATCGGTGATTTTATTTCGGGTTCTTAATATGACCATATGATGTAAACATGTACATAGACTAGAACTGCAAATTTTTATAATTTTTGTGCTGCGCATTCATCAGTTAGACTAGATATAGATACGAAATTCACGCATTTCCTATTTTTGACATGGTTGTCAATAATTAGAAATCAGGAATTTCGTCTCTATATCTAGCCTAACTGGTGAATGCGCAGCACAAAAATTATAAAAATTTGCAGTTATAGTCTATGTACATGTTTACATCATATGGTCATATTAAGAACCCGAAATAAAATCACCGATTTTTTAATGATTTTAGCGTGGGCTAGTCCCTTTAAGCGCCATTGTCATGATATATGTAAGAACTGTTTCCCGCTCCAAAATAATCATTCTCTCTTCCCAGCAAAGTTTACTGTAATATTACCAGAGCACCATTGTGAGCATCCTTTTTTTGTGAATAAAACGTTTGTAAGGTTAGTAAGTCAACATGTTTTTTATCAAAAAGAGACCCTTTTAGACAGTAAAATATGATAAATAATAGACAACCCCTACATTTGAACAGTTTGAAGCGCTGTATAAGAACACCACGTCGACGATGAAGGTGTTGTCGGGGTTTAGATCAATCATGGAGATATCACACAGAGACCTCGGCGTTATCACAGCAAACGCAGAACGACGACCCAAATAATGCTGTTTAAAGGTTGTGCCACCGTCTGCGACGCTGTCCCAACATTAACACTTATCCTGCTAAGTTAATTTATTTAAATTTTCAACCACTTGGGGTTGTGTCTCGCTACCGCGACCCACAACCCCAAGTGGTTGAAAATTACTCATATTTGTTTGACTGGAGACCAAACATTACCGAATATTAGTGTTTAAACAGTCATTTCATTGCCAATAACAGTGATGTAATCGGCTAATAAACGGATTAAAACGATTATTGTCAAGATTAGCTGGCGGAGGTTGAAAAACAGCGTTGCTTTCTCCATGCAGTGTTTGCCGGGATGCCCCCATCATGGACCTGGGAGAGTCTGCAGGTGTTATGTGTGTCTACAAGCAGATCAGGTGCTCCATCACCTGGTTAGACACTTGACATCACTGACCCCTCCATTCTGGTGACCCATTGGCTAATACAGCCGTCACCTTATACCAGCACAATCCTGGCCAGCAATATTTTGTTGAAATGTAACTCATTTTGTTTTACTGGTGATCAATTATACTGCCACTTCAGTTAAATCGGAACTATTTTTGCGAACATTCAATCACTGTCAGGACTTGCGATTGATCTAATAAATTTAGAATCTGGACGCCGCAGTTCAAAGAGGTCTTTATTCAAATCAGCCGTTTGCAGGGGGATTTAGTGGTATTTTCCAGGACTTACGACGTGAAGTTTTCTCTGGTGCGTCTGTCTTCTCGGCTGAAGTATTGTCCCAGCAAGCACGACACGGTGACCCAATGCTGGGATAATATTGGCCCAGCATCGTAGACGGTGGGCCAACAATATCCCAGCATTGGGTCACCATGTCGTGTTTGCTGGGGCACTGGCCCAATACCTATACATTATTGGGCCAACGTCCACAGAACAAGCCGTCAATGTTTAGTGGGTTACTTCTATCCCAGAGGGAGACAGCGTTATCTTTCACTGTGGCCTCGTCACACAGCTAATACCGTCTAATATAACTTTGATTCAATGTTGGTTCAGCATCTTTAAAATGAACCCCACACCGAGCCAGAGTTGGTCAGTATGTCCTGAAAGCCAAGACAGCGGGCAAAACATTCAGACGGGAAATCAATCCTGCTTTGAAGGCAGCCGCGCCACTCGTGGGGTCCGCCAGGGTCGATCGTTTCCCACTCTGCTATTTTTTGTGTCGGGGTTTCTTTTCACGAGGACAGTCCGGTTAGAAACAGCGCCACGGCCTCCCGGGTATATATCCTCTTGAAAATCTGGGTCATTAACACGGAGGAGCACGTTCCGCAGACCTCCCGACCGGCGGTCCGGGAACACTGGGTCTGACCTGGATCAGTCTGGGCTCGGGATCCTGGAGGATTCCCTGCATCCGGCCGGCGTCTGCCTCATTGCCCTGCTGGCCGATCATCATTGTCGTGTGGCCACATGATGAGCCGCGCGTTTATTCCGCGGGTTATCCCCCCCTCGTTAGGGCGAAGAATAAACCCGGAGAAAAACGATGACCCAGGCGCCCCTTTTATATGCTGGATTAATGTTGGGCCAGCGTCTCCGACGCTGGCCCAACATTAATCCGGCATATACGATCCACTTCTCTTGTTGGATGAGGAGCGGGACAAAAATTACTTCCGAACAGACTTATCGACGCTGAAACTTTTATGGGTCTACTCGACGTAACACAGTTTAGCGCTGCGGCTGAAAATATCAATATTTCCAGGGTAAAAGTATTCGCAATTTATTGCAGGCCGCATACAGTACAATATGGCTGACACGATTGCTAAATGTTGACCCACACATCTCATTTTGCCGTACATTGAAGACATGTCCGCATAATGCTATGGGCATGCATATTGAAAAACGA
Organism: Flabesymbios commensalis; assembly: GCA_964017125.1. Lineage (NCBI taxonomy): Eukaryota > Metazoa > Annelida > Polychaeta > Terebellida > Flabelligeridae > Flabesymbios > Flabesymbios commensalis. The sequence continues at coordinate 45,338,362 of OZ024907.1, forward strand.
AATTGAACGATACTGGTGTACCAAATGAAATGAATGGGGTTTTAGGCCACCTTTGTGCACATAAAAGTTAAACTGGGCCAGTACAGGGGAACGTCCTGAGGATTCGAAATTCGAGCCCTACCTGTCTGAGGCCGATCATGCTACTTCTTGGTCACGGAGGCTCCCTACAATATTGAATCTTCACGAGTGAGCGGAGAAAAGAAACAGTTTGTTTCTTTGAAATTGAAGGCCAGAGTGGGGTTCGAACCCGACATCTCCGACTTTTCAAGCAGGCAGCTTTATGTTTCGCCACTGCACCAGGGCCAGTATTCAATTCTCTTCATTGGTGTCGGCAACCGCTTCCCATCCACCTATACGTAAATTATCTTACGTTGATCATAATTATATTGTAGATTAGTGTAGATAGTGTAGACCCTAATAAGCAAAATCTTTATATATTTTTAAACATATATTTTGCTCTTCACGTTTTGACGCTCTTCATGACGAAATATTATCAGATCATAAAGAATATTAATCGCTAAATTTATCACATGAACTTAATATTGTATTCCACCATGGTTTACTGAATTTCTGTTATTTCTCGGTTGATCTGTACTGCAGGCAATAACTCTGTCGTGCAAAGCCAAAAGGCAGTAGCGGCTTACTTTACAAGTAAGCAGATACTGACTTTTGGTTTTGCAGAGCAGAATTGTGTTGGGTACAGAGGGGGTGACTCCCACAAATCCACTTAACAGATTGTTTTTTGTCACGGAAACATCAATCAGATCAGAACTACATTCATCACAGAGCTAGTGCACTCAGGGACGGAGGGTGAAACGAGTACATCCATTACACCCTCAGTGATTGAAAGTAAATCAATCAATAAATCAATAAATCAATAAATCAATAAATCAATAAATCAATAAATCAATCAATCAATCAATCAATCAATCAATCAATCAATCAATCAATCAATCAATCAATCAATCAATTAATCAATCAATCAATCAATCAATCAATCAATCAATCAATCAATCAATCAATCAATCAATCAATCAATCAATCAATCAATCAATCAATCAATCAAGCAATCAATCAATCAATCAATCAATCAATCAATCAATCAATCAATCAATCAATCAATCAATCAATCGATCGATCGATCGATCGATCGATCGATCGATCGATCAATCAATCAATCAATCAATCAATCAATCAATCAATCAATTAATCAATCAATCGATCGATCGATCGATCGATCGATCAATCAATCTATCAATCAATCAATTTGGCGCAGACATTTTAAAACTCGATGAAATCGGCAAGCTTAAAGTGACAAAACTGTCTTTAAAATGTTGTATCTCACTTCACAAACCACTCCCTCAGGTGTGGTCTAAAAACATGTGTAATTGATAAGATATCAGTTCAAATTCATGTCTGATAGGTTACGACTAGCACTTGCCTAGGACATTCATGTGCTGATGCTAAGCTATGATGTTTTTGCTGATTTTGCTGATCTTAAGCTATACCACTAAACTTACAATAGTCGACATGACAATTACATATTATGCTGTCCCTCAGTGAGTTTTATAGACTTACCATGGTGAGACCACACTGACAAGTACACATGCTGTCACTCAGTGAGTTATATAGACTTACTATGGTGAGACCACACTGACAAGTACACATGCTGTCCCTTAGTGAGTTATATAGACTTACCATGGTGAGACCACACTGACAAGTACACATGCTGTCCCTCTGTGAGTTATACAGACTTACCATGGTGAGACCACACTGACAAATACACATGCTGTCCCTCAATGAGTTATATAGACTTACCATGGTGAGACCACACTGACAAGTACACATGCTGTCCCTCAGTGAGTTGTATTGGTTCACTTGGTCTGTGATTGTTTCTATGACGTCAGCGTTGTCCAGCTGCACGCTGCGACCGAAACGTCTACGCAGGTTTTCCAGCTCGTCTGACACCGGCCTGTGGTGATAGCCAGACTGAAAACACAAAACATGGACGTGATGGGTCAGATTGACTGTTACATGGGTTTACATGGGCACAATATGAACAGACTGCACCAGACGGTACAAAAACTGCACATAATATGGCATTGTTAAAGCACATCCCTGTTTATTATCTGTATTTTTCGTTCTAGTTGTTTGATGATCATGACGACTTAATTGTAACGTTTTGATTCAGTTTTTTCGCGCCCCAGAGCTTTTTTATTTTGGTATGCATAGATACAATTTGTAAAAGTTTATCTATGCTTAATGAAAGAGAAATACTAAAACGTTCCTCCAAACAACTCTTTGTTATAGTTGTGTAGATGGTAACATTATAAAATAACTGTGATATAATAAAAATTATGATAGCTACACTGGAAAAGACAATTTTAGCAAGAGAAACACAAGTATCGTACTACCATGAATAAAATTTAAAAATACTGATAGTGGTATACTAGTACCAAGAACTTGATATACATATAAATGTCCTTGCTAGTAGCAAGGATACTATCCTTGCTAGTAGCCAACAAAAGAAGTACATTGCCAGGATAAAACATATTAGTCAGACTGGAACAGCAAATAATGCACAGTAGTTTGATTAAATAGATACTGATGTTAACCAGAATGAAAATACAAAGGCTACCAGTGTCAGCGAAGTGACATTAAACTGTCAGCATTATCAGCAACTCATAAACTGGATCTGAATTATTCACGCATTGTTGTCTTTGTTCTACAACAGAGCTCCATTCTGTAACAAGGGAAGGAGGCGCTGTTGCATTAGTAAGTTTATACGTTTCCATACCGTCGCCCTTGGAGCTAAAGTGTCCTACATATGCCACCCAAAAAGGCACCAGGAGTTCCATTACATCTCATCCCCTCGGAGCTAGAAGGTGCTATCTGCTACTCTAATGAGTAGCACCCTTGACAACCGAGAGGGTGAATTTTTCACTTCGGCTTGTGTTTTAACTTTTAAGTTATCAGTGAAAATAACACAATTACCAAAAAAATGACCCGACAAATTGAAAGGCTTCTCGCGGAGAGTTTTGAAAACAAAATCTTGAACCACGTCGTAAGCCTAGCTGGTAAAGAATCAATCTTTAATATTGTTTTATAATTATGAGACTTATAGGAGGTGGGGGGGGAGGTAATTCCACGTTTTAATTATTCACAATCATCTCGTAGCAAAACACGTTGACTTGTGTGTCCACTTTAGGCTAACGACACCAGGGAATCATCACACGTGTTCTACACCGTGCTACAGGTCTCCTATGACCGCCCTAACGATGTCGATCCCCAGCAAATACGACTCATTGATCCAATGTTGCAATTATGTTGGCCCTCCATCTTCGACGCTGGCCCAACATAATCCCAACATAGGGTCAATGCCTCGTGTTTGCTGGGTCACTGGGTAAACATACAAAGAGGTCACATCCCATTCCGATTAACATTCAGTCATCCCACATAACACGTAAGCCCAGTGCTGGATCAAAGTTGGGCCAACGTCGTAGACGTTGGCCCAACATTGAGCCAGCACTGGGTGAACATCTGACTTCTGTTAGGATACTGAGAGCTACTTATCCAGACGCTTTGGGGGATTTCACCCAGCTGCCACATATCAAATCTTATTACAGCCTGTCATTCGGATTCCATTTCCCTCTTGTCCATTGTTTTACTGTGGACCGCGGATTTTATCATAGTGTTAACCCTTACAACGCTGAAATATGTGTCTAACCTGTGGAGACTAAAGGGTTTGTTCAATTTGAAATCATCATAAACGTCTTAGTTAGCTTTTTCTGCTTCATTTGAATACCTTTATGTTATGGATCCACGGTCATTACATATTTGTATTTCTTTCAGTGCGGGGATCGACTTGGGACATAGATTCTGAGGTCTAATGTCGGTCCCCGCGCTGAAAGGGTTAAGTGCAGATATGACAATCAGAGCGAGTGGAATATTTCAAATGGGAAATTATGTCAAATATTTTGTTTAACCCTATCATATTCTGTGGGATAATCGATATTTCTATGGTGAAATTTTAACTTATCTTTTAACAAATTATTACAAGCACCATAAGTCGAACTGACGTTGTGTCAATGTTGGGCTAACATCGTAGTCTCATTAACTCGATATTAAGAGTATATTATGGTTCTGTATCATTTCACATTTGCAATTCAATCACTGACCGAGAAGACACAAGACGTTGAATCAATGTTGGTTTAACGTTGGCCCACCGTCTACGCCGCTGGCCTAACGTTAAACCAACATTTATTCAACGTCTTGTGTCTGCTGAAGAGGTACATCAAAGCGGATGAAAAATCTCCTGGGGGCCCTAGAGCATATCGAGTACCCTGCCAATGATACAGTTTACATTCGCCATGCAAAAGAGCCAGATATAAAAGGATAAAACACTAAGTCACTAAGTCTATGTTAAAAGCGAGCTGTCAGCCTGAAGCTAACGCAATCTTTGACCAACGTTTGGGCCAATGTTAGGTGGACTGGGTGTAAAACATGTAAACATGGCGTGGGACCGGCTCCATGCATTCCAGCAGATGTAAATTCAATGAGAAAAAAATGGAAAGTCCATCACAGGTTCAAATTACATGTTACCGCGTAACCCGGTCATCTGGCGCGCATTTGCTCATTTCCTTCTTTCTGCACATTCCTGAAATACCATCACCGCTTTCAACATGCATCGTACCCCATACAGCTTTGATCAACATTGGTATGTGAATTTTAAAATGTGTCCGTTAACACTTGATCTTTTTTAATAGCAATTCGCCATTTTACTCGTGTATTAGCACGTCAAATAACTTGTTGCTTAAAGATGAAACATTTTCAATAAAAATATCCAGATTGACAAATTGTGTTTTAAAATTTAAATAATTCACCCATCTGAAGTTTTGAGTCGCAGTTATGAGACACAACTTCGAGTAGATGAAAAAACAATTATTTCGATGGATAATCTACCTTTTTTGAACAGATACATATGCAATGCACGATTAGCATACGTGAAGTTCCCCTTTAATATTTCGAAACAGTAAATTATTTAGAGATGACATATCCCAGTAAACACGGGGCATTCACCCAATGCTGTTTCAATGTTGGGCCAGCGTCGAAGACGATGGGCTAACATTGAAACAACATTGGGTGAATGTCCCGTGTTTACTAGGATGCTTTACGGAAAAGTTAAATTTTCAACGAAATGACTGTATTAAGGAATAAAGTTTGAATAAGATTCACCATATAACGACGACATATAATATAGCGGAGTGGAGTTATAAGCATGACAGCCCATCCTGCTGATGGTTAGTGTGCGCCATTCCTATCATGTCATGCCAATTATGTATAAGTGGAAATGTAAATATAAATTTGGAATACGAGGTCTATATTTATTTAGCGTTGGCAGCTCTGCCATGATTCCAGACAACTAGAAACACTGCCGTGGATAAAAAATAGTACAGCCTGGTATATCATGGGTATCGTGTGAATAGAAGATCCTAGCAGCCATAAGGTGGTATGTGCCACTCATGACCCTATGGCTACTAGGGGTCGACATACCAGACCCTGAATATCATATGAACAAAAGGTATGTTCTTAACCCTTTCATCGCTAAGCGCGACCACAGTCGTTTTTAATCCGTCTTAATCCCTTTTATTAGCCGATCGAATCACTGTTATTGGGAATGAAATGAGTGCTTAGACATGACGATTTGCAAATGCTCGGTCTCAAATTAAACAAATATGAGTAATACGAGTAATTTTCAGCCACTTGAAGTTGTGGGTCGCGGTAGCGAGAGGCAACTTCACGTGGGTGAAAATTTAAATTATCAAATTTAGCGGTGCAACTTTTTTTGTAAACAACTATGACAATCACAATATCCCACCAGCGTTAAAAATGACAAATTACACCACATTTACCTATTAATCACCAGCGCTAATTACTGAGTTAATTACTCACAGAGAGCCTAACGAGTTGACCCCTCCTTCGGCAGCTGACCTGCGTCCACCCCGCCAGTCTGTGTGCTATAAGTCAGCTGCTCTGGTACCAATGTACTATATGCCGCGGTGGACCCCGTGTATTTAACCTCGTCTCCAGCCAGCTAGCTGGCCCGCGGATACCGCTTAAGCTCTCGTTACTAAATTATTACCATTCCACACTCTCGCCCGGAGAGCCAATCTCTACAACTAGCGACGATTTACCCTCTCTGGACCACGGGCACGTAATTATCAGTGTCCCCAAGATGTGTTTTTACTCGAAAAAATGTAGCCTCCTCACAATCAAAGTGTCATATCTGCCCAAGGGCAGATATGACACTTTGATGGAGAAGAGGAGTTATTCCTATAATTATTTTAGATGATTTTAGTTTATCTTAGTCTCTTTTTCACCTATGACGCTCTTTCTGACTAATTTAGCCCACTGAAACGTGAACAATTTTATTTCCGTGCATCACTGCTAGGATTCACGACGGGCAAGGTACGGACGTAAAGTTGGAAATAAAGGACAGGTGAAGTCGATTGTCATTGTGCAAAACTGTACATGTTATCTGAACATGTAGTACCAACAACAAAATTGTGAATTATCGTTACGGAAAAGAACGTATTTAAAAAAGTAAAGCATACTTCTACATCGTTATATCTCAAATCAACAGAATTACAACACCTGCAGGGTTAGGTCTATTCAGCAAGGAGGTGGCCTATCAAAATCAAGGCACTGCACAGAGAGTGCAAACCGAATCTGATATGACAAAAAGTTTCAGCTCACCGCCGGAGTGACGTAATCCTTACGGTAATGCCCATTTTCAAGATCCATTGGATAGCTTCCACTAGATGAGTTTTATGGAAAGAACTGAGAAAGTTATTGGTTATAGGAACTCCTTGTTTTTAAGTTCGTGCTCCCGCCGGAGCGCAGTGACCTGAAATGCTGCCAGTGGATCCGTGTGTGTATCGGGATCACTCTCACAGATATGGGACTCCTGGTAGAATGCGGCCTGGCTGCAGGCCATGTGGTGCTAGCCCACCGAGTGTTCTGTTGAAATTAACAGAGGGGGGTATATACACAGGGGGTACTGTAGTACTGTTCACTGTCAGATACTTATATGATACTGTATCATGTTTATCAACTTTCCGAGACTAGAAAACTGTTCATAGCATTATGAGTTGTGTGACGTAACTATCTCTACTTCATTCAACATCCTGCATTCTCTAAAAAAATATACATAGAAAAACAATTGTTATATGATATTCAACCCGTTCTACACACTCAACAACATGGCCATTAACCAATGCTGTCTCGCTGCCGAGCCAGCGTCTGAAACGTTGACCCCGAAACGATACAATGTTGGCTTATACAGTGTGAAGGAAGCTGCGATATGTCAAACACAGACAGACATAGAGCGCATGCAGACTAAATATGCCAGCAACATCATACGTCACGACTGCCTGGGCTTGGGTTTTATTATTACTAGGCCTAGGCATTGCAGCAATACTTAAAAAAACAAACGTATTAACGAGCTATTAAAATACGAGTAATTATTTTAGGAACATATTCATTTTCAAGAATGAGTTTTCCATAATAGGGTTCATGATCTTCGGAGTCTCCGAGTGCCGCTATGCTCTCGCACTCAAAAGTCTAAATTTAGCCATTCATGTTTCTGAATTCGCCTTTGTGCTTCAAATACCTCTGATTTCAATGACAGTTGTCAGTGCACCCAAATAGCATTCCTCCTGAGAGGTATGCAGTCAGCATTTGATATAGAGCTGTGTCTGGATTATGTGACACAACGGATCTCTGTAAATATGCAGCATGTAAAGAATGCTCTTCTGCTATTTCAACCACCACCCTAGCAAACACGACACATTAATCCTGGATTAATGTTGGGCCAGCATCGCAGGCGGTGGTCCAACAATAAAACAGCAGCAAAATTGGTGGATGTCCCCCGTTTGCAGGGACAAGACTGTACCGGTAGCGGACATTTCTAATCTGTCAATCGTCGTTGACTGATTAACATAATAATATTTTGTCGTGAATTTTAAACACTGTTTGATCAGTGTTAACATTTCAATGCTACAAATACGATGATTCCTACTGGGCACACGACGTTGTTGCGACGTTGAATCAACGTCATTGACGTTGATTCAACGTCACAACAGCGTCGTGTGCCCAGTGGGTTGCGTGACGTACACACTGAATTGTGGGTTTATATTCATTCTCTCATCGGTGCATAATTTTAGAAAAGTCCTATAAATTGAAGTGTTAAGCTACGAGGGTTTATATTGATGCCATCGCACATACGGCAACCTCTCCGTGGCACGGCTCAGCCTCGGTGGCGTAGCCATTGACCAGGTGACCTGCCTTATTGACGGTCCCAGCATTCTGTGGGGAATTTTGCTAAGACAAATCTGTGACATCATTGCATTGCATGCTGGCAGGAGGCTGCTGTCCCACCAAGATTCTAGCATCCTTGTTCCCAACAAGGACTGGCTGAAAACCTCAACCGAAACAGAACTAACCAATGTACGGTGTGTACCTTTATTAAGATGGAGTGACGGTCACGAACGAGGCGTGACCAGGGGTGACACACGGGGTAAACTGAGGGGTGATGTCACCACTGTAAGCGGGTGGAGAAGCTGGCAAATAGTATATTCGGTGTTGGGCCAATGTCGCCGACGTTGTGTCCAAGATACAGACAACCTCGGCTCTCATTTGGCATACGGGGTGGAGTGACCCAGCGATGACGACCAAACTTTGACCATCTGTGCCAGGGCCAAAGAGGTCAAGCCTCATGAAAAACACACGTTTGGTCAAACCATTCCCAGATGACCACTCAGCAAACACGCTATATTGACCCAATGCTTGGGAAATGTTGGACCAGCGTCTACGACGCTGGGCCAACATTTCCCCAGCACTGGGTCAATAGCTCGTGTTTGATGAGCAGCAACCCCTGTCACGTGATAGGAGACCTCTGATTGGTCCACAACAGCGGTTTGACAAATCACGTCTATTTTTGGACGGCAGCCATTTTATTTGCTGATGACCTGATTCCGTTATATAGAAACTATGTGTCATTGCTTCTCTAAATATTGTTGTTGTTGCCACCACGATAAAGCAAATTCAACCTTAGTGAAAAATACCATAGAGATCCAGCGATTACGCAAATCAAATTTTAATTTAACGTAGTGTATTTAAGAACAATTTTTACACCGTTATACAATATCATAGAGATCCACAGTTTACAAAATTATAATTTTGATTCACCATAAATTATATATATTGTATTTAAAAAGTTTCAAATCGTTATGTTGCAAAACACAAAAAAACATACGTCTAAAAGACTGAATTTGTAATCTGTAAAGCTCGTAACGTTGATTCAAATTATTATGTCCTATTTGCACAAGGTATTTAGGTTTCTTATATGACATTGCTTGCAGCCTAATTGCAGAAGAATGTATTTTTACATATCATTTACATAGCAAATCAGCAGCTCGTGCATTCATTTCAATTAACCATTCACGGGCGAAATACCACATACAATTTCAATTTTGCTATAATTTACAAAAAAAAATTGTTGTTGATGGAAGATGTTTGCATTTAGTGTTCATCGATTAATTGTGTAACTTCATGATTTAAAATCTGAGGTGTAGAGTGGTGAGCTATGTGACTGGGCTGTGGATTTTAAAACTGATAGAGCTAGGGTACGTAGGATGACATGGGGGTTAGATATGAGAAATACAAATAATATACTATTACGGTCTAGGAGGCAAAGTGTGTTATGTGCCACTCATATGAATGGCACATCAGACACTCTGCCTGCTAGCAGACACACATAACCTGATAAAATATTATGTAAAATCAATACCAATGTCAAAGGTTAAAATTAGGTAAGATTCAAACAGACCCCCGAGGTGGTGAGACTAAATCAAATCACTTCCTTGAGGTGTAAACGCTATTCCTGAGAATGTATTATGTATAATGTCGTTTCTTTTTCCTGAGCTGCCTTGCAGACTCCGCGTTGCCCATGGTGTGACGTTGCCTAGGGCCGTACAACACGTTGACACCATCATCGTGTCAGCGCACACACTGGCACTGCCCCCGGGTGACGAGTTTTGTATCGTCTCAATTTTCACCTAAAACAAACTCTTGTTCATTTGCAAAGGTCCAACTTGCCCCAGTAACCTATGTCTCTATCCATATTACCATATCTGATACATGTAGCGGAATTCTCATTCAATACAAGAAGGAAATATTGTTTGAATTTTACATAGGAGACATAGTTTAAGCCTACAGTGAGTTACACATTTAAAATAATATTGACACTTAAGGCTAATAGGTTGTTATTCAGTTTATCTCATAAACACTGATAAACACTGACAAATAAAATAATGGGGCCTACCCAAGTGATCGGAAACAAATGAAAGCATGTTGGCGCGTGGTTTCATTTTTTATGGCTTTATAGTAGGAAAGCGACTGATTGTACTTTATCATTCTATTCGTAGTACAGGCATAGACGCCAGGCTTGGAGCTAAACTTTTAAAAAGCTGAATTGGAATAAGGAAATATTTGCCTACCAGACACAATACGTTGGATCAATGTTGGCTTAACGCTGATCCACCGTCTACGACGCTGGACCAACGTTAAACCAAAATTGATTCAACGTCTTGTGTCTGCTGGGGCGCTACTGCGAGCGCAACTTAAGTGCATGGCGAAAAATCCTTACATTTGTCACCTATGCTAAAACTAGAGTTAAACGTGACATGAATTAAAAGAACTGCTTATGAGATTTAAAACACAGCTACAATACAGACGCTATGGGTGTTTGAATGGTTGGTATCAGCAGCTCTCCAGTGCTTCTCATGTGATTCTCAGACATAATGTTTTGTTCTATTTACTCTACTTCCCCTCAGGTGATAGCTCCCATGCTGATGTCAACACATATAACATGTGAGAGTCATTCACGTAAAACACCTAATTGGTAAGTATCCCATAATTCACAATACAAGGAATACGCAGGGGATTCTAGAAGGTTCCAAAGTGATGGCCTTATACCTTCAGGCAGAAACCAGAAACTTATCATTCTCGTTATGTATGTAATTATCGTGTCACCTTTTACTATGCATACTACAGACATTTTTATGGGAGTACAACTTGGTCTTTATCCGTCGCCATTCACTGGAAATTACAGACATACCGAATCCCAAAGACGCACAGTTCATATGACCCTAAGTGTGAAATATCGCATTTTATTCAGAACTAGACAGTCAGTCAGAGCAAGGAAATTCTATTTAATTTCCTTGGTCAGAGCCTGCAAACCTCCGCCGAAATTAATGCTTGACCTTGGATACGGATCGTAATCTAGATGATCCCTAAAATTTAATGGATTCGTCCTTGGCAAAAGACACACCTCTGGTAAAAGTGTCATGCAAATCCGTGAGATCCGTATCATAATCCGAATGCTGGATCCGGATCGTAATCCGGATCACCCCCCAAATCTAACCGATAGTTCCTTGACACGAGACACACCTCTGGTAAAAGTTTCATGTAAATCCGTCCGTAACTTGATAAGTAATCCGAGGGGCGGACAGACGGAGATAGACAGACAGACAAACAAACCTACACGACCAAAAACCTAACCTTCTTTAGGGAGATAACAATTGTTTATTGGTTAATGTGAGTCCACGTCTTTAACCCTTTGATGTCGCATGCTATATATTTATACTATTCGCTATGTATCGTGTGTATCAAGTCAAATTTAGAACCTTGAGAATAACAAAAAAGATTGTTTTAAAGTTTCAGGAAATCGAGCGCTCGAATTTCTGACAAATTATCCACAGACGTTAAAATATAAACTTTGAAAGGATTGATGTATCTATATATGTATACTTTCAAATGATTATTTCCACATGGTTCTTTTGTTAAAATATTTACGCAAATGGTCCATTTTGTGACAGAAATATCTTAATTTAAAAACCTTTTCTCATTCATTCTGACTCATACATAAATAGTCTAGGCTCGTCTGGGGAAACATCACCCTACATTAATAATCAGTTTGCGCGTCATGTGCTATACGTGCCATATATATACAGTGATATACGTTCTCAGCATTGACTGAGGACAAAAGCTCAGAGCTGTTTAGATGAGAATACTGAAAATTTAATTTGACGGTAATGTCGGTGTCACAACCGGGATGTCAGTGTCAGACAGACGGTCTGCGTCTGGCCAAGGGGACGGGCAACCAATTATAGCCAAATGGTAGTCCAAATTTGACAGGTTTGTGACGCCAACCCAATTTCAGCTCTCAAGAGTTCTGGAACTTAATATGGAAATGAACACTTTTTATTCACATGAAGTCATGAATCGCTGCAGCGATTCATGATTTCATGTGGATAAAAATACTTGAATTCCTTACCATGAAAATAAAATCAAAATGAGGTGTCGTAGATGGACATTTCGATACATTTTACATTATAGAAATTGATAAATTATAGAGGCATCTGCTTGAATAAAGTCGTTTCTGGGGCGCAAAGGGTTAACATTGGTTATAGCCCCAGTGACATAAAGGCGGTACAGTCATCCGTGGCACACTTAGTGTCATATCACTGACGATATCAGCATTCACCGTCTCGGGGGTACACCCTTGTCGTCCAAAAGAAAACACTACATTCACCGAGGAAAATGAATTCATACAGGTGACGAAAATGAGACACTTGAGAATTTTTTTCTAAAGTTAAGATTTTAAGTTTTGCAATATCAACCCAGCAACCATGTTGTGTTTGCCGGGTAGATCTTGCAAATTGGGCGATATATTTGATCATGAGGGGTGTATATAGCCGTCGTTTTCTCACGTCGTTATTATGTTGAGTGAAATGCATCCTCCAATGTTGTATTAATGTTGGCCCGCCGTCTTCGACGTCGGCACAACATTAAAACAACATTGGCTATTGTGTTGAGTGAAATGCATCCTCCGCACTGTGTGTCTTCAGTGAAATGTAAGAAGTCAATGAATAATAAATTAAGATGACGTTATGGAGACCAAGATACCCTTTCTCGTGATATATGGCGTATGGCATTAGAAATAAAGAATGTAGATTTAATCCATCTTCTTTGCCGAAAGGCCAGAAACTACTGTATTTTTAAAGTAACATCATATTCCATGATACAAGCTTATTAAAGTTGTTTGTATAGCAATCAACACTAGAAGTGATCATCGTGATTCTATGTTGATAAGTGTGCTGGTAATTAATTCCACTTTTAACATGTTCAACAAATACAAATAGGCTTACTGGATAAATATATTTTAAACGTTTTGTTAGGATATGTGGTGAAATGGAACTTGGGCATAAGCAAAGAGCCTAAGTGCAGTATGTAGGTTCTTTGATATAAGTTTTTACTCATAACATCTATGATAAGAAAAATCGCAATTTATAAATTTCGCCATGCATTTGGTGAAATCAGGTTGTCACCTGTAAATTTGTAATGAAATCAAAAGGCACACTCCATCAAAGCGTATACATGTATACACACAATTAAAGGGATGCAATCATCAAACATAAGGACCTCCCACGTGGGGGGGGGGGGGGGGGTGACCGCTAAAATCAGGACAGGATGATAGATGTGTTAACCGCTGTGTCCACTCACACTGACCACACTGTCATTTATCAACACTCGTATTGTACAGGGAGAATTTAGTCAAAATATATTGGGAATTCTGACATTTTCGCGAAGCCTAAATTTTCGCGAAAATCGTGAAGATGTAAATACACATTATAATAGAGATGTGAGAATTTATAGTATTTTGGCTAACTGGGTAACATCTCTGATCATGCAGTGTTATTAAATATTTTTACGAAGGGGACACCTTTTATGAATTGACACAATAAAAAATGTATATATAATTTTTAAATAATCAACTAACTTCGTACATTTTTTGCGCTCAAATACTTTGACGTACCTAGCTTAGATTTTCCTGAAACCGCAGCCCTCCCACACATCACTGTACCCTCTCCACATGCAGTGTCCCCACCCAGTGATCACCCTCTTGTCCCTGCTGGGTGCCGATATGATTTATCTAATTTGTATTGTCACCAATCACACCTCTGATTTTCAAGGGGTTGGTCTGTCCCATATAAATGGTGTGGAACAGCTATATTGTTTTCTCTAGTCAATTTTCAACCGTTCAACCGCCGGTCCCGATTACAGATTCGTTGCTCACATTTTTTTGGTACATTACATATCAGCTTTAAAACATGTTAAATATATCAATCAGCAAGATTTGAAAATAGTTGACCTCCGTTTTGTCAAATCTTTATAATTTTTACACACTTGAAGTTGTGGATCGCGTCAGCGAGACACAACTTCAAGTGGGTGAAAATTGAAATTGAATAATTTGGCGGTTAAATGGTTAAGAGAACTAGTTTATAATTAAAACATACTCTGGGGCCCGTTCCACTTAAAATCTTGAGATGCACAACTAGATTGAAAATTTTATGACGATCACGTGTTATGAACCCAACACATCTAGACCAGACCATAACTTGTTCTGTCCATACTATATAATAAGGGAATATGCTGATACATTGGATATTCAACCATCACTGTATCATGAATTGATTTCATAATGAATGCTAGGTAAATTACATTACCTGAATCATTTTCATCATTAATTCGCCATTCAATTTGTATATGAACCACTACTTACTCATTTCTCTTTCCCGAAAACTCCTGTGTGCATACAATTTCTGTCGAGCAAAATTGGATATCCTTTATTGTGTGCGAGATGATATATTGCTTATCGATTATATACACGAGGAATAACAAAAAAGTATAAAAAAAAGAAAGTCAATTTTCCCATAAAAATATACACACTATCGCCAGAGATGTGGTAGTGTTGTAGTAAATGCTGGCAGTAGTGGACCTATGTCCTTCCCGCCATCAGTCATCTACGTGATGTAGGCGGGGTATTCCCCTGGTAGTACCATGGTGCCACAGACTCTGCAACCTTGTCAACCTCAATCCTGTTTCAGCCGCACGTGTGTCTGATGAAAGCGATTCTCGTAGGTTTTCGCACTTTGATAAATATCTTTTCACGCAATGTTATTGTGCAATTTTTCAAGCTGTTAGCTATAACGAATACATTTTAACAATGTCAGAGTAAGCAGGTAAACGTGACGCTAGGAATTCATGTTTTTTTAAAATAATTGTATTACCTATATTCCATTAAAATTTACGTGAAATTACATTCCCATCAAATGACTAATTGCGATACAATATGCTTAAATACCTATATTATACCTATATTCCTGACACATACATGATAAATTTCTTTTTAATTTGAATTGTCTAGAGTTCATGGTTCTGACAATAGTCACACAATTACACGTTTATGATGTCATGGACACTCGCAAAGCTTTAGGACGTGGATGCCCACAGCATGTAATCAAGAATATATATTATATATTCTTGATATAATGCATGTCCATCCAGCGCTATGACGAGCAGGGTGTCATTTTCAGAGGACGACGTACCCCCTTGTTTCTTTACGTTTCGCACCGTGGGTGGTTCATTTTCACGAGATATATACCCGTCGTTGGCTCAACAATGGGCCAACGTCGCAGATGTTGGACCATTGTTGAGCCAACGCTGGGCCAGACGCACTTGTCAACCACTTGACTTGCAGTGTCACTGCAATGACACTTCTTTTCAAGGTGTATCTCGGCACTAATTAATCTACTGATTACGAGTCATCGATATTCATGAATAACATGGGGTGCCGCTGATGCGTGAAATGGAGTAAATGAAGGCGTGTGTCATTTTGTAGGGGTCATTTTGGATTGTTACTAGTAGCAAACAAGCTTAAAACCCTTTCAATATTGGAATAACGCACATTATACAAAATTATCTAATTAGGTTTCACTTGTAAATTGTAATATTGCAGATCTTATGTAAAAACAAACTTGTCTGAATGTCAGTGTGATGCAAAGTCCCATATCAAAATCACATTTCACGTTTAACTCGTTCAAATGCTGCATTACTCATTGACATAGTGTATATCACTCTTTTGGAGCTGGCATCGCTGACGTAATTCACAGTTTCAAAAGAATGAATAATACCATTGGATGGCCCTCTGTTAAATTACACATATGATATAAATTTCAGACTATATTTGACGATCAAACCTGCGCTTAATCTGCAAAACTAAAGGGTTCAAACACCTGCCAAATAGACTTTACCAGCAAAATCAACGGAAATCATCAGATTAAAGTGGAGTGATCGTGCTAAAGGGAAACTGGCGCATATTATCGGATTATACCCTGTGATCTGTGTTTACAGAGTCCTAGTCACACTACACCAAGAAAACACGATTCATTGAGCCAATGTTGGTTTATTGTTGGGCCAGCGTCTGCGACGCCGGCTCAACAATAGGCCAACATTGGCTCAATGTATCGTGTTTGCTGGGATAGAGCTAACTAACCAGATATTTCGGCACCCTCGTCATCGGTATTGGTCATCCATCCTCAGTCATTTTGGCGTATTATTATCTTGGCACACGGTCACTTTATCACCTGGCTATTATGGCACCGAACCACATAACGGTGCATGATAAAAACAAACAGGAGAGCAACATAGGCCTACTGTAAATTATTTTTATAATTTATAAAATCTGTTTGCACATATATTCAATAAAGAACAAATTCACATCATCTTGTGTGTAATCCATAGCACGGCCTGTCACAGAAGCACCACATTTCCGATCACCTTAATTTTTATGACATGTAATCTCCCTAGTTATGTAGTAACTGCTAGAGCAGGAAATTAAATGTCTACAGATAACTGATTTCTGTGACCGACAATGGTGATAGATTATTTATTATGCACTCAGTGTTTATTAGTATTATCAGGATTAGTATTACTTGAGACAGGTGTGTTAGAATTTCACGGCATAACCGGGCTGCCTCACTCACTTTGTAGCAGAGCCGGTCACAGTGTCCGCCATTTAATTCACACAGAAAACTGTGTAAACTACACCGAAAAACGAAGATGTCATGAAATAGAGACAAATATTTCAAGTGCATATTAAAACTAAGGCATTTTCAGCTGGCGAAATCTAGTGATCGTATTTAGAACTATACTATACTGAAGCCCGTTTTTATGTGCTGAATGCTATGGCATTCAGCACATAAAAACGGGCTTCAGTGGTGAAAGGGTTAAAAATGAAGGTATCTGTGTCGGAGCCTTATGATGTCATCAGGTATGTTAAAATGTTATATGCAATATTATCAGGTGTGCCTAAAAGGGTACGTGCCATAATGATCATGTACCAAAATGACCTGAATTTAAACTAGCACATCTGTGTTCAGCGGGAACGCACATGTGCTAGTCATGGGTGTTACTTCTGTAATAATGTGAAGACGTCACTCACGATAGATCTAAAAAGGTAAACCTCTCAACCTATTATATGCGTCTGTTGGTGATTATAAGTTCAACGGGTGCAACACCGAGTCCTCATACCTGGGTTCTGTCTAAGCCTTATAGATATAAATAGGGGGCCTACAGCCCGGTCTTTTCACATTTTAATCTTACATTGGTTTAATAATGGGGTGATGTTGTGAAGCAATGGCCCTACATTTCCAAACCTTTTGAAATAGTGAAATTGTTAACTCTCATATTATTTTTTATGATTTGTCTTCGTTTGCTTTTTTATTGTCACCAAAGTATTTTATCAAATCTTTTTTTTATCGGATACATTCATTTATATTCCCGTTAGCATGGTTAGATGAAATATAAGAACTCGTACTGTTATATAATAAACATCCTATGCATACCACTACAAATAATCACCTTTCTAAGCTTCACAGTCTAATAATAGACCTGTGTCAGTTTACGCTAATATATTCTATGGCCATTTGAAAGGCATTAAAGCGTCGGGTGTCAGCCTATTGGTTACATGTATCTGGGGGCAGGTTTAAAACCCGAGTTCACTCGACAAAAAAGTAGCGATATCCATTACAACAAAGACTACAAAAGGTTATTGAGGACCCAGATAACACCAGACGCTATGCCAACATTGGTCCAGCATCTTGTGGCGTTGGCCAAGCGTAGATCCGGCGTCTTGGGTATGTTGACAAGTCAACAAGTCAGGGCGCGATAATAGGAGGTTTATAGGGTGGGTCTTACGCACTATAAACCTATATCATTAGCAACACCCCAGTCACTGATGTGACAAGATAAAAATAGAGCTTCCGTGTGTTCACCCTGTTACACCACCGGCGGCCTCAGGCGTCAGTCACCCACACCGCGTCCAGGGACCGACTTACCACGACTGACCTAGATTTTGCTGTGTTTCGACCTATCTGTATTAAATTACATATTTTATATTGTTCTATAGGTGGGGATACGATGTCACAATCTGAAGCGCATAAATAAATTATCCCATAAAAAAATATTGTATTCAACCTAAATTCAAATCACCACAATTTTAATACACTTCTATAATCTCGAGAGAAAAACCTGCAGCTGTGATAGTCACGGCTAAGTCAATTTTTCAGTTATTTGAGTTTGGGGTAACATAGGACAAAAAAAAACAATGTGCCATGTGTCTACCACAACATATCTTGAAAATAACCAATTTTGATGACATAAGCGAGATTTTGTTCAGGACAAAATCAAGGCTAAGTCAACCATTTTTGTCCTATGGTATCCCAAACTCAAACAACTGAAAAAAAAAAAAAATGACTTAGCCTTGGTTTTGTTTTTTTGATTTTAACATTATTGCATCAGAAAGACAAACAGCGGTAGTTACTTTTCAAGTGAGCATTTACTGCCTTTTACCTTTGCACAACAGTTTTTATAGATGATAACATATAATGTGCATCTAGCTGTCAAGTATATGTACATATTCACTATAATTTCACGTCGATAAATAATACAATTGCTTTCTTAACAAGTTCCAGAATAATGTTTATGCTGAAGTATAATATAATGTTACGTCTCTGTTGCTTTTGTGTTGCTTTGCAATGATATCTACCTGCACAATAATTGAGAATTATTAGATAATACTTATAGACTTCATTTAAGCTATTTCTCTATAACCAACTCGTTTTCTTTCGTAGAATGTCCACATTTGCGATATTTTCCTGTGCAACAAGATTTTTTGGACGCACTGGCAAACATATTGTCCATCTAGCATACAAAGTTATATTTTCACTGGTGTCTTATTTTTATTCTTTACACTTTATTGATGGACACGACAATCGTCGGTGACTCAAATTCCTGAATGCCATCAAGAATCATAATATCTGTACCCTCTTATAGTCTGAGACCGGCGCCACATAATTACCCTTAGCCTGTGGGGCATGTTTTATGTTCCAATGTTTATTTTTGAGACAGCCCATAAATAAGATGATAAATTGGTGTTGTGATGAGGGTATCCTAGGATACCAGGTGTTGTGCACCGTGCCCATGACAACGTAATTCCGACGGGACCAATGTGTGTGGTGTCTACCGTAACACACTTTATTTTGTAAAATAACTATTCCAAATTGTATTACGTCCAATTTAGTTGACATTCGTTATATTGTTGGTATTCAACTGTAGCATACAAAGGTAACCTTTCTCAATGTATGCTACAAAATAGTTATTATCTATTTTTTTTCAATTAAATATTATTCTACGAGTGAGACTATTAGCTACAATTTTGTCAAAGGTAACCGCGAAATATTCGAAGTTTACTGTCACCTCCCATGACAATATTGCTGTAATAGTGGCATATATTGTAAGATACTGGCCCAGCATCACATCAACATTAAATCAACATCTTGCGCTTGCCGGGTAAACATACATTGTCATAATAAACCGTTTTTAACGAGCCCGTGGATTATATCCACATGCCTAAGTCATTATTGTCAGTGCTTTACAATAATTTGGCAATTATGTTGTTTCGAAAGCAAATATTTCAATATACTTAAATAGTCTACGCACATTCTGGTGTGAAAATAAAAATAAAACTGCCAGAATAGTTGTAGTAGTGTTCATCCCAGCAAACACGATACATCAACCCAATGTTGTTCCAATGTTGTTCCACCGTCTACGACGCTGGCCCAACATTGAAACAACATTGTGTTGATGTATCGTGTTTTCTGGTTTCAGAGTTCAACATCAGTACCATTCAGGTACAGTGTTTTCAAGTAGAATATTCCAGTGTGACTTTGACATCAGATGTGGTGAGAAAAAAGTGAGGATGAGAGAGAGATAGCAATAAGGGATTAATCATTATTTCCCTGATTTGAAGTGATTGGGCTCACGAACGAATATAAGAAATAAGCATAAGAAATAAAACATATGATGAAACATAAACAGATTAAAACACGACACAGTGCCTGTTTTCTTAGGGTGGATTGAGGGAACAAAGACCGAGTTATAATCACTTACAAACCGACGACTTCCGTCCTGTTCCTTTGTTGTAAGCACCCTATCCATAATGTGGACATCGATTTTGAGGACAACCTCTACTCAGCAAATAGCAAACTTGGGAGAATTATGATTCAACGTTTGGAGAGTGATTCAGTAAAAACATACAATAGTCCAATGTTGAGCCAATGTTGTAATCAAGTGACGTCTAATACGTTTGTCCAATAATGGGAGTGTAATATTGATCGAAACAATAATTTTCCAGCATTAATTAGCAGCCTGACTCTAGCTCTTTTGTGCGTGTGCAAATCAGTATGTATGATCATTAGTTCGAATAATCCAAGTAAGTTCACATAGGTTCAAGTAGGTACAATGAACCGCTTTGTATTTGATAGATACAACATTAAACCAGCATTGGTTTAGACATTACTGCTGCCCTTGTCCTACTAGGTATGTTTTTGGAAAATTTCAAAACAAAATTTAATAAATGTTACTGGAATTTAGCAAACTTGTATGTTGTGCTTGCCCAATGCTGTTTCAATGTTGGTCCACCGTCTGCGACGGTGGCCCAACATTGAAACAGCATTGGTTATCGGGTTATCATAAATCAACTTGTGAGAAGGCTAGTTTTCATAAACGAAAATATGTTTAATCATTTGAAGTTGGAAATTGCGTTAGCACTTTCAACTTCAAATGAATTAAAAATACTGACTGATAATTCAGCAGGATATAAGTTTTAACCCTTGAAGCGCTAAGCGCGACTATAGTCGTTTTTAATCTGTTTTATTAGCTATACCGGGTCAAATCACTGTTATTGGAAACGAAATGAGCGTTTAAACATCGACATTTGCAAATGTTTGGTCTCAAATTAAGCAAATTATTATGAGTAATTTTGCCCTACTTTGTGTTGTGGGTCGCGGTGGCGGGACACAACTTCAAACGGGTGAAAAATAAATTATATAACTTAGCGCTTCAAGGGTTAATGCATAAGTCAACAAAGCTGTTTGTCAAGACATCTTTTTACGTTTTCAGGATGCGAGACAACATCAAAAGCGTACCTGATTCACGGTGCTTTATAATAGGTCTGTTGTGCTTGGAATAACACTTATTTTGAAAACTAATCCCCTTCATTTTGTGCCTGTATGAACTGCTAATATTGGTCAGGAAGCTTCATGAAAAGTAAATAATAGTAAATAATAGACTATTTACACACCACTTTTATAATTGTACTAGTAGTGATTTACATAGTCTTCATCCGCGGGGAAATTGACCATTGAGAAACCCCAAAGGGGTCGAATGTGTAAAGGTATACATCCAAACAGTGGAAATTGAGATACACCTTTTTCGTTCGCGAGAGAAGTGAGACGTTACCAAGGAAATTAAATTATCGAAGCCGGCTATCTGATATAATATATTTAGAATATTTTGTGAGAGATTCTCGAAATCTTTCAATTCCATATAGACCTATTAATACTAGTGTCACTTAATTGACGTGTATCCGGATACAAATGCTTAATCCATATACAGGTAGCCTGGTGTCATGCTGATCAAATTACTTGTTACATCCTAATCTATACATCATATACCTCATCAGCATCCTGCATCAACAACTGACAAACGCTAGCCCAGCATTAGTTCAATATTGACCCAACGTCTCCCCCGCTGGACCAGCATTAAGCCAACCCTGGACATGTCACACTATATGCATGATATGTGGCCGGATACAAAAATTTATACTGGAAATTCACATTCTCGCTGCAATAATACCATGCATACATTGAGCAACCGACTTTGACAGTTTAACAATCTCCTTAGAACCCTTTGAGAATCAAAGTGCATTCTTAGTAGATCTCCCAGAATAATCTGAAATGATCAGCCAGGATATCGTATGTGCAACTCAGATGAATAGTAGATACGTCCTTCTGTCTGTTAGTAATTACGCTTATTGACAACGGATAGCATGGATAGAGAGGAACGGCTTTATGTCGTATAATTTAATATACACTCCCTGGAAACGTAATGGTTAACCCTTTAACCGCAAAATTATTCAATTTGAATTTTCACCCACTTGAAGTTGTGTCTCGCTGACGCGATCCACAACTTCAAGTGAGTGAAAATTATTCAGATTTGGCAAAATGGAGGTCAACTGTTTTCAAATATTGTTGATTGATGTCACATTTTATCTTTTTCACATGTTTAAAAGGTACGCTAATAAAAAATGAAAACCGAATATATGCGACACCGGCGGTTAAATGGTTAATAGCTAAGCCCTACATTTTCGTAGTTTCTGTCACTACGGCTTCTTCTTAACATTTATTTTATCTGACAACCAAATGGTATGCATACTGCTCTGCAAAGCCAAAAGGCAGTACCTGCTTACTTGTAAGCAGATACTGCCTTTTGGCTTCGCACTGCTGTGTACGCGACTTCATTGCCAGGCTTCGTGTATCCAATTTCCAATGGGTTTTTAAGTGTTTAATTTGACGGCAGGATTGCTTGTCTCTCGCCTCTTTGTGAAATGACAAATTCCTCTAGTAACTCGACTCATATAATAAACAGTTCACTTATCACATTATAAAAGACGATGTGATCGTGTTCAACCCTTACAGCGCGGGGGTCGGATTTAGGCGTCAGAATCTGACGTCTGTAGACGTCGGATTCTGACGTTTAAAGTCGATCCCCGCACTGTAAGAATTAAAATATTTATAACGGTCGTAGATCCATAACACATGTATTCAAATGAAGCGGGAAGAGTTAACTAAAACATTAATGGTGATTTCAAATCGAAAAAACCCTTTGGTCTCCAGGGTTTATACACAAATACTCCAGCGCTTCAAGGGTTAAATTATTCCTTCAACAAAGCCACTACTGATCACTGCTGTCGTATAAATGAATACATAACATTATTTTAGTTCCCTAATCGTGTTAGACCTTTTTATCCTTTTCCCGCTCAGTTTTCCAGAAGATGTAAACTTTTACTCGTAGTTGTGTCTCGCTACCGCGACCCACAACTGCAAGTGAGTGAAAATGACTAATGTTTGTTTAATTTTAGACAAATATGTACAAACCTTTATGTTTAAATATACGTGTCCTTTCCAATAACAGTGATTTAATCAGCTAATAAAACGGACTAAAAACGACTATCGTCATCAGGTCATGCTTAACGCTTAAAGGGTTAAGTTGAGGTGACTACTTGATCATTGATGCTGTTTAGCCCTTTGAGAGCTACAGCAGAAAAGTGGAATATTCACTAATCAATTTAAGTTGTTGAAAACTATACGGATTGTAGACCTATACTAAATTTGCTAAAGCGAGACATGCTTTCACCTTAAAACACGCCTTGGTTTTTAAGTCTTAATCTAAAGCAAACAAATAAAACAAGAATAAAGCTACGTTTATTATACAGAATGTCAATAAAATAAACAATATCCTCACATAAAGAAATAAAATCGCAAAAAAGAGTCTTAATTCTAATAAGTAGGACAGGATATTATTAGACCGGTGTATCTAAAAAAAACCTTTTCAGCATTTCTTTTCCAGAAACGTCAGCCTATCCCAGTAAACACAAAACATTTGTATAACATTTGTACAATGTTGGACCAACGTCGAAGACGTTGGGCCAACGTTGTACAAAGGTTAAACAAATGTTTGTGCTTACTGAGATGCATAACGTAACTATATTAGCAAACTCACCTTTCTGAACACAAAGAAAACATGAAGTTTTTTTTAGAAGCGTCCGTCTAATAATCCGATATAGGCTACGTGACAAATTCAAACTGTATCGCTGCAGAATAAATCAAATATAATTATTCGCACAGGTCTTACCTCCGCATAGTGTTTATGCTAATATCGACAAAAGTGGTTTACATGTCATTACAGGCGGTAACTGAAGACGGTGAAATTCCACAGAATCATGTTTGCCTTTCTTCGGATAATGAATGCGCATATGAACTGTTCCATGGAAAATACGGGTCCAATAAAGTCTAGACGTGTCACAAGAAGAAGCGCAAAAAAAAGGCTTCTTAAAACGAGTGTTTACAGAAAGTGACAGCTATTTCCTCTGGAGACAATCCAGACAACGAAATACAATACATAAACTGACAATACTGCCCGCCAGATCTGCTAAGTAGGTCTATGGCTGGTGAGCATGGCAAGCTAGCCGTGAAGAGAAAAATAACATGCTAATTCTTCAGATGAACTTGTGTTTGAGGTTTATGGAGGTTATTTCTATTATGAATCGTCTGTTTCTGCACGAGGAAACAGATCCACCAGCACTGGCTGATAACTGGAACAAAATATGGTGGCAGAGGTGCTATTCTTTACTGGGAAAAGACAAGGCAACTAAGGACGATGCCTTATTTTTCTGATTGAGAATCGTGAATGTATTCGATTTTCGCGATCTTATAGCACACCCTCATGGGAATTTAACCCCTAGCGCTGAAATAGTTTTATATAAACCAAAGAGGCCAAAGGGTTTTTTTCAATTTGAAAAAATCTTAAATGTCTTAGTTAGCTCTTTTCGCTTCATTTGAACACCTATGGTATGGGTCTACGGCAAAATTTGTTTACTCTGAAAATCTATACAGCCACATAACGCTGTAATAGAATGAAATCTTCATTCCTTATTCAGAATAGAGCGACATAACACATAACAATGTAAGCTGTTTTATCATTTGTAGACATGCATGGAAAAAATATTATTCCTCAGAAAATAATCACGATGTGATGTTTTATGTACCATCCCACTGAGAATCTTTTTGTCAGTATACACTACATAAATTAATGTTACACAGATTTAAAGGATCCACCACCTGCAAAGGTTATCGGACTGATATTTACAGACATTAAAGGGACATGCCAAGGTCTAAAATAATAAAAAAATCGGTGATCTTATTTTAGCTTATTAATATGACCAAATGATGTAAATTTACATGTCCATAGACTAGAACTGCAAAAGTTTTTTTTTAATTTTTGTGCTGCGCACTTACCAGTTAGGCTAGATATAGAGACGAAATTCCCCAATTTCTTATTTTTGACATGGTTGTCAATAATTACAAATCAGGAATTTCGTCTCTATATCTAGCCTAACTGGTGAGTGCGCAGCACAAAAATTAAAAAAAAATGCAGTTCTAGTCTATGGACATGTTTACATCATATGGTCATATTGATAAGCCAATATAAAATCACCGATTTTTTGATGATTTTAGACCTGGGCATGTCCTTTTAATGTTATAATGAGCCCGTTGTGAGTTGTGTGCCCCTTTGCTAATACATGGGATTAGTACTCAGTCAACCAGTCCAAAATAACACACACGACAGGAGATTTGTATCTTCGCATTTATAAATGTCAATATAATTTTTCTGAGAAACACTGAGCAAATACTATATTGTATGTGACCAATCACTCTGTGGTGGCTACCCGCCAGAAAGTCAGGCACGTATCCTCGTACAAGTTACGATATATCGTAGGCTTCGGATTGGTCGAGATGGCCATCTCGACCAATCCGAAGCCTACGATATATCGTAACTTGTACGAGAATACGCGCCACAGTGCCTTTGTTCACTGAGAACGCAATTACAGCCCACCCAGCAAACACGAGACATAGACCCAATGGTAGATTATTGTTGGGCTAGCGTTGAATACGGTGGTCCAACATTACCCCAACATTGGCTCAACGTCTCGTGATTGCAGCCCAGCCTGCAAATGGCGGCGTCCTAGAGAACACATTGTTCTTAGTTTATGCTGGCCTAATCATGATAACCCCTAAAGTACTCATCACGGCTATAGATGTTTTCTGCCTTTTTATTTGTATTCATGAAGAACATTTGAAGGAGAAATCAGCTTTGAATTTGCTAGATTTGTATGTTTTGGATTCAAATTGTACCTAGCTAGACATGCATTTTTTACCCACTTTAAGTTGTGGGTCGCGGTAGCGACACACAACTTAAAGTGGGTAAAAAATATTTGTTCAACTGGACTAAATTGATTGAACATCTTAATTACTATGAAAATGTTTAGGATTCCCGTTTGCCCCCATTAGTTACCCATTCAGCAAGTCAACTATCACATTTGTTACGCTGGTTTTAAACCCTAGCAACGCTATCTGGGATGCTGTTGCCCGGGCGTCGGATAAGGAGTTTAGTTTAGATAAGGGTGTGTTATTCCAACACGCGGAGATTATGGTGCTACGTGCCACTTCAACAGATAAAATAAATTACTCTTATCTGTCTCTAATAATGAAATCTAGCTGGGACATGACAAGTTATGGCGGACGTCAAAGGGTGGATTAACACTGATGTTTACTTAATTAAAATATTCATCCGTGCATTAAATCCACTTATGATTTGATGTGAATGAAATTGCTACTTCGGTGTAATAAATCTACAAATATATCCATGATATCCCGTAGTATAACTAAAAAAGAGTCACTCAATCTGAAATTAATTAAGTGGCATTCGGGCAGAACTGTGAAAAACTAGTGACAGATCTAAATGGGTTGACATGACTTTCTGAATTATTCCATTCGAATTACGATCCTTGGTAATTGTGTACAGTGGACACCGGGAGTGCTGATCCATTTATCAGCTTCCCGACAATCAACAAACGTAACGAAGTCCAATTGTGATCTGATAAAGATCTCATCTGATAAATTTGCTGTGCCAAATGTGCATCCAATTAATTTAAAGGGTGTCAAAGTAAATATAATTTGATAATTGGTTTTATTTACTACCATCTGTGTGTTGTATGCATCTAGACATTCTATGACATAATCGCCATTTTTATAATATCCATACAAATTAATACGTTACGAAGTAAATTTCATCAACATCGAATTATTCATAACTATTGTGGATGAAATCACATCAAATGTCATAATCTATCAAAGAATTTCAAACAGATTTGGCGATCGCACCGTATCGACATAAATCGTTGCCCCAGCATTAAAACAATACTGTGCCAGCATCACACACATTGGACCGACATATAACAAACGATAGACCAGCGTCTATAATGTTTACTTACACGCCGTATAAATCCGTGGTATGGATGGAGGCTGAGGGTGATGTATCATTTTTAAAATCTCGTTCCGCCATGTTGACATTAAATCAACCAAATCCTTGACCCAACAGGGTGACAAACTGAATAGAATCAAAGTCACTCGGCTGATGGATCTATCTGGCCCGCGCTCACACATTCAAGTGTACACCCTCGCCCTGCGAGTTTCCATATAATAAGACATATCATATACATGTAAATATCTATTTCGTGTGATCCTATTACATAATTTTAAAAAGTCCGAGTTGCGACACTCTCGGTTTACATAACCCATTAATGTTCTTAAACTTGTTAAAATAAAACGTACTTTCTAAACAACAGCATACTCTAGTAAAGCGCAAAATACTAATTTTGTTGCAAATGCATGCAGGAGTGATGCACGCTTGTACACGATATTGGTTACCTTTCCACGTTTAATTTTTTCCCTTACTGAAGCTAAAATTGCATAATGTTCATGTCCGAAAAAACGTGATTTAATTCTTCATTATCTGTTATTTAAAACACAGGTCAATCGATAGAGATTCATTCATTTTCAGGAAATACCACCTACATACGTCAAACAGAACAGTATATCCTATATTATATTTGTATTAGGCCTACGCCTATGCATGCCTCTAGTAAATGGAAGTTGATCAAATTCTTCATATCTGGCGCTTGTCCTCAGAAGGCGGCGTTCCGCTCAGATGACAGAGCTGGCCACAAGGTGGTGAACGTGTCGTGGCGCGGGGTCAGCTAATGTTTGACCAGCACGTGTCCATTATGATGCAAAGAGCAGGCGGAACCAGAAACCATACCGCAGCTCTGGATCAATGCTGGGCTAACGTCACATACGTTGGCCAGAATTGAACCAGCGCTGGCGCTGCACTGAATTCGAATGACACGCTGCAGCTGATCGTCTGCAAAGTAACGTAACACTACCCCCGAGGGGGGGTTCGCAATCGACGGCACGCGAAATGGAATCGATCAGATTTAGAGTCAGATATGAAATGGATGCGGCCATTATTGACTGAGATAGACGTCCTTATTTACAGTGACGACTCCGGTCTCTATTACAGCCTTTGATGATGACATCTTAACCGTGTCTGTCACACAAGGGACACTTCCCGTCCTTTATCGAGTGTCACAGAGATCAACAGATCACGTTCTGGCAGTCCAATCAATTAGCACTTTCCCTGTCTTCATTATTCTCTGCACACCGGCCATGTCACTGGCTTGATGACGGCAGTAATAACGCAGACTAAAAATACAGGAATATTTTGAAATAACGAAGTTATGATGAGCTATTATTTCTGAATTTCTACCTACGTTTTCATGTCCAGTTAAAGTCAATATTCGACATGCTTTGTAGAATCCTGGAAGTGCATTTGCCAAGGGATGAATAACAGCTTACGTGAACATAATGTTGCCGCCATACAGGTGGGCCCGCAATCAAAAAAGCGTCCTCTGTGCGATCCAGCTGTTTTATTAACAGTTTGTTGAAAAACATTCGTCCAACGACATTTCCATAACGGTTAACCTGAACTAATATACATTCGAAAATTTAATATTAAAAAATAGATCAGTTTTCTTCAGAAAACCATGGTACAAATCATATTCATTAATCCTTCAACCGCCAAATTATTTAATTGGAATTTGCACCCACCTGAAGTTGTGTCTCACTGACGCGATCCACAACTTCAAATGAGTGAAAATTATTCAGAATTGACAAAATGTAAGTGAACGATTATAAAATATTGCTGATTGACGTCATATTTAAACTTCAACATGATAAAAAGATGGCATTTGGTGTGCTAATAAAAAAATAAAAAACGCATATTATCGGGACCGGTGGTCAAAGGGTTAAATTATTTGGATGAAATAGTTAAAAAAGCTATAAGACATGGATGGTTAACAGGACTGATTAGGGTTGACGCCACAAGTCAAACATCGCGCATCTGTCACGTTCGGGTCCTTCAGAAGCTGACGACCTGCGCCATCCAGCAGGCGCAGAACTCGGGCCAGTGCTGGCTCAATCCTGGTCCAGCATCACAGACGCTGGACCAGCATTGAGCCAGCACTGGCCCACCTTCTCACGTTTGCTGGCAGCTCATCAGTCACAGGATGGCAGGAAACTCTGCGCAAAACTCAAAGCTCACTCACCTTTGACAGTACACCACAAACTATGTGCCCTGTGCAAAAGGCAGAGCATGGCGGAGTGTAACAAATATACGGCGCTCATTGGTCTAACTTCTACAAAATATACTTACAATGTGTGCTAGATAATAATAATTATGTCTGTGGTGATGCAAACTCGCTGACCAGGGCCTGTAGGACAACGTGCAAAAGACACTGTGCTGTCAGTATGGTGGTGATGGAACACTCGCCATTTCATTTGTGAAGTAAAATGTCGCATATTGGCCGACAAATTCAGTCATCAATGTTTTTTTGGCCACACAGAATTTAAGGGCGGGCCGAGCTTTATGTAAATACTCAGTAGCCTATATGCGGTTCTAATAGAGTTATTACGTACTCATTTTACATCAGATTAGATAAATTCGCGCAGCAATAATATTATTATTATTGTTCAATTTATTGATATTGTGAATGTTATGTGGGGTATGTATGGCTATACACATTATATAGCTTGGTCCAATTTTGTATGTATGTTAAAAACTAGCAACTATAGCTTTACTTTGTTACACTAATAAAATAAATCTTATACAGAAAATAATCACATGCACAATGTATTACCAGGCTGATACTAAATAACACGGTGCTGCTATGTAATATTATTACAATAAATTTAAATGTTATGAATCAAAAAAATATTGCTGACAATAGGAAACTGTTTATATTTATTTACACAACTTATATTAGCAATGCAAAAGTTAAGTGGACCTGTACGGTTTGTGGGGCCGCATACTATTCATGATTTTCAAGTTGACTCACTTTATTCTACAATCAACAGATCAAGGACACCAAGAAACAGCATAATAATTTGACCCCGCGCAGTATGGAGTCTGTACAGACAATGCTGACAGGTTTGACCAGTTGACCTAATTAACAATTACTGCTTATTTACATAAACGGTACAGGGTGTCCAGTGTGGCGCCGCTCTCAGCCTGTTTGTTATCAAATGCGCACGCTCCGTTTAGTTAGCCATTCAGTCACTAGGGGCCGTTACGCGGCGCCCCTTTGAAAGCAGCCAATGATTACGTGGCGCTCATCAGCCAATGATTACATGGCTCTCATCAAAGCGGCACTTTGTGCGCCGCGGAAAGGGGCGTGGCTGAAACTGAGCAGTGAACCCTCTGCATACCAGAGGCGAGTTTTAAAACGTACAAAAGTGACATTTTCAAAGTAAGCAAATATTTTTGGCGTGTTTTTTTTAAATCCATGGGCAATTATTATCCACATCGATTCGTGAATCGCGGAAACGCGATTCACGAATCGATGTGGATAAAAATGTCAAAATACCGAGTAGGTTAATAATGACGTCACCACATGAATACTAGTGATGACACAAGGGCAGGGCATGAAATTTAGAATGACGTAATAGTAGAGGGTGGAATTCCCCAGCCAGGAGATAGCATCTATACCATATCGTTTAAAATGAATTCCCCAGATAATATTGTGACATTTTGACCTATGTTAACGTGTTAGTTCGCGATACTTAACAAGTAGTTATACATTGTGTGGATGCATATATTATATTGAACATAGTCTGTCTTATCGAACCTGTCTTAGTTGTTTTGTCTTTTTATTTTTATTTTATTTATTATTTTTAGGGGGATATTGTATTCCTTATATAAAACAAAATATATCAAATAATAGCATATTTTTTTACAAAATGAAACAAGCCAGACATAATATAGCTCCATGATACACAATAAACTGTAGAATAAGTCAGATTTTAGAAGCCAAATAAAATAAAATAAAATAAAATATCTTGGCATAATTAGGAAAGGACGGTTATGACAAGGGTTGTCATCATTCACAGTCACAAGCCACGATACAATAATAATAGTCTTTCTACAAGGCAAACATACAAATCTCGAGACATTCAACTATGTTTACGGAAATGAAATCACTAGAGCACATTAGAAGCTGAGAAACCGCGGCATGTCTGGCTGCAAAGGTGTGCATATTTTTTAAATAGCATCAATTTAAAATGACCACCAATAATGACATAGAAGGTCAGATTGAAAATTTGATGTTATCTGTAATATTCGGTAAGTTTAACAATAACAGTCAATCATGTTGATTAAACCTTAAGGTGGTAAGTTAACAATTTAAATTTTCACCCACTTGAAGTTGTGTCTCGCTACCGCGACACACAACTTCAAGTGGGTGAAAATTACTCATATTTATTCGATTTTATACCAAACATTTGCAAATCTTGATGTTTAAACACACATTTCATTCCCAATACTATACCACCGATTTAACCCTTTAACCGCCAATTGTTTTAATTTGAATTTTCACCCACTTGAAGTTGTGTCTCGCTGACGCGATTCACAACTTCAAGTGAGTGAAAATAATTCAGATTTGACAAAATGGAGGTCAACTCTTTTCAAATCTTGCTGGTTGATGTCACATTTTATCTTTAACATATTTAAAATCTGGTACTTAATGTGCTGATAAAAAATAAAAACCCGAATATATGCGGCACCGGCGTTCGAAGGGTTAATCAGCTGATAAAACAAACTAAAACGGCTATAGCCCAGCAAACACGAGACATTGAACCAATGTTGATTCAATGTTAGCCCGCCATCTACGACGTCGGCCCATCATTGAATCAACATTAGTTCAAATGTCTCGTGTTTTTTGGTTATGGTCGTCCATAGCGAAGGTTAAAATAGTACGGGGTATTTGTTATGCCCTAGGCCTATTAACCTAATAATTTTTATTTCATAGAGTTTACCCTGGCTCAGTTTAGCATGCAAGACTCTGCCGAAAGTGGCCCAAAGTCCGCGTCATTCATTCCCTATCACGTGTGAAAGACACGACATTTCAAATGATTTATTATTTCATGCGATAAAGGAAAACTGTAGGCCCTATGTGCGTGCAAATGCGCTTGCTTCACCGAGAGGCTTTTAAAAATCACTTGGAGGATTTGCACAGGCTTTGTGTTGCTTGGCCTGCTGTAATAGATGGACTCCTTACCATACCCCGATTCGCCATATTAATGTCACCCGGTTTCCAATTAAACTGAGATGGCATCGCGCAATCGCGCAGCGCCGCACACTTCTTCAAATTAATGAGCCCCAAAACTTGGGGTCTAATTGGAATCAATTCCCCTGCAAATTGCCAGGATGGCATGCGCGGTTGCTCCGGCAACGCAATCTGGATTGAGGCGGTGAAATAAGATGCTGGCCGTTCCCGGAATCTCTCTCATTCACTCACTCACCTAGTGTGTGAATCAATACACGTAAATTACACTCTTAATTTACCGTAAATTACTATTTAAATATTACTATATTACTCCGTGTGAAAGCTCAGTTAAATGTAATCGATTTCATTTCTTTCAACCCTTATCCTTTTAAGTTAATTTATTTAAATTTTCAACCACTTGAGGTTGTGTCTCGCTACCGCGATCCTCCTTGTGAGCCATTGAGCGTCGATTTATACCATACTATAACCAGATAACCATGGCCGCACCACACCGGAGATTGGATTTACCGTAAAATATTCCAACTCAGAAAGTTTGCTTTTGGGAGTGTAAGCCTACCATCGTCTAGGTAGGCCTAACCCCTAATAACAGTCGGTCATGATTTTACTCGTTTTTTTCATTTTTTATTAACACATTAAACTCCAGATTTTAACATGTTAAATATAAAACGTGACATCAATCAACGATATTTCAAAGTCCTTGACCTCTATTTTGTCAAATCTCAATAATTTTCAGTGAGTTGAAGTTGTAGATCGTGTCAGCGAGACATAAATTCAAGTACATAATTTGGCGGTTAGAGGGTCAAAGCTCCGTAAAACGCAATCGTTTTCTAAAAGATGTAAATTCCGTGAACTAAAGATATCGTGAAAATGGCCATATCATCCTAATACTGTAATAACATTTTTTCAACTTTATAATTAACCTGCTCGGCTCACTAATCGTAATAGGAACATTACTCATTTTCTTCCCTCTGAAAAGTATGATTTTGTCGTATTCAGAAAAAAAGGTTTACTTTCCTATACGTGGCTCATTAATTTCAAAAAAGTTGTTTGTGGCTAAATGCAGCTGAATCAACTTGTCTTTGACGGTAAAAAGGTTTCTAATTATTACCAGTTTGATCGATTGTCTAATAGCGAGAGAACGACTGAAAAAGATGGATGGTTGAACGGATGAATGGATGGAAGGATGAATAAACGCTTGGGTGGATAGTATTTTAAATGCCTAATAACAACTGCACCCTTTGAAAAACATGTCTTATAATAGTCAGGTAAAATAAACTATAAATCGTGTTTTTTTAATTGAATACGAGGTGTAAAATTGGTTCCTAGAATTCTAAATTATTCATCCCATTTCTTTTTCGATATTTTGCTAAATGAACCAGCTCCATAAAGTAGAAGCGAAACAGGGCACATTATGTAGAACCTAAATAGGGAATATTAAAAGTTAGTTTAGAAATCTTCAATTACAGTTTTAAAACACATGAAACGCATTGTGAAAGTGCAAAGCTTCGAATTTTAGCTCGCATAGATATTAGGCCCTGTAAGCATGGCAAAAGTGGTCATGAAGTGCATGTAGACTTGACACATTATCCCATCTTACAGCCCCAGAATATGTCGACCTGTGCTGGACAATAATTACCATGCATTATCTTTATCCGATAGTAAAAACACGAACTTTTGTGTGCAGGTCTCACCAGACCTACTATATGTGTAAGACTAGAAGCATTTCATTTTACGGATACACATTTCACGGCACCGCATTGCTTTGATGTTGTTTTATGCAGTTATCATCTGCTTTTTCTCTTCAAATAAACATAACCGATCTACATAGCATGACGGACGCATATGTTATCCCAGCAAATACGAAACATTTCTAAAACATTTATACAATGTTGGACCTGGGACGACGTTGTATAAATGTTATACAAATGCTTTGTGTTTCCTGGGATGTGAAGGGAAAATGCATAGGCCACAAATACTTATCTAAATATGTGCATAAGAAGAGGATTCACAAGTAGGCCCCCACCCGTTTTTCATATGTAAAACTTTTTTCTTCATCCATCGTCTACCTCAATGCTATCTATATTTCAGTATTTCAGTTCCTCAGGGACATTTGTCCGGATGATTACTAAATCAGTACGGCCACTTACATGTACCCTGTGTACTTAGGGGCTTACATACGGACACTATTAACCTTTTCACTACCATACATGACGGAAATTTCCGTCGTCATTCGTCAATGAACGTAACCATAAAATGACACAAATTTTCGTCAAATATATACTACATTTATGTATTTTTCGTCATTTGAAGCTGGAAATTGCGTTAGCAATTCCAGCTTCAAATGACGAAAAATAGAACTCCTACACCAGTATATATGGATCCATGCATGCACCCCGGCCTGGAAGTCAAAGGGTTAAAAAGAACTGCCCACGTACCAAGGAAATATCAGCAAAAATAGCATCAGTTTGACGGAAAACCGCCATTTGGCAGAGAGGCGTCCGAAGGGTGCCCCCTGCTATCGAATCTGATACCGAATCCTGCTACCTGCTAGCAATTATATATTATGTAGGCAGGGTAAGGTAGAGTCGTTTTCTCAGAACACTTTACGAGTTCTTTTACAACATCATGATCTTGACCAGTACATGTTATTATGGTTACGTACATTTGTATATAGCCAAGTTTGACAAACAATAATACATGCTCTTCAATGACATTGGTCTTACTGCGCGAAACAGGCTTAAAAAGCCAGCGTGTTCACCAACAACGAAAACGGACAACGGAAAAAGACAACGGAGAATTACAACGGCCCACAGCCCCATCTGCCATTAAGTTGGCATCCCAGCAGACACAAAACATTAGTATGATATTTGTATAACGTACAACGTACACAAGTTATGCTAATGTTTTGTGTTTGCTGGCATGTGCGCCCCAGTAACAGACGTCGCGTGTCTTCTCGTTCAATGGTACACGCACGTCAGCCGGGCTTCTGTCAGCTGGTCAGTCTGGTCAGATGGCCACTGGCTGGACAGTCCAGCAAGACCTGTCTGACGCTTGACCGCACAGTGACCAGTTGTCAGGCCTCTCGGGACCACAAACTCCCAATTCGGCCACTGATCGCTTTGTCAGCCAATAAGACACGGCATACTGCCCCAGAACTGGCACAATATAGGGTCAACGTCTCCGACGTTGGCCCAACATTGAACCAGCTCTGGGCCCACCCTGCGTATAGATAACAGATTGACTGCATCTGAATGCCCCGTGTTCGAACTGCGTATCGGTCAACAAAATAATGGAAGCGTCTATTGAATTGTGGCAGACACCAATGAGGTCAAGCCATGGTTGATTAAGGTTTGATAAGTGGTGCTGTGAATGGATAATTGAAATGCCGGAGCTGATCTGGTCCACATTTCAGGTTCTATAAACGTCTG
The DNA here is from genome assembly GCA_964017125.1 of Flabesymbios commensalis. NCBI lineage: Eukaryota > Metazoa > Annelida > Polychaeta > Terebellida > Flabelligeridae > Flabesymbios > Flabesymbios commensalis. The sequence goes on from OZ024907.1 coordinate 45,374,395, forward strand.
GCTCGAGTCCTTACATGATTGTGGCAAATTATAATCTTCTCAAATTTTGCATAGGTTTGTCAAATGTAAACTTCTGCATGTTCTGTCTGCTTAACCATTCGAATGTGTCCGTGCGGGGACCAATCCCGCTGAAAAAAATATCGGGATTTTTTCAAAAGCACTCGTTTCATTCACCACTTATTTCATTTTTTTCATTCACTACTTATGTCCCATTTAAGTTTTATTTATCTATTTATTTAAGAAACATAAACATGTGAGCTTATTACATGTTTAACCGCGATCATCTGGAGTCAAAGAAAATTTGGAAATATCTCCCAAAAATGTCAATTATTACAATCAACGTACAACATATGATACATCACACATTGTAATATGGCTCAACGTTGCCACAACGTCTCAGACCTCGTCCCAACGTTTAACCTGATATTAATACATAGAATTAGCTGTGTGGTCTATGTGGGGATGTAAAGCTTCCCGATGTTAATTATCTGGAGCAAGTAAGCCAGCCAACGGACTGCCTTCCTGTTTCTGAAAAGTTACTCAAAGCGTTGGGCCACCGCTGGCTCAATGCTGGGCAAAGTCTACGACGTGGTGTCAGCATTGAGCCGGCAGTGGTCCGATGACTACCTGGATCAGAGGTTCCTTCCATCGATCCCGGCCAGGGAATCTAGGTTGTTTATGGACGCCGGTAGTGTAACATTACACGAGCGTGTGTCATATTTTACGTCACCTTTAACTCGGCTTGATGGCCTCCTGCGAAGCACAGGGCGACACTTTGCCGACGGGTATACAAGGTCAAAGAAGAAAGGGAGTATGTGGGGAATATAGCGACCTGGGCCCGTATTCTCGTACAAGTTACGATAAATCGTAGGCTTCTGATTGGTCGAGATGGCCATCTCGACCAATCAGAAGCCTACGATTTATCGTAACTTGTTTGAGAATACGGGCCCAGCGGTGGAATATAATGGGAAACAGCGGTTAATTTGAAGGATTATATAAACATACTACATTAAAAGGTTATTAGTACGTTTTGCCATGCACATATTATTTGAGATATTCGTTATCGATTTGATGTCTAAAACCACCGATAATCGTTATTCCGGATCGTTATAAAATGGCTTTAAGGTAAAATGTAAATCCGTCTCGTGGTTACTGCCTGCCAGTCCTACCCTTTAGATTAGTCAATAGGTAGACTCAAGCCAGAACTTAACACATTAACCGTACTGCAAGAACTACTTAAGTATTTCTCTTAACGTTTAGTATATTTTCTGTGACAGACACTGCTCGCACACAGGTCTGTGAGACAGTGGATAAGGGCTGGTGGGATCGCTACCTATCCATAAATATCAGAGATTGTCCTCTATATTAGATGTAATCACTTATAATCATCATCCTGATGTACAGCGGAAGCTAGCTGATGACGTCATAAATCCATGGAACATGTCACGGGATCCTCCTCCGAACTGGTGGACTACATAATAAAGTACACGTTCTCAGCTGATGAAAGGCGTTGGCATATTGCTGGTTGCTGGTTCACCATTGGGCCAGCGTCGCAGACGCTGACCCAATGGTGAACCAGCAATATGCCAACGTCTTTTACAATCGTGGTCGTCTCATCTCTGGTTTTCGACAAAGATAGAACGCACATATGAGCAGCAGCATCGGGTCGATTAGGAGTTGGAGCAGCGATCTGTTCAGATGTTTTTATTTTGAAAATTTTGTTCACCCGCTTACAAGGTAATTCATTTTTTTTACCACATTTCTATTCCAACTTAAAATTCTGTTCCTCGCGACTATTAATTTCTACATAATTCGAATTAAATAATAGAGAATGTAACGAGTGAAGATAGTGGTACTTGCAACATTTTGTCCCGAGGACAATATATGCCGCCAGTGTCTTCCCAACCACAGTGCCATGTTCTCCACCAGTTTGGTAAAGAGCATCGATTCTCCGCGCAGCCCTCTCGACACATATAAATGGCTGGTTGGGGTGGCGAGGCCCTTTGTCTGGTCAGCCTTATCGCGAGGAGACAGATGAAAAGAAATGAGTCCACCAAATAGATGTCCCTCTACATGCAATCCTCGCATCCCGGATTCTAATGTCCCGATGTCGGCGCAACACGTGGCATGATCGAACTTTATCCCCCACCTGGACCGTCACGAAAGGTGGAACGCTGGTTCAAAGCTGGGCCAACGTCTGCGACGTTGGCCCAGCTTTGAACCAGCGTTCCACCTCAGGATGCCGCTGTCTGGATCTGGCTGACGACATTCATATGGATGGCCTGCGCGGCTCAGATTACCTTTACAACTCCATGTAACCATGTCCGGTAATGTTTAATTCATATGGAGAGGTGGGCATAGTGACATTTGAGAGTTACACAGAAGATCAAAGGGTATATTGCTCAGAGAAAACCAGATGATTTTAGTCACGAAAGAGCAAGACAAAAAAAGAAATGAATCGGTCTGTAGGCCACCTTTGTGCCCATATAGGCTAAACTGAGGATGGTGAGATGAATGAGATGACACTGTCCTCCAGACACAAGATTCAAAATTCGAGCCCTGGCGGTCTGAGGCCGAGCACGCTACCTCTCGGTCATGGAGGCTCCCCACAATACTGAGTTTTACACGTGGGTGGGAAAGAAACATTTTTGTTTCTTTCAAACCGCCGAGACCGGAAACCGAACCCCGTGAAAGGAAACGGTGCTAACCACTAACGTAGGGCCCCCGCCCGAAAGAACAAGACAAGCGAAATTCTGATTGAATTTAAAGTGGTGACTGACTATTTTTTATTTGTTATGTGTTCGAATTATCAGTGAAAAATGAATGCTTGCATGCATTCATTTTTTACTAATCATCTGCACACCACAGGGTTGTAGGCTACCTTTGTACCCATACTGGTTAAACCCACATTCTAAACAATATAGGTTCTGTAAAAAGAACCCTTCAGTACTATTACCACGCAACCCCAGGAGAAGGTTCTCCTGGGGTTGCATGGTAATAGTACTGAAGGGTTCCTTCTAAAGACCCTAAATTGTTTAGAGTGCATGGGCTATGGGAGATCCTCCTGAGGATGGTGAGATAGATCATATGACAACACCCTGAAAAGCCCTGCAGATACAGGATTCAAAATTCGTGCCCTTTCAGCTTATGCAAATTAGATCTTGAATCGCTCCCTCGATTCAGCACTTGATGTGTATAAAATTGATTCTTTTTATCAAAATAGGGACCTTTTATCAAAATAGGTGGTAGCCCTCCCCCCTTATCCCCAGATTTTATCACCAGCATAAACCCACAGCGTACAAGGGTTTGTCCAGGTGCCCTCGATGAGTCAACGAGAGCAGATAAATATTCATGATTGTGTGGAGAAGACGGACTCGCGTGTCCACAGAAACAGAAAATCCATCACGCACGTGGTTGTTATTATTATATGAAGCTCTTCTCCCGTTGAATTTCTATCGTAATCGTAACTGAAATTATGTGTATAGCGTATTCAACCTGTTATTAAAATTCCTTCATTTTGAAATAAAACAGTTGTCCAACATACAGTTGTCCAGCTCCAAACAAGATAAAAAAAAGAAGAGTGCGTTATTGAGTTATGGCATTTAAAACCATAATCGAGGTTTTCGGAACCCCAAATCAGGACGGAAAATAAATTGAATCATCACCAACCAGACTAGAGTATTTTCTTGCAGACATAATGTGTATTACTACGTGATAACGTGATAAACTTCATCAATTTATGATTCCGTGGAAATGAGATTACACAGTCAAACAATCGTCTGGCACTGTGCTGCTCTGCAAAGGAAAAAGGCAGTATCTGCTTACTTGTAGAGTAAGTAGATACTGCCTCTTACCTTTGCACAGCTCTCTGATGTAATTATTGATCCAGCTATCAGGACAACATCTACAATTTCTGGCCGATAGTGTTTGATCAAAATCAAAATGATGTTTGTTCCGTGAGGAGTAATAGGGAGCCCAGTTTATCCCGCGGGGTTAATAACCGACGCATCGCCCCCCTTGGAGTTAAAGTGTCTTATCTGGCACTCTAACAAGTGGCAGATAAGATACTTTAACTCCAAAAACTCCAAAAACTGATGTCATGTTGTAATTGAACGTCAATCTGTGCGCACCAAGTCTATAGCGCGCAGAGGCCACCATTAACGTGATCGCCCAATCACCACAGAAACTACTGCAAAGGCAAAATGAAGTATTTGCTTACTTGTAAAGTAAGTATGTACTGCCTTTAGACCTTCAATGTTGGGCAACAGGCAAATATTCTCTTAGAATTATTTGACGAGAGCGACGTTCTCACATATTTAAACGACACAAACAATCAATCTCATCTATACCATATCAACTAGAATCTATCGAGTGACATGAATCCATCGAGTGACATTCACGTGTGATTGCAGTTTTACATCGTTATAAAAAACAACAGAATCATGACGCCTCGAAATGTCAGTCCTTTTTTTAAGCGAATTCAATGGATATTTCAAATCCCGTTAAATAAACAAAAGTAGTCCCTTGATTTTTGGCGCAACAATTATTCCAACACTACTCACTAGAGAGAGATAATTATCAAATGATTCTTGGAAATAAAACAAATAATTCATCTGAATTTAATTGAGAAGCACTTGCCAGACGAAAGACGCTCCTTGTACCTGGGGGACGTCGTAACGCCTTGGAAAATGATGAATTATAGATCAGCAAAGCAAATATGAGATCTCTGCGAGATAGAAGAGCTTGCGAGTTAGGAGGTCTACTGGGTGGGGTAATACCAGCGCTTTTATCCTTTTATGCTGCGTCGTGTGTCGTCTGATAAATGATGAACGCCAATAGTTGACTCACAAGAGGATTGACTCCAACTAGTACAGGATATTGGGCAAACGCCGTCCAGCGTTTGACCAATATCCTGTACTAGTTGGACTTATCTATAATAAGGAAGATGGAGGGTGTTTAACCATATAAGTCTGTGATTTTAACACTGTCATATGCGAGTTAATGTAATTGTCAACCATAATTATAGAGTGACGGAGAGACCTTGCACTATTTATCTTTTAATTTTCAAACACATTAGTGTTCAGCAATCATAAGCTATGGTCCCACTTTCATGCAAAAATACCATGTTGTCGTGTAAAATGGTATTTCTGGGCCAGCTGTAAAATCGTCTTTCTCCAGAATACTCCTGGTGGACATGGTTAAGTGCATCAAAGACGTGAGAAAGCGTCGCACTAGTTCCAAATGCCCCCAAAGGACAAGCAGGACGCTGTAAAACGGCCATGAAGTCTGCCGTTATGCTGCATATATATGAGAAACAAAAGCAGCCACGAGACGCTACTCTCAGGACCAGATTGCTGTACCAGAGATGCCAGACGTTATGAGTCCCGCAGTCCAGGATTCCCACTCTTTTAGGAGAACAAAAATCCCCGATTTTTTCCCTGGTGGATTTTGACAATACCAGGATAACTATTTCGACATATTTCAACCTATTTTGATGAGTCGCGGCAATGAATGTTGTGAAACTATTAGACACTTCGTACCACCCATTATATAAAACTCAGTACCACAATCACCAGCCTACGTTATGACAGAGAGTGAGAATGGCATCCCGTCATTGGCAGGGGTAGTTCCCTATACCACGAGTCTCTACAGGATGGAGAATGGGGATCTCCGCACTAAAAAGTCACCATAGCCATCATCCAGTGAACACGATTTGTACACGTGAAACAACAGACTGAAAACTTTAACTCTTGTGCTCATCAAATTCCTCACTTTTCCTTGATTGGTGTACCTTTTTCTCAAATTATCCGACCCCTGACTGCAAAAAGTGAAACTCAATTCCCAGGCCTCCCCTGATTTCCAGGTAGTTTGGGAACCCTGCGTACATAGAAACTGAGGATATTACAGTTTTGTGGACAATCTGCCTGCCCATTACAATATTCATGATACTTTATATATTAAAAAATTTGATCACATCTCTCTTCGGTGTAAATCATGTCACCGTGGTATTAACCCTTTAACCGCCAAATTATTCAGGCTGAATTTTCACTCACTTGAAGTTGTGTCTCGCTGACGCGATCCACAACTTCAACTGAGTGAAAATTACTCAGATTTGACAAAATGGAGGTCATCTGTTTTCAAATATTGCTGATTGATGTCACATTTTATCTTTCACATGTTTAAAAGGTGGTACTTAATGTGCTAATAAAAAATGAAAACCTGAATATATGCGGCACCGGCGGTTGAAGGGTTAAAGGGTTGTATCTGCCACTTTATAAAGTGGTTGATCCAACCCTTTAATACCAAGGTGACAATATAGACACATGCGGCATACCTGTGTATTTAAATTACATTAAATAGATTTACCATCAACATTACTGTAGAACATCCGCCATATTGGCACAGCGCTGGTTATACACTGGACCAACGTTTATAATGTTAGTCCATCAATAAATCAGCGTTTCTTAATCTCCAGTATTTTCTTAGAATACGTTGTGTAACGTACATGTTGATGGCTGATCTGATTATACACAACAAATATCGTACTTTCATTTCACAATTTTTCAAACCAGTATGCTGAGAAAAATACCCCTGCTTTAGAATAATCTCATAATGTATGTGAAACATGTATGTCTCTGATCATCGATACTTTTGTTATTCTGTAAATACGCGTTCGTGTTCCAGCGTAGACAAGTCGTGACAACCTGTTTCTCTATACATAATAAACCTATAAGAGAAACAGCTTTAGAATAATCTCATAAGGTATGTGAAACATGTATGTGTCTGATCATCGATATTTCTGTTATTCTGTAAATACGAGTTCGTGTTCCAGCGTAGACAAGTTGTGAAATCCTGTTTTCTAATATCTATAAACCTACAGGAGAAACCTCCTCAGAGTATATCAACTTTGCTACCGAATCAAATATCTCAATGCAAAAGTCTTACAAGTCATCATTATAATCTGGGACAATAATTTTATCCAGTGACCTACACTTTTCTTCTAGGTGCTAAACATACGCCCCTATCTGGACGGCACAAAGGACTGATCCGCTTCCCTGGGGTTCTCACAGATCCCTATAATCCCTGTGACCACGCTCATCATCCCAGTACAGCCTGCAGCACAAGACGTCGGGTCAACAGCGGGCCGGCGTCGTCGACGCCGGACCGCTGTTGACCCGACGTCTTGCGCTGGTGGCCAGCCGCGAACGGGATTGCGGAACAATTTTTAAAGTGGCCACAGTCTTTCAGGCTGATCCAAATGGAGCCCATCAGCGGCGCAGTAAATAAGGACTCCTTGATCCCGGTAAGCTGCCGCGCCAGGACAAAGCGGGATCTATGAGGAAGGAACGACCTGCCTGGATCGTCACCAATTTGAAAGACGTGATCGGAGGACCCACACCCCGCCCACCTTCCTGGATCGGGCGACCCACATCCTGCCCACCTTTCTGGATCGGGGAACCCACACTCCGCCCACCTTCCTGGAAATTACCTTTCTTCTTATGTACATGTATTTACAGTTCGGGGTGGTCATTCAAGTAATTTTAATCAGTATTAAATTACATAATTACTTTGGAAAAGCATCGCTAAGATATGTAATTTATCCCTGAAACTGTTTTTCTTCAAGTCACTGTGCTTTAGGAAATATATTTTACAAAATCCCTCGATATCACTGCAAGATTTTCATTTTTTGGGCAGCCTCACTCACTGCAAAGATGGCAGAAATCGAAGAAACATTGTTCAACAAAATTTTTTTCTATACTATATCGGCATCTGTGTAGGCATTAAACATTGTATATTATACATTTCTACTGATATGTTTCCAAGAAAAGAACAGAATTATTCGTCACGTTACGTTTGTGATCTTATGCATGTAATGTGAGTAGCATCTCCATAATGTACATGATGTATTTGCAAGGTTAACCAGATTTATGTGTGCTGGCGAATATAACACAGTGAACCAGCCAACACTGGATCAATGCTGGGCCAGCGTCGCAGACGCTGGCCCAGCATTGATCCAGCGTTGGCTGTACCCGGATTGATATACCCGCGTGCCTGGGCATTACGTATCGTCCGGTAAGGTCCGTGAATGAATTCATTGAATACGGGATGACTAGATCGCCGCCCGGGCTTACGGCGGGTTATCAGGGCCGTTCAGTAATGGTAATGTATCGGATTTGATCCATTATTTACGGGATGCCATCAAACAAATCCACTCAATAGATATTTGATCCGGTAGCGTCCGGTTATCGGCATGCTGCGCCACTGTCACCTGGATTGATGGGTCTTTGTACTGCATCTTCTGGTGCACCTCATGGCACCGCTTTCAACTCTGAGGATGGGTAGGGGGGGTATTAGTGAGAAGAAATTGATGACGAGAGATATTTTTGTTTTATATTACGTGCAAAATCATCTGTGGATGCACATTTACAGATGATTTTATACGTAACATAAAAATATTATTCTAATTTTATTCATTCGCATTTGGTCACATAGGCCTATACACACATAGCCGCAGTTGATTTCTTTTTCTTTAATCTTTTCCAAAATTAATTAATCCTAATATGTGTAGTTATGCCGAAAGTGATACTATTTCTATTTTACTGATATAATAAAAGTTTACATCCCTCCTATACCTTTCGGAGTAATTAGTATATGAGACGACAACAGGCTCCTATTAGAACACATCTAAACCCAGCCAATATTATGACTATGAACTTCGCATCTTCCAACAACGCTTGTCTGTTGTTTTAGTTGCCGAATATCACATTACCGGAGGGATGTTTTGTGGTTAGATGAATCCTGGGAATTGTGAATGCCTAGAAGTGTGTGTGCTGTCTGGAGTCAGTTTGCCAGGAAGTAGAGTTTGACGGCAGAATAGTTATCGCCCCCGTTATGGTCTCTCTCAATTTGCTGTGTGCTGATCGATCGATCCGGTCCTCCCCGTTATCACGCCTAGCAATCTCACGTTATTAACCCCCAAAGTGCTCTAACCGCATTGGTGAAAAAATCTCAAGCATTCAACATCACAATAATATGTAATAATTTTATTTTTATGGTAGGCCTACTTATAGTCGCTAAATTGTGTAAGGGAATGCAAGAACAAACTTTTTTTATTTACGCTACGAATCGCTATCTTGATTTGTGGTTTTGTGTGAATATCAAGATTCTAGCTGGCTGACTGTCAAATTATGTAAAAACAGATTAGGCACAAGGTCAATGTTGTTTTAATGTTTGGCCAGCGTCGTAGATGGTGGACCAGCATTAAAACAACATTGGTTCATCGCTGGTATTAAGGTATGTCCATAACATCATCTTCAAAACAATAGCAAACAACAATTTAGTTCACTTCTCTGAAGCTCAGTGACTAACATTCAAAAATAAGAAGTTAATTAATCTTTCTCATAATTACTTTTCGCGCTCTCAAATCCGGGCACACAACCATACCGACGCCGAGAATATGGCCTTCTGGCCTCAAGCGGTCACCATGGGACACACCGGGTGAAAATGGGGTGCGAGGTTTCGGTGGCGATCAAAATTATGGCAGAACCGACCTTCCCGAATCGTGTCTCTGCCAAGCTGATTTTTGCTTTTAGACAAAAGAGACGCTATGGAATGCTGTTTATCCTGAATGTTATTATCAATCGCGGCACTGTGGTGTTTTTTTGAGCCCCGTATGCGCCATAGAGTTATAACATCGGTATGAGTATGTTTATGATGACAATAAATAGTGTCTCATTTGCTATTCAAGGAAAGATTAGTGCTCCCCTGAGAGGGACGAAATTCAACAAAGAAGTAAACCAATAGCATTATAAATTGATGAATCATTTTTTTCTGATTAATATGGATCCATTCCCAGCAAACGCAAAACATTTGCATAACATTTGTGCAATGTTGGACCAACGTCGAAGAGGTTGGGCCGACGTTGTATAAATGGTATACAAATGTTTTGTGTTTGCTGGGCTACTCGTTAGCATTGATCAAGTAGATCACATCTGCGTTTTTTTACCCCGAATCACGAGAAAGAAGAAAATTGTAGTAATCTAAATGCACAAGCACACATTCAGCTAATTATCTCATCAGATATTTTTTTTCCAATACGAAATTGAACATTAAATTATCAGATTATATAATACAACTATTTTGCAAACCGACATTGGATGAACGCCTCGTGTTTCTGGGATGTAATTGTCATGAATTGTCATCATTTATAAAATCTCAGACAATCACCTTCAAATATATACATATATTAAATGTATTTAGAGTTAAGCATGCTGACAAAGAAAACTTAAAGTGGCATTTTCACCAAAAAAGGTGTATGTACAAACAGGAGTAGTTGACAATAATCACTGCTGTCCAGTTTGGGCTATTAGTGGCGGTTTGCTGAGTAAACATGACCCACTGGCCCTGGGACAGTCTCAGCATATAAGCCGTATATACCTGGCGCTGGCCCAGCTCTGGATCAACGTCGGACAAACACGTACAAGACTTGAACCAGCGCAGGGCAAGGATTGTGATATGAAGCTTGACACACCTATTAACCCTAGAAGTGCAAGAAGAACAATTACGTTTTATTTTATTTGATTTAAAAAAATACAGATATGAGCTTGTTATTCTTCGCTAGCATATTAATTATAGATTGTGTCTCTTCCACTGAACAAAAATCGATACCCAAGTCATTTTCACTCAACAACAATGAACGATATGAATTAATTCATAATTCGGAGTTACCAAAACACGTCCATGCCATGAGAAATATCGCACATTTCCATGGACTAAAGACACTATGGGCCGTGCAAGGGTAAACAACAGTAACTTCTCACTTGAAAAGTAAGCAGTTACTGCTGGTTTCATTTGCGCTGTCGAAAAACAAACGGCATTGAAGGGTCGTGGAACTTCACAGATTCATAGCCGATAATAATTGTAATTTCCCCAAGGAGCAGTATTTTAACAGCGTTATTCTCACACTGCAGAGCTCGTTTCTATGGACAATTCTGCATGGAGATTGAGACCTAAAGGGTGGAGGCATTGCGCTCATGGTTGTCTGCAGAGTGACCTCAGGCTCATGGTCAACTGCGCAAAATATGTACATAGCCTTCAACGCACAGGTCACTTCAACACCGTTAGGTGCCTCCAGAATGAGTAATTATGGTCAATACATAGACGCACTTATTGATCTCCAAAATAAACACACTCAGAGATGACGCTTTGTCTTCTAGCGCGACGATAGCGTTAACCCTTACAACGCTGAAATATTTGTGTGTAAACCATGGAGAACAAAGGGGTTTTTTCAAATCAAAATAATCTAAAATGCCTTAGTTAGCTCTTCCCGTTTCATTTGAATACCAATGTTATCAGGTTATGGGTCAACGGTCATTATACATTTTTCAGTTCTTTCAGTGCGGGGACCGTCTGTAGACGTCAAAATTTGACGTCTACAGACGTCAGAAGCGCTGCGCTGAAAGGGTTAATGGCTGCCCGCCTTATGTTGCTAGCTTTTTACAAAATCAGTGATTTGATAGTGTATCATTTTATGATATGCATACGTTGTAACATTACATGTTTTTGTACGTAAGGTAATGTCACATAATTTTATTCATTAGAAAACATATGTTAGAGAAAATCCTGATAAGTCCTGATAACTAAATAACGGTGTTCATAATGTTAGTCGGTAAATCCTGTCACGTGGTTGGTCAATTGGTCAGGGACAACATTGTGGGCGAAAACTTCTCAATGTATCCAAGATTTGAAATTCAAACCACTCCACAAATAGAGATAAACGAAGCTGTGGATGAGAGTGGGGGTAACACATACAGATCTAAAGCACGTTAACCCCGCTAACTACATACATCACACTAGAATAATGAAAATCAGCTCTATATTTAGCAAGGGGCCAACCATCTGATATTCACGAGAAGCAGGAATATTCTTAAAATAATTAATTAAATGCCTAACAAATAGTAAATAAATAACTATGTGTCCAGCCTGCTAGAAAAAAAATCGGTTTCACTTCTTGAAAACAATATTTGATATAGCTGTTCGACTAAACAAATAAATGCATGATTTGATTTTTTCTGGCCTCGTTTCGCTCGGGATGATTTTTCACCCACTTGAAGTTGTGTCTCGCTACCGCGACCCACAACTTCAAGTGGGTGAAAAATATGATGTGTGGGGACCGCACTAAAATAGTCGAATATTTACATGTATAGTGGGCGAAGACACATAACATAGGTATTCAAATGAAACGGAAAGAGCTTACTAAGACATTTATGATGATTTCAAATAAAACCCTTTGGTTCATGGTTTATATAAAATATTTCAGCAGCTGAGATAAACATGTAGGCCTACATCTTATGTGGTAAATTGATCTGGGGGGTTTTCCGCCACACTTCGCTCGTCACATTTATTATAATTTATTATAGTAAAATATTATTCGAGGTGATCAATCAGAAAATAATTTTAACACAAAAGTTGTTACTCAGTCTCAGCTGGTAAGCAGTGCGATCATTCACAATAATATACAGTAACTACATCATGTATAGGTCTAGTATTAACATTTGCTATTCTCCACACAAACGCGGCTGACATGCATTAAAGCAAAAGTATCACTTCTTGTCTTGCGGCATACATATACTGTAAAGTACCGGCTGGTAGAAGCACGTTCGATCACTGTTGGGCCAACGTCGAAAGACGTTGGCCCAACATTGATCTAAGGTGTTTCATCACATGTCTGTATACAATGTAAGTGGTCAATCAGCCTGTCATATCGAGCTCGGCTGTCACTAATTTACAGTGCCCTCTGGACACGGTCATATTCAGACAGTAAAGGTAGCCGTATGTGAACTACGTACCTTCATGTTACATAATTATATCAATATAATATATGTATTTATATCGGTAAATTACACAAAATAATGCAGAACGTAAACCTAAACCTGCAGCGTAATAATGCAGAATTTGTATAACAAATGTTCCATAACGCTATGGCTTATAGGCTCAAGGCATAACCCAACATATTTATTTAAAAAGTTAAAGTAGGGTTCAACCTAAGCGCAAAATTAACGTTGGGCGATTTTTGATTTGTGCCATGGGCTAATTTGTAGGCCTGTTGACTTGCAAATCTTAATTAAATTCGGAAGAAAAAAGGAGAAGTCAATAAACCAAATAAAGCAATAACAATAGCAATAACAATATTTTGAAGTATTAATTAAAAGTGCTGAGAGATGTACGTTATTCTGCAAAAAAGTATCTTTTTCTTATTCTATAACTGCTCCTTCTTGACTAGACCGGGTTTTTGTCTTTGGGTCGATATTGACTGATGTTCCTCCACTCAGACATGGAGTGGTGAACATCGAACGACAGTGCTCGGTCTGCTACTTGACATGATTATAATGTTGAAATAATATTATGTCACAACGTGCAATTCCAAGATACTAAAACTCCTACATTCGATTACGTCATTACTAAGCCGTTACATTATGCTATAATTATAGTGCCTCTATAGTATCTCTGATTGTGATAATGGTTGTACTATCGCGCAATTACAGAAACAGATATTATTAAGCAGAAAGCTTCCAATTTGCCACTTCGGGGCACACTCTAGGAAATACTCGAGTTACCGAGACTAAAACGTTTGTCGTGTTATGGCGGTGGCGGGTAGCCTATGTGAGCGGTGAACCGACTGATTCTATTAGGGGAGGTTTACTACTCAGTCTAGTACAGCGAAAAAGAACAGATGGAGACCGCTGAACTGGACAGTAATCACCAGTCTAATGTACTATTCTGACCCTTTCATTGCCAAATTCTTCCTGTTGTCCTCTCTTTTGAAGCTGTAATTGCTATCGCAATTTCCAGCTTTAAAAGAGAGAATGTTTCTTAATCATATCAGATGTTTGACTTACTGAGGCCTGCGAGCAAAATGATGTATCGCACTAAAATAATGATGAAATATTTGTTAAATATTAACTTTACACATATTCTTGAATTGTCGATAAATTACTGATATAAATTTTTTGATCCAATTATAATTATTGATAACATAACACCGTATAATGAGGATTACTGAGCTGAATTAAATTTAAAAATATTTAGGCTATATATTTGATAGAAATCATACGTGAATTATAAAACTTAATGATAAAGAAGATGAGTCAATTAAAGGATATGGGAATTTTATCGTACTGTCAAATATCATTAAGCTGGTGATTAGAGCGCCTGCAAACAGCCGATGTATGGCGCTATAGCAAATATTTTTATTATTGTTAAATAATTAGCACGCACGCACGAGATCCCATACACTGATACAGATTTACAGAATGAATAATAAAAGTTACTACGTGATTAACAAATTAAATGTCATTCAAAAATTGTAGCTTCGCGCTATGAAAAGGTAGCATCAAACATTTCCCCAAAACACAAAACTTTACACAACGAAACAGACATATCCGAGGAAGGTAAATTCGGGACAGAAAGGGTTCTTCCTTTTGGGTGGACAACTTATGCAAGTAGGCACAAACATCCGTCGGGAATTATATGCGCATAAACAACGTATTGACACTGTGTCACTGACGCGTGGTAAAACCCTTCAACTACAGCCAGCTGCCGTGAGGTTAAATCACTGAATAAAATTAACCCTTTCTGCCCTGTGAGCCTATTTTAATTGCCACGTTGTGTGTCAAATACACAAATCAATCAAGTATTTTGAAACTTTCGGGTAGCTATGGTTCTGACAGTGACATAATGCGTAATTTTCATTCACAGCAAGTTATGAATCGCCACAGCGATTCATAACTTGCTGTGGATGAAAATAACCATTTTAGTGCTTGAGCTCTGAAAGGGTTTCAGCTTAAAGTCGGTATTTGACAGTCACACATCATGTATGCGTCTGCACGGAAGCCAGTGATTGGCGTAGTAAATATGGCATCCGGTAAAACGTGAAAGCTGGATTCCGAAAATAAATAGACAGTTTCTCACACGTAGCATTTAATCCACGTGCTATTATACAATCATGTACACGCGGCTTTAAATGTGTACCGTTCAGGCCTCCGGGCATTCCATCGATTAAAGAACAATAGAACAAGGATAGTGATATATGTAAATTACGCTACAAGAAATCTGAAATACAATTTAATACTATTCATTATATTCTGATCAACTAGAGCAACACGTGTAGCGAATGTCACAACCTCACTTGTATGTGCGCAGCCTATTCAAATTATTGACAGACAAGTGTATACCTCACACATCTAAGGGGGTCACCATTCAGTTCTCAGAAGGAGGGGGGAGATGGAGTATTTTTAAAATAAATAATTTCGGGCAGACTCTGCGTGAAATAAATAATTCACTTCAAGAACGGTATTGTGGGGAGCCTCCGTGACCGAGAGGTAGCGTGCTCGGCCTCAGACCGCCAGTTTAGCCTATATGTGCACAAAGGTGGCCTAAAGCCCGATTCATTTCATTTCAAGAACGGTCCTGCATAAACATGTAGTACAATTTCAAGCAGGCCAAGCAGGGTTGAAGTAAATAATTTGTCCGTGTCAAAAACTCCAGCCCCCATCCCTGGAGATTGAGTGGTGGCCCCCTAACAGGAGAGAATCGTATGTCATGGATAAGGAAATGACTCTCAATTAGTCAATGGGTTAACCCTCGAAGCGCCCAATAATATATTTCGAATTTTCACCCACTTGAAGTTGTGTCTCGCTACCGCGACCCACAAATTCAAGTGGGTGAAAATTAACCGTATTCGTTTAATTTGAGACGAAACATTTGCAAATCGTGATGTTTAAACACTAATTTTATTTGCAAGAAAACTGATTTGATCGGCTAATAAAACAGATTAAAAACGACTATGTACAGTCGTGTTTTATCGGTTTAAAAATTAAAACATAAAACCTTTTTTCTAAGTTAACGTTGTGATATTCTATGTGATCAGTGAGTGTTAGAAATCCAGTGGATACTGACCCTTACAGCGCGGGGATCGACTTTAGACGTCAGAATCTGACGTCTGTAGACGTAGGCTTCTGACGTGTAAAGTCGATTCCGCACTGTACGAATTAAAATATTTGGAATTGCCGTAGACCCATACCATAGGTATTCAAATGAAGCGGAAAGAGGTAACGAAGCCATTTATGATGATTTCAAATAGAGAAAAACCTTTGGTCTCCATGATTTATACAAACAATAATTCAGTGTTGTAAGGGTTAATAGACCCTGCCCTGATAAGCCTCGCTAAGTTTGTGTATGCATGCATGTTTTCAAGCCATCAGTTTCAAACTAAAGTAAATCCCACTAAAAATGCTAAAATAGATTGTAGTAGATGTTCGCTAATCAAATAATCAATTTGGGAGATGTCTATTTTTCATAAATGGAAGTATCTTTCATTCATTTGAAGCTGGCATTGCGTTAGCAATTCCAGCTTCAAATGGATGAAAAATGTTAACTGAAATCCAACAGGACACGTGTTATAATACTGTAGAATTTATGTTTTCAAAATTCACTGCATAATTTATATTTTCAAAAATCACTATCGTTTTTTTTTTTTAAATACTTGACAATCTAGCGTAAAATACATCAGCATATCCCATATCTTTAACAATATAATTGAGCACTTGTTTGATTTTGTTTGGCTCGTCCACAATACAAACAGCTTCCTAAGTGCTACGATAGCTGTGCACTTTATCGAAATGACAACCTCGTAAAGGGTGCCGTGAGAAGCTTATAAAGTACTATAAAGTAGTTGTGGAGGTGGATATGACACTAAACTCACATCGTGAAGACACGCAGAGTAAATATAAACAACCATTAGAACCTGCCCCCGCTAGAATACGCTAAGTCAACTAGTGATTTTAACAGAAAATCACTGTATAAGGAGTAATAAAAATGTCAATGGCAGATATATAATACAACACGTATATTATGCTTTATAACTAATTTGTATGTATGCAGTTAAATAACAAATTGATGATAAATTTGTCTGAGTCCGAGAGTCTGAGTCTGATGATAAATTTGATATTATAAATTGACATAATAAAATATCGGAACATTTCCAAACTTCTGATAATTTTTGCTGATACATTTAGAACCTCGTACATAGATCTGTACATAGACATGATGAATATACCTAACATATAGTATAATTGTGATATGATATAGTCGATCTAAATATCTTTGTAAAGCAAATTGGGATCCCATTTTAACCCTTTAACTGCCGAAACCGATTACATTCGGGGGGTTTTAATCAACATAGTAAGTACCACCTTTTGAACACGCTACAGATAAAAATTGGCTTCAATCAGCAAGATTTGTAACTAGTTAGGGCCCAATTCCCATGTTATCAAATCTGAATAATTTTCACTCACTTGAAGTTGTGGATCGCGTCAACGAGACACAACTTCAAGTGGGTGGAAATTTATTCCAAATAACTTGGCAGTTGAAGGGTTAAAATACAGATAAAATACTTGAATGTTAAAGACCACTTTCATAGTTTTTATCATACTTGACGTCAGTGCAGATTACTTATCCTAGGTAAACTTTCCAAGGCTGTCCTATCTGTCATAATATGTACCTAACTATGATACTAAGTGTCCACGGCATACGTAATGACATGTCATGTCGAGAGGTCTGGGGCACCAGTGTCATTGATGTCAGTGTGATTCATGAGAAAAACTGGTGTTCAGATCGTGGCAGATAAAATAAATGTTTCACTGTTCTATCTTTTACAAATACTTCAACTGAAATATCCACGCGCTAATGAATATAATAATTAATAAAACAATAATTAGTATCATTAGTCTCCATATTCTTTGAAAAAATACACAACTTTACATGCCACAAAAAAGATTATCGGTTTTAAATAATTGAATTTTAATGAAAAAAAATAAGTTATCCTATTGCCAAATTTTATCACCTAGCTCGTAACATGTCGACTGTTAATTATTGTCTATTTTTCAAACTAGACATAGCATAATTACTTTATAATTAAATTAATTTATAATTCCGTGCGTTTTTTTTAAACTATTTTCCTACTTAGAAAAATGGTAAACAATACGCTTGTGTACGCTTCTCTTTGAAAAAACATACACAATGCTGGTTTAATGTTGAGCCAGCGTCGTAGACGCTGCCCCAACATTAAACCAGCATTGTGTATATATGTGGTATTCGCTGGGTTGGTACTAAGCCCCTGAGTTGTCTGGCATGAGCTGACCGTCTCTGCCTTCTGGGGAGTGGCAGCCAGTCCACATTAGTGATCTTATAACCCAGGGGGATGTCACAGTGATAGATATCATATTTTATCTGACACAAACTCTTTCATGTCTTTGTTCTACAATATACCATATGGTAACCCCGGCTTGTTATGCATTTACGACCAACTGAACTGGTCTGAAAACAATTTTCAAAGACATTCGCCTTACTGACAGGGTGAATTACAATGGTGATTACCATGATTACGACAACATTTTATAATTTGTAATTGTTCACCCTAGTGGAGCTGAAGAAGATATAAATTAACAGTTAAAACATAGCCATATAGAATATACTAGTATTAAAATATTACCATTTAGTTGTGTGTTATAAAAGTGTGTGACCAGGAATCAACAGAAAATGAACACAAAATATGCAGTAAATAGAGCCAATTTAACAACTGAGTTTGACATGTCCAGGAATCAACAGAAAATGAACATAAAATATGCAGTAAACAGGGCCAGTTTAACAACTGAGTTCGACATGTCCAGGAATCAAAAGAAAATGAACATAAAATATGCAGTAAATAGGGCCAGTTTAACAACTGAGTTCGACATGTCCAGGAATCAACAGAAAATGAACAGAAAATATGCAGTATATAGGGCCAGTTTAACAACTGAGTTCGACATGTCCGGGAATCAAAAGAAAATGAACATAAAATATGCAGTAAATAGGGCCAGTTTAACAACTGAGTTTGACATGTCCAGGAATCAACAGAAAATGAACATAAAATATGCAGTATATAGGGCCAGTTGAACAACTGAGTTTGACAAGTCCAGGAATCAACAGAAAATGAACATAAAATATGCAGTGAGTAGAACCAGGTCAATAACTGTGTGTGACGGGTCCAGGAATCAAGAGAATGAACATAAAATATGCAGTGCAAAACGTATGGTATTTTCTGAACAAAATTAATTCAAGCCAAACTGGTATATGACGTTGCAACAAATAATCAGCTGAAACAAAATGAAAAATATATTTTTTTAAAGACGAATATGTTGAAGTTGGCTTTGCCAATAAAACCTTTTTTAAAAAATATTTTTTATTTGATAAATTCCCAAGTGGGTTTTACGAAGAATATAGTTATACATTCTTTGATTTACTGAAAACAAATCCTAATACTACAGTACAACATATAATTATCTGGGAGCAGTTTGAATTTTGTGTGACGCAAAACTCAACCTGCTCCCAGGTATAACTGTGGCTTGTATGTGGCATCGTTGATTGGTTACATTATTAATTCAATCTAAACTGACGATATTCAATCTAAACTGACAATAATATAGTTTGGTAATATGCAAGCTGCAGTTCCATTTACAATCGTTGAACATAATAGAATGATGCCCATTTTCAGAGAATGCTATTATATTATCTATATTATGATAGATGATTATTTACGCTGCTATCACGGTTATGTGTGTTATTTCAGAGAAGGCATGAATAAGTAGGAAGCGCAATATTTACAGAGCAAAGTAATATGTTTATCTGCACTCTCTATGCCATCTAAATGTCAAGCCAACAAACAGATAACTGTTTTCACGTATACATATTTGAGACTTTTGACAATGTCATTCTGTCATGATTTTCCACAATCAAATGGACTATACCCAGAAAACACGAGACCCCGGCCCATTGCTCCAACATTTGGCCGGTGTTTCGTGTTTGCTGCCCTCTCACACAACAGGAAACGATGAATCAATGGTGAATTAACGTTCGGCCAGCGTCGCAGACGGTGGGCCATCATAAAGCCAGCATTGGGTCAGCGTCGTGTGTTTGTTGGTATGTATACGGTACACTAGTACACCGTACTGTATAACAAATTCGATTATGAGGAAAAATGAGTCATTCTAGATGTAACAAAAGATTTTTAAACAACAAATATTTATCATATTGGTACAACTTTGCATCAATGTTAATAACCCCTGGTTATAAATGCCTATGATATTTGTCCATCAGTGATGCAATGTGACTGTTACCAAGTGTTACATTTAGTGACTGTTACCAAGGAATCTCAATTGAGACTCCTTGCTGTTACGTATATTTTGAGCTAACCAGTTCAAAACGTTTGACACATGCTCTAAAATAGATAATTCTGTAAATGTGTATGTTCTTACCTATGTATTCCCCGTTCTAATTTTTTAAGCTTAAACTTGAAATTATTTTATGAAATGCTATTTTAAGTTGATTATTAAATTGTTTTGCATAACAAAAATATTCAAAGATTGTTTTGTTTGTAAATGTCAGCCAGGAGTTGGAAAAAAACCATACAAATCTTCCGTAAAAAACCTTAGATATTCATTGACTAAACATGCTAAATATAACATGGGAAAATAGCAGAAGACAACATGTGTGACATCGTCTTTGCTGTCAATATAATTGCGATAATACAAGTCATATTATTAAAAACAACCGGGTCAATGTTTTGCTGTTGGCATATTGTCTTAACTTCTGAAAGATCGATGTATGGAGATCACAATGAATAAAAAGCAGAACTGTTTGAAGTGGGAGATATGACACATTAATACCGTGGTATCAATACTCGCTTTTGAAGTGAGACAATTTTTTACAAACATGAATAATAGTATCATTATGGTAGCTGGGGTGGAAGCAACCAACCAGTGCTTCTGTATTCAGGTATTATTTTACAACTAAGTTTCAAGTTGGCAATATAAAAAATAACCACAATAACAAACACTTGTATAATTAAGGTACAGTTGAAATACATAATACACAAAATGCATTTCTGGTTGCAGTCATATTGGTCTCCGTTTCGGTACGGGACCATGTTGAAATGCAGCTATCACTTTTGTGATATACATGTTACACGATACAACGTGTACTGAACTTTGTTTCGGATCTTATTGCTCTTTGTATTTTTATCTAAATTATTTTCATTAAATAGGTAACAATGAGGATATGTGATTTATAAGATGTAAAGCTCACCATAATGATGTTTTTCCTTCTATCACGTATCGTACAATATGGGAAATCAGACATTAGGTAAAAGATAGAACCAAACCCAAGAATGATAACGGGAATAACGATTCCAGCAAACACGAGGCGTTAACCCAATGTGGTTTCAATGTTGGGCCACCGTCTGCGACGCTGGCCCAACATTGAAACCACATTGGGTTAACGCCTCGTGTTTGCTGGGATGTCCCGTCAAGACGACGCTGCAGGTGCATCCTGTATTTTTCGGGCGGGGCGTTGTGGGTAATTATTTCACGCGCGGCCTCGCGGTCTATCCCGCGTATTCCGCCATTTATTTAATCCTGTTACACACTTGATCGCTCAGGTATTCGCGCAGCTGCGAAAAAAGCTCGTTTAGACCTTTGAAACCTGTATCAATCATGGCCGCCTTCAAATTTCTCACCCCGCCAAATAGTGACAATCACCCAGCGTTGCATACACGCCGGGCCAACGTCGCATTCAATGAGCCAACGCTTATACAGCGTCACCTGTTTTATTATATTTACTGGGGGTCGTTTTGGGCAATTATTTTCGCTGGTGGCTGTCTAGTCATCCATGCAGGGAATGAATAGCGGAATCCCTACAGTTTACCGGCTCTCAAAAAGGCGTGCAAAATACTGATGTATGTATGTATGATGTATGTATTCTTGGAGAGCAATTTTCACGGAATCATTTTTCGTGGGAAGAAGGGATCGCCCAACCCTCTCACCGTCACGACTGTAGTCGTTTTAATCACTTTTATTAGCCGACTGAGATCACTTATATTGGGAACGAAATGTGTGCTTAAACATAAAGATTTCGCAAATGTTTGGTCTCAAATTAAACAATTAACAGTATTTTTCACCCACTTGAAGTTGTGGCTCGCGGTAGCGAGACACAACTTCAAGTGGGTGAAAATATAAAGACGATATTTTACTCAGCGGTTAAAGAGGTAGGTGAGTTATTGGTCACGTAGAGGATATATCAATCAGGCAGAGCAGATTTTCCTTGCGTCTTAAAGGATCAGCGGGACGGTGGTTTTGAAAAACGTGGTCTCCGCCGTTGGACTATTTCATTAACTATTCCAGGGATGAAATATTGCATTGTAAATGTTTCATCGCAATCAAGTCGTGAGCGTCTGGTGCACGATTCACGACTTGATGGCGATGGAAATTGTTGTAATGACGTATTTTGTAAATAAAAAAGGTGAAATTTTACAAAGACTAATGCTTCGAATTTCACGATATAAGCTGAATCTTAAAAAACGAAATTACAGATAACAGAAAAATAATATTAATCATTCACGCCTCTTTTTTCTTCTACAAGTTTTGCGACATTAAAATCGTGCCAATTCTTGCCATAAAGTGATTAAATCGCACTCATTTATCTCCGTAAAAGCAGCCCTGAATAATCACATGAGTTAATGTTTTTATTCGGGTTGCAAAATCCACTTGTTTCATTTGAAAACTGCGATTTTTCGGTGAAATAGAATCAGCGCTATCGTTTGCCACAACAAGAAACTATTAACTCCAACAGCGATAAAAGTAGTTCAAGCGCAATTTCAGCATGTACCCTGGCAATTAAAAGGTCGTATCTGATACTTTACCAAGTGGCCCTGTTAAGAATTTGTTAAAAGCGGGAATTATGTGTGGGGACAACAGAAAGCGTAAATCATGTAAAGAGTACAAATAATAATAGTCAGTTAACGTTGTTCAGATCAGATATGAAAGATCTATGCCATTTTTTACATTTAATTCTATGTAAATGAGTAAATCATTATTTTGTTAAATTTAATTTTAAAAGAGTGAACATTAATTTTGCAATACCAAGAATGTGTAAATTAATCTCAAATTGTAGTCTATGAGCATGCGCCATATCTCGAATAGACATGTTATAATAAACCTCTCAGCGCACAGAGGGTTGAAGGTCCATCTATTATCTAGACGTCAACATCAAAAGGGCGTGATGCCCCCACGTAACATCTGTCGTTTTCTACGAGAGCTCGTCGTGACGGAGTGCGGATTTGGGGGCACTCGAATCGCCGAATTCCATCACGGTCCCAACAACTCACCGTAAACCACCTAACTCTGGTACGTCGTTGTCTGAATGCTGGACCAACGTCAGAGACGTTGGGCCAGCATTCAGACAACGACGCGATGTGTTTGTTGAGATATCTCTACACAACTATTTGATCACCGTTTCGGGAGTCATGATGTCAGAATCTTTTCAATGTCGTCCTTGCTGCACAGTGTTGTGTCTTGTGATGATTCCATGAAAATTTTCGACTACAATTTTCAAATATTTTGCGCAAATAAACATATGGCTGGATTTTTATACCAAAACGTTGGTCGACAAACTTTCAAGAGCTCGATAAATGAACAATGAAAATAGGAACAATTGATTTGAGTATCAAAAATTCAGGTTTGCAGCTTTAGAAAAGTATATTTACACTACCACGGTATGCAAGCTAAAATTGGTATAAAATAATTATTTCACTGTGATGTTCTTCGGAGATTAATTCCAGCACATGGGACTACATGCATCCCCGTAAACAAAAGATATCAACCAAATGTTGAATAAATGTTGGTTACCGTCCGCGACGCTGGACGAACATTGACCCGACAATGGATCAATGTCTATTGTTTGCTGTGATTTCTGCTGCTCAGAGGGTGCTTGTTATGTTGGGGACATTATCTACTTGACAGCTCAAGAGGAATACCGGTCAACTCGTTCCCATGTCAACTCGTACCCATGTCAACTCGTACCCATGTCAACTCGTACCCATGTCAACTCGTACCACCAACAGATGTCAACTCGTACCACAAGTGATGTCAACTCGTACCACAAGTGATGTCAACTCGTACCCAACAAGGCAAGTATAAAATGTTGGTACGAGTTGACATCTATTACCACACAATAGATGTCAACTCGTACCCATGTCATCTCGTACCCATGTCAACTCGTACCACTAAGAGATGTCAACTCGTACCATCATCAGATGTCAACTCGTACCTAACAAGGCAGGTATCAGATGATGGTACGAGCTGACATCTCTTATAACACAACAGATGTCAACTCGTACCATCATTAGATGTCAACTCGTACCAAATATAAAATAATACTTAATTTATTTATTGAGCCACGCATGCCAAATAGGATTAGCCACAATGATCGGCTGCCCCCTCCCCCCTCCCCTCTCAGACAATGCCATTATGTTTATACGACGTTGCAACATAGTGATCACAAGTCGGGAAGAGTGATGATAATTGTTACTGCGCGGTGACAATATGGCAAACAATTTAGTACCATGTGTACCATGTGTTTGTTGTGTTAAAGCTGTGATAGTAAAGGTATGAATGACTCCAGTACTGAGGTACATACAGTTGATTATACCCGCGAGTAACATGCCTATTAAATTCAGTTTTATTTACCTAGTGATATAACTAATATTTTATAATTTAATTGCGCGTGTGACAGGCCTATTAAATTTAATTTTATTCACCTATTGATATAACTAATATTTTATAATTTAATTGCGCGCGTGACAGGCCTATTAAATTCAATTTTATTCACCTATTGATATTACTAATATTTTATAATTTAATTGCGCGTATGACAGGCCTATTAAATGCAATTTTCTTCACCTATTGATATTGCTAATGTTTTATAATTTAATTGCGCGTGTGACAGGCCTATTAAATTCAATTTTATTTATTACTCAGACCAAAACCTGGTATGGAGCACAATCAATGTTCAATGTTATTTTGTTATATTATCCATTCCAACAGGACCTTATGTCACTGACCTCAAATAATAATTTTAGCACATCACGTAAATAATTGCTTCATACATTATCATGAATTATGATTTTTTTGCAACATTATTCCTATGCAACTTGTATTTAACCTCAATCATCCTCAGACGAAACATATTTTTGTACAGGTCCTCATAAGACAGATCCAAAGCAACTTTGAGATTATATATGTTATGTTTTTAAGTGACATTTCATAAACTCCAAGACTGGAAGGGTCAATGGGATTAGCGCCCTAATTAGTGATAATACCGTTATGCTTATGCCTACATACAAAGTTGCGTAATGTTAAATGGGCAGACGGGGGAGCTGGTGACAATTACTGTAATAACCAAGTACAAGTAAAGTTAACAGTATTGACGGGATCAAGAAGTAACACTTTTTCAAAGTATTTTTTTTATCAAAAGTAACAGTATTGACGGGATCACAAAGTAACCCTTTTTCAAAGTATCTTTTTTTTCAAGATTACCAGTATTGACAGATCCCAAAGTAGCACTTTTTTAAAGTAACACTTTTCTAAAGCTAACAGTATTGACGGGGATCACGAAGTAACACTTTTTTAAAGTAACACTTGACTTTTACTTTTAATCCTGTTACAACCCAGTATAAATTAATTCACTTACACCTAATTCATCCGTTTTCTAATAACTAACTTCGTCCGTCATCAGATTTCGGAGACGAAAGGGTTAAATCAAAGGGTAAGCGTCCCCTTGTTCTGTCACGGTCCGTCACGCTAATTGCGTGAGCGCCGTGTGGTTGTACAGATTGCCCCAACGCTGGCTCAATGCACTTAGCGTTCATAGGATTAGTGAGTGGCTAATTAGCAAATAAAACACTGCATCTTGGGCCATTGCCTTTGACACTGCACTGCCCAACAAAGGACGAACCACTCGTTCTACATAACACAGCAGTACTATGACACAATAAATCAGTTTTGCGTTAATATTAAATCAGCGTCGTTTGATTTCGTATGTAATGAATTATTTGAAAAACAAAATCCAACAACTCCTATTTTTTCCTATTAATTTTTAAAAAACTTTCCACCCCAAAAGTGGTAAATATGGGTAAAATGAGGGGTGATAACCATAGCTTATGAACTATTTGGTCTAGAGTTACAAACTTTGTATTTTAACTTATGTTTTAGCACCTGATAAATCCATTACAATTACTTATATCAGTTTTTATATCAACCCTTTTATTCATTTGTTCCGGGTTATCATGGTAATTATCTTATACCCCTGTACTAATAGTTGAGATTTGTTACGTTGTCACCTCGTCAAAATGTGTTGATTTTGAACTTATGTTACTTTGAACAAGTGTTACTTTGTCATCCCGTTAAAGCGTATTGACTTTGAACTTATGTTACTTTGTACCAGTGTTACTAATTAGAAATATTCTTATGTCCTAAAAAGACGATGAGACATTAAGAAAATTGTGTATATAAATGTTGACCTCAATTGTACAATATGTATATAAATCATGAAATATGACGAAATGCTATGAAATATTTGCTGTATTGCCTACATTTGATGTTTGAAATAAAACGGATAAAAGTAATAAATATAATTATCATTTACACCATGGACCATCTGTGTGCGATATATATGACTACATTTGTTCGTGTTAGATATTTCAGACATCTAAAAAGACAATGAGAAAATTGTGAAAATAAATGTTGACCTCAATTGCACTATACATATAATACATATAAATGATGAAATATGACGCAATGTTGTGAAATAATTAATGTATTGTCTACATTTATTATTCGAAACAAATTTACAAATAAATATAATTATCATATACATTGATGTGTTTGTTATCATTTGTATGGGGATATCATTAGATTAAATTGAATTTCAAGCTGAACATGCCCTAATATAATACACGACTGTAATACATAGATAACACAACCCAAACCTACATTAACTTTGGTACGAGTTGACATCTGATGATGGTACGAGTTGACATCTCTTAGTGGTACGAGCTGATATGGGTACGAGTTGACATGGGTACGAGTTGACATCTATTGTGTGGTAATAGAAGTCAACTCGTACCATCATTTTATACTTGCCTTGTTGGGTACGAGTTGACATCACTTGTGGTACGACTTGACATCACTTGTGGTACGAGTTGACATCTGTTGGTGGTACGAGTTGACATGGGTACGAGTTGACATGGGTACGAGTTGACATGGGGCGAGTTGACACGGGTACGAGTTGACTGTCACCCCTCAAGAGCTACTCACAAACTTTACTTTGCAATACGTCCACCAGCTACACGCTTTCCATACCAGGAGTTGGAAATTATATACTTTACGATATATCTCATACACTCTTGACTCCTACCCACTGTGCACACGACGTTGTTGCGACGTTAAATCAACGTCACCGACGTTGATTCAACGTCGCAACAACGTCACGTGCCCAGTGGGTAGAGCCAATTTTTATATTACCTTGTAAATTTAAAATGTAGGTTAACTATTTAGATATAATTTTAAAACTTTAGGTTATGCCCACACCTAATAAATGTAAGTATTCCTCATCCACACCACGTCCTGATCCCAGCAAAAACGAGCCGTCTAGCAAATGCTGGGCTAATGTTAGCCCAGCATTTTAGACGGTGGGCCAACATCAGCCCAGCATTGGGTAAACGTCTAATCAATGTGGTTGTCCTAAAATTCATCTCTCTGATCATAATGCTCACCATCAATTTAAATATTGTTCATTCTCAAATTGACAATGAGTTTCCACATATGTGAAATCATTCTTCTCACTTCAAGTGCAGTAGGTCGTTAGCAGAATGTGTGTATGTTGAATGATAAGCCGATCAGCTGTGTCATGAATGCAACTCGAAATATTTTATTTCTTTTATTCAACCATAGCCATTGAAGATTTTAAAAATAGAAAAACATCTAGCCGCCGCTGTTAAATCCAGCCCTTCAACTTTTATCTATGATTGTGTGAAGTGTCCCGTACTGATCCGTAGAGATCCAGATAGGACAGCTTCATTTTATCCTTACAGGATAATAATCAGAGCATTCCCACTTGTGCTCGCCTGCCGCTCCCGTATCACTCTATCTTTATACGAGAGTCAATACTGGCTGGATGCTGGGGCAACGTCGCAGCATCCAACCAGTATTGGTCAGAGCAGACCCATGTCCTGTGATCTGTGGGTGGGCTTACAATGGGATTTGATGACCTTTGAGGTCACCAAGGTTTGGATTGTGAGTCCAGAAACTCAATATCGAATCCCGATTTCACAAAAAAATCGATGACATTTTTCTGTCAGGCTTTACAGTGGTTGATTTCAATGAGACGGGCGCTTGATCAAGGCAGAAATTATGTCAGAAACGTTCGCGAATGAATGAGTAAATGAATGAATGAATGAATGAATGAATGAATGAATGAATGAATAAATGAATGAATGAATGAATGAATGAATGAATGAATGAATGAATGAATGAATGAATGAATGAATGAATGAATGAATGAATGAATGAATGAATGAATGAATCAACCAATCGATCAATCAAAGAATCAATCAATCAATCAATCAATCAATCAATCAATCAATCAATCAATCAATCAATCAATCAATCAATCAATCAATCAATCAATCAATCAATCAATCAATCAATCAATCAATCAATCAATCAATCAATCAATCAATCAATCAATCAATCAATCAATCAATCAATCAATCAATCAATCAATCAATCAATCATTCAATCAATCAATCAATCAATCAATCAATCAATCAATCAATCAATCAATCAATCAATCAATCAATCAATCAATCAATCAATCAATCAATCAATCAATCAATCAATCAATCAATCAATCAATCAATCAAACAATCAATCAATCAATCAATCAATCAATCAATCATA
Organism: Flabesymbios commensalis; assembly: GCA_964017125.1. Classification (NCBI taxonomy): domain Eukaryota; kingdom Metazoa; phylum Annelida; class Polychaeta; order Terebellida; family Flabelligeridae; genus Flabesymbios; species Flabesymbios commensalis. Next base: position 45,403,284 of record OZ024907.1, read on the forward strand.
TTGCAATATTTTAAGCGCTATTCAATTAGACAATCAAAATGTACACCCACTTGAAGTAGATAAGATAACAGTTACATTTATTTTGATAATTTAAGACCGAAAATGGCTAATAATGCTGATAAGTGAATCACGAATTAGGCACGTATTGTACTACATTATTTAAAACATTTAGAAAGCGGTAATAAGCTGCTTACAGGTTTATGTTTTTTTGTTTGTGTGTACCAACAGACAATACTTTTGAAAGCATTTTCACCAAAAAAATGATGAACGGGGCTGGTTAGGATTAAAAGGTACCATGCCCACGACGCCACCATAACATATTTATCATTTGTGCACGTGCGCCTGGTGAGCGGATACGGAAATAAGTGATTATAATCAGATCGTTCGTTTAGACTCGCAACAGGATCATTATTATAATATGTCACGTGATTATACCTTTTCGGCGATTAAATATTAAAAAATAATTATGTGCCATAGAAATCACTCATCACTCTGAAAACAAAGTGAAATATTTAACATATACTGTTGTATATACATGTTATTAGAAATACTGTCATGTAGGCCTACGCGTATTTCTGATGTAATTTATATCATAAGTATAGCCTACATTGCAAGTGCTGGAGAGAACATACTCCCATATAGATGCTAGGGTTGGGAAAGATTTCCTAACTAAATCATCCTGAGGAAGATGAAGCGATAATTATGGCGCTACCGTCTATCATCACATACTTGGATACTGGATCTTAATTGAGTCACATATTACCATATTAATGCTATTAAGTCTTCTATTCTGGATACAGCAGGATATGCACGGCTTATGACCTGATGACTGGGTTGTGAACTCGCGTCTCAAGCCGCAATATCAGTTAGTCAGGGCCCATTCGCGAAATTTCTGACTTGGTAAGGCATTTTTTAGTAGAATTTGGCATGCAGTTGTTCTTACACAATTTGAGCACGCTGATTCCAAATCTGCCCCATGCCAAGCTATATTTTGTGTTTTTCCTACTAAAAATTCAAAAACAAAATGGCCGCCAAAATTAGTGAAAATGTCACAACTTTACATCACGGCTTGGCTTACAATGAACATAAAAACACCATTTCGGTGTATTAAAACACACCTGAGCAACATACTTGAAGCCCCCTGAATTTCACCTTGTGCGTTTGCCGCTAGAGGACAAAATCCAAAATGGCCGCCACTGCAAGGCAATGTGCCATAACTTTGCTTCCAAATAACGTAGAGATGTGTTTTTGGTGTCTACATATAGGTTTCTCACACCCGAGAAACCAATTCAGAGCCGTGATAGCATCCATTATCAACATTTCACAAATTTATGGGGAAAAAAACAAATGTTGCGCCAGGAAAACGACACATCGTAGTCCAGTGTAATAATAATGATTTATTTAATAAAGTCATTTTTTCACATTTAGAAGCCGAGGGATACAAACGTAATATCCGGCATGTTGTAAACATGTTTAGACGATTGACAAAAATATTTTATGATTGTTGACCACTGTCCGGCACTAGATAACCTGTCGCTCACCATATATCCGTTCTAGGCCTATTAGTATGTGGCTTATGTGATATCCACCTGCGTCGTCTTTTTACAGTACCGTGAGGAAAAAAACAATAATTTAAATGTGCTTTGGCCTCGGGTGGCACCCTGCTGCCCAAGCCCTGTATTAGGGTTAAGCAAAATATGATGTTAATCCATCAAGGTGGTCTGCATAACCATGGCAATAATGACACACATACATGTTCCGTTCCTATTGAGACAAGAAGTCGTTTAAATTTAACAATTTATGATTCTAGTAACTAGGTATATTGTGCTGGTTAAACCGTGCACATCACATAAAAATTATGTTTCTCAATCGGATTGACAATTTACATAATCATGGTAATTAGTATCATCTTATTTTTTTTATTTTTGATCAGAATAGATACCGCATAAAAGCCTGGTAATGCGCTGATAACACAATTTTCAGACATAATTGAACGAATAAAGTTCCAAGCATCGGCTCAGAGATCCACACAAAACCGTAATGTAGGCTACGCATAGTTTTTATACACACTCCGATCCTATCTTTAAAAAATTCCATATTTTGAAAGTAAATGACATAGGCTACATCTTCATCAACAACTAAAATTTTATTTTAAATTAATAAACTACATTCTTCCTGATCATTTTTATGACTTTAATCTTGCTCTAAACTCTGACATTCATGATATATCGTAACTTGTACGAGAATACGGCCGCAGGTATTATATATGTTTGAGAACCCTACCCGAGATAAATGATATTTTATTTGTTTATATATACTTCATACCATTGTGATACACCATGTATGCAAAATATATATTTTGATTTTGTTTTATTACATATGGAGTACGGATGGTATACGTACTCGTGTTTGATGGATTATCACCCAGAAACACGTCACTGCACATCAGAATTTTGGGAAAGTCTAAATGAAAACAAGATTACTCCTCAGTCACGGCCGATTACAAGTGTAGGCCTACACATCCAAAGATCATATGTGGCTACTTATCAGAACTCTTGACCACATATCCCCAGGTCACTGATTACTTTATATGTAAACAGTGACTGCCTTTTTAGGTTTACATGGGCGCTCGTGTAATTTATATTACCAGAAGTATGAGAAAGAGCTCCCAAGCAGTCATGGCAGGGTTTGAGCATTTCTTCTGGCAATGCCGTAATTTCCATCGGCCTGCATGTCTTGTGGGCTGCAGGTTCGATGGCGCCGGGCTTAATTGCCCAATCATGCTGCTGTCAAACGCACGGAAACAGGGTCATTAGCTTGATATCTAGCCGTATAAATTAACCCTTCAAGTGTAGTGTTTTCGCAAACTTTGCTATCGATGTTACAATTATTTGATTCATAATTTATAAGTGAATTTCATGCAGGCCTAGGCCTACAACCATTCCTTTTTCAAAATATTAGGATATGTTAATTTCCATCCACAATAACAGAGAAGTCCTGCATCCCGGTCCATGGCTTGATCTGGGTGAAAACAATTCCAGAATCAATAGGGTTAAAAATTGAGCAATGTGAATAGCAATGAAACTATTATAGTAAATTATATATCCACCACACAAAATCAATATATCATAATTACTCTGCATAAGTAGGCCCCTAGAAATCAATTTCCTATATACATGATGTACTTATGTGCGACATTTATATGATGATAAACAGTCACAGATAATTATGGCAAAGTAATAAGACAGGCACTCTCGTGCGTCGTCTGGTACATAAGGTGTTTGCTAGGTTCGTCAAGACTTCTGTTTCTGACAACTCAATCAGAATAACTATATTAAAACAGAATACACTATTTTATATTAATTAGCATAGATATTCAGGCAACGTAGACGTTGCATTCAATTTTTTTCCGTCCCCATGGAATAGTCGATGGGTGTGAGAGTCTGTAGTAAATCATGGTTTGGAGAAGACAAAATCAATACTGTGACATCGCAAGCGATTACTTGATCATCATATCTTGAACCCTGGACATGTGTGCACTATCTTCCAAGAGGGCTGGTCCAGTGGCTGCAGCACATGATTCGCCAATTCAAAACAGCGTGGCGTTTACATCGAACAGAACGATTTATGAGAAATATTTGTATTGAAACCTTATACGCCAATAATACACGCTAAAAAAACCCTTACAATACAAAACATGCAAAATGTACTATAAGCGTATGCTAAAGATGGTGACGTTAGCGGATTATCGCACCTATACTACTTTGATTTGAAGATATTCTTTGCGTCGTCTGGCAGCTTATAGGGATGATTTAAGCGAACATCTGTATGGCAAACAGAGAGTTTGTTTAATCATAATCCTGCTAACAAGTTCCCGTCATGCAAACCTTATAAAGTGGGCCTATATCTGTATATAGCCCACAAAGTGGTCGATTCAACTAGCACGTCACCATTTTGACACATCACAATCAGCACTTCCTCCGCTTCTTTTCGAACATCGTTTCATTCTATTTAAATTCACCACTGGGCGATAATTAGCTGGTTTAGCGCTGATCCGTATCGGATCAACGCGGGGAGGTTCCCTATTTGACACGGATCCGACGGAGAAGAGAGAACAGTTGTAAGGACTAATGTCACCAGATGAACGGATATCCGACGAGATCGATGACAACAAAATGAGGTTAACGCTTTAAATGGTGGAGAACCGGAGCGGTGACTCAACATACAGCACTTGGAGAACATTAAATAAATGTTTGGCCAACGTCGCAGACGTTGGCCCAACATTTATCCAACGTTTCGCATGATCACTAGAGGGATACATTACATTTTTTAGCACATTTGCATCACGATCTGATTATAATAGAGAAAGTTATTATCTTTTTAATTTTTTATCGTCAACCTGATCAATGATGCTGATGAAAAGAGAACCAACATATTCGGAGTAGATGCGTAAATGTCTCTGTAAATTGAATTGCCCGCATTTCAGCTGCAACTGATCCATCCAGGACAAGGCCACCATGGATCAACATTTAGCTATCCGCTTCAATGGCTTTATTCTACGTTAGACATGCTCCTCGCAGTCCCCCAAGTCCTGCATTGATTTGGTCGGCGCCGGCTGGTGGCACAGTGTCGTGAGTCTGGTCTCAGCGCGACAATGGTTAACCCTCTGAAGACTAAAAAACTACAAATTAATATTTTGTCAGCATGATTTTTATTAGGGCCATGTGTCAGACACTAATACAAAATGTGGTAGGCAAAAAGCGGAGTTCCAAAGAATACTACACGGATTTCATTGTACAAACCATCTTCCCTAGATCATGTAGATAGCAAAGCTAGGCTTCTCGAGGTCTGCTGTAGGGAAGATGGTACAAACATATGCCTCACTGTGTAAACTTGTTACCAGGTGTGGCGCTTCTATTGTTGGCGCAATGCGACAATAATGAATTTAAGTGATTGTTTATTGATTTAAACTGTTAAAGGGACATAATAATCTCGAACCGCTTATCTCAGCAACAGCTACAATCGGTCTGATTGTGTGCCACATCCGTATGTTCGGAACTCAACATAGAAGGGGTTTCTTGTCATTCGTGTTGCTGTTGCGATCATTGGCTCGGAGCAATGTAACCCTTTTAGGTGCTTGCATGTGCCGATTCCCAACACAATATAAATCATCCTTAATTTTAAAAAGTGCAATAACCGGTCAGTGCCTGTAGCTTACAGGGGGTGAAGAAGGAGTCCTCAGACCCCCCCACCCTCACTTGCCTCCCTCCCCCTCCCCCTCCCTGCGTCCCCGCCTTCACTCGTGCATCATTCGCCGGGATAGAGCACTGACGTCCAGGTCAGGATCAATACATGATGAGGACAGATCCCTGATTTCATACGGATCTCGGCACATTGACCAACAACTTCACAGATTACTCTTTCTGGCACCGTCAGCGTTCAGCGTTGAGCACTTGCGCGAGTAAAATACGTCGGCTCAATGATGGGCCAACGTCGAAGACGTTGGCCCATCATTGAGCCGACGTATTTTAGATTCTGCAGCTAATCGCGTTCAGTGATGCGCGGCTAAGCCTTCAATCGGCGCTGATAAACGTTTCGTCGATTTCAGCGTCTGAATGATACAATTTTCGCCAGCAAGATGGACACCTCACCCCTGGTTATCTGATCAAACGTCAGGAACTGACGTCCACAGACGTCGGATTCTGACCTCTAAAGTCGATCCCCGCGATGTAAGGGTTGATTTTGTATAAATCAATGATAGTTTTCGTAAATTGTGATCTCTTTCAAACCGAGCTACATTTAGCTGGCCACAAGTTTATAACTCTCAGCAGAAACCATATTTAGTGGTTATTCTTCTTTATTAAATAATAATCATCATTATGATTCCCTCCATAGTAGATGCATATCAACTATTTGTAGTTTATTATATCATCACCATGCTCACAGTAATTATATTCAGCTGTTAGAGTCAATAGCACTTTAATACCCAAACAAGTCTGCTAAAATTTAGCATAATATATATATCTAAATACCCAATTAAAAATAAACTTGAACAAATTTCATAATAATAACCATTATCTCTAACTAATTTTCACAAAATTTAATATCGATCAAATCTACAATTACCTTGTGTGATTCAAACCTTGGTGCGGACGAAAAACTAAATATTAATTCCCATGGAACGGTACGCAAAGGGTTAACATACAAAATGCAGCGTGAAAAAGTGCGCATACCGCGGCCACGCGCGGTAATTACCTTTTTTGCGATGAATACTCAGCAACCGCTCGCGCACGCGACCGCGCCAGCCGCGTGACGGAATAAAAACAGCCGCCGCGCGGTAACGAGGAAATCCGCGTTTTGGACTGCTAATATTTATTGGTGGATCGAGCTGACGCCGACCAGCGGCTAATTGAGAGTTATCACGTCGAGATTGTGTCTCAGTTTGGCCAACGCTGACTCAACGTTGAGTCAGCGTTGGATGCTCGGCTATAAGTGGGATTTGTATCCGGGATGCGGTGATTAGCAGCCCTGTTTTCTGGTTGTGTAATCATCGTATGGTGATTGGACGGTGGGGATGAGAAATATCCTAACAATAACCACAATAGATTCACATTTTTATCACATATCTTACCACGATGATGATAATCTGCGGCTGAGTCCGTTAGGCAACCTGGCCGGGCCGGGTATTATTAGGCGTATGTTAGGCTCGAACCCGATATATGAAAACAAAATAAACCAGTTAAATGGGTGATAACGCTCGAACCTGTCGTGGCTCATCAGCAAACGTCAGAAAATCCGGTACAGCATTGGCACAACGTCTCTCACCTTTTTTGACCGCAATATAGGAGGCCTACCTCATGTCGTCTTCAAAAGCACCATGTTTATCATGTTTATCAGACAATAATCTGGTCACTGCTTTGTCTAATTCCAACTTCTAATTGCCTGATTGTTCCCGGTGAAGATTACTGTATTTACATAGAATTTATCTGTCTCATTGATGTTTATCTAGCCGTGGGGGAGCTGGAATTAATCGGAATAAATTAGTCCAATTAAGAAGATTGGGGAGCATTCGTGTATTCATTGGATATACTGTGCGGTTCGTCCTCACTCCAGAACTATTTAAATCTGAGGGCATACCTCAGAAAACACGATATTTTATACCAATGTTGGCTTAGTGTTGGGCCAGCGTCGTAGACGGTGGCGCAACACTAAACCAACATTGGTGTAAAGTCTTGTGTTTGCTGGGACACATTATCTGAACTCCTATCTACAATAAGTTATAGGCCCCTAATACTGAGATACTAGAGGTTGTATACTATATGTGATTTTCAGTACTTCCTCGAAATGAAAACAGTTTGATTTTGTAGTTTTTCTAACAGTCCAGAAATTGAGAAAGGCAAACAACTAGTATAAAAATAGTTAAAATTACGCAGATATTTCTTATTTTATATCCTCATAAATGTAGTTTTCTGTGTAGTTAGACTATGGTACGTGAAGGGTTAGAGCTACAGCTTCAGCGTGTTTACCAGTGTTTACACGTGCTGCTGTGCTGCTTATCTTATAACACAGGGGATGAACCTTCTGAGCGCTAGCGGCGATCTGACGGCTCTTATAACTCTTATAACTAGCTTGGAATATCCATTTTTTTTAAATTATTATTCAACATGTTCAACATGGGTGATCTTTCTGTCGGATAAATTGAATATGATCAGTTAATGTTGACCAGGCTGCTCTCCATAATATCAAAACATGCATCACTAAATGAGAATTTATCGATTATACATTGAATTGCTGTAATTGTCATTCTTTCAGTGCTTTATTACGATGATGGTTTTTGGCACTGGAAAGTGTGTTGACTCACACAGACACTGATGTAGAAAGCTATTTAACAAATGACTGCACTTGCAGGCTGCTCGTGCAATTTCAGCGTAATAGGTCTATAATTATGGGAATATTAGTGTATAAATGCTGGTGGCTGTGTCGTGCATAGATTCAATTATCTATGCCGCGAAAGCCATGATCAATGAATAAAAAAACTTTCAAAAAGTGACATTTTGGTTTATTTCAACATAATTATATCAATTATTTTAAAGGGATCAATACCGTTGGTTTAATAAAAATCATTATTAATATCAAATATATATAAAACACGCAAGCTATAAGGGTAGGCCTACAATGGATGGTGAAAGTACAAAACCTCGTATTCTAATACAAGATTGTATTTGTGTATGATTTGTCAGACACGAGACTGTTTCAATGTTGGGCCAGCGTCATATTCGACATGATAAACCGGACAAAATTATTGGTCAAAATGTTGGAGAACAGTTGCTATTATTATATCACATACGTCTCTACCATGTCCCTAATATCTACATCAAGTTTTTCATATATTTCATCAATTATATTATCGCTCAGGCTGAATAATAACTCTTACTAGCATGTAAACACGGTAAACACGAGATGTTACCCATGTTACCCCAATGTTGGCTTAATATTGTGACGGCGTCGTAGACGGTGGACCATAATACTAAACCAACACTGTAAATCAATCAATAAACCAATCAATCAATCAATCAATCAATCAATCAATCAATCAATCAATCAATCAATCAATCAATCAATCAATCAATCAATCAATCAATCAATCAATCAATCAATCAATCAATCAATCAATCAATCAATCAATCAATCAATCAATTAATCAATCAATCAATCAATCGATCGATCAATCAATCAATCAATCAATCAATCAATCAATCAATCAATCAATCAATCAATCAATCAATCAATCAATCAATCAATCAATCAATCCATAGCGCCTATATCCTCAGCGGACTGAGCTCAGAGGCGCACAAATCCTTAGCATGACCATGTGTCATAATCGCCGAAGCAGGTTCGTCAATAAGCATGATAGGGAGCCGGGCCACCGAGGAGCTAGAGTGGGAAAGCCAGATACATTAGTTGAGATTTAAGTACAGTAATTTCCGGAATGTTAAATTGTTTGGTCATTACGTATGGGCATGGTCAAGGTCTCGTGTTCAATAAGGGGTATCGTTCTTGATATATATTTTTTGTCATAAGAAATAAACAGTGAACATACCTTGAAAATGCCCCCCGCAGAAACAAAGTCGCGTGTTTATCCCGCGGTACCCGACCCCTGGCGCATGACGTGTAGCCTCAAGACGAGAAGTGAGCGAGATCCCGCTCAAACCAGAAAGATACACCAACAAATGCGGCAGGTAAGACAACCTGAGCGGTCCAGACAGCCAGGAGCAGTTGGTGGGCGAGAAAAAGTAGCCTCAGATATGCCCCTAACCTGCCAATAACTAACTACAAAACAGACAGAGCACTTGTCGTAGCGTTGGCTGGGCGTTGCGCCAACGTCTGTGACGTTGGCGAAACGCTGAGCCACCGCTTCTTGTGGATGTGACACTAGCCCACCTCCCTTGGCCCCGGGGCTTGACGGAGTTGTAAGCTGCACTGCGAGCTTGTGTATTTTTCTTTGGCTTTCTGTAATTGCCTGGATCGACCTGTGGGCGCAATCGTATTGGGAGCGGATTAAATAAACCAGTATCTCCTGCCACAGATGTTATATCAGCTTCTGAGAAGCAAAGGGTCGTAACTGTCATGTAACGGTTAGTCCATATATATAGTAGGCCTACACGACACCCCCCCCCCCACCCCAATGACAAGAAAACTCACTCACTAAATCACTCATCGATCACTCACTCAAGGCTGCATGGACAAAAATATTTTTGTATTAGGGCCTATTCTGTAATGGGACCTCCGTCCCCTGGTCCCTCGCACCAGTTATTTCGCGACAATTTCATGTGTTTGTGACCATGGTACATGGAAATATTGATATTGGGGACTTAAAACGACACTATCATGCCAAAATCATCATTTTTATTTTGGCTCCTTGTTATCTCAATAATATGTCGACAGAGACTAGAATTGTTTTTTTAAATTGTGTGTTGCGCTTTTACCACTAAAAAGAGAAATAAGGACAATATTTTATTTCAGGCATGCATGTCCAGAATGAGAAATACAGGAATAACTGATAAACGGGGTTTTCGGTACACTTGCTATATTGCAACAGCAGCCCAAAATTTTAAAGACTTCCGCAATTCTATCTATGGACATGTTCACTTATTATTAACATATCAAGGTGTTAAAATAAAATTTAGGCTTTTCGATTATTGTTGGTACCCGGTATGACTGGGCCGCCTAACTCATTTACTGCGCGAGGCCCAGTCACACTGACCTCCATTTTGTTTACACAGCCAGCTGTGTAAATACGACACGCGCGCTGATTACCAAAAAACTTGGATGCCATGAAATTGAGACGAATATTTCAAGTGCCTATGAAAACTAGGCAATTTTCAGCAGGCGTAAACTTGTGGTCGTATTGGAACTATTACATTTAAAAATGGAGGTCACGGTGTCAGAGCCTTGCGATGTCATCAGGGTATATTGTTGGCTTGATTGTGTCACTTTAATCAACTAGACCACTTTACGCCCAACCATAGCTTAATATTTCCACCCCAACAGCGATATTTTGGCCTGGTCCAGGAATTAACACTGTCGGGAGACATTGGGTCTACGTCACATTATGGATCCAAGACCGTGGTTATGCAGACCCCTGTGCACACCATTTAATTTGAAGTCACCTACATGAAGTTATCAGGTTATGAAGTAGGAATGCCAGAAAATTATCTGATTATTGTCTAGTTACATGAGTTATAGATCCAATTACAATTCAAATCCTGGAATATCATGACCCAGTAGACACACGACGTTGAATCAATGTTGGTTTAATGTTGGTCCACCGTCTACGACGTTAAACCAACATTAATTGAACATTTTGTGTTTGCTGGGTAGGCCCCCATATCGGTAATCTAATATGACATCCGTTTTGGGGCGAAAAATATTTAACAGTTTAAAACATACAAAGTCCACTTTCTCCATTTCGCTCTCTGAACTATAGCACAATACGTTGAACCAATTCTGGTTTAGTGTTAGCCCACCGTCTACGTCATTGGACCAGCAGTTAACCATCATTGGCCGAACGTCTTTTCTCGGCGGGACGTATGTAGTGCCGGAAAAAGGTTTGATCTATCGTGGCATGAATATGAAGCAGGTCGCGAGCTATGGTAAGTTTGAGGATGAATCTCACCTTGTTAGTTGTGAAGTGCCTTGGTCTGTCCATCATACGTCCGGCTGCTGCTATGGCTGCTGCAGATGGTGGTGGAGGTGGTGGTGGAAGCTCACGGATGTGATTGTTATTGGGCGAGTCCCTGCTGGGTAAACTCTCCTTGGAACACATGGAGCTTGGTGTCCTGGACCTGGACAAGTTCACCATGGCTCGTTTACCTTCCTCGTATTCATCTAGAGACGAGTCCGTCTGCTCCAACAACACACCGTGTACATCAAACTCCGAGCTTTCACTCTCAGTCAGCTCCGAGCAGCCACTGCTGAAGTCCCTCTGATCTTGGTAATCCGGGTTTTCCAAGGTGAAGTACACTTGGGTACCTCCTTCTTCACGCAGTACGTGCACACCTCGCAGTATCTCCTTCCTGTGAGGGTGCTTCAGTACTCCTATTGCATCTAAATCCTGGTTGCCAATCTGCTTACAGACCTCCAGGTCGTCATATCCGTTGTCGACAAAGGCCTGTGTGTACTGAACAAGACCAAGGCAGCGAAGCCATTCTTCGACGATGTTGTTGTTCATAATGAGGTCATAAGAAGCAGATCAGGGCGTGGAGAACGTGCTGACCACACCGAGATAGGGGTCATCTGTGGAGGACAACACACGTGTCCTTGTTAGGCCTAACAGGAGGGCTGAGTGAAACATTGAGCCAAGTAACCTCAAGTATCCAGTTCTATGTCAGTATGATCTGATGTGACGATGTCACACAGTGTAGACGCCTTGTGGTCAAGTGTCTATACTCCTGTGTCACAAATGACACTGTCATCATCTGATCACCATCGCTTGTATCGTCTGCGCCACAACAAACGCGGCACAGTGACAGTGACAGTGGCAGTGACAGTGACAGAGCTGTGTTCACTAGCGCACGTGAAGCTATCACAACAACGACTGGACGAGGGGCCGCCTTCACTGTGGTCTACCCCCGTGATCGACCCGCTCCCCCCACCCCCACCACCCAGCGTCCACTAAACGCCAGGTGGTAGCCCGCCGTGTGACGTCACGAAGCGGCGGAGGGGGATTCCCCGGTCGTCTGTCTTTTGGCGCCAGAGTCACCATTCTATTCCCGCCGTCATCAAATACAATACCGTTATCTTTAAAATGCTGGATGGATATTGGCTCAGCAGCTGGTCGTGAGCCCAGCGTTCAGCCAACGCTGGACAACATCACTGTCCAGCAAAAACAAGGGTCGAGTCAATGTTGTTTTATTGTTGAAACAACATTGACTCGATTCAACGCCTCGTGCTTGCCGGGTGACTGCTCTTTTAGATGGCTTTTAGACTCCGTTCTCAAGTAATTGTTTGTAATTTGTACATGGTGTTTCCGTTCACAAGAGACAACAGACAAACTCCAGGGAAATGATGGTCCTATGCCAATTTAAAATGTCTGGAGCGTTTTCTCGAGTTTTCTTGAGAGAAATCGTGCCGGAAGTCAAATCTTGAGTGAGCTGAGCAAAAAAGTCACAAATTACGTGGACAAAATATATTAATAAATGTAACTCTACTTTATTTATTTTCAAAAACGTTGATTTGACAAAAATATACAAGATTATTTTAGAAAAATCTTTTCAATAAAAAAAAACTGATTCAGATTTATGAAATGTAAACCTATCAGTATCAGCTATTGTATGCGCTGTATAATTATGTAGGACTGGAAATAAAATAAAAACATAGAACTGACAGACTGGTCCTATGTCGCCTCCTTAAAATCAAAGGGTCTAATCTGTCACGTAATAAAGTATTAAACACAACCCTTTGGTTCCAATGAAATTAAAATTATGCTGCACTTACAGAACTAAATCTTTATTTTTACTTATATACCGGTATAACGTAAAATATTACTTTATTAACCATATAATTAAAAGAGTCTGTTACAAAGAGGTGGCCCAGTTTAGCCTATATGTGCACAAAGGTGGCCTAAAGCCCGATTCATTTCATTGTTTTTGTTACAAAGACGAGTAAAGTCCGCCAGAAAATAATCATTCCACACCTGAGTTATAATTATTTAATGACTCTATGTTTTCTTTACAACAATAACCAATATTTCCGTGCAATCACAGCCTGAGCTAAGTACATTTACTAGTATTTATACTCGTTGATGCATTAACCATGGCAGACATTTTCCAATCGCTCGTGGAAGTGTTGTCATTGTTCTGCAAGTATTTCAAGTATATGTGGTATTAATATTATATTGCGGGGATCGACTTTAGTCGTCAGAATCTGACGTCTTCAGACGTCAGATTCTGACGACTAAAGTCGATTCTTTAGACGTCAGATTCTGACGACTAAAGTCGATCGTCGCGCTGAATCTGTGTGCATTTTATGTTGCTATCTAAACTGAATAGGGCCTACGCTATTTAATTAAACCATTAATACAGTTTATATTCATCATCCTTTCAATAGTGGCCTATAGATCGTTTCATCCTGATTAACACTACGATACCGTCATCATTTACTTTATTTTAGTATCATGCCTTTTAATTGTCGACAAGATAGATCATCGTGTCATCGTGTGGGCGATACAGAAATGTTTGTTATCAACCCAGTTATTAACCAATACTTAAACAGACTTGATAATCTGGTGATTGGGCGCGAATAGTAAAAAAAATAAACCATAATATCGGCACCAAAGTGACGATATTATATCAAAAATAGCACACCAAACCTGTTTGGATCACAAAACACGTAAATTTGTTTTGTTTTGATATACAAATGTTGTATCTTGTATTGTATTTTGTAACATATTTTAATAAATTTGTTTCTTTACATTTTTGTTTTCATTTGTACTCGATATAAATAAAGTAACATAATACCCAACAGAGACGAAACGTTGGCCCAATGTTTTATTAAAGTTGGTCCATCATCGCAGACGGTGGGCCAACTTTAGTACAGCTCTGGGTAAATTCAATTCATTGGCGTAGCATAGTGGTAAATGTTTAGGAATTGGGAAAGTCATTATGATTATAAGGATTTAAAAGATCAACTTGAACTGGATGTTCCCATTTTGCGAGGTGTCCAGTTAGCTGTGATACAGTTTAATCTGGAGAGAGAGAGCTATGGTGCAGATAACATGACAGTTGGTTCAGTTGACGGGGTAAGGGCATACCCAGAAAGCATTGCGCGCGTTACAGAGATAGTAAAGTTATTCGCCATCTGGTGAATATATATAAACTAAACAGGCGTTGGAGTGGACAACAAACCAGGAGGGCACATAAGAGTAACTAGAGCTGGTACCATAATCTCCGCACTGGTACGACACCACTGACCTTTTTTATATTTCCTGACACAAAAAAATGTTATAATGTTGCTGTGAGTGTGGAACCACATAAAGTACGTGATAATCGGGTGAACCAAGACGGGATTATTATATCCAGGTATAGGTCGGTCCACATTATTTTGTCTTTGGATAAGAAGGAGGGGGTAATTCAGTGCAGCTTATCGACATCCAGATGACTGACCTCTCTTCTAATTCTTTTTCTTTTTTTTCTGTCTAAGTCATTCACTTTTCGTTAAACAGTATAACGGATGTGGACATCCTGCTGATTGGACCGGGTGCATCTTTTTGCCGGATATGCCTGCTTCTAAAATCCGGTATAACATAATCATGAAGCCAGGCTCTCATGTGATAACGTCTGTGTGCCGGTCAAGGCTCCGCATCTGTTCAATATAATGTCCTCGTGAGTTATATATCAGCCATGCTGCTATTCAAAGCCAAAAGACAGTAACTGTTTATTGAGTCAGTACGCAAACACTGCAATACTAAAGAGGTAAATTCGTATTTATATTTCTGCTACGTCACGTTATTTTCACATTAATATATTTAATTTGCCTAATCATTGCATATACGTTCCATCGGATCAATCAATTTTCAGATCAAATCTGCAGAAGTTGGCTTTAGTGAGAGTGGATAAACATATGAATGAAAAGACGAAAGAAAGTACCTCTAGTAGACGGTAATTAATTAAGGGACACACACACCATTAGTTTGACATTTGTCAGTGAACTTCTATCGACACATTCATACATTGGAAAACTGGTTATTATATTTCGAATCTGACAAAATTCAGCCTCTAAGGCTCACTCTTAAAGGCTGAGTTTTATTGACTAAATTGTTTCCACAAGTGATTTAATTAATTTTCAATACAATTATTCAAACTATTTGATAAAATACCTGGTTTTAAACATCCATAGTTATATTCAGTATTTAATTTGTAGAGTGTAGATATCATTCTTTGTTTCATTTTTTACACAAAGTGTGATTCCTTTGTGTAAGTATATCAGGCGTCCTTATGGATCTCTGGTACTTATATTCAAGTACCCGACCTTATGCGGAGGATACCAGAAGTCATACGGAGGCGATAAAGTATGACAAACACAGTACTATCACGTATTCGCCTTGTCAGGGTGATGAGAAAGTGGAGAAGTGACAGGTTCGCCATCTTGACACGTGCTGGTCAACTAGCCACTATGTAACGTTCCCCTCACTCCACAAACCCGACAAGCACAGGATACTACTAAGTGTTTGGGCAACGTTTAGTTACCGGTAACGTTAAGTTTTTTAAGTTGAGATATTGTTATCCACAAATAGGTCTCTCAGATTCAGGGCCCAGCCGAGTGTAGGCCTATATTTTCTGTCAAAATTTCGCAAACTGTTATCATTTCCTGTCTTTTGTGTGAAGAGGACTCAATTCGTGCAGAATATGTATCATAAGTTGATCATATGTAGTAGTGGGCTAAGTTTTTGTAGTGCATTTCGTTTTCGATAGAATGACGCTCATGTCGTCATTTCGTCCTCTCACAGTTAATCCAATCTGTCACTCCAATGAATAGAAAACTCGAACAAGTAGCTATTTTAGTGGTTATTTTAGTATCACTATACTTTATACAATGTACTAGTAATCTACTGTGTGGTAGCTACATGTATGTATAGCATAGGCCTATACGAGACATATAATTAATAGATTTATATGGTCAGTGCCCACAAGGAAAATTTTTTGGAGAAAAATACAGTTGAAAATAAAATATTATCAACTTACATTTTGAGACATCACAGCCTATATTTTAAAGACGCGCACAGGTATAGGTCAAGTTGCATTGCACTGTATGACATAGGCCCATTTGCTTTAATAGCGTACAACTGATTGGTAACTTTACATGACATACCCCAGCAATAAAACACAAGCCGCTCAACCAATGTTGGACCAGCGTCGCAGACGGTGGACCAACATTAAACAAACATTGGTTGAACGTCAAGTGTTTGCTAGAACGTGCACGTAATCTACAGAAAACTAAGATAACGACGTGCAGTCGATGTTAGTCACAAATTGACGAAAACATATTATATGGACAAAATATGGACAAAAGTAGACCCACAAGAAATATAGGGACGTCAATGTATGTGACACTGTGATAAAAGTATATCCGCTCCTGTTTTTTATTTTATTCTGGCTTCAGAGAGCATGACATTTTTTTAGTGGCACTTTGAATTTACTGGCTCTACTTATTATTTTGCAACACTGCGGAGTAGATCAATTTCTCAACATTTATGGTCAACAACATAGACATCGAGGGAATGAACAACCGATTTCAAATCTCAGGACACTGATTGATATGTATGAGCTTCCGTCTGCGAGAATTGGCGAGAAAGGGTATAGTTTACTTCCGCTGTAAACTGTCAACCATCCCAGCAAACACAAGATGTCCACTCGATGTTGGTTCAATGTTGGGCCACCATCTGCGACGCTGGCCAAACATTGAACCAACATTGGGTGAACGTCTCGTGTTTGCTGGGATGTGCTTTTTGCTCGTTTTTTCATGGGTATGTCAACATTGTGTTGATCACAATTTCAATCACAGTCAACTTAATTATTAACATCAATATCTTTCAAATCGTAACAATTGTATTTGATAAATGAATACATTATAATAGTTCATTCTGCTTCATTATCAAAAGTATTTAAATATTACAACAAAAATAAAACATACACCTATAATTTGACGTCTATACATGTATTCAATTCAATATGAAAATTGTCCGAATTAAGGTTTACTGACATGCTGGCATAGTCAAGTTTGAAACAGTTTCACTTTGGCGTCTAATTTGAATAATTGCAAACATCAATAATTTTTGTCATTGTTTTCAATGTATATATTTATAGTAGGGGAGCCACGGCACTTTTAATCAACCGAACGAGTGGCAAAGGTCTGATAGTTGATTCCACCTCAGCAAATGGTCCTCTATACAGAAACCCATTTCTTAGAAGTACCGGTTGGTGCGAAAAGTATTTTTTATACGTTTTTTCACTTTTCGCGACCAAAAAAAGGCGTAAATCTTCTTCTTTTTTTTCAAAAAATAAATATTTAGATTTTTTCACTGTCACTCATCACAATATATCCATGAGGAAGACCAATACAGTTATGTTTACAAAATATTAAATCGAATTTCCTGTGACGTCCTGTCATATATGCAGCTAAATATGTATTTGGGGGTGCCATAATAATTATTATGTGCTATTAAGGAAATATTGAATTTCATTGGTGCTGTGTAGCCCCATTCTTAACTCAGATATTACTTGAGCGACATCTATATGTGGAGAATCATGTAACCAGGTATTAAGCCAGCAAATACAAGACGCTCACCCAATGTTGATTCGTTGGGCTAGCGTCAAAGACAACCATTAAATTAACATTGAGTCAATGTATTGTGCTGGGAAAGAAATCCTATATATAATGGTGAAAGACAGAAGGCTATATAATATTTGATCACAATGTATTGTTTCATTTTATTAAAGAGAAACATAAAATAATAAAAATACTCATTTATTGTTGACATAGACCTCTAGATATGGACAACCAACAGGCGCGAGATCTTCGTGAACTAGGAAAAGGGATAACTGATTTCCGGTCTACTTTTCATGATGTCTATTGAAGTTTTTCATTGGCTCGATAGGCGAGTAATTTGGGCTATTTTGTCACTATGATTCAAATTACTGAACCAACTAACTCTTCAAAAAAATGTATTTTTCTATGTTTATGCTAATAGTAGGGGAGCCACTGCACTTTTAATCAACCGAACGAATGGCAAAGGTCGGATAGTTGATTCCACCTCAGCAAATGGTCCTCTATTCAGAAACCCATTTCTTACAAGTACCGGTTGGTGCGAAAAGTATTTTTTATACGTTTTTTCACTTTTCGCGACCAAAAAAATCCTAAATGTCTATGATATAATTAACCGATTAAGGAAAGAACCAAGGAGACAAGTTAAAATATATCTTCGACGTTTATTCCTTCCACCACCATCGCCGGTGATGGCCAACATCCAATCAATACTTACCAGTGAATCGCCGTTTGTCTATTTCACTCCTAAAAGTACTGTGACACTCACTGATAAGTCAGTGTACGTGTCTCTAGATGTACCTCATACACACGATGTAGGCCTACCCACCCAATTCCGATTCAAAGTTGGGCCAGCGTCGCAGCCCATTGCTGGTTCAAAGCCGGTAAATTGTCTACGACGCTGGCCCATCACTAATCCAACACTGGGTCTGCTGTATACTTGGGCCAGCACATCAGGAAACACATGATATTCACCCAATGCTGTTTCAATGTTGACCCAGTCTAACGTTAGTTTGACGCTGGCCAGATAACACGATACATAGGCCCAATGCTGATGTAATGATAGGCCACCGTCTGCGACGCTAGGCCAACATTATCCCAACCAAAACCCTTTAAGCTCTGATCACAAATATAATCGTGTATATTATTTTTCCTGAACACTTTTTAAAAACGGAACTGTCTGACCTAGCGACCTCAAACGACCGGGCTCGAACGTTATATTCGACATGCTCATATGGTCTGGTGTACAGACATGTCAACTGTTACCCACGCACAGCATCCCTCTTTCCCCTAAATAGGACACAGACTCAGGCAAAATAAACTTAATACTGACCTACAGCCGAGCCTAATTAGTGAGAAGCAAAAACTTGATAAGAGGGAGGTGCATAATCTGAGCGACATCTATGTGTGTAGATGGTCAGAGTTATATAGCGAGGTTGATGTCAGCGACATCTATGTGCGACCAACATAGTTTTGGCAGCAGAGGGCTTCGAAGAGTGTCCTACCATCCATTTTACAATTATGTTGTTTCAGTTGTAAAATATTATTTTTATGTCAAATTTTTCCATTTTTTTCTATTTGTATATCGATATTGATTACATTGGCGATGCATGTACATAATTTATGCTACATATATCTATATTAGCTAAAATAATTATGTTTGTAGCTGGTCATGTCTCCCTTGGCCTGCCTATTATAGCCACACCAAACCAATACGTAGACTGGGCTGTGTTTCATGCCACTAGTTCCAACCGATATTTTAAACGTGTGTGAACCTATGGCTTGGTAGGATCGGAGATTATGTCACGGCTATGGATATCAATTTTGTCGATATCAATTTAAACTCATAGCTAAATAGAATGAAATACTGCGATATGGTAGCAGATATACCGTTATTTACAATAGTACCATAATATTTAAAAAAAGATTCTGAAGTATTAATGGGTGAATCTTACATTCTATGTGTTTTGTTTGATACAGTACGGATGGTGACTACACTGGTCACTAACAGGGCACTCTACTGTCTGTACATGCCAATATGTGTGTCTGAGCGGTGTGACCTGGATAACATGTGAGGATATAGTGATGTTTAATTTTACATTAAACCTGTGTCTCTGTAGGCTTGGTAGTGCTTAATTACAGCCTAATATTAGGCCTATCACGCAGACAGCGTCATAACTTCAGGAAAACGACATGGCTGGAAACAACGTGGGTAAATCTTACGTGTATAACAACGGTCATGAATATAGCGGGAAAGTCCTGATATTCACTCACAGTGTGTTTTCCAACACAGGCTTACCAGAGCTGCCACACACCGAAGCCGATTACAAAAGAATAGCCTCGATACTAGAGGAAGCGGGATTCAAAATAGACAGATACAGTAACCTGAAGAGAAACGATGTTCTCAAGAAATTGAAGGAAGCTGCTATGCAGGATATCCTGAATTTATCGGATATGTTCATGTGTATATTCCTCACACATGGTGACAGTGATCAACGCATAGTTTACGCCAGTGATTGCGAAATCAACATAAAGGAAATACAGGAAATGTTTATGGCGGAAAAGTGTTCCAATCTGATTGGTAAGCCAAAGTTCTTCGTCTTTCAGGCTTCGGATATCCGTTCTCAAACAGAAAGTGATGGACCAGGTGACGAAATAGCGCCAAAGACTCGCACATTGCCAGCTGAGTCTGATTTCTTAATTTACACGAGCAGTATGCCTGATGGACAATTTTTCTGGGATGCCAATCCAGCTATGGGAACTCTTTTTAGCAGGGCTTTCTCTGAGCAGTTGGAAGTAGCCCTGTTGAATGAAAACAACAGCACCAGACAACCAGGAGAACCAGTAGACTTTAAGGATGTCTTCTACAACACCAATTGCAGAGTAGCACAGCAACTGGATACAAATTACCCAGAGAAATTCGAGCAGAACGGTCAGATTCTACCGAGGATAGACGACAGTATCACAAAAAGTTTCTTTTTTAAAAACAAATCACCATCTGATTGATCAGGATTGTGCTTACACTAAACACACGTGCGTCACAGTCTGCAGATATTAACTCACTCAGGTGTCTGTCCGCACCCCACCATCTCTACGAAATGTTTAGGCATTTCAGCAAGTCGAAACGAGGTTGCGGCACGAGAGCTCAGTTGTAGTGACAGTGGCTAGTGGGGACACTGTGGCGCTGTACGGAGTTGTCATCCTGTCATTGGCAGGGGTAGTTTGTTCACACCCTGCCAAAGACAGGATGGTTCAAGTTCAAGTTCAAGTTCAAGTGTTTATTCTTTGAGCCTCACATGGAGGAATACAAGAAAATAACAGTGAATGTAATAAGCAAAACATACAACATAACACATAATAATGTATATATTATTATACAATCAATTACAGTTTTTTCACTTCACACTTTCTAAAATAATCTTAATGAAATTCGCCAAACTACGTAATTTTGTTTTATCATTCATTATGCGTTTGAATTTGGGTGCCGAAGGGTGTATATGACAATACTTCGGTAGGTATGTGCGTCTCTGATCAGCAAAAAATGGACAGTTAAATATATAATGAAATTCATCACCAATTTCTGACTGACTACATTTAACGCATACTTGATCTTGATACTTGATACATCAGATCTTGGGATGTTTTTATAAATGCCAGTTTTTACAGGTAATTTGTGATTTCTGCACCTAAAACGACTAAAAACGGTTCTTAATTTCATAGGTAGAAAAGTAATGTAGAATTCTAACGATATATCCGACTTATACATACGGTAATTTATACATTTTGCATTTGATGCTACATCATCTGTCCAAGTCTGAAGGTATTGATCCTTAAGTCTAGTTTTAAAAACTTTTTTAAAATATTCAAGTGTACGGGGTATCTTTTGATCTCGCCAAACATATCC
The DNA here is from genome assembly GCA_964017125.1 of Flabesymbios commensalis. Classification (NCBI taxonomy): domain Eukaryota; kingdom Metazoa; phylum Annelida; class Polychaeta; order Terebellida; family Flabelligeridae; genus Flabesymbios; species Flabesymbios commensalis. The sequence goes on from OZ024907.1 coordinate 45,425,008, forward strand.
AAACCCAGCAGACAATAAAGTAGATTTGACAAAAGATAGCCAGGGTGAATTATAAATACCAAGATCATACATTTTATACAATAAATTATACATTTTTACTGACAGTTTTGAAACTGGGCCTGAAATAATACGTGTCCAAAATAAAATACATCTTGATGTGTATTCAATATTCAATGGATAACGGCCCAATTCGCCGTATACCATCGAAGATGTGGTGCTTTTATTAACACCTAATATATATTTACAATATCTCAAATGGAGCTTTTCGATGATATCGTTATTTTCATAGGCCTAAATCTCACTTCCATATAAAAGTATTGGTGTGACAAGCTTGTCAAAAAGGTCTAGCTGTAAATCAATAGGTAAATTCAACACTCTAGATTTTTTTAAAAGTGAAAACATAGCTCTACTGGCTTTATTAAAAACATTTTTTTTAGCTTTGCCAAACTTTCCATTATAATTAAATACAATACCAAGGTAGGTGAAATTGTCTATGACATCAATACTTGAATTTCGGAAGTTAAACTTGGGATATTTTCGAACTTTTCCTCTTGAAAATATTACTATTTTTGTTTTGCTGGTATTAATATTTAACTTCCATATATTACAGTACGACTGCATAGCATCTAATGACATTTGAAGCTCTGTTGGTGACTCTGCGAGAATAACTGTGTCGTCTGCATATAAAATAATGTACATTTTAATATATTCGTAAAGATCATCATCATTTTCTGTCAGTTCGGAAATATATGCTAAACCACCGTATTTTGAACTAAGGAAACTTTCCAGATCTGATAAATAAATCGAGAATAACAAAGGCGATAAATTATCACCTTGTCTGACCCCTATCTCTGACTTGAATACATTTGATAATTTACCATTCATTTTTATATAGCATTTGGCATTTGAGTACAGGTTTTTTATTACGTTTAGTATTTGGCCATTTATATTTAAAGATAGCATTTTTGTCCATAAACTAACTCGAGAAACATTGTCGAAAGCTTTTTTGTAATCTATAAAACAACAATATATACGTTTCCGTTTATTGAGATATAAATCAATAAGTGTTTTGAGGACAAAAACGTGATCAATGGTAGAATGTCCTTTTCTGAAACCACCTTGCTCGGAACCAATTAGGCCATAGCCATCAATAAATATGCCTAACCTTTGGTTTAGGACTGACGTAAATAATTTTCCGAAACAACTAACAATTGAAATACCCCTGTAATTATCAGGGTTACATATGTCGCCTTTGTTCTTGTACAAAGGTATAATATTACTGATACACCACTCTTCTGGGACTATTCCCGTTTGTAATACCAAATTAAAAAGTTTTGTAAACACATTAATCATAGAATCACCTGACGATTTGAAAAATTCGTTTATTACTTGATCATTGCCACAAGCTTTATTTTTTTTCAATTTTTTAATAGATTTTTTAACTTCATCTGGTTCAAAAGGTTTGTTTAATTCTACATTTAAATTGTCAATATTTGTGTTATCAGTTTCATCTCCTTCGTCTCTTTTACTGTCATTAGTGTTAAGTTTTTTAAAATGTTCAACAAATATCTGCATTGATATTTTTTTTACCTCTTGTCTAGTGTGATCGTCAGCTGATTTATTTATAATCTGCCAATACACTTTTGGATCAGTCGATTTCAGATTTCGTATTGTGTTTTGCATGTCTTTTTGATATTTATTAAAGGCTTTATTCAATGATGCTTTGTATGATTTACTACTAGCTGTCATGTCTGTTTTGGCTTCTTGAGTTTTCTTACTGTTGTAAATACGTCTAGTTTTGGTAAAATGTTTTCTATGTTTTTCACAATCAGAGTCATACCATGGCTTATGATCAAGTGTTCGAGCTCTTTTCTGGGATTTGTAGACTGTAATAATAGATCAATTTTGACGCGAAGCGTACTTAAAATTGATGGTTTAATAAAGGCTGTGCCGAAATAGTGACGACATTTAATGGGCTTCTTTGAGTTACTATTTTGGCACAGCACCTTTCATCGAAGACGTTGGGCCGACGTTGTATAAATGTTAAACGTCATGTACAACAGGGTGAGCATAGCTAGAATTTTCTGTAAAATCACATATAAATCGACATGATATGTAGTATACAATAAAGAATATACTACATACCTGGTGGGAAAATCGTCCGTTTTGGTAATACCATGTCAGCAGACACAAGACTGTTGGACCAACGGTAAATCAACATTGTTAAATCAACATTGATTCAACGTCTTGTGTCTGTCAAAACACTGTACTACATAATTAGGCTGTGTTGGGCGTTGCGTGTTGAGAACATAACATCGTACTACTTGTATGTTCTGAGCAAAACACAATCCTATACTTACAACTATGAGTATGTATGATATTAAAAACGTAGATAGCCAGACTGCATATATCAGTGTGTATAAGCCTAAATGATGTACATGTATTGTGAATACAGTGATACATTTGTCACTGTATTAATGCCGTTGTGCCATCTTCCAGACAAATATAGATAGATCAAACGTCACAATATAAAATTTTGCAATAAATCACATTTTTCCAGTCAAATTAAACAAAATATTGTATCACTGCACACTCCACGCCTTTGAACAGTTTGAAGCACTGTACATGCACAACCTGGATGACAAACACTAAGCGGGCCAATGTTGCTGTAAAGTTGGTCTATCGTCTGCGACGCTGGCCCAACATAACAGCACCATCGGATCAATGTCTCATGGTTGTGACGCCAGTCACGGTGATAAATCCGTATTTAACATGTTTAACTGTTTACCATGTTTAAGACGAGGGAATAAGTTACCATTAGAAGGCATTCCTCCTCCACATGGGCCGCGGTGGAGAGATGTCTTCTAATTTCGGCGACTCTCCCGCGCTGACTCAATTCCAGAGGCAGCATTTCTTTTCCACGACATTGCGCTCAGTTAGTTCCGCTTGCCGTCCTATTGCCAGTGTAGACTGGAGAAACAGCGACTGTCACCCGGTAAAACACGCGATTGATTTTAGAGAATTTAGAGTATTTGACTCTGTAGACCACGACATTGGCTCTAAATTTTGACTTTCACCCTCTGTTGATCGACAGGAGTCGACAGGAGGCCCCGTGCCAATTCTGTTTCATCTGGCGGACGATTCTGTCAAATCACAAAACTGTGGTAATTTGACGAGGCAGAAAATGGACAAGTCTGACTGTCAGTTACGGCAGTGTGAACGATTATTTTTCATAGAGTTGGAAATGATACTGGAGAAGTTTAGGTCATCCTTTTTTTCACTCTCAGCCACCCAGACCCTGATTCATATCTCCGGCTGCAGGGCTTGTATCCACGGTTTATTTTAGACAGGTATATGGTTGTAAATAAAGAAATTTAGCCATGGAAGACGCCTGGCCAACATTAAAGTAAAACCACCCCCATTATATCGTGTTTCCTGGGCCGGTGCCCTAAATCGACAAGAAATTTTGCAAGCTGGACATGTGCACGGGGGCAGGTCAGATGGTTGATCTACGCTTGTGCCACAAATTAAAAAAAATCCCCTGTGGCGGTAACCCCGCTTTATTAACTGATCTTTACATAATATTTTAGATTTGGTGTCGTCTGGCGAATAGCAGTGACAGTGTCACATGAACAGCTGCAATACCGCATAATATTATTATAATACAACCTACCTGATGACCTGGTAGCGATTAGCTTACTAATAGTAGGCCTACACTGTATACAATTTTCTATAATTTATAATCGAAGACTCGCAAATTTGATAGGGAATATCAAATATTCGAAAACTAGAAAAGGATGTTTTGTCGAAAATGTGAGTCCCCGGCAGCAGTACACTACAAGACAGCACATACTAACCCAATGCCGGTTCAATGCTGGACCGCCGGCGCTGGCCAACATCCATTCAACACTTGGTGGTGAATTATGCTGGCCGGGTGCCACTGTCTCTACAATGTACGGTGTACACATGATATACCCACCCAATGCCGTTTTAATGTTGGGCCAGCGTCGGAGACGATTCCAGTGCTTGCATGGTCGTTCCAGTGATAGAACAGCCAGCACGATACCTAGCTTGAACCAGTGTTGGGATAATGTTGGTCCACGCCGGTACAATAAGTACCATGATGTCTTCAGCTAGTGTAGGGATAGGCCGGCTCTAAAAAAATGTCATCATGCAAAAATTTAAAAGCGGTAACTATAGCTGATATTGGAGCAGTTACTACCTTTTACAAAGTCTTTTCAGTTAAGTATTAAGGTTGGCCCACAATAAAAAACGTTGTGCCATCATTTAATCATCATTCCCAGCCCCTACCTCTACAGCACTCATTGGACGGTTAGCTCATTCGAGACAAAAATGAAATGAAATGAATCGGGCTTTAGGCCACCTTTGTGCACATATAGGCTAAACTGGGCCAGGAGAACCTCCTGAGGATGATGAGATGATTGAGATGATACTGTCCTCCAGACACAGGATTCGAAATTCGAGCCCTGGCGGTCTGAGGCCGAGCACGCTACCTCTCGGTCACGGAGGCTCCCCACACTACTGACTTTCACACGTGGATGGGGAAGAAACATTTTTTGTTTTTTTCAAACCGCCGAGACCGGGAACCGAGCCCCGAACTCTGGCGTGAAAGGCAGCGGTGCTAACCACTACCCTAGGGCCCCCGCCCTCTCATTCGAGACAGAGCCCGAGATATCTGGGGCAAGATACTTCAACGGAATAAGACGGAGCCTGGGATAACTCGTGTTATGTGAAAAAATACATTTTTAAAAATGTCCCTTCACAGAAACATGATTGTATGTACTGAGAGTTTAACAATGTCGTTTTAGCATATTCTGTTTATTGAGTTAACCCAATGTTGTTCTAATGTTGGGCCAGCATCGCTAATTTCGTAGTACTTCTGATCAATACGGCTGTTATACGGCTTTTTTACATGACAAGATCAACTAATCAACTCATGTCATTCCGTTGTTAAATAGCGATAACATATACCATACTTTGACCGCATCATAAAACATTAAAATGCATTTTTATCACATATTTCACTATAATTATTATGTATTTGCACACAGGCCGATGGGCCTATACTGAGAAGAAAATAAACCATCTATATCTATGCTAATTTCTGAATTCTATAATCTTTTATTTATATATATATATATATATAATATTGATATAATTAGCTAAATATTTCTGACATTGTGTTGTAAAAATAGTATTTCTCTTTATATATATTTCAATTTAAAGACCTATCAACTTGTCGTTATATTGACAAACAATGTCCCCTCCCAGGCAGTTTGGATCACACATTTCCCTCTGCCATGCTGTTTATTTGTTCAGACAGCTAATTATACGCTTCATTTATAGTGGTTATAAAATAATTTCAGTTGCAAATAAATGGTTCTCAGTCGACATGGTCGAGTAATTCGCTTAATTAATAGGTTATTTTAAGCTGAAATTGATCAATAGGCCTACTATTGCTAGTCATTTGGGCCTGCTGGTCCCATAGACGCGGGTTAACCTGTTGACATTACACTGCCCTATATGTATATTTATAATAAATAATGTATTATTTACAGTATTTGTGTTTTAACATGTTTAATAGGGGTCGTTTTGTCATGTGTCTTTTGTACATAATTTTATTTACTTTCACGGATTAACTGTAACTGTTTTGTCCAAGTTGAATACACCTTTCTCAATAACAACACGCCACACAGTGAGCAACGCCGAACTGTTTTAATCAGACAACTGTTACACACTGTTCAATGACAACACGCCACACAGTGAGCAACGGCGGAATGTTTTAATCAGACGAACTGTTCACGCGCAAGCTCGTGCAAGCAGTCTATAACCATCTTTTTTTGCTGAGATGGTGCAATTTTACAATGCGCAAAGAAAAGTTAAGGACTCCGGTTGTAGGATGCGGATAGTTAATGAGGAGAAACTATCCGTCCAAATTCCATGATCTTCTTTGAAGTGTGTCGCGTCCGCCGTACGTGGCCTGTGTATAATTAACGCCAGATTGTAGGGCCCTAGGCCTATACTGACCAAAAACCTTAAGTCACAACACGTAACCCAACCCTTTGAGGAGTTGACCAAACGTTGGCTGAATTCGTGACCAATGTCACAGACGTTGGGCACGAATTCAGCCAATGGTTGTGAGCTGCCGCTGTCCAAAACCAAAATACAGTAACGATGTACTTTTCAAGTAAGTGGTTACTGCCTTTCGGCAAAGCAGTGTAACTGTATGACCAGCATTACGTCGTACTGACACAATTGCAAGTTGAAATGTATAAAAATATTACAATGTTATAAAATAGATATGTTTCAATGTACAACTTTTAGTTTATAGTGATATCTGTGTAGATTACAATGGGCATGAGCCAGAACAAATAGTTTGTATCGGTTGCAAAATTTTGATTAACTTAGGCCTATGTTTTGATCGAAATTGGCAATATGTAAATGATTTTTAGCCACTTTTAACCAGGTAATTAAAATAGGTAGAAAATATTCATTACATCAACTGATAGACCTACATCTACTGATAACGCCTATTTTCCCAAATATTATAATATTTCGACCACCCCACCCTAATTCCCTTGGTCACCTATGTGGCCTGCCACTGAGCAAGAACATTTCAGACTACAATCAGCGGGACCACACGATCTGCCACGCTCTGTGGCGCCTCCTGGTGAATCATATGTTATAGTGCAGCAGCAGGCGGTCTCTAGCTGCAGTATTTAAGTTCGCAGCTTAGAGGGGTTTTTGTAATCTGACCTTGAAGTACACTACCGTCGGACTTCACTCGTGTCACCAGTGTCTCTATCTCTACTTCAGACACTGGTCATCTTCCCTAGATCAGCTAATATTAACCACCAGGGGACAGAGATTTCACAGCCACTCTCTGTACTGCCGCATCTAGGTGCGTGGGAAAAAGCCCGCTTCTTTCAGAATGATGGCCTCACAGAGTGCAAAATAACTCATTCATGTTATTACCATTGACGCTTCTGAAAATGAGATAAAAACATCTAGGCTGAATATACACTGATATATACCGTATGTAGTAAAAATTGTGCTTAGCTCATACTTTTAAAAACTCAGTTAAATTAATTATCAATAAATATAAAATTGAAAGTGGAACACTCATGGATACCCCCAGGTTTGTATGACGAGCACTGTGTGCACAAATTCCCATGTGTTGGCAACGGATGGGCAGGTGTGCATCTAAACACAACTGGCCAATCAAGATCTACCTCACCGCTGGTGGCTCATTTATGAACTGCTGGCTGCTGGTTGGCAGACGGTGACGTAACAGATGACAGAGACCCCTGGTGTTGGATATGTGTAAGTGCCACACAAAATCTCAGTGGGTGACTGTGACACTCACTGATAGCTGAGTGTACCGTCGGACATAAAAGTGATCAAAATTTAACATGTCAAAATAACTGATACGCCAGTAAAGAGATGTATTTGCCTCCAGTGTCTACTGAATGCTCTCAATAACCAATAATTTATAGCCAGCCTTTGATTATGTATCAAGGTAAATGAAATGAAATGAATCGGGTTTTAGGCCACCTTTGTGCACATATGGGCTAAACTGGGCCAGGAGAACCTCCTGAAGATGGTGAGATGATTGAGATGACACTGTCGTCCAGACACAGGATTCGAAATTCGAGCCCTGGCGGTCTGAGGCCGAGCACGCTACCTCTCGGTCACGGAGGCTCCCCGCAATACTGACTTTCACACGTGGATGGGGAAGAAACATTTTTTGTTTCTTTCAAACCGCCGAGACCGGGAACCGAACCCCGAACTCTGGCGTGAAAGGCAGCGGTGCTAACCACTACCCTAGGGCCCCCGCCCATGTATCAAGGTAAACACGAAACTTCTGTTCATTGTTGGGCCAGCGCTGTAGACGGTGGTCCAACATTGAACCATTGTTAATGTCCCTTTGCTTGCTGGATTAGTAATCAGATATTTTCTTTCAATGTATCGATCCTGTAAACAAGAAACACATATTAAATACTGGTTTAATATTGGCGCAGCGTAGAAGACGATGGTCCAGCAATAAACCAACATTAGATTAACGTCTTGTTTATATGTGTTACACCAAGGATACTAGTTGTGTTGTAGTATCCTTGGTTACACATTTCCTGACATTGGAGACAGTATATGCCAGAAATGGAAAACAGGTACAGATGGCCTGAATGTCTTCGCAATAATATTTTATAGTTGGGATTAGAATAAACGTGCATGTACTTATATTTGAAGATGCACGTAGTTTTTGAAAACAGGACTTAGTGCATGTACTTGTATTCGAACACACAAATATTTCAAAATACACGACATGCATATATATTTAAATGAAATGATCTTGGCAAAACTATCGCAACATATATTAAATAAGTTAAAACATATATACTTTTATTTTGCACCAATAATGGTATACCTAATTAATACATTACTATATCTGTACCATATTATTATTCAACGCGGCTTAATTTTATGCATTACATAAGAAACAAAATAAATATATATCATTTAATTCGTCATGCGAGAATTCGAAGTTGTCACAGTTTTTCCGCATTGTCAATAGATCTTTTATTTTTTATTGGTGGTTTCGAAATTGATTTAACAAGTTGTTTTTTTAGATGGGTATCTACAGGATTAAAATGGGAATACTTCAACCTGGGATGCATCATATATAATGTATGAACTGCAAATCTTACATTAATATACAGTTTCTAATGTGAATTATCACAAACACGAATCTTTAAAGACACAAGCTGATGACAGAGTTGTTTAAAGTATCATAGTGAGCGACAAAGACTCTGAAAATGGGGGTGTACTTAGTTTTCGAAAAAAAGTGCATGCATTCATATTCGAACAAAAAATCATTTCAAAACATTCCCAAAATAAACGATTTTCACTTATAAGTGCATGCACGTTTATACGCGGGGATACGGTATGCACAGTCATAATTATATCTTTTCAAATATAAGACACATTTTATTATATATCACAATAAAGTATTTCTTACAGATGTCAATTCAGATACTACACAAAAGACAAAGCAATTGCTTACTAAGTTAAACAGAAACATGATTATGTTCCTGAATAAGAAACTGTCCACCTCAATGAGTAATCTCGATGAAGTTTACTCCACAAAAATATGATAGCAGTGAATAAATTACCAGTGTTGTTGCTCATCAGCTCACTCTTCTTCGGTCACAACAAAATGATATTAATCACTTTAGATAATTTTTTAAGAAGATGTGAAAACTTTTTCAGTGACCAAGATCACTTTTCTAGTGGCTGAGATAACTTTTTAAATGGCTTATCATGTATTTCATCGCCAACAACACTGACATTTATCAAATATGGTTGTTGTTGGCGACGAAATATGTTTCATGGAATTTACTGCAAATTGATTAATTCCACCTGTCCGCGCTCCGTCAACTATCTGCCTGCCTACATTTTTAAATAATATGTTTTTAAAGTAGTTTTTAGATTGCATCCATAAAAAAACACCCAATAATCACAAAACATTTGTATGACATTTATACAAATGTCTTGTGTTTACTAGGAGAGCGATTTACATTGTAATAGCTGATTGGTTAATGCATTGTCTATTGTCTTCTTTAGTGGCCAAGATCACTTTGGTAGTGCCTGAGATCACTTTTAAAGTGGCTATGATCACTTCTCCAGTGGTCAAGATCATTTTTGTAGTGGCTGAGATAACTTTTATAGTGTCTCTGCTCACTTTTTAAGTGCCTAAGATAACCTTTATGGTTGCTGAGATAACTTTTAAAGTGGCTGTGATGATTTCTTTAGTGTTCAAAATCACCTTTGTAGCGGTTAATAACTTTTAAAGTGGATGTCACCATTTCTTCCGTGGCCGTGATTACTTTTGTAGTTGCTGAGATAACGTTCAAAGTGGTTGTAATCTTTTTTTTAGTGGGCAAGATCACTTTCGTAGTGACTGAGATAATTTTTAAAGTGGTTGTGATCACTTCTACGGGGGAAATATCAGTTTGTTTGTGGCCGAGATCATCTTTGTGGTGGCTGAGATAATTTTAATGTTGCTGTAATCACTTTTTCAGTGACGAAAATTATGTACGGGCTGAGATAAGGTTTAAAGTGTCTGTGAGCACTTCTCCAGTGGCCAAGATCACATTTGTAGCGGCAAAAGTAACTTTTAAAGTGGCTGTGATGACATCGTCGGTGACCGAGATCAATTTTGTAGTGGCTGTGATAACTTTTGAAGTGGCTCTGATGACTTCTTTTGTAGTCATGGTCACTTTTGTAGTGACCGAGATCACTTTTTTTAGGGACTGACAATAGATTGTTAATGGCCAATATCACTTTTGTAGCGGTCAAGATAACATTTAAAGTGGCTGTGATTACTTCTTCTGAGACTAAGATCACTTTTGTAGTAGCTGAGATCACTTTTAAAGTGGTTGTAATCACTTCTTCAGTGGACAAAATCACTTTTGTAGTAGCTGAGATAACTTTTGAAGTGGCTGTGATCACTTCGTGAGTGGCCTAGATCACTTTATAGTGGCTTAGATATTTTTTTCAGTGGCTGACACTAGTTGGTTAGTGGCCAAGATCATCTTTGTAGTAGCTGAGATCACTTTTAAAGTGGCTGTGATCACTTCTTTAGTGGACAAGGTCTGTTTGTTTGTGGCTGTGATCACCTTTATGGTGGCTGAGATGACTTTTAATGTGGCTTTGATCACTTTGTCAGTGACCAAGATCTTTTTTGTAGTCGATGAGATCATTTTTAAAGTGGTTTTGATCACATCTTCCGTGTCAAGATCACCTTTGTAGTGGCTGAGATAACTTTTGAAGTGGTCGAAATAATTTCTTTAGTGGCCAAGATCAGCTTTGTAGTGGATGAAATTACTTTCAAAGTGGCTATTATTAATTCTTCAGTGGTCATGATCACTTTTGTAGTGACTGAAATCACGTTTTCAGTGGTTGAAATCAGTTTGTTAGTGGCAAAGATAACTTTTGTTGCGGCAGATATAACTTTTAAAGTGTCTATTCTCACTTATTTAGTGGCTAAGATCACTTTTGTAATGGTTTAGTTACTTTTTAATATGGCTGTGATCACTTCGTCAGTGGCCAAGATCACTCTATAGGGGCTTAGATAACCATATCAGTGGCTGACACCAGCTTGTTAGTGGCCAAGATCAGTTTGTTTGTGGCTAATATCACATTTTGGTGGCTGAGATAACATTTTAGGTGGCTGTGGTCACTTCTTCAGTGGTCTAGTTCACTTTTGCAGTAACTTAAATATTTTTTTCGGTGGCTGACACTAGTTTTAGTGGCCAAGATCATTTTGTAGTAATTCAGATAATTTTTAAAGTGGATGTTATCAATTCTTCAGTGTCCAAGATCACTTTTGTAGTGACTGAGATCGCTTCTTAAGTGACTGACATCAGTCTGCTAGTGTCAAAGATTACTTTTGTACAGACTGAGGTAACTTTTAAAGTGGTTGTAATCACTTCTTCTGTGGCCAAGATCACTTTTGCAGTTGATGATATGACTTTTAAAGTGGTTAATATCAATTATTCAGTGGTCAAGATCACTTGTGTAGTGACTGAAATCACTTTTTCAGTGGTTGACATCAGATTATTTGTGGCCAAGATCACTTTCGTAGCTGATGAGCGAGCTTTTAGTGTGGCTGTGATAACTTCTTCGGTGTTCAAGATCATTTTTGTAGTGGCTGAGATATATTTTAAAGTTGTTGTAATCACTTCGTCAGTGGCCAAGATCAGTTTTACAGTGGATGGGACAACTTTTAAAGTGGCTGTGATCACTTCTGTGGTGGCCAAGATCACTTTTGGAGTGGATGAGATAACCTTCAAAGTGTACTAGTCTTAATCTACCCTTCTTTTTTAGGCATGCATGTAGTTTAGGCTAGTTTAAGGCTGGTCTGAGGCTAAGCCACAAAACTATGATAGGCCTATGCCATCTTATCTTCTGATCTAATTGTACAGTAATTTGACAAAAATGGTTCTGATCATTTTCTAATATGTTGGAAACGCTGTTAGTGTTTTTTCAAACATATTAGATCAATCTTAAAATATTTTAATTGTGGTCACTAACTCACAGAATCCTTTAACTGTTCAGTTATCAACGATAGGCGTATTGAGCGACATTACAAGTAAAATCATTTTTTTCAGTAATGACGGCACTAATTTGCATACTATTTTTACTGCAACACGTCAGATCACTCCGAGCATGGTTTTATTGGCTTTATTGACGACCCTGAAAACATGGGTGTAGATACCATTTTTGTTGCGTGATCTGGGATATTGACCAAGCCATAAATGGATATATATTTTTCGGTAATGGCGGCGCTAATTTGCATACTTAATTTTCTGAAACACATCAGATCACTCTAAAAACAGTTTTGTTGTCTTCTTTGACCCTCAAAATATGGATATAGACACCATTATTATATCGTTATCTGTGATATTGACCGAGCTATAATTAAATATACATTTTTCGATAATGGCGGTACAAATTTGCATAGAAATGACACGTGGGACCTATTTCCAGCTTGCAGCTGGTTAACATAGCTAACCATTTTCCACGGGGTTTTTACAAGCTCGATACACCAAGTAGAAGTATATTTCCGGGGGTGCACGGGAACCCTCGCAAATATACTTAATCCCACTAGACTACACGTGTCGGCCCTGGGTCGCTTGAAATATGGTAATAACGGCATACACATATACAATTTTTTGTCTATGCTAGCTAATATATCGATTTATTGGTACAACACCAGCAGCTGGTAACTGATAAACTGTTGGCCACTAATAAAAAAGGCACGACTTGGAAAACATTCACATTTCGTTTTTCAAAACCATGTGGTTTTCAAAGATTAATCTAAATTTAGGAACAAAGAGAACTTAATTTTCTGAAACACATCAGATCACTCTGAAAACAGTTTTGTTGTCTTCTTTGACCCTCAAAATATGGATATAGACACCATTATTATATCGTTATCTGTGATATTGACCGAGCTATAATTAAATATACATTTTTCGATAATGGCGGTACAAATTTGCATAGAAATGACACGTGGGACCTATTTCCAGCTTGCAGCTGGTTAACATAGCTAACCATTTTCCACGGGGTTTTTACAAGCTCGATACACCAAATAGAAGTATATTTCCGGGGGTGCACGGGAACCCTCGCAAATATACTTAATCCCACTAGACTACACGTGTCGGCCCTGGGTCGCTTGAAATATGGTAATAACGGCATACACATATACAATTTTTTGTCCATGCTAGCTAATATATCGATTTATTGGTACAACACCAGCAGCTGGTAACTGATAAACTGTCGGCCACTAATAAAAAAGGCACGACTTGGAAAACATTCACATTTCGTTTTTCAAAACCATGTGGTTTTCAAAGATTAATCTAAATCTAGGAACAAAGAGAAAAAAAAATTAAAAATGAAACAGTGAGGCTGGAATGATAACATAATTGTGTGTAGTCTGATTTGTGACCTGTACTAACTAGGTCGTGAGTGAAATGGTATGAAATAAACAATATAGTGAATTAAAATAAGCTGTAATGTTTTTTTAAAGGTAATAAATCACTAGTTAATTAAATAAACTTTAATGTTTTTTTGTGAGTGCCATGTCCTCCGTGAATGGCACACATAATTATTATCCGTAAATGTTATTGTTATCACATCACTAAGTCTGCAACACTCGATAATATGGATGGTTCTGATGCTATACTTTGTTGGCAGTCGACGAACCACAATGTCCGACTTTTATTAGTATGTATATATTGTGTTTCGGTAGTAGTACTGTTATTACGTTGTTAAGTTTACACCACTAGTCAATATCAGCGAATCTCCGAGTTCATAGCGACTGTGCTTGCATGGTCACATGGCTCGGCGCTACCTGTTTCGCGGATTGCCACATTAATTGTAATGCTTTATATTATATATATATATATATATTTTTTTTTTAAATACCATATAATTTTTACCATTGTCTTATTTCATACTCCAGTTACTGTAGCATAATTATGCACTTGTATATATTTTTGGTTTCTACGCTTTCCAGAGTGTCTTTTTTGCTACTATATATAATTAGTATGTTATACATAGTAGCTATTTTATCTCTGGTTTTGGTGCGGGAAACAAAATGATAGACCCCCATGTTATCTTGGCTATGCCTTTAAATTTCATTTGAAGAAGTAGTCATTTATGTTACCGAAATACCCAGTTTTTATTATGGCAATGCCACCTAACATGATTTTAGTTGTTAGTCATACCATGTATATTGTCATATATGATTTTAACAAACTAACTGTCTGTCTGTCTGTCTTATGTGAAATATATGTTACATAATGAGTTGTGACAGATTGCTTAGGTTTTTTTGTGCTAGAAAATCGCAAATAATGCATTTTTTCGGGATAGACAGTACCCTATTTCAAGGTCGGATTACAAAAATCCATCTAAGCTGCGGCCTTAGCACAATCACTTTTCTGAATCCAGAGATGCTAAGCTTTAATTTGGTATATAACACATAATGTTACTTTTTGTGGCTGGGTACCCCGAAAATTAACCTGCTCTGCTGCTCCACTATTAGTTTTCGCAAAGGGGATCAGTCACCAGGTGGTCCCACTCTACGGGTTAGATCTATGTGCATATATGTTTTGGGTTAGACGTATGTCCAATGAAGTAGGCCTATCTGAAAGTTGCATGATGTGTCTATTTAATATGAATTAAGGTATAAATATGCATAGTTGCATGAATTGCTGTACTCTTTATATCATAGATGTGTATGTCTAGTGGTAACATTATAATTGTATAAATACAAATTGTTTCACTATATTTAAAGTGCTTTACTGATGGATCAAACATATTTAGCTTGCGATTGTCCAGACTGCTTAAAGCGTTGGCCATTCCGCGCGTGAGGGTGGGTCTACAATGATGCCAATTCATGTTGCAAACTCATCAGCGAATCGTGACGACCCACCTACATTAAAGCAGGTGAGTTGTCTCGCTTTACTGATCAATAATATTTGTAGCCTGTCTTCTTAGAACGTTAAACATGATGTGCCTGTTGGTGGGCCTACATACGCGTGTTCAGCGAATCGTGACTACTTTTTAATATTAAAAAAATTGCTTTGAACAAAGTGAAACAAACACACCTTGGCGCTCGTATTAAAAGTTGTTTATTGATCATATACACAATAATTATAGTACACAGATGAAACGTAGATATCAATGCAATGAGAACTAAAGTTAAATATAAAAAAACTTGGGGTAGGCCTACATTAAATGTTGTTATTAACTTAATAAAATAAATTCTCAATCAGCAGCTACACGATCTGAGTTTAATATTGATAACAAAATAGGCTATATAACTGATTAAGGGTGAAGAGCTTTAGCTAATATAATAACTTCTTTGTCAACGTGTTGTCAATAAACATGTTCTCAGCCTACATGTTTTTAGCATTTTAGCCCCCCGATCTGGGACGTTTGTCTCAGTACTCAAAGAAGAAGAAGAAGATCTTTTTGGTTGGGATGTAGTATAGTTAGATAGGCCTATCATTTATTTACGACGACCTTTTATAACACTCGCGTTATCCAATTTTCTCAATAAAATGGTTTTTTGTTTGATGGTTTTACTATTTCTATAAAAACAAATGGCATGTTGCTTCAATTCAAATACTTTCGATTTTTTTAAGTCATCGTGATATGGTATTTTAACGGATTAAATTAATGTACATTGTATTTATTTATCTCATCTTTTCAATAAATTAATGGATGTTCCCAAATAAAGAAGGGTACTTATTTATTTTACCAATGTCAATGTAAGACCAAATAGATAGTACTGTCCTATTAATAGCCAGCTTTATTCTGCACTAGTTGAATTGAGTACTGGTTTGGGTATATGGTGTGCTAATTTGCCAGTTTAAAAAACACAGCTCTAATCAAAACATTTACATTTTAGATTGCAATAACTCTATCACGATATTGTGTATATCCCACTCAACAACATTGAATCAATGAATTAATGTTGGCACACCGCCTACGATGCCCCATCAACATTACATAAACATTATTTTGTTCAACGTCTGATGTTTGCTGGACAGCCGTACTAATAATGTCACTTTATATAAGGGTACAGCAAGCAAAACATATATATACAGTGTGCCAAAAAAGTAAATATAAAAATGTCTTTTTCTTTTTGATCGTGTTTATCTCCAACACTTTGTGATGAAAAACGTACATTTTTGCTCTAAAGTTAGATTGATGAAATCGTCGATATAATGAACTCTAACATCAGCAAATACATTACATTTTAACAAGAAATGATATTAAAAATATTCACAACAAAATTGAGCAAAAATATTTCTATGAGGTTTAGGTAGTAAAGTGGAAACATAATCTCGTATAGCAAAATTTTCTTTAGGGGGATATATTTTCTCAATTCAGGTTTATTTGAAATGTCTCTCTCCCACTCTTTCTCAAATACATTTTCGGGTAACCTTAGGTGTTGAATAATTTTATTTACATCGTACGACCAATTGCGCTTAACTGTCACTGAAAATAATGCGTCGGACTGAGAAATAAGTTAATCTATGATTTTCCATATTCACTAAACCATTCCAAAATCTAGCTAGACATGAATTGTGACTTTTCAAATAACAATAATATTTGGGCTAGGTTTTATGAGTTTTTGTGGTGGTCATTTTAAATTTGGTTGAGTTATTTTTATTATGACAGATTGATTAGAAATTCGCGTTTGAGTTTTTTGGCAGCCATTCTGAACTGTAATTTTAGACTTCGGACTTCAGGCTGCAAATTTCAGAAGTCCCCACTGAGCTTTTGCAGTTTTAAATAGATATATATATATTTGTTTGTCAAATGGAATCGCATTCAGGGTGCACAGTACACACATTGACTTGGCTCTCTGTTGATTTAATGTTGTATCACTATCTGCGACGCTAGCCCAACATTATTTAAACAACATTGATTCAACGTTTTGCGTTTCAAAAGAATTGCAACTGTTATTTTATTTGTAGCATTGGAAAGGTTTCAACTGTCTATACCAAATACACAATATTGGTTCAAAAATGCGACGCTGGCCCAGAATTGAAACATTGGATAAATGTATTTTTATTATCAAATCTGGAGACCAAAGGGTGGAGTAGGTCTGGACATAGAGGCACCCTGTTCACCCTCCTGGCAATGAATGGGGAATCACCCGACATGTCCTCTATTGAACCAATATTGGATCCAATTATAGGCCTACTGCCGTGCAAGCCAAAAGGCAGTATCTGCTCACTTTACAAGTGAGCAGATACTGCCTTTTGCATTTGAAGAGCAGCATAGTGCGGTATCTGCTCACTTTACAAGCAAGCAGAAACTGCCTTTTGCCATTCAAGAGTATAGTGATCCAGAAAATCCTGAATTAATCCGGAAGAACACGATGGATGTCTTAGAAAGTCATTGCAGAATACCTGAATACTCTGGGAATATGGTGTCCAAATTTCATTAGGATTGGATTAAAATTCAGGGAGAAATAGCGTCTTGCAAAAACGTGCCAAGAATAATAAGTTTAAAGTTCCGTTGTAAAATCAATATATTTGGGCATAGCCCAAATATAATAACATCTATATAATGGCAATATTTATTTTTTAGCCAGCCCATTTCACCATAATAATGAGAGTAGTGGGGTAAGATTATGTACACGTAAGTAATATCTCATGGCTCCCTCTGTTATTTTATCACACACATTTATATTTGAATTCCACCAAATTTCACAGGCATAATCTTGAACAGGTACTACAAAAGTATCAAACAAATGACAATACGTATTATATCCCACATCAGAGTATTGCTAACACTTGGACACAATGCCACCACAAACTCTAGAAGCAGCATCAGAGCGTGTTTTATTACAGTCTCTAAAATTTAAATTTAAAAAATAATAATTATAAATTTTCATTATCTCAAGGTCCATTTCCCCATTATGAAAATTTAAACGAAGTAACATGCTTTCTTGAATTTCTAAAATGTACAACTTTGGTTTTATCAGAATTTACAAACATTTCCCATTTTTTACACCATTTATGAGCATGTTCTATCAAGCACTGCAAATCATCTGCGTTATCTGAAAAACGTACAATACCATCTGCATAAAACAAGGTATATAAAATTTTATATCTATACCAATGTTGAGATTTATACTGCGAGTTCATTTAAAATAAGAAAAATAGACTTGGTGACAAAGTACCCCCTTGTCTGACACCTGACGATATTTGAAACCATTCAGTATTACAGTTATTAATTTTGACACATGATACATTATTTTGGTATAATGTTTTAATAGTTCTATTCAATTTCCCATCATAACCATATTGTAACAATCTTAAAATAATAAATATAATAAATAATTATTCACCCAATCAAATACTTTACTCATATCAAAGAAACAAGAAAATTTGGGTTTAGTATTTAAAAGTCTGTTTTTATTACACTAGATAGGGAGAAAATAATTATGATGGAGGCATGAACGATCCTTTCTAAAACCATTTGGTTCGTCTACCAATATATGTGACATATAATACAGTAGGCTATAAATCTGTTATGTAGAATTCTGATATATAATTTGGAATTTTTAACTGTTTCGCTGCTTTCTCTATTTCATCAAAAGATAATTCACCATTTAAAAAAAATTGTATTGGAAGCCTGATAGATTCTGTTGAGCGTCTAAATCATTCTTCAAGTTTTATAGTGCTATGTATTCAGCATCATTTTCATAGCGATTATTATCTAAATTATAAAGAGTACTAAAATCTGATCTCCTTTTATTCATAATTTATGTATGGTCTGTAATGACAGACCCATCATAATAGTTAATCAATGTAGGTAAATTTGATTTTCTGTTCTTTGCTTTTAATGATTACCAAAATTTCTGTGGATTATTTTTCTCAAAGCTTTCAATTTCTACACTTTGGTCTCTAATATAACGACACTCAGAACATGTTAAATTTTGTCAAATATTTTCATAGATTCAAATGAAAATATTTGTTCTTATTTCGCTTAATTTGTTTATTACTTTTGCTTTTGAGAAATTCATTTTGTTTCCGAATTTACCACAAAGTTGTTAATTCGTCATTTCATTTTTTGTTTTTTTAGTACACGTTTTTTATATTATGAAATAAATCAATTTCATTGCCCATAGCACATGTTAGCTTTTCATAATTATATGTTTCTAGTTTCTAGTTCTTTCATAATTAAGTCAATTTATTTTTTCCAATTATCAATTATCCAATTGTTTGGTGGGTCTTGCAAAGCTTTAGCAGTGTGACTATATTTATTTTCGACATGTCGATTACCGTATCATTTTCGTCATTAGGAATCAGCATATTATACATGGACAAATCAACTGTTACATATAAAATTGCATCGTCTGGCATTTCAGAATTTGTCCTCAATAAATGTTGCAGGTTATATACCGCGATGGCAAATTTGTAGTTGTCTCTATAGCAAACCTGTCGATATAGTGATATTTTTTATACGGGATCATTTATTATATATAGTCAGCAACATATATCTGCCCTGTTTAATACAAATAGAATTGTCATGCGGGCAACGACCATTTAACATACAAAAACCGACAGCTTTACAGAAGTCAATCATCAAAGACCCGTGTTTATTTGTAGTAAAATCAATAATTTTCTTTTTAGGTATATAAATATCTTCAATCTGATCAGTCAATAAATCAGTTTGATCACCCACTCTAGCGCTCGTTTCACCACATATAAAAATAAGATCAGCATGACTTGCTAAAAGTAATTGAGCGGTGAGATGTGAAAAAAAACCCATCAACATCTTTGCCGTGGGGCGAGTTGTCAGGGGGGGGGGGGGGGGAGTAGTAAATAACAAACAACCAGAGTGTCAATGACACAGACGCTCATCCTTAATTAGGGCAGGTTGATTACGAATTAAAATTTCTGAAATCCTAGAGGCGGTTATATGCACATGCATGAGCTCTTTCAAATACAAATCGGATAAGAATTGAGAGAGGAGAAGCATTTCTTGTGAATGGTGGACAGAGTGCCATAATTAGGTCTTAATTAGGTCATAAGTTAATTAATAATTAAAATTTCTCAAATCCGTGACGAATTTTAATGCACAGACCCAAGCTCTTTCAAACAAATCAAACAGAATTGAAATCGGTTACGAATTGAGGGAGGAGAAGCATTTCTTGTGAATTGTGGACAGACGACAGACGAAAGACAACAGACGCAACACGATGTCATAAGCTCATCTAGGCCTAAAAGGCCGGATGAGCTAAGAATAATAATAGACAAATCTGTACACTTGTTGGTCAGTTTGATACCAAAAATTCCATCATAAATTTTATCAAATCTTTCCAGGTTATAATCTCTGGTAACACAATTTTTTATTAAAAAAAAAACACTCATCCAAAAAGCATGTGGTGCCCTTCTGTGCTGGAAAGTTCGATTACATCCAAATAAATTTATACTTTGGGATGTCAATGCTGTCAGTTCGTTTTAAACGTGTTTCACAAATACCGTAAATAGCATAGTTTGGCGAACAAATAATAGTTTTAACTCACTGCTCTGGGTCGTCTTTTGTGGGAAGTGTTCGATTGAGCGTAGGCTATTATAGTCTGTAGGAAAAACAGCCTATTTTGACTCGGCCTTGTTTTCAGACATATACAGTGTCTTATTGGTTATTCTGGTAGAATAGGATCTTGGCCGCATGCCAAGCTGGCATGCTTGGGGAGACTTTTTTTATTGGCACTAATCCGCCAAAATACAGAATTGATCACATTAAAGTCAAATATATTATTTTTGAGAGTGTATGTGTGTTAATTATGAACAAAACGAAACCTCTTTTTGATGTGATTTTGACTGAATAATCCATTTCTGGTACGATTTTGATGAATAAACAAAGGTCATCTTTAAGGTCAATGTGTCAATTACAAAGTCAAGTAAGCGAAAATCTGATTTTAACCTGTTGACTACGAGATTATTATGCTACTGGGCTGTTTCTGAAACGAGATTATTTTATGACGTTATAGTTATCTCATGCAATCAGACCAGGAGATCATTGGGGCTCGTATCTGAATGGTCTCCCTTAATGGCGAAGATCTCCAGGGCTTGTCACAAAAGATTAACATCGAATAAAGCTAGTGTAAGTGAAATGCCTCTTTTTCGTGTGATTTGACTGTAAAATCCATTTCTGGTATTATTTTGGTGATTTAAGGTCAGATGCATTAAATGACGATCGTAAAGCGTTGAATTGCGTTGGAGAGGCGTATAATGGCGACAGAAAAGCGGTAAAGGATGATGGAGAGGCAATGTGACGGAGAGGCGTTAAGGGCGAAGAAGAGGCTACCTTCGATTTTTTCAAATAAAAAAATGCATGGTGGTGTTGGGGACCATTGGGACACATGCGATGGGGTCCATTGGGATACTGTCCCAAGTAAACCAACGCTGGGACAACGTCTCATGTTTGCTGGGAAGGCCGCTTCATCTTGCTACCATTTATTAATGCGTTGTTGTAGCTGCTGGTTTGGTATTATTCCTTCATATGAGACGAACATGGCGTTTCGTGGTTCTTCTAAATTCCCTCTACCGCGAATGAAAACATGGAAAGGAGGTTTCATGAGATGATGGTTAACTCCCACCTGACGAGCTAACATGCCTGTTACATAGACGTCATCAATCCACAGAATCCTAATTTCTCGTGAGGCCAGGTACATGGACACGGGCAAGTCAGGGGACATTATGTAGGCATTCCCTTTACAAAATGGCGGATACACCGTAGCAGACACCTCTTCCTGACTGACAAAATGCTTATTGGTGACGTCACGAGTCGGACCTCTGACGTGAAGGACACAGTACATGTATTTTATCCGAGGAGTCGTGTCATAAACTTCAAGAAGATATGTTCTCAGTTGAGTCATATTGATGTACATGTCATCATCCACTTTTATTATAACATTAGAATTAGGACAGAAATCTGATATCCACCCGAGCGCCATTAAATGTTTATATGTCATGTTACGATAGCTATCCACGAAGCTCCCCTGTATAATGTCTTTGTTGGAATGACTTTCTTTTACGATTTGGGCTTGTAAAGTGTTATTATACGTGAAGCCTAGCATGAACACTGTTCTCACAGAATAAGGTTCCATATGGGTCACAGCACCCCATGTATCTCGAATAAGTCTTCTGTGATGAACATTATGTACAGCACTGGAAACGAACACAATGGCTGAACGACTTCTCTGTGACGAACATTTATGTGGATTATGTAGTAGATAGTTCAGTCGGGTGGGCTCTTTTATTATAATATTCGGTATATTGAAACCAGTAGTTTTGTTAAGTTTATTGTCAACTCTAGCATCTATGTGGCTGTGATGTGATGAGGTGGCAATGTTCTTCATTGTCCTCCAAACATCATACCTATGTATCACATTACTGGATGAACCATAGTCCCCAGGTACAGGTTGCGATTTCCGATAAATACTTACGTAGTACATATTGGTCACAAATGCAGATACCAGCAAAAGAACCAGCAATATCCTAATGTATGTTTTCATGTTTCTGAAAAGACAATAATGTAGTACAAATTTAAGCGTCAGAAGAAACCAACATATTCTCAACGTCATGTGTATGCAGCGTAGTTTGTTATTAAATTTAATATTTGCTGTCATAAATTATTTTATTTTCCCATCATTAATAATTACATGTATTGTCTCCTTACGTTTGTGAATACAATAATATAACTTACGCATTTGACTGTGTATATGAAAAATAATAACTATCGGTACCCTACATTTTAAACTGAAAACCAGAGCTAAAATAACAGTTAAGCAGGGACTATTTGCAGACATTCGCGAATGACAAATTTGTTAAATTCTCAAAATCTTCCCCAAACATTCTCAAATTTTTCACCAAATGTTCTCCTCTTTCGCCAAACGTTCTCCGTGTTCGCGCTTACAATTTGTAGTTTCAATGTAAATTGGTTTCAGTGTACAACTAATTGTATTCATCTAATTTAGTTTGTTTATTGATATTTTTTTTTACTTACTATCAAGAAGTTTATTGTAGTGCGGCTACTTTGTTTCACTGGAGCTGCATTAACCTACCAGTAGTGACATACAACACATCTTATATGAGTGAGTGTGTCCAGTATTAGAGGAGTAGGTTGTTGAACCAATTATTCGTGTTATTAATGCGGGTGAAACAATCATTAAGGAAATAATGTATTCAGTCGGTATGGTGCGTGACCTGCGACATAACGAAGAGGCTTAATTATTATATACAACAGGTGATCTCGGCAGTAAAATGTAGGCCTACTATATAATTTATACAAGGCTATCGCCAAAGATTCTGTACAATAAACTCTCCCGAAAACGTGAAATCACTCTCAGTGCTGTACCCTGGTGCCGGGTTGGAACAAATTCGTTCCTACTCTATCGAATATGACTTTACTAATATTACGATGAGTAATTATGACATTGATCCTATATAATTATTATTAAAGAAAATACATATTTTATCTCACAAAAATCAGAAAAATAAATATTAACGGAGGTTAACTATAATTTTTAATCCAATAATTTGGTGGTTAGTTATCAGGTTATAATTACTTTTTAATTGTAATCTCCCCTTTGCTACTTCAGGGGTTGGTGCGCCCGTATAAACAAGTATGCATATTCATTATTACCAAACAACAGATGACGCCCACCTAGCACGAGACGTTGACCCAATTATAGGGTGATGCTGGTCCAACATTTGTAATGTAGGCCTATCTTTCAATATTATTATTCTTTTTTTCACAAGGTATACTTATGTGAGCTACTTTAAAACTATTATAATGACCTAAACTAAACTAAATACAATATATATATAATCTTATAACTACAATTTATAAGATTAATGAGTAATCGCGTAAGGTTAAACACAGGCCTGAGCAATGTGTGCAGCCTACAATTTAAAAGTCTGGCGATAGACTTCTAATGTGATGATATTGAAATTATTAATATGTAGTTTTATTTATGTGTTCAAAGATCCCTATATAAGCGAGAATGACTCTAAATATTGACATTTTAACTCGATTTGTTCTTTGAGATTTATAAAAAAATTAGTATGACTAAAGCTTTACGTGGCCTATAATAATGACAATTAATCTGTAGAATATGAGAATATTACGTAAAATAGTCTAACCTCTGAATTACCTTCTAAAACTTTCAGAAAAGTCGCCAATGACTATACAATAATAGTGTAGGCACAATTTCATGAAAATTGGTTCTGAAGTGACTGCGGAATCCGTGAAATTCATTCACCCTGGATTATAGCATAATATATTAGACCTAATGTATATAATTTAAGAAGAATATAAAGATACCATAATTGCAAGTCATTCCTTATGCACATTGTTAGTCTATCTATTCATTGGAGGGACCACAAATACCACGGCAAGTGCTATAACCGATAAAAATCCTTGAGAGATCATCACTCCCCAGTATGTGTGTACTCAGAAGCATGAGTTCTGTTCTCACAAAAAACAACTTCGTAGCTGTGGTTCTTGACTGAGAGTACAAAAATTACGTCTGAATCAAAAACAGTTGAACATATACACATACAACAGTTACACACAGCGAAGAAGATATATTTTTCAACCTTATTTCAAATCTTTTTGAATATTTGTCAGGTCCTGTTCTGTATTTTGTTGTATTTCAGCTTAATGCTACTAAACGAAAAAAACAGGGGAGAATATACACCAACGAATAAATAATTAACCTTGGCAATTTATCATGCTAGCCCATTGCTTTGAAAGATATTGCATGTTGTATCTACGCTGAAGACAAGTGTTCGAAAGCTCCAAATTGTACCCGGTGTTAGCGAACAATTTATGGATCTATTTAAAATAAAAATAGCAAAATTGTTAGATCACTAGGCTATAAACTGTGCGCCATTGTCTTCGACGATATTTGAAAAGAAAGTGTAAATTATGATGTGAAAAATGATGAGTTAGAAGGTTTGGAATATTTTTGGTCATCAAGGTATATCGCAAACTATGCGCTGGTATTTATGTTGACTGTCTTTCTGAGGGGCTGGCCAAAAGTTGCATTGGTTAGCGCTCTACATTGATTAAAATGGGCACCAGGAAAAAACTGTATACAGCCTGTGATGACTTGGATCACTTTGCATCCATACAATTCCATTCTGTAGCCTGTCGGCATGTATATGGTCGATTTTTGGAGTCATTTCTCGTCGCACAAAATATTTTTCTCAGGTGTTTGAATGTGAAAAGGTGTCACTTTCGATCAATGAGCAAATAATCGCTCTATGTTACATTTTCGCCTTCAGGTAGCTGTAGATAAACCTCTTTTCGTGCACAATGAAAAATGAATTATTGCCTTGTATGATCCTCCACATTTGTTGCTAAATGTGCATAATAACTTACGTAAATCAGGCTTTAATTTTGATAACCAAAAGTTGCGTGGCAATACATTGTTGACATTTTTATCGCGACTCTGGTCTGCCAATAAGATAGGTCCCAAAATTATGTAAGAAACATATTAATCTGCCCATGTTCTCTAAACTCGGTGTAAAACTTGCAACGCTGCTGGAATGTCAACACTTGTTAGTTTTGATGCTCTTCTAGACGAATCAATGAAAACCGCCATGTTCATAGAAAAGATGGATCAACTGTTTAATGTGTTCAATGCTTCCAGCCCAAAATCTTTGATAAAAATGGGTCATGCAATACCATATACGAATCCACCCATTTTGAATTTCTTGAAGATGGTAAAATGTTGAAGTCTATGACGGGTAAGAAATTACCATATTTAGACGACTGGTTAATTAATATTATTGCATTATATCTACTCTGGAATGACTTGCATAACAATCACAACGTGGAGTATATTTCACAACAAGCAGATTGAATCAAGATTGTGCAGGAAACATATTCTCCGGTATTTTGGGAAAGGGTGGACGTGAAGATCGACCTGACGCGTATCCAATGTTGTTTTAATGTTGGGCCGGCGTCGAAGACGGCGGGCCAACATTAAAACAACACTGGGTGCCCAATTCCGTGCAGCTTTCACGCAGGAAGGTGTTGTTGACCAGTTCAAACCAAAATTGAAACGATGACCTGGATAAATTTGTATTTTATATGAAATCTGTTGCTGATATATACAGCCTGTTACTGTCGATTCATCTGATCTAATTAGTGATTCTGTCACAGAGGAGAATATTCTTGTAGCCTATAGGCTAGGCCTATATCGGTGGATATATTTGTCGCAAAGTGTCGCGATCTGCATGACATAAATGTAAAAATAAATTTGATAGGAAATTTTAATTCCTTGTCTTAGAAGCAATATTTCAATATTCAGGGTGGGGTATCATCATATGCCTCATAAAAGAGCCCAAATTATCACGTTCATCAAAGACAAAGTCACAAACTTACTAAACCACATGCAAGTTATGGATGTTCCACGTTAATATTACAATTCAATTCGAATTCAATTCAATTCGGTAACTTCTATAGCGCCTAAATCCTCGGAGATGCGAGCTCAGAGGCGCAGAATCCAAATCGAAACCAGCTCAATGTCGAGAGTCAAAGCGTAAGTCGTCAACTGGGCGCCGAATCTCCGAGGAATCAGGGGGGGAAAGCCGAATCGAAAAGAAAAGTCTTCAGCATTTTTTTTAAATGAGGTGACTGTACTCGCAGTTCTCAAATTAACCGGCAGTGAATTCCAGGTGGAAGGAGCTGCAACTGCAAAAGCCCTTGAGCCCCATTTTGTTCGAAAACGTGGAACAGTTAACATATTTGTGTTGGATGATCTAAGCGGTCTTGAATTTTGAAGTGGTACTAAATAATTAAAGAGATATGTAGGTTGGTGAAAAAGGAAGGCTTTAAAAGTGATGGTACAGAGTTTAAAGCGTATGCGGTATTTTACTGGTAGCCAATGAAGAAATTTTAAGAGAGGCTTAGATCTGCTAAAACGAGAAGCTTTACAGACTACACGTGCCAGACAATTTTGTACCCTCTACAATCTTTCAATGTCCCGGTGAGGAAGATTGTACAAAAAGGAATTGCAATAGTCAAGATGACTAGTGACTAGAGCGCAGCTTCAGGGCTAAGGTACCCCTAGTACGCCGAAATTCACGGATGTGATAGAAGCATATTTTGCACGTCTGAGAGAATTGTCGTTTGAAGTTAAAATCACTATCAAAAATGAATCCCAAATTTCTAACGAATGCTTTAGGAAGTGTGTCATGATCAAGTAATAATATAGGGAATAGATCTTTGAACTTTTCTCTTACATATATATATTACATAATTATGTCCCCATTCGGCTACACCATGTACTGCGAGAAAACAATGAACACATTATTACCAGTAGGCCTAATGGAAATGAAATGAATCGGGCTTTAGGCCACCTTTGTGCACATATAGGCTAAACTGGGCCAGGAGAACCTCCTGAGGATGGTGAGATGATTGAGATGACACTGTCCTCCAGACACAGGATTCGAAATTCGAGCCCTAGCGGTCTGAGGTCGAGCACGCTACCTCTCGGTCACGGAGGCTCCCCACAATACTGACTTTCACACGTGGATGGGGAAGAAACATTTTTTGTTTCTTTCAAACCGCCGAAACCGGGAACCGAACCCCGAACTCTGGCGTGAAAGGCAGCGGTGCTAACCACTACCCTAGGGCCCCGCCCACGAAGCCCGGCAATGAAGTCGTGTATGCAGCAGTGCGAAGTCTAAAGGCAGTATCTGCTCACTTTACAAGTAAGCAGATACTGCCTTTTGGTTGTCAGATGAAATGAATGTTAAGAAAAAGCCGTAGTGACAGAAACTACGAAAATGTAGGGCTTAGCTATCAACCCGTACGTTTCCAGGGAGTGTATATTAAATTATATGACATCAAGCCATTGCTCTCTATCCGTTGTCAATGAGAGTAATTGCTAACAGACAGAAGGTCGTATCTACCATTCATCTGAGTTGAACATACGCTATTCTGGCTGATAATTTCAGATTATTCTGGGAGATCTACTAAGAATGCACTTTAATTCTCAAAGGGTTCTAAGGAGATTGTTAACCCTTGTCTTGCTGAATTGTTTTAATCGTATTTTTCGTCATTTGAAGCTGGAATTGCTAACGCATTTTCCAGCTTCAAATGACGAAAAATATAGATATTTTTCGAAAATATACATTTTCTAAATTAAGTTATTTTACTAACTGAATATCTACCACAAACTGTATTGTCCATTTCAGTGACATATTATTTGGCTTAAAATATGCTTAAAACCGTATAAATTCGGGTCTAGCAGGACAAGTGTTGAACTGGCAAAGTCGGTTGCTCAATGTATTCATGGTATTATTGCAGCGAGAATGAGTGAGTTTCCAGTATAAATTATTGTATCCGGCCACATAGCATGCATATAGTGTGACATGTTCAGGGTTGGCTTAATGCTGGTCCAGCGGGGGAGACGTTGGGTCAATATTGAACTAATGCTGGGTTAGCGTTTGTCAGTTGTTCATGCAGGATGCTGATGAGGTATATGATGTATAGATTAGCATGTAACAAGTAATTTGATCACCATGACACCACGCTACCTGTATATGGATTAAGCATTTGTATCCGGATACACGTCAATTAAGTGACACTAGTATTAATAGGTCTATATGGAATTGAAAGATTTCAAGGATGTCTCACAAAATATTCTAAATATATTATATTAGATAGCCGGCTTCGATAATTTAATTTCCTTATTAACGTCTCACTTCTCTCACGAACGAAAAAGGTGTATCTCAATTTCCACTGTTTGGAGGTATACATTTACACATTCGACCCGTTTGGGGTTTCTCAATGGTCAATTTCCCCTCAGATGACGACTATGTAAAGCACTACTAGTACAATTATAAAAGTGGTGTGTAAATAGTCTATTATTTACTATTATTTACTTTTCACGAAGCTTCCTGACCAATATTAGCAGTTCATACAGGCACTAAATGAAGGGGATTAGTTTTCAAAATAAGAGTTATTCCAAGCACAACAGACCTATTATAAGGCAGCATGAATCAGGTATGCTTTTGATGTTGTCTCGCATCCTGAAAACGTAAAAAGATGTCTTGACAAACAGCTTTGTTGACTTATGCATTAACCCTTGAAGCGCTAAGTGATATAATTTATTTTTACCCGTTTGAAGTTGCGTCTCGCTACCGCGACCCACAACACAAAGTGGTTGAAAATTACTCATAATAATTTTTTAATTTAAAACCAAACATTCGCAAATCTTGATGTTTAAACGCTCATTTCGTTTACAATAACACTGATTTGACCCAGCTAATAAAACAGATTACAAACGACTATAGTCAGACAATAGTCGCGCTCAACGCTTCAAGGGTTAAAACTTATATCCTGCTGTATTATCAGTTGGTATTTTTCATTAATTTGAAAGTAGAAATGCTAACACAATATCCAGCTTCAAATGACGAAAGACATTTCTATTAATATGAAACATAGCCTCCTCGCAAGTTGATTCACACGTGGATGGGGAAGAAACATCTTTGTTTCTTTCAAACCGCCGAGACCGGGAACCGAACCCCGAACTCTGGCGTGAAAGGCAGCGGTGCTAACCACTACACTAGGGCCCCCGCCCAGGCCTAATGGAAAGAGAAAAAGAAAATTAATAAAATTCAACCATGAATAAATTGTGTCATGACAAACTGAACGTGTTTTGTATATTTAAAGATATCGGTAGGCCTATACTGTTTAATACCAACGTTCCAGTCGTCAGTGACCATCTTCCCAAAGAGTTATCTTACCCACGAGCCCGCAGGGCGATATAGGCCTAGTACTCGATACGGCCAGGCTCCTGCGGTAGCACTCATTTTACGTCCCTGAAAACAGACCATACCAAAAGGTTTTAGAATGAAAATTTCCATGAAACTGTTTTACCAATACATCGCAATTTTCTTTAATATTTCACCCACTTCAAAACATTTTCATCCACTACAAGTCGAGAATTGCGACAGCAATTCGCGGCTTGTAGTGGATGAAAATGACAATGTAAAGTCAGGCTTGAAAGGGTTAAGACACATGGGTGAGCAGTCAACGTTGCGTGTGTTGGGAATATTCGATTATGCTTTACAATAGTCCTAGCAAACGCGAGACAACGAAACAAGGTTGATCAACAGGTTGGCAAACCTTCTGCGCGCTGGCCCGACAGTAAACCAACATTATTTCGATGTATCGTGTTTGAAGGAATGGCTCTTATTGTGGAAATGAAACTATGCGTGTGACGCAATCAGGCGATGGGCAAACGCAACCCGGGCATTAGGAAACTTTTAATACCCGGTGCTGGAAGTCGATACCGATTTATCCAAATATGAATTGAAATAATCATATCATGCACTTGAAATGACCTATATTGAAACACACATGTAAAAAATAAAGTAGAAATCAGCATTAAATTTGCAGGATTTGCATAATTATTTTTATTCAAATTATAAAGATAGAAGTATTTTTTACCCACTTGAAGCTGTGGGTCGCGTCAGCGAGACACAACTTCAAACTTGTACGTAAAAAAATAAATTGTATAATTTAGCCTATGTGATTTTTGCCGCTTTCATAGTAGATACTGGAGGACACAACATTAAGTCGGTAAAAAATAAATTATAATATTTAGCCTATGTGAGTTTTGCCGATCTACGGTGGCCCATAGAGGCCAGGAATGGTCAGGAATAAAATAAATTAAAATGATTAATGCGTGCCCGCGCAATAATAATGCGTACCCACGCAATAAAAATGCGTGCCCACGCAATGACTAATGCGTGCCCACGCAATGATCAGTGCGTCTCCCCCAAAACCTAATGCGTGGCCACGCAATAATAATGCGTGCCCACGTGGGCACGCACTAATCATTGCGGGGGCAGGCATTAGTCATTGCGTGGGCACGCATTATTATTGCGTGGGCACGTAAGAAAAATGCGTGGCCACGCATTAATATATAGATAGATGTAGGCGTAGGCTATTAAATTAATAATTAAACATGTAAACCCAGTCTATGAAGTCTCACAAGTCAAGACTCAAGAGAGGTTTCACAAGCGGCTGGCCATGTGCTGATTATTGCGTGGGCACGCATTATTATTGCGTGGGCACGCATTATTATTGCGTGGCCGCGCATTAGTCATTGCGTGGGCACGCACTGATCATTGCGTGTGCACGCATTAGTCATTGCGTGGGCACGCATTATTATTGCGTGGGTACGCATTATTATTGCATGGGCACGCATTAATCATTTTTATATTTATTTTATTCCTGGCCTCTATGGGCAACCGTACCACTCCTAGTATCTGTAACTGTTGAAATTTATTTAATCCTGCTAACAACTAGCACGTCCAGCAAGGTTCCCACAAAAAAATTTGGAATAAATTCCCGTCTTGTCCACCCTCCTGACTATTTACATATTTCCGGATCTAAAAAACATGCATTTAAACAAAACAAAATCCTAATAAACTTATGTCATACAGCTGTCGACATGTTCACCTACACTGCTACTATAATTGAACAATTTCAACATCAGTGCTGAAACTCAATACTATTCGCCAATTATAAAGAGTATGCCTTACTGCTATTATTATTAAATCAAAGGTCTATAAACTTTCCTGGTTCAATAAAAGTTGGTTAATTGTACGCCTATATTATATTGTTAATATACAATTAGACAAAGCTATTTCAACAATGGAAGATAAAATTGATCATTGATGCACATTGCAAGGTTTGAATTTGACTACTGGTGGTGGCTATTTAAGTCCCTTTGAACATGTTAAAATTCCACGATTTTCCTCTGCCTTGTGACATCATCTTAAAATTTACCCCGACTTTCCAGATTTCGAATTCGTGTCGTTCCTCGTCACGTGGGAAAATTGCCATGGTGTTTCTTATTACACGTATTGGTTTAATGCCCGGCCACCGTATGCGACGCTGACCCAACATTAAACCAACATGTGGCACATTAAAATGCGAATTACCACCACAATTCCAACCTCAAGCTGAATGAAAACGTTCTGATTTAGTGAAATAATAAAATGTAATAAATCATAAGGAAGCTAAGGACCCTTGAAGTACCAATCACGTTTACAGCCGCTTTTAACCTTCACATTTTTCTGTCAAACGAGACAATTTAACCCTTTAACCGCCGGTGCCGCATATATTCGGGTTTTCATTTTTTATTAGCACATTATGTACCACCTTTTAAACATGTTAAAGATAAAATGTGACATCAATCAGCAATATTTGAAAACAGTTGACCTTCATATTGTCAAATCTGAATAATTTTCACTCACTTGAAGTTGTGGATCGCGTCAGCGAGACACAACTTCAAGTGGGTGAAAATTCAGATTGAACAATTTGGCGGTTAAAGGAGAAATTAGCATTAAATTTGCATATTTTAAAATTTAAATTGTACATTTTAAAGTATTTTTTACCCACTTGAAGTGGGTGAAAAAATAAATTGTATTAGGGCTTTTAGGGATAACATGGTGGATTACACACATGTATAACATGTGCAGTGTGGTGCATACGTTCGGAAAGGGAGCTTAGTGTGTGATAATCATTATATTTATCATATTAAGCGTGTCTGGTGCTGAAAGGGTTCCCCCGTATCACATGCTGTAGTGTATAGATGACTAGGTTTGTAAATATAATTTGCAAGATGGGTGTGATTGTAAAGAAACGTGAGATACTCATCTTCATCTATCCAGTTGTCTGCCACCGGCAGAACCTGGATAACCCGTATATGTGCTATGAGTTCAGAACCCCCCTCCTCCCTCCTCCTCCCTGGCCAATTGACAGTTGATTCAGGCGACCCAAACAATCTGACCTGAGTGTGACCTCCACGCTGCCGTCAGTAAACCGGTGACGTCATAATGAATATTCATTTTGCTCGCACCCCTCATTTTCGTACCCGTTTCCCACACACCTGTTGTCAAGGTCAGACTGGTAGTCTGACGGTCAGACCTGATACGGGAAGGTGGAGATACTCAGCGTCACGTAACGTTAGCCAATGGTCTCATAACGACAACATGTCACATTTTATTATTGCCAGATGGTATTGTGTTTCAAATTAATATGCTCCAATCATCTGTAATAAAAAAACACTTTTTGTAACGAATTACGATGTACGCACTGCAAAGTAAATTTTATTATGTGGTATGACCTGCTCCCGACTCGAGCAATCAGAAGAGATGTACTTGTTCAAAACAAATTCTTACAGTTCAGTGGATTACAACTTTCCCATTCTTGTGGTCTAAAACGTTTCATAGAACCCCCCCCCCCACGCTCCGCTGTATTTGACATGCACGACTGTATGTCGAAACGTACTATTCAGCAGAAGTTATATGAAAGATTTCACTGGCGTAAAGTTTTAGTTGGCAATAACAAGAACATCATGAATAAGAACACACAAAAAGTAAATACTTGAATAAAATAGATGTATTTATCAGGATTCTCAATAGTCTACATGTAAATAGAATAAGATTAGCCGGAAGACTGGAATGCAAGTTTAATTATGAAAATATTTACTTTGTCATAATATATATGGAAACATACTATTCAGCAGAAGTTATACAAAAGATTTTACTGACGTAAAGTTTTAGTCTGCAACTGGCTAAAACACCAGATATGCATTAGCCAAGACTGGTTTACTACTGAACCCAATGAGTTGCTCAGTCATGAGATGAGCAAAGTTAAAAAAACCCACGTCAGTCGTCGGGCATTTGTTTCGGTTCCTATATCTGCGAAATTGATGATGGGTCATCAATCGGTAATTATTCACTAGATTGGCAAGGAAGATGTGGCTAGGGAAGATGTGGCTACCACGAAAGTTTTCCTGACAAAATGGGCTAAATTGCAAACAATTAACAAGAACATCATGTAAAAAGAATAAACACACAAACAAGTAAATTCTTGAATAAAATAGATGTATTTGTGATGATTCTCAATAGTCTACATGTAAATAGAACAAGATTAGCTGGAAGACTGGAATGTAAGTTTGATAATGAAAATATATACTTTTTCTCACACTATGGTAAGGCTGTAATCACATTGCTGTTGTCAGATTATACTGACAAATTAGACATTTGGCACATGCAATACTCTCCAGCAAAGCCGCCAAAAGGCAGTATCTGATTACTTCTAAAGTAAGCAGATACTGCCTTTTGGCATTGCACGGCAGAATACTATCCAGCATTAGCTATCCATGATGTCACACATGAGACAAGGTATAAAAAAATTACCATATTGTAATATACACTTTTTAAATTGTGGAAGACGGCAAAATTATCCCAAGAAGGCACTCTTTGTATATTGATAGATACCCTAAATACTGGTAAAAGTGCATGTCTATAAAAAAAAAGTTCAACATTAACCTTAAATGTCAATAGAAGGTGACATACACATTAAACAAAAATAAATTAGATGATGCTCAAAATAAAAAGGAGCATTTTACAAGCTGTGTTTCGTTATAATCGACATTAGTTATGAAAACAATAGGAGAAAATAAACATTCACTATCAAGAAAAGCATGTCACATCTCAATGCTGGTTTAATGTTGAGGCAGCGTCGAAGACATTGGAACCAAATTAAAGCAGCATTAGATCGATTAGTTGTCTTTTTCTAAGCCTGCAGAATGTGGTGGGATAGAGCATACAATAACAGCAGGTCAAGTTGCCCAGAACACCTACTGCATCATGATTATAACCTCAATTTAGTAAAATGACCAATAGTCATGATAGACAAACAAATACATATTCCATCATGATATAACTAAGTAAATATCAAGGTCACAAGATATTATTCCAACACATTGTTGGTTAAACACAACATACCTTGAACAAATATTTTGGTTTTAGTGGGTAAATAAGATTATATCTATTAGATTATCAGATGGCGTTGTATCACCATCATTATATCAGTTTCCCAGTAAATAATTAACAGTACAGAGCACTCATGCCCAGAAGTTTACTTTAACCCTTTAAGCCCCCACGATGCATTAAAGAATCATTTTATATCCGTGCAAACATACCTAATTTTCCTACAACTAAGGGTTTTTGAATGAAAATTTCCATGAAACTGGTTTAACAATACATGGCAATTTTCTTTAGTTTTTAAACCACATCAAATCATCTTCATC
The DNA here is from genome assembly GCA_964017125.1 of Flabesymbios commensalis. Classification (NCBI taxonomy): domain Eukaryota; kingdom Metazoa; phylum Annelida; class Polychaeta; order Terebellida; family Flabelligeridae; genus Flabesymbios; species Flabesymbios commensalis. Next base: position 45,460,265 of record OZ024907.1, read on the forward strand.
CACTACAAATCAAGAATTGCGACAGCAATTCGCGGCTTGTTGTGGATGAAGATGACTATGGTAAATTCAGGCTCGAAAGGGTTAATCCTTATCAGACATTCCCAAAATAAATGGTTAATAATCCATATAAGTAATCCATAAGTAATATATATATATATTATTTAAATATATGTGATACTAATTCCCAAGATATTAATCCAAGACGCCTAATTTGATCACCTTAATATAATACATATATGCCAGGTCCAGCATTGTATAAATGTTATACAAATGTTGTGTGTTTACTGGATGTGAATCACTTGATGTATCCCCAACATAAAGTGTTGCCTTGGACCCAAGTGGTCATTTCCAAGGCGACAAAATTTAGAAAATAAATGAATTTACAATACCAATATGTGTATGTCTCTGTAAACTTTCAATATCAAGGCCTATAGCCCCAGCAAACACAAAAAGTAAACCCACTGGTGGTTTGATGTTGGGTCAGCGTTGTAGACGGTTGTCCAACATTAGGCCAACAGTAGTTGAGTATTTCATGTTTTTTGGGTAACATTCTCTATTTACATATTATGATGTGGTAAAACGTTATTGTAATACTTATATAAAAAGTGGTTGATAAAATAGTGTGATACATTATATATATATATATGTAAACTATATTAAGTATAATTGTCATTGTTGAAGAGAAATACCTGGCTAGTAATTGTTCAAGCCAAACACTAGCGTTTAAAATTAAAAAGTAATGTGACAATAGCAATGTAACATCATGTAGTTGAATTTCATCAAGTCCAAAAATCAATGTAAAAATCAATGTAAAATTTTTTTCACTCTTTTTGGCTTATTTTACTGATGCTATGGGCTATTTATATTCATATCACCACAACAGTTTCATGTGAATAAAAATTACAATTACCAAATTCTATTCTTGGTCTTCATGTCATAAATAAACAATTACAACCCTTTAACAATATAGATATAATTAACCTAACAAAACATTATACAGAGATATATTGTATTAGTTCTAGTCACTGATAAACCAACACATGGCACTAAAGGAACAGATCGAACAACACAAAATGTGCAAACCAATTTGGTTTAATTGACCACCATCTGTGACATTGGCCCAAAATTAAATCAACTTAGTCAATGCATATCGTGTCTGCTGTGAAAACACAACTGATTGCACGGAAGCACTGGGCGAGTTTCTGGGTTAGAACATAAACCTAACAATTCAAGTCTTGTTCTTATAACAGACAATATAACAAATGTGGAAGGACTGATGTGGGAGGCAAATCACAAAACTGATCGATTAAATCAAAGACAAATTTATCACACATGATATATATCACATTGGATGAAAACAGTAACAGTGGCAACATCTTTTAACTCGTTAAAGCACTGAATTATTTTTGTATAAACCATGGAGACCAAAGTTTTTTTTTAATTTGAAATCATCATAAATGTCTTAGTCAGCTCTTTGCGATTCATTTGCATACTTATGATATGGGTCTACGACTATTATAAATATTTTTACTCTTACAGTGCGGGGATCGACTTTAGGCGGCAGATTTTGACGTCTCATTGTGGACCGATAAATTCCATCAATTCAATTTTTCTCATTACTGATGACGTTATTGTGATATATCATTCTCTAGCAGAAAGAGTGTGGTACACATGTGCCCATATGATTGCTAGGATCCTTATTCTATATCTGAGCTGCCCATAGACGACACACCTACACCTACATTACATGTACCGGTATCTGACGAGTTCCTTTGAGATATAACATCCATGAGTGGTAACAAATGATCACTTCCCAAGTGTTTAATATACAAGTCACATGTAAAATTAACAAGTCGTGAATAATAGACCTACACCACCTCCTTTGATATGTTGTATAAAAGCTGCATTTTATTGTGCCTCAAGTGATACTTGGTAACAGTTGGGACAATTTAGGCTCAATGGCACTACATCAGCACATGATTACAAAGCTATGTGCAATTAATTCATTCTGGATTAATCAACAGCATGTGGCTTATTATTTGCGTATTAGTATATTTACAGCATTGAAAAGTCATTTTTCTAAGCGATATTCCAGGATATGAAAAGTGATGTTTGGACATTTTTATATATTTGAGCAAGAATGCGGGTACAAACATATCCATGAAAGCCAAGTCAATCTTTAACTTTCCAAATCATGTTAACTAATATAGATGTCTAAGTAGCTTGTCTAATTTCTACTTAAACATTTACACAATATCCAATGTAAACATAGTTTGATGTATATATATAATATGTAATTTTCGTGAATGTTCCATAAGCCAGACAATTTGTGTAAATTAAAATGTTATATAATTATTACCAATTACTAGTGGTTGATATTCTGAGCTATCCACTTATCACATCACATATAGCTAGTATGATCATCTGACAATTAGTATCAAGAAAAATTTGGTTGATCGGATAACAAACACAAGACATTGAGCATACCGTGTGTCGGCTTATTGTTGGCCCGAAATTAACCCTTGTGACCGTTTGGGTACGTTTTCGAAAAAATTAAATAAAATACCACTAAAATGTGTAACATTATTTAGTGGTAGTAGCTCAGTTAATCAAATAATTCAATTTGGGAGATGTCTATTTTTCATCAATAATATTATTTTTTCGTCATTTGAAGCTGGAAATTGCATTAGCAATTCCAGCTTCAAATGAATGAAAAATACTCACAAACAATTCAGCAGTACAAGGGTAAAGGCAACATTTCGTGGTTGCAGGTAAACAGGAGCAGTGCATATAACATACCAATTCAAATAAATTACATGTGTACAACACATAATACACTCGCCATGCTGAGTTTTGCAGGCGATAAGACTGAACTGAAAAAAAAGTGAAGAAAGATGCACAGAACTGAGACTGTGGCCTGACAACAAACCAGCAACGGGTAAAAGTGTCACATTTGGTGGATGATATCCCTGGTTTGAAGTGGTGGACAATCAGCGCCTAAAACTGGGGGTACCTGGCATCTCCACGCCTAGAACTGGTGGTACCTGGCATCTCCACGCCTAGAACTGGTGCTACCTGGCATTTCCGTGCCTAGAACTGGTGGTATGTGGCATCTCCATGCCTAGAACTGGTGGTACCTGGCGTCGGAACGCTTCTTGTACCATGTCACCAGCCCAGCTATGGCGGCGGCAAACACGACAGCCAGAATCATACCGCCGAAAAAGGAAGCTGCATCAAACTTGCGACCACAGGGCGCTTTTTCTGCTTCTGCAACACAATAACAGTGCATCAATAGATGGATGGGTCATGGATGGATGAGTAGATGGATGTGAAGTTTAAAGGAGGTCTCTAGATATAATACATCTGCGTCATTGATTTAAAGTGAACATGGTCATATGTTTGTTATAATAAATTATATTAAAAAGAAGATTAAATAATGATTGACAATAATTAAACAATTATATCTCGAGAACAGCTAGTCCGAATAGTGTCTTTATGGTCGATTCTTATAAAACGTCGACAAATGGGTTTTAAAGCTCTAACAAGAGCACACTCGACAATAGCCCGCCACCATTATTGAACTTATTATGTGTATATTATTGTGCCCACAAGGTCAAATTATTGAGGTAAAATGCAAAAAATCGCAATAAATCAGCCGTTTTCGCACTTGTCCGAGAACTGCTTATTAGTAACATGCATAACAAATTTGAGCAGGATAAATGAAAAACTTTTCATGTTATCGTGCCCACAAGGTCAAATTATTGAGGCAAAATGCAGAAAATCGCAATAAATTGGCTTTTTGAATCTTTTTTTAGCCATTATTGAACATGTCTAAGAACTGGTCATTTGTAACATGCATAACAAATTTGGGATGGATACATAAAAAACTGTCCAAGTTATGGCACCCACAAGGTCAAATTATTGACATAAATGCCAAAAATCGTAATACATCGGCCATTTTGAATTTTTTTTCTCAGCTGTTATCGAACTTGTCCGAGAACTTATTACAAGTAGCATACATAGCAAATTTGTGCAGTTTTCATGTTATTGTGCCACAAGTTCAAATTATTTATGTAAATTGCGAAAAATCGCGATAAATCAGTCATTTTGAATTTTTTTCCAGCCATTTTTGAACTTGTCCACGAACTGCTCATTTGTAACATACAGAACAAATTTTTTTTTTTATAACTTTTTAAGTTCACCAGATCAAATTATTGACATAAAATGCTAAAAATCCCAATAAATCGGTCCTTTCGAATTTTTTTCAGCCATTATCGAGCTTGTCCAAGAACTGCTTAAATTAGTAACATGCAGAACAAATTTGAAAAGAATACATGAAAAACTTTTCAAGTTATCGCACCCACAAGGGCAAATTATTGACGTAAAATCAGCCATTTTGAATTTTTTTCAGCCATTATTGAACTTGTCCAAGAACTGCGCATTTGTAACATGCATAACAAATTTGTGAAGGATACATGAAAAACTTTTCAAGATATCGTGCAAACAAGTAAATGTTAACGCTGACGACGCCAAACTTTGCAATTGCAATAGCCGACCTTTTTTAATTAAAAGGCGGGCTAACAATGTGCCGATAATTGATCTAAATTCGTCTTGACGAGATCATCAAGGGGATACCTGGTTTGGTATTTGTTTGACCAGAACTGAGAGCGCCACATGTGATAAATTGTCAAATTTTAGAGTACATTATGCATGATTTTATCAATAAAGATTACCTGTGATACAATAAAGATTTTAATTTCTATACATTACTGTACCATATAGGTAGACTACTATTTATAATTAAACAAGACTACATAAGTCCAGGAGCTCCCGCTCCGAATTAGAATTTGATTTAGGCAATTTTGTATAGGGTTATTAAAATCAAGACGCAAGACAACTAGGTCTAAGAAGCCCAGTCTAAGAGCAAGATAAGAACTAGACAGTCTGTCAGAGATTGCAAACCTCCATTGAAATTAATGATCCTAATCAGTATCCCAGTAATGGTCTACCTATCTGGCATGGATTACCCGATATCAGGCCAATCGAGTTAACTAATAGCTGATTTACGGTCATTTTGAATTCGATATAAATTAGTTAAAAACTTAGGGTGCATCCTCCCCCGAAACCTCAAATTTTGTTTCATAGTAATGGACTAACATCTAACACAGTTTGCAAAATATTGGGCATGTGAAAGTAAATAATGGCCGATAGGGGGCCATTTTGAATTTGATCGAGTCAGAATTTTTCAAGATGCATCCTCAGCTGAAATCTCACATTTCATTCTATAGTGATCGTCTAGCTATCTAGCATGGTTTACCAAATATCGGCCATGTGAAAGTGAATAATGGCCTAAAGGCGGCCATTTTGAATTTGATAAAGTCAAAATTTTCCAAGATGCATCCTCAGCTGAAATCTCACATTTCATTCTATGGTAATGGTCTAGCCATCTAGCACGGTTTACCAAATATCGCCCATGTGAAAGTGAATAATGGCCGATAGGAGGCCATTTTGAATTTGATCAAGTCAAAATTTTTCAAGATGCATCCTCTCCTGTAATCTCACATTTTGTTTTATAGTAATGGTCCAGCTATCTAACACGGTTTACCAAATATCAGCAATGTGCAAGTAAATAGTGGCCGATAGGCGGCCATTTTGAATTCGATTGAGTCGAAAGTTTTTAAAAGGCATCCTCTCTCGAAACGTCACATTTTGTTTTATAGTAATGGTCTAGCTATCTAGCACGGTTTACCTGATATCAGGCCTATCGAGGTAAATAATGCTGATTGTCGGCCATTTTGAATTCGTAAGTTAAAATTTTCAGGGTGCATCCTGCCCCGAAAACTCACACTTTGTTTTATAGTAATCAGGTAATGGTCTAGCCATCTAGCACGGTTTACCAAATATCAGCCATGTGAAAATGAATAATGGCCGAAAAGGCGGCCATTTTAAATTTGATCAAGTCAATTTTTTTCAAGATGCATCCTCATCTGAAATCTCACATTTCGTTTTACAGTAATGGTCTAGCCATCTAGCATGGTTGACCAAATAACCGCCATGTGAAAGTGAATAATGGCCGATAAGCGGCCATTTTGAATTTTATCGTATCAAATTTTTCCAAGATGCATCCTCTCCTGAAATCACACATTTTGTTTTATAGTAATGGTCTAGCCATCTAGCACGGTTTACTAAATAACGGCCATGTGAAAGTGAATAATGGCTGATTGGCGGCCATTTTGAACTTTGACAAAATGATTTTTTTCAAAATACATCCTCTCCTGAAGCCTTACAATTGGTTTTATAGTAATGGTGTAGATATCTTGAGCGGTTTTCATGATATTCCACAATATCAGGCCTGTCGAGGTGAATAATGGCTGATAGGCGGCCATTTTGAATTTTATCAACTTCAATTTTTTCAGGATGCATCCTCTCCTGAAACCTTACAATTTATTTGATATTAATGGTGTAGCTATCTTGAGCGGTTTTCATGATATTCCGCAATATCAGGCCTGTCGAGGTGAATAATGGCCGATAGGCGGCCATTTTTAATTTTATCGACTTGAAATTTTTCAAGATGCATCCTCTCCTGAAACCTCACAATTTGTTTTATAGTAATGGTGTAGCTATCTTGAGCGGTTTTCATGATATTCCGCAATATCAGGCGCCCACAAAAAATTTTAGCGTTGACCTCTGGCGGCCATTTTGTATTTTGGTAGCATCTCTAAAAAATCACTTGCACATCCCCATGTTGCTAGGAATGTGATGGTAAAATTTCAAAACAAATTGACCAGTAGTTTTGACGCCGGACGCCGTACAGAATCCTGGCGCGACTAAAATCCCCCTTCCCCTACGGGCGGGGATAAAAAAATCATACCTGTCTCGCAGTTTTCACCAGTGTACACAGCATCACATTGACAAGTATAGCCTTCATCAGCTCCATCAGTACATGTCCCACCATTTTTACATGGATCCATTTCACAGCTGATTTCTGCCATTTAAAATATCACAATAACATAACATGCAAGACACAGCTATCATCAGCTGATATCGATAATAAGGTTACACGGTCTAGAGTCATCATCATCAGCACATGTCCCTCCATTTTTACATGGTAACGCTCCACACTTCACTAAAATGTAGATTAATCACATTATATTTAGCACCCTAACCTCTAAGTCTAGTCATGTCTATTTTGACATGGATTCAATTGACACTCATCAATATCTGTCATTTGAAATATCAAGATAATAAAATATCAAAATCACATAACCATCAAGACACATCTATTCTGTGAAACTCAATGACCTCGACCTCCTTTATTTTCACCGGGCTGGCTAATACAATGAAGTACGGGGGAGGGGGTCTTATATAACCTTGTTTTCACTGAGTGACGTCACTGCGTTTCACAGAATGAAGTATGGGGGAGGGGATGTTATATAACCTTGTTCTCACCGAGTGACGTCACTGCGTTTCACAGAATTAACAAGAGGACAGCCGGCCACCATAATCCCCCGCCCCGCCCGCGTGATAGAAATTTTACAGGGTGCATACTTCCCTGAAGTCTCACATTCTGTTCTACAATAATGATCCACCTATCTAAATTACTGTGTATATTACAGATATTGAAGTCAATGTTGGTCGCAAGTCAGCATTTTTTTAGTTTGAGCAAGTTGCCATTAAGAGGGTATATATATATATATATCCCACACTGAAACCATACATTTTTTTTTATAGTATTTATTGGACTGGTACATATCCTATGGAATTTTTGTTCCAATGGTTGATGCTGTGAATAGATTTAATGCCTTATCAATGTTGAATTTCGTTGGTAGATTTTAATTTTATGTGTTTTTCTCTAGCGAAAAAAAAAGTGACCCATTTATCGTGCGCGTCTGCTCTAAAACTATAATGATGGGGTTTCGAAAGGGGCGTAAACGCCGTAAACGGTGATTGTACACAGTTGAGACGATGACTCACTTTGCTTTTCCTGTGCACATTTCAAAAACTTTGATAACAATTATTATTTGTCTTGAATTTATGCAAATTTGGACAGAATGAATATTATTTTTTGGATCAGAAAAATTAAAGAAGTGTACAAATAACTTTCATCATTATCATTTTCCACATTATGCCAATTTTGAAGGTTAGAGCATCTAACTATCTGGCACAGTTTGTCCGGTATCAGGCATATTAAAGTTAATTATGGCCGATAGTCAGCTATTTTGAATTTGATTAAGTTGAAAATTTTCAGAGCATATCCCTACCTGAAACTGCACATTTTGTTTTGTAGTAATGGTCTAGCTATATGGCACAGTTTGTCAGATATCAGGCATATTAAAGTTAATTACGGCCGATAGTCGGCCATTTTTAATTTGATCTAGTTGAAAATTTTCAGAGCATATCCCAACCTGAAACCGCACATTTTGTTTTGTAGTAATGGTCTAGCTATATGGCACGGTTTGTCAGATATCAGGCATATTAAAGTTAATTACGGCGATAGTCGGCCATTTTTATTTTGATCAAACTGAAAATTTTCAGAGCATATCCCTACCTGAAACCGCACATTTTGTTTTGTAGTAATGGTCTAGCTATATGGCACGGTTTGTCAGATATCAGGCATATTAAAGTTAGTTATGGCCGATGGTCAGCCAATTAAGCAGGTAAAATTTCAAAAACCCCAAAAGGCACATCTACACCCCCTAAGGGATGTGTGTGTCAAGCCAGCGTTGAGTATATGTTTTGAAAAGGACATAAGCAATGCCACAATCACTATAAAAACAAGTGGCGTTCACACAATTAGCATGACTGACCGTCATCTGGTGACAGAACAATGAGATGCTATGCTTGATTTAACCCTTTCGTCACCAAGATTTAATGGAAGCGGACAACGTGACAGAACAACGGGAAACTTTATGCATTGATTTAACCCTCTCGTCCCCGAAATTTGATGACGGAGGCGGACATCGGAATGGAAGAACATAGAAGGAACAAGACTACATAAGTCCAGGAGCTCCCGCTCCGAATTAGAATTTGATTCACGCAATTTTGTATAGGGTTATTAATGTAGCCCTAGTCTAGGTCAAAAATCAAGACGCAAGACAACTAGGTCTAAGAAGCCCAGTCTAAGAGTAAGATAAGAACTAGACTAAGAACTAGGCCAATCGAGTTAGGCTAACTAATAGCTGATTTACGGTCATTTTGAATTCGATATAAATTAGTTAAAAACTTAGGGTGCATCCTCCCCCGAAACCTCAAATTTTGTTTTATAGTTATGGACTAACATCTAACACAGTTTGCAAAATATTGGGCATGTGAAAGTAAATAATGGCCGATAGGGGGCTATTTTGAATTTGAACGAGTCAGAATTTTTCAAGATGCATCCTCAGCTGAAATCTCACATTTCATTCTATAGTAGTCGTCTAGCTATCTAGCACGGTTTACCAAATATCGGCCATGTGAAAGTGAATAATGGTCTAAAGGCGGCCATTTTGAATTTGATCAAGTCAAAATTTTCCAAGATGCATCCTCAGCTGAAATCTCACATTTCATTCTATAGTAATGGTCTAGCCATCTAGCACGGTTTACCAAATATCGCCCATGTGAAAGTGAATAATGGCCGATAGGAGGCCATTTTGAATTTGATCAAGTCAAAATTTTTCAAGATGCATCCTCTCCTGAAATCTCACATTTTGTTTTATAGTAATGGTCTAGCCATCTAGTACGGTTACTAAAAACCGGCTATGTGAAGTGAATAATGGCCGATAGGCGGCCATTTTAAATTTGATCGAGTCAATTTTTTTCAAGATGCATCCTCTCTTGTAATCTCACATTTTGTTTTATAGTAATGGTCCAGCTATCTAACACGGTTTACCAAATATCAGCAATGTGCAAGTAAATAGTGGCCGATAGGCGGCCATTTTGAATTCGATTGAGTCGAAAGTTTTTAAAAGGCATCCTCTCTCGAAACGTCACATTTTGTTTTATAGTAATGGTCTAGCTATCTAGCACGGTTTACCTGATATCAGGCCTATCGAGGTAAATAATGCTGATTGTCGGCCATTTTGAATTCGTAAGTTAAAATTTTCAGGGTGCATCCTGCCCCGAAAACTCACACTTTGTTTTATAGTAATCAGGTAATGGTCTAGCCATCTAGCACGGTTTACCAAATATCAGCCATGTGAAAATGAATAATGGCCGAAAAGGCGGTCATTTTAAATTTGATCAAGTCAATTTTTTTCAAGATGCATCCTCATCTGAAATCTCACATTTCGTTTTACAGTAATGGTCTAGCCATCTAGCATGGTTGACCAAATAACCGCCATGTGAAAGTGAATAATGGCCGATAAGCGGCCATTTTGAATTTTATCGAGTCAAATTTTTCCAAGATGCATCCTCTCCTGAAATCACACATTTTGTTTTATAGTAATGGTCTAGCCATCTAGCACGGTTTACTAAATAACGGCCATGTGAAAGTGAATAATGGCTGATTGGCGGCCATTTTGAACTTTGACAAAATGATTTTTTTCAAAATACATCCTCTCCTGAAGCCTTACAATTGGTTTTATAGTAATGGTGTAGATATCTTGAGCGGTTTTCATGATATTCCACAATATCAGGCCTGTCGAGGTGAATAATGGCTGATAGGCGGCCATTTTGAATTTTATCAACTTCAATTTTTTCAGGATGCATCCTCTCCTGAAACCTTACAATTTATTTGATATTAATGGTGTAGCTATCTTGAGCGGTTTTCATGATATTCCGCAATATCAGGCCTGTCGAGGTGAATAATGGCCGATAGGCGGCCATTTTTAATTTTATCGACTTGAAATTTTTCAAGATGCATCCTCTCCTGAAACCTCACAATTTGTTTTATAGTAATGGTGTAGCTATCTTGAGCGGTTTTCATGATATTCCGCAATATCAGGCCTGTCGAGGTGAATAATGGCCGATAGGCGGCCATTTTTAATTTTATCGACTTGAAATTTTTCAAGATGCATCCTCTCCTGAAACCTCACAATTTGTTTTATAGTAATGGTGTAGCTATCTTGAGCGGTTTTCATGATATTCCGCAAAATCTTTCAGTCGGATTTACCGATGTTATAAATTAGGTCAAAGTGCTGGGTCAACTTCAAGGTCAAGGTCCAAAAACCTGAAAAGGCACAACTAGGGACCTTAGAGAACATGTATGTGCAATATGACTGTCATCGGCCCAGTACTTTTCGAGATCTGCTCCGGAAACGAAGTGCGCGTCAAAACGTCTAAATAGGTCATAGTTCTGAACCAGAAGTAGGTCAAAGTTCAAATACCCCACACAACTAGACCCCCTAGGGGTGTTGTGTGTAAAATTTGAAGACAATCGGACAAGTACTTTCAGAGATATGCTCCGGAAACGAATTGTTTACGGACGGCCCAACGGCCCAACGCCGTCACATCATCATTTTCTCCTCTGCAACCTTGCGTATTGAATTCAGATTAAAAATATTTTAACCCGTCCATTAGCCACCTGGAAGTAACCCACATACCAAAAATTGTTATCCTAGCTTATTTTTTCACAAAGTTATAGGCAAAAGAAGAGGCAAAAAAAAAACGGAAGTAGAATCAATAGCTCCCTTCGCTCACCTACGGTGACGGCGGGAGCTAAAAATACATTGGGCAGATCCGTTCCCGTCAAAACCATGACGAATGTATTAGGTGACGGAACATCGGAGGACAGGCCTGTATGTATTAAAAAAATAATGTTAACATTACAATTCACATAGTTTCTTTGTGATGTTTTAAAACATCGACTTACCGGTAGGTCTACTCAAATTTCTTTTGAACTAATAGTAACTAGCATGTAGAATGATCACATTATGTTCAGAATTATTAACCCTTAAAGAATCATTCAACTGCAAAATGTGCATGCCTGGGACGGTCAAATGTAGGCCAACAGTACCCTATTGAGTACAGATTGACGGCATTAATATAGACACTGAACTGATTACAAGATACTACTTAAACGAGACATTTAACCGATGCTGTTTTAATGCTAGGCCAACGTCTGCGACGCTGGCCCAACATTGAACCAACATTGAATAAATGTACATTGTTTGAGAGAAAGTCCTCCTGCCCAGCAAACACAAGACATTTGTACAACATTTATACAGCAACGGCCCACCGTCTTCGACATTGGTCCAACATTGCATAAAGTCATACAAATGTTTTGTGTTTACTGAGTGTCAATACAAGCTTTTGGCCCAATGGGTCAAGCAGTTTCCAAATCCCCGCAGTTATACAGTCAGTTTGTTTGCAAGCTAGCGACCAAGTAGGGGAAAGGGAAAAGGGCTTTGAATTATTACCTCATAGATGTTGCTCAAGTAGATATGAACTTGCTGTGATTTGAGAACTTGCTCTTAATGAGGCTTTGGGTATGAAACGCATATTTAGTATTATTATGGAATAGGGCCTTGGCCTACCCACGGACACTATTGCTTTCTGGGGGACCCTTGTCCCGCAAATTTTGACAGTTGACCACACCTTTAAGGATTAAGAAATCCAGCTAACTGTTAACAAGCCATAAAATGTCAAAATAAAATCATTGAATATATGACAGGGAGGGAGATATACATGTACATGTATTCCATAGAAAGAAACGAATAATGTAGTTTCATAGGAAATATAATTGAAACAAGACTACATAAGTCCAGGAGCTCCCGCGACGAATTAGAATTTGATTTAAGCAATTTTGTGTAGGGTTTTTAATGTAGTCCTAGGCTAGGTCAACAAGACGCAAGACAACTAGGTCTAAGAAGCCCAGTCTAAGAGTGGGATAAGAACTAGACAGTCTGTCAGAGATTGCAAACCTCCATTGAAAATAATGATCCTAATCAGTATCCCAGTAATGGTCTACCTATCTGGCACGGTTTACCCTATATCAGGCCAATCGAGGTAACTAATAGCTGATTTACGGTCATTTTGAATTCGATATAAATTAGTCAAAAACTTAAGGTGCATCCTCCCCCGAAACCTCAAATTTTGTTTTATAGTAATGGACTAACATCTAACACAGTTTGCAAAATATTGGGCATGTGAAAGTAAATAATGGCCGATAGGGGGCCATTTTGAATTTGAACGAGTCAGAATTTTTCAAGATGCATCCTCAGCTGAAATCTCACATTTCATTCTATAGTAATCGTCTAGCTATCTAGCACGGTTTACCAAATATCGGCCATGTGAAAGTGAATAATGGCCTGAAGGCGGCCATTTTGAATTTGATCAAGTCAAAATTTTCCAAGATGCATCCTCAGCTGAAATCTCACATTTCATTCTATAGTAATGGTCTAGCCATCTAGCACGGTTTACCAAATATCGCCCATGTGAAAGTGAATAATGGCCGATAGGAGGCCATTTTGAATTTGATCAGGTCAAAATTTTTCAAGATGCATCCTCTCCTGAAATCTCACATTTTGTTTTATAGTAATGGTCTAGCCATCTAGTACGGTTACTAAAAACCGGCTATGTGAAAGTGAATAATGGCCGATAGGCGGCCATTTTGAATTTGATCGAGTCAATTTTTTTCAAGATGCATCCTCTCTTGTAATCTCACATTTTGTTTTATAGTAATGGTCCAGCTATCTAACACGGTTTACCAAATATCAGCAATGTGCAAGTAAATAGTGGCCGATAGGCGGCCTTTTTGAATTCGATTGAGTCGAATGTTTTTAAAAGGCATCCTCTCTCGAAACGTCACATTTTGTTTTATAGTAATGGTCTAGCTATCTAGCACGGTTTACCTGATATCAGGCCTATCGAGGTAAATAATGCTGATTGTCGGCCATTTTGAATTCGTAAGTTTAAAATTTTCAGGGTGCATCCTCCTCCAAAAACTCACACTTTGTTTTATAGTAATCAGGTAATGGTCTAGCCATCTAGCACGGTTTACCAAATATCAGCCATGTGAAAATGAATAATGGCCGAAAAGGCGGCCATTTTAAATTTGATCAAGTCAATTTTTTTCAAGATGCATCCTCATCTGAAATCTCACATTTCGTTTTACAGTAATGGTCTAGCCATCTAGCACGGTTGACCAAATAACGGCCATGTGAAAGTGAATAATGGCCGATAAGCGGCCATTTTGAATTTTATCGAGTCAAATTTTTCCAAGATGCATCCTCTCCTGAAATCACACATTTTGTTTTATAGTAATGGTCTAGCCATCTAGCACGGTTTACCAAATAACGGCCATGTGAAAGTGAATAATGGCTGATTGGCGGCCATTTTGAACTTTGACAAAATGATTTTTTTCAAAATACATCCTCTCCTGAAGCCATACAATTTGTTTTATAGTAATGGTGTAGATATCTTGAGCGGTTTTCATGATATTCCACAATATCAGGCCTGTCGAGGTGAATAATGGCTGATAGGCGGCCATTTTGAATTTTCTCAACTTCAATTTTTTCAGGATGCATCCTCTCCTGAAACCTTACAATTTATTTGATATTAATGGTGTAGCTATCTTGAGCGGTTTTCATGATATTCCGCAATATCAGGCCTGTCGAGGTGAATAATGGCCGATAGGCGGCCATTTTTAATTTTATCGACTTGAAATTTTTCAAGATGCATCCTCTCCTGAAACCTCATAATTTGTTTTATAGTAATGGTGTAGCTATCTTGAGCGGTTTTCATGATATTCCGCAAAATCTTTCAGTCGGATTTACCGATGTTATAAATTAGGTCAAAGTGCTGGGTCAACTTCAAGGTCAAGGTCCGAAAACCTGAAAAGGCACAACTAGGGACCTTAGAGAACATGTATGTGCAATATGACTGTCATCGGCCCAGTACTTTTCGAGATCTGCTCCGGAAACGAAGTGCGCGTCAAAACGTCTAAATAGGTCATAGTTCTGAACCAGAAGTAGGTCAAAGTTCAAATACCCCAAAAGGCACAACTAGACCCCCTAGGGGTGTTGTGTGTAAAATTTGAAGACAATCGGACAAGTACTTTCAGAGATATGCTCCGAAAACGAATTGTTTACGGACGGCCCAACGCCGTCACATCATCATTTTCTCCTCTGCAACCTTGCGTATTGAATTCAGATTAAAAATATTTTAACCCGTCCATTAGCCACCTGGAAGTAACCCACATACCGAAAATTGTTATCCTAGCTTATTTTCTCACAAAGTTATAGGCAAAAGAAGAGGGAAAAAAAAACGGAGGTAGAATCCATAGCTCCCTTCGCTCACCTACGGTGACGGCGGGAGCTAATAAATAATCCCTGTCTCACAGTTGTCACCAGCGTACCCATCAACGCATACACAAGTATAGCCTTTACCATCTTCAGTAGGCTTACATGTCCCACCATTTTTACATGGTTCAGCTTCACATATCACTAAAATGTAGATTAATCCCATTATATTTAGCACGTTAACCTTTAAAGTGTAGTCACGTCTCACATGGATTCAATTGACATCATCGATCATCTTCATCCACTACAAGTTGCGTCTTGTAGTGGATGAAGATGATCTCGGTCATTTGAAACATCAAAATAATAGAATATCAAAATCACATAACCAACATCTATTAATTATTAACAAGAGCAATGCTATTCTAAACATGTTTGAGAGTTTTATTATGTAGCCAGATAATGAGTGATCATGTTATCATGGTTATCATCTACCTACAGATATACTTCAAGAATTTCTCTTAAAAATTGACTTAAAATATTTCTGGAACGGCAGTCTGAACTGGATAGCGTACACAACGGAAACAGGTACAACTCTTTAACATGAGCTATGAAAGTTTCCAAATAATTATTTGCCTCAAAATTAAATGACTTGTTTATTCGGCTAAAATGATCGAAATCGTTTTAAGGACCACCACACTCGGGACAATCAAAGAATGTAATTGTGTATAATTATCAGCCGTCACTAATCAGCTAATGCTGGTTTGAAGCGGGAACACCGTCTGCGACGCCGGTCTATACAAGGATCGTATGGCCAAAACGCAGTAAATGCTTACTTTTCAAGTAAGCAGTTACTGCCGTTTGTCTTTGCAGTGCATGACTAAGTAGGTGGGTCGTTATGATTAGCTGAGCACAGGTTGTAGGTTCACCCACATGCCAAGCGTGGACATATCTTAGTTTTGAGTTTAGATATTTTGAATCAGTGACGCGAAACAACACACCTGCTTTAACCCTTGTCCTGCTATGCCCGGATATATACGGGGTTAAGGATGTTAAAGATCAATACAAATATCACCTATTTTTGATAAAATAGTTTTTAATAGATGCTTTGTTGATCAAATAATTTAATTTTAGACATGTCTGTTTTTCATGAATAGCAATATTTTTTGTCATTTGAAGCTGGAATTGCTAACGCAATTCCAGCTTCAAATGACGAAAAATACAATTGAAGCAATTCAGCAGGACAAGGGTTAACAGTTCGGCTAGACTAGACTGGACTGGATTCGGCAAGCCGACCAGAGAGCCACTTCATACTTTTTATATTATAATTAGGAGCTCCTTTTGATGAATAAATAATAGGCTGTTGTTATTTATGACTGATCTCTTAATGATATTTTTGACTTTCTGTTTACAGTCAAGAGATGACGGTGATTGAACATTGAAATGTCATATACTTTTTTCAGGTGATCGGCTAAAGGCGAAAAAACCCTCCAGCCCCACCCCCAGGATATCAAATGGTGACCATTTAATCTCCAGGGGGGGTGGGGCTGGAGTTTTTTTCGCGGACAAATTTTTTGCTGAAACTTAATCCTAGTAAGACAGAATTCAATGATAGAATTCATGATCATTGGTAATTTACCTCAACGTAAAGAAGTCGCTCATATTTTCCCAATTGAACTTTTAAACCAAAATTTTTCCGAAATAGACTCAATATGAAACCTAGGTGTGGCTTTTGATCCAGCTTTTTTGTTCAAGAAACATGTCTTGAATATTTGTAGATCAGCTTTCTACCATATTCGCGATCTTAGACGCATTCGAATTCATCTGAATAAAGCTACTGCAATTTCTCTAGCCAATGCTCTAGTGAGCAGTCGCCTTGACTACTGTAATTCTTTGCTGTTTTGTTGTTCCTAAAAATATAAAACAAGTTTGCAGCGTGTACAGAATTACCTTGCCCGAATAGTGACCAGGTGGGGGGTCAAGTAGGCTTTCAGAGTCTAGGGCCCTGCTCAAATCACTGCATTGGTTGCCTAATAAATTGCGTATCAAATTTAGACTGAACCTTCTGACATATATTCATGGGTACTACCCTCAAATCTCAGTGATTAATTGCATTTCGAGAATCGCTAGCAAACACTGAGATCCGGAATAAATTACGGCCATTCATCGTTCGTGGTTTCTGCATCGCGCTTGTGGAATATATTGCCACTTGAAATACGTGAAGCAAAATCAGTCACTATCTCTTGGGAAAAATAAAAACACCTTTTTACATTAGACCTACCACCTTAATCTGGGCATCCAACGACCGTCATAATTATGATGAATTCCTTTTCCGACTATGGACCTCCACACTGAATACTGATTTTAGCCACAGCGCCATTGAGTCTCAATATTGTTGAGAGATACTGGTGCTATATGAGTCATTATACATTATTATTTATTATAGCCATAAACGTTCTGCTATTATAATTATGCTAAGTTGATTATCCTGACGATATTGTGAAAATTTTGATAGTTTAGGTCTATGTTTATTGTAGAATTTAAATTAAACCAAATGTTAAATGATTTTCACTGATTTATCAGTCAATTCGCAACTAATTTCCAGATTTACAACCTCTATTTCCCAGTCATTATAGTCATGTGATAAAAGACCTTCTATAAACAGATTAATTTATAATCTCAGAATCAGGCGACACAATCAGGCTAAAATAATCAAACCAGACTGTCACTAGCACAGAAGCTCATCCTTCATTAGGGCAAGTTGATTATGAATTAAACTTTCTGAAATCTCTGAGGCAGTTCTATATGCACATGCACGAGCTCTTTCAAATAAACTAAGCAAAATTGAAAGCGGATAAGAATTGAGAGAGGAGAAGCATTTCTTGTGAATGGTTGACAGAGTGCCCTAATTAGGTATTAGTTAGGTCATACCGATAAGTTAAATAATAATTAAAATTTCTGAAATCAGTGAAAGTTTAATGCACAGGCACAAGCTCTTTCAAACAACCAAACAGAATTGAAATTGGATGAAAATTGAGGTAGAAGCATTCTTGTGAACCAGGTGGACAGAGTGCCTTAATTAGGTCCTAATTAGGTCATAAGTTAATTAATAATTGAAATTTCTCAAATCTGTGAAGAAATTTAATGCACAGGCACAGGCTTTTTCAAACAAACCAAACAAAATTGAAATCGGATAAGAATTGAGGGAGGAGAAGCATTTCTTGTGAATTGTGGACAGACGACAGATGACACATGATGGCATAAGCTCATCTTAGGCTTAAAGGCCGGAGGAGCTAAAAATCAGTATTTTTATTTTGGCTTCTGAATATGACCATATAATGTAAACATGTCAATAGACTAGAGCTGCATACGTTTTTTAATTTTTGTGTTGCACATTTACCAGTTAACAGATCCATGCATCATTTCCTTCATTTCTCACCATTCATACACAAGAGACCAACTTTGTGGCAGAAAAGCTGTTTCTAATGATTACAAATATTCTTCTCATTTGTTCTTACACGTCTATACTAAAATACATGTAACATGTATCTACTGATGTCAGGATGAGTAGCGAAGTCCCATTTACTTTTTGCTGACATGGCTTCTACAAGTTTGACATTAGTAGTATTAAGTTGTACAAGACTACATAAGTCCAGGAGCTCCCGCTCCGAATTAGAATTTGATTTCAGCAATTTTGTATAGGGTTATTAATGTAGTCCTAGTCTAGGTCAAAAATCAAGACGCAAGACAACTAGGTCTAAGAAGTCCAGTCTAAGAGTAATTAGATAAGAACTAGACAGTCTGTCAGAGATTGCAAACCTCCATTGAAATTAATGATCCTAATCAGTATCCCAGTAATGGTCTACCTATCTGGCATGGTTTACCCGATATCAGGCCAATCGAGTTAACTAATAGCTGATTTACGGTCATTTTGAATTCGATATAAATTAGTTAAAAACTTAGGGTGCATCTTCCCCGAAACCTCAAATTTTGTTTTATAGTAATGGACTAACATCTAACACAGTTTGCAAAATATTGGGCATGTGAAAGTAAATAATGGCCGATAGGGGGCCATTTTGAATTTGATCGAGTCAGAATTTTTCAAGATGCATCCTCAGCTGAAATCTCACATTTCATTCTATAGTAATCGTCTAGCTATCTAGCATGGCTTACCAAATATCGGCCATGTGAAAGTGAATAATGGCCTAAAGGCGGCCATTTTGAATTTGATCAAGTCAAAATTTTCCAAGATGCATCCTCAGCTGAAATCTCACATTTCATTCTATGGTAATGGTCTAGCCATCCAGCACGGTTTACCAAATATCGCCCATGTGAAAGTGAATAATGGCCGATAGGAGGCCATTTTGAATTTGATCAAGTCAAAATTTGTCAAGATGCATCTTCTCCTGAAATCTCACATTTTGTTTTATAGTAATGGTCTAGCCATCTAGTACGGTTACTAAAAACTGGCTATGTGAAAGTGAATAATGGCCGATAGGCGGCCATTTTGAATTTGATCGAGTCAATTTTTTTCAAGATGCATCCTCTCTTGTAATCTCACATTTTGTTTTATAGTAATGGTCCAGCTATCTAACACGGTTTACCAAATATCAGCAATGTGAAAGTAAATAGTGGCCGATAGGCGGCCATTTTGAATTCGATTAAGTCGAAAGTTTTTAAAAGGCATCCTCTCTCGAAATGTCACATTTTGTTTTATAGTAATGGTCTAGCTATCTAGCACGGTTTACCTGATATCAGGCCTATCGAGGTAAATAATGCTGATTGTCGGCCATTTTGAATTCGTAAGTTAAAAATTTTCAGGGTGCATCCTCCCCCGAAAACTCACACTTTGTTTTATAGTAATCACGTAATGGTCTAGCCATCTAGAACGGTTTACCAAATATCAGCCATGTGAAAATGAATAATGGCCGAAAAGGCGGCCATTTTAAATTTGATCAAGTCAATTTTTTTTAAGATGCATCCTCATCTGAAATCTCACATTTTGTTTTACAGTAATGGTCTAGCCATCTAGCACGGTTGACCAAATAACGGCCATGTGAAAGTGAATAATGGCCGATAAGCGGCCATTTTGAATTTTATCGAGTCAAATTTTTTCAAGATGCATCTTCTCCTGAAATCACACATTTTGTTTTATAGTAATGGTCTAGCCATCTAGCACGGTTTATCAAATAACGGCCATGTGAAAGTGAATAATGGCTGATTGGCGGCCATTTTGAACTTTGACAAAATGATTTTTTTCAAAATACATCCTCTCCTGAAGCCTTACAATTTGTTTTATAGTAATGGTGTAGATATCTTGAGCGGTTTTCATGATATTCCACAATATCAGGCCTGTCGAGGTGAATAATGGCAGATAGGGGGCCATTTTGAATTTTATCAACTTGAAATTTTTCAAGATGCATCCTCTCCAGAAACCTTACAATTTGTTTGATAGTAATGGTGTAGCTATCTTGAGCGGTTTTCATGATATTCTGCAATATCAGGCCTGTCGAGGTGAATAATGGCCGATAGGCGGCCATTTTTAATTTTATCAACTTGAAATTTTTCAAGATGCATCCTCTCCTGAAACCTCACAATTTGTTTTATAGTAATGGTGTAGCTATCTTGAGCGGTTTTCATGATATTCCGCAAAATCTTTCAGTAGGATTTACTGATGTTATAAATTAGGTCAAAGTGCTGGGTCAACTTCAAGGTCAAGGTCCAAAAACCTGAAAAGGCACAACTAGGGACCTTAGAGAACATGTATGTGCAATATCGGCCCAGTACTTTTCGAGATCTGCTCCGAAAACGAAGTGTGCGTCAAAACGTCTAAATAGGTCATAGTTCAGAACCAAAAGTAGGTCAAAGTTCATATGCCCCAAAAGGCACAACTAGACCCCCTAGGGGTGTTGTGTGTAACATTTGAAGACAATCGGACAAGTACTTTCAGAGATATGCTCCGGAAACAAATTGTTCACGGACGGCCCAACGCTGTAACAATCATTTTCTCCTCTGTGACCTTGCATATTGAATTCAGATTAAAAATAGTTTAGCCTGTCCATTATCCACCACATACCAAAAATTGTTATCCTAGCTTATTTTCTTACAAAGTTATAGGCAAGAGAAGAGGTAAAAAAAAACGGAGGCGGAAGCCATAGCTCCATCCGTCTCACCTACAGTGACGGCGGGAGCTAAAAATAGACTATGCCCACTGCCCTATGACGAAGTTCTGGAGGCCATCTTTAGGCTGTTTGGACAGAACAATGTGGGAATTTCTGATATTAGTGATGATTAGTTCACAAGTTTGCCCAGGGTGAGCCCGGGTGAAATTTTGTTTGCCTGCTCTACGCTTCCTCATAGGGTGCACCGAGGGTAAAAATGAAAGTTTCTTAGCCATAAAGATGAAAATCCACCAATTTGTTTTTCTTCCATAACCTCCTCGTGGACTTTAAAAAAAACGCAAAGAGAGGCAGGAGATTATGCCCGATTGGTATGTGCATATATGTGGTATATTTGCCACTGTTATTGTATTGCGGGGCACTCATTGAAATCATTGGGTGCCCTGATGTATCTAAAACCTAAAACTCTCAATAACGTTCATCTCAGCACCTGGTTGCCAAAATTCACGTGTCTGGTAATGTTTTGGATCCTGTATCCCCGCCGTAATTTGCAACATTGAGGTCATAGCACAGCATTTTTTTTGCTGAGTGAAAACTGTGGAATGTGGTCAACTGTTTCTTTTTATAGCATGTCTTCAGTTACGTAAAAAGAGCTCGGCAATGGGTGATAAATTAAATCAAACGAACAACTCAGCTGACAATAATTTAGGACACTTTTTCAAAGCCACTGATTTTGATGATACAGTAGTCCCCCTCTGATACGACTTCCATACTGCCAAAGAACCAAAGTCACATCAGAGGGGTAGTCGTATCTCAGAGGGGTGAAAAAAACTCTAGAAAAAACGTAAAATGCGCCGAATTTGATGTTTAAGATGTGTCCAGCCCCTTTAAACACCTCCATTCTCGTTGTGACACGATCAGCGCAAATGACAGCCTGTGTTATTTGCCTGTTCTAACGGTAACACGTAATTTAGAAGTACTGGAAGTGGCTTGTGTTTTCATAAGCATTGAGGCAGGGTTTTTCTCCACATTTCAATATAGCCCTATGCTTTACACTACAAAACATGTGACAGGCAGGCAGACGCAGTTGAGGCTCGTTTATTATATATGTGCACTGACGTAGGGTGATATTTAACAGCGCCGCGATATTTATGGCGCACTGAGTCAGGGCTATGACCATATGTAGTCATTACTTTTGTTGTGCTAAACTGACACTCCGCGGCCTGACACAACTAATTGTACAGCCTACTAGAGCCAACTTAATCAAGGTGCCGACATCAGGTGTGAAAAAGAGCTGTGATAGATGACGGCTGACACTGTGCACGCTATGGCTTGATCTGTTAATACGTCACACACATCATACACTTACTCAACCCGAAAGATTGATCAATAATACATTGGATTGCCAAATAAAAATTTAAAAACAAATATTATGGATGTACACTGTATTCTCATTAAAATAGTCAATGGCAAACAGGCGAGGTCGGCGTCTCCTATGTTGACCAGAATTGAAGACAATACCGACTACGCACGCACTAGCACAGATATTATCTTCACGTGTATACTCTGAGAGACTGTAATGCACGTGACTGTGAATATGGACGGCGCGAGTCGTTGTTGCAGTGTTGCTGTAATGCTGGGCCATCGTCGTTAATGGCGGCATCGGTTTGGCGTCTCGTGGAGCTTACCCCGTTTACGTTTATTCACCGTGATGATAGACTGCTCAACCCTGCTTCATTTTCAAAATCAATAACTCTGCGAGTTTAGGAGCTATCATTATCTAATTTATATCATTATTTTCAGCATTAAATAAGCTTTCTGGTGATATTTATTACATGTCCGTATTTGAAGTAGGATGTTTATCACGCCCCGCTGACACACTGACACCGTTGACGTCGGCTGCTAATTAGGGGTGTAATGCACCTTGTAATGCCAAGGGCGCGTTTTATGTTAACTGCACCCATATCAATAAATATATACATTGAAAACCCCATTTAAACATGGTTTTAAATCAATAACAGAAAACGTATTTAAGATATAGTAAACATAGTTATATCACCGGAAAGCATTTTTCAGCCACTATAATGAGACATGCGTCTCAACGCTGTTTCTAAAATACTAAAGTAGTTATACATTTAGTCGGCTAGAGACATTAAAAAGTCGTATCTTGTCAGTGCAGGGCCGGCAGACACCTGCAGACGTGACACAGTCTGTGTGCAGCTTATTTCAAAAAGTCGTATCTTTAGAAGGATACTTCTATCTGGTACGGTGATTTGAAGCTACCAGTACACATCTGACCCACTTCATACCACGCTGTACCAGCCTCAGTCCGACTGTGGCTTACCATACGTATCTGCTGTGCTGTATTTGACGGTATGTACACACAAGCAGTATCTTCAGACGGGCAGCTCATGCCAGGCTGACAGTGCCGCTTAGCAGCTAATTTCAAAAAATCGTATCTTTAGAGGGAGGTCGCTAGGTAGTGCCATGATTTGAAGGTCGCATGTCGTGGGAGAGGGGAAGTCGCATTTAAGGGGTGCTTAACAGTGTAAAGCACGTCGGTACTACGAAAAAAGTCGCATAAGAGGAGAAGTCGCATCTGAAGGGGGTCGCATCTGGAGGGACTACTGTATAGCCATGAAAGTTAAAATAATGAAAATTATATTAAATATTTCACCATACTTTTTCCTTGCTTTTTTTCATGTGAGATCGTCGTAATGAAAAGGTTTGTTTCTGTAACAGCGTGATTGATCCACAGTCTGAGTCAATGGTGGGCGAATGTTGCCGACATTTGCCCTATATTGAGCCAGCGGCAAAATTTACCGCAAACCCCATCCAAGGTTGGTGGTGAAAGGATTTGTTAAATGACTGAAAATAATTACGTCATCAAGGGTACGGCGTTGTCTCAAGCGGTCACTCATTCGGGGGAGGGCCCCCAGCAAAGACGGGACATCGAGCATGTGTTGGTTCAATGTTGGCCCATCGTCAGCAACGCTGGCCCAACATTGAAACAACACAAGGGCAATGTCACGTGTTTGCTAGGGGGTGCTCATGGCGCCAATCGCAGTGTTACTATACAGCTAGATGAGGGGTGAAAGACCTCATTGTGTGTATACACCTACGCCTAACCCTCCCCCTCCGTCATCAACGTGCTATAGTAGTCATCTGCTCTGCTCACGTGACCGCTAACAACCAATACCAGATGTTATCGGAAATGGGACACAACTGAGATGTTTGCCCAGCATTGAAACAACACTGGATCAAAGTCACATGTTTACTGGTATGACGTTAGTATACTGGAAGGTCCAGCGATATCAGTGACCCAGATTCTGTGTGTATTGATTGGTCCATTTGGGACACACATTATATGGACACAAAAAAACAGTGCTCAGAATACGTTTTGTGAACCATATTAAAACATTATTGGAATGAGTTCTAATAATGTAAAAACGGGAACCCTGCGGTTTTGTGCTTTGCATAACTGGTTTTGTAATTTTAAACAGCCTCAGACAAAGCTGTTATGACCACACTAGGACATACACTGTCCCTGTCACAAGATCACGTCGCAGCAAACAAGGCTGGCTCAATGCTCGCCCAACATTGCTTTAATGTGTTGTGTTTGCCGGGACACTGATATTGCATCGGACGTTCACCTCCTCCATGTGTGAATAAACAAACAGGCGTGAAAGGCTCATCAAGGCAGGGTACAGTGACCAGAGGTAAGTTATGTCCCGACGCAATGTTGTTCTAATGTTGGCACAACGTCTGTGACACTGGCCCCATATTAGGCCAACACTGGTTCTTGCCTCTGTTTTGCATTCATATTCAAATGCACTGAGAGGTCACTATTGTTCACATTGTTCTATAATGACTACCCCCATGTATTCGCATTAATTCATGATGAAAAGAGATATCATTACAAAATTTTCAAAACATTGTATCTCTGAAACTAATATTAGGAATTTGGTGAAATTTGCATTTGTTTCAATGTCATAGGTGTTACAGGTAAGTAATCAAGGACAGATGAACATACATTAGGTCAATTTAAAAAAAATGAAGAAATTTAGTTATTTTCCCTTATAAACAGTATATATATATTCACCCCAAAGTGAGTGAATAATAATTTGTGTCTTTAAACAATTACCTGGAATTTCTCACCTGCACAGGTCAAAATCACAGGTGACTAATCAAGGACAGGTAAATAGGCGTACAGGTAGGCCTAAACTGAGTGGAAATGAAGAAGTTTTGTTTCTTTTGGCTTTTAACACAGTTTATACTCACCACAAACATGACATAGTAAATAATAATTTATAATGACATCAACTAGACTACCTGTATTTACCTGTCATTGATTACTTTAGTTACCTGGACTAATACTAACTTTAGCAGGCAAAGAGTCACTATCAAAATAAATAACATTCTGACGGCGTCAACTGAACAAGTGCTCAACAAACGCAGTCACTGAACAATATACCTGTACACTTTAGACTAGGCTTAGATTAGGCCTAGTGACTACAGTCTAGACTATAATGTATGATCGCGGTGAAATCAGCAAGACTATTCTAGGCCTATACATTTGTTTAGGGGGCTTGTGTGTCCGTACACACGCGTTACGTGATAGACATATACACACGTTATAAAACAGTTAGTCCAGCGTAGCCTGTACTGCATGATTTACTGTAAAAAAATATATTACACAAATGACTTTAAATTCAGTGTTTCATCTAGCTCTTTCTAACATGGCGCAGCGCCATGTTGCCTTTTGTGAGCGCCATGTTGCCCTTTATGAGTGCCATGTTGCCCTTTATGAGCGCCATGTTGCCCTTCTTGAGTGCTATGTTGCCCTTCATGTGCGCCATATTGCCCTTCTTATATTCGGACAGTGAAATGCCTCTTTTAAGTGTTGTTATGTCATATTCAACACACCCAGGCCATTGTGACTGTGAAAAACACCCCAGTCGTGCGCTCACACCTATGACGCAATATCTGATAACCGCCTGTGTACATAGTGTGCCCCTAATGATAGGTGGTGCCATGCCCCTTTTGAATCCTGGATGAAACATTGTTAATAGTGTACAGACTATGTATTTTGTACATGGGCCTAGATCTAACCAAAATAATTTACTATTTAGTATTCTTCTTTTTTTTATATAATCTGCACTGTACAGAGAAGCTCAAATCATGTGCTAAATATAGCAACATGCCACTGCAACAAGTTGTCTGCTCGTGCTGCCGTAATCAGCTAAAAATAGAAGCACGCGTGCTACAGACAGAAACAGCAAGACGCGGAAGCTGAACTGCGAAAGTAAACATTAGCAGGTGTGCATGCGCGCGCTAAAGTATGTCATGTCGAGACGTGACCCTCGACTTCATTCTTGTATAATCTGGAGGCCACAGCATGCAATGCACACATACCACAAGGTCATAAACATGACGTTATCAGTTGGGCCGGTTTTGTCCGGATTGAACAAATTTGGCGATGCCGTTATCGGTCGGTGTGAACACAAAGGCCTGTTTTTTCTAATGCCGGTTTCGTCCGGTTTGAATGCTAAAGGGTTAAGGCGGAGACAATTATGAGCGCAGCAAACGCAATACATTACAGTAAGCACATGTTGGATTAGTGCTGGGCCGACGTCGAAGATGTTGGTCCAACCACAGACATGTATTGGTCCAACATTGCACCAGTATAGCACAAATTTGGGGATTTGCAAGACAGGTGTCTGCTCAATAAACACTGCAGTCTACTAATTTGTAAGTGTATAAAACTCAAAAGGCAATATGTGCTTACTTGTAAAGCAAGCACATACTGCCATATAATATCTGCTAGAGCGGAATCATTGTGAGAAAAGGGCCGATCTATTTCCCGCCACCCCTCCCCACTGTGGCACGCAGTCATGCAATTAGGGTGGGGGGGGGGGCGTTCTAACGATGGAACAGCCAGTCTCTATTGTGTACGTTTCTATACACAAAACCCGTGAGATGTTATAGTACTGTGCCTACCACTCTGGGAACATGAGCTGTTTCAAAGTCATTTTTTCTGCAAACTATGGGAATCTCACACTTTTCATGAACAGTTAATGTTCAGACCGGGTAGGTGGACATTAATAACTTAATATAGAGTGCCTGAGCTCACTGGGTTGAGACAAGAAGGTGAAGATGTCAAAATCACACGTTGGCGGATTGAACTGACAACATTAGCTTTTGGCAAAGCTAATAAAAAAGATTTATTACACAGTCAGTAGTCTTATGTGGGAAGTCATGGTGTTACTGTAGCCTAATACATAATTGCAGGGGATACAGCGAGATGTGACAAGGTGACAGAAGGGAAGGTGGGTAATGGGTATACCCCCAGTGGCTGATCCAAGGATGGGGGGGTTTGAACCTTCCCCCCTCAGAAAAAAATCACCATCTTATTTAGGGGTTTCCTTATGATTTGGTGATATATTGAGTGAGAAACAGTGCCCAATATGCCTTAGATTGCATCAACCCCTTTACAGTATAATATTTTTTTTGTCAAATTTTAAACCCCCCCCCACTCACTGAGAAGCTATATCCTCCCCTGACCACTATGGCTCAGCCTACCCCCCAAACAACAGGCAGTGGTACGTTATCTGCTGTGCAAAGAAAGTATCTGCTCACTTGTAAAGTGAGTGGATAAGAGCCTTTTGGCATTGTTGTTCAAATGTACATCCAGTAGTCCATGGGCCAGATAGAGTTACCGTGCACCCCCCCCCCCAGGACAGTCTGAGACCAAGTTTTTTTTGCTCCTTGGACCTCCCCCGATATCAAAAGTCGATGCCATCAAAAAAAGTTGGGATGGACTAGCTGTTTTGGGCCATTTTCAAAATGGCCGCCATCGAAATCTGGAAATCACATTTTGTGCCATAACTTGAGTTCTGCGGCAGTTAGAGTCACAAAATTGGTGTCTATGTATATGTTTTTGGGGGTGAGGAATCCAATTTTGCCAATAAAAAATGTTTCTGTCTTGTGGAAAATTTATAAACAGCTATTCAAACGTATTTTTCGTGCATTTTTGAACATTTTTCGTGTTAGTCCATGGGACAGAACGGGTTACTGTGCACCCTCCACCTTTGAAAGTCTGAGACCAAGTTTTTTTGCTCATTAGACCTCCCCCAATATTAAAAGTCGATGCCATCAAATGAAAGTCGGATGGACCACATATTTCAGGCCATTTCAAAATGGCCGCCATTGAAATTTGGAAATCACGTTTTGTGCCATAACTTGAGCTCTAAGGCAGTTAGAGTTACAATATTGATGTCGATACATATGTTTTTGGGGGCGAGGAATTCAATTATGCAAATAAAAAATATTTCGTCTTGTGGAAAGTTAATAACCAGCTATTCAAACGTATTTTTCGTGCATTTTCGGTCATTTTTTGTGTTAGTCCATGGGCCAGATAGGGTTACTGTGCACCCCCCACCCATGAAAGTCTGAGACCAAGTTTTTTTTTTGCTCATTAGACCTCCCCTAATATCAAAAGTCAATGTCATTAAATACAAATCGAATGGACTACCTATTTTAGGCCATTTCAAAATGGCCGCCATTGAAATTTGGAAATCACGTTTTGTGCCATAACTTGAGTTCTAATGCAGTTAGAGTCACAAACTTGGTGTCTATACATATGTTTTCGGGGATGAAGAATCCAATTATCCCAATAAAAAATATTTCTGTCTTGTAGATAATTCATAAACAGGTAAATAAACGTATTTTTCGTGTATTTCCGGTCATTTTTGTGTATTTTAGTGCAAACACAGAAAAAACTAACCTTAAAATATAACTTGGTGACTGTTCTATAAACCAATTAGAACTACATGTAATCTTCATCCAAATTAGATCTGACCAGCAGCTGAGTAGAATATTTCCCTCATTGCAAAAAAACAGTACTTCTACACAAGATCATATCGCCACTTGAAAATTTAAAACGGCAGATACGCCCTTTCAATTCCAAGGGGAAAATTTAGTTATTGACAATCATTCTTATGTATAGCACACTCATTTCACCAGTTTATCTAACATACATTTAAAAACATAATTTCTAACATAATAGTTGCCGTGTTATCAAATTCTTATGGTGGTGACAGCAGAAATGGTGGTAAAGTCCTTGTTCCACCAGAATATGAAACACATTTGCACTACCATAGAACATAAAATAAACATATAATCAGCTACTGATTATTTTAACCTAATCCTCATCACTGTCACTTTTTGCTACTGCACTGTCATCAGACAACACTTCTCCCTCTGATGAACTTGCTACATCGTCATCACTTTCTAATGTAGTATCTTCCTTTGCTATATCTATTGGGATAATTGGACCTTGACACCAGACGGGCACAAGTTTCTCATTGTTTTCAGTCCATCCATGACCATTAATTGCTAAATGAATATATGGCTGAGGAATATGGGCTAATTTCCAAATTCCAGTCTGATAATTTACTCGTCTAATATGCTGAGACAATGTATTTCTACATAGTGGAAATTGGCTGAAGTCAATATTGCTCACTTCTGCTTCAAGATAGAGTAGCGATACATGTCACATGTTAATTCTTCTAGGTCGGTCACAGAGTCATCGGAGATATGCCAAACATATCCTAATTTACAGAGTACATCTTGAAATCGCATAATCTTCTGAATCAGTTTTATGGTTTAATTTTCCCTACGCCTTTGAATGTGCTGGTTGTATCTTGTCCAGGATGTAAGTGATGCACCAGTCCCAAGTGATTTAAGCAGTACTCTGGTCATACAAAATGACAATGCTTTCTTCCATGTTATGTCAAACAACACCAGCAACTCTTATCTCATTGCACGTGCAATATTTGACAGCATACCAAGGAGTAGCGACATTATCATTAGCACAGAAGGCTCGATTAAGCAAATGGAGAGACAGATGCTTGGTACCAGTGATGCTTTGATCACAAGTGGGCCATTGCAAAAAAGCCAGCTGATTGGAAGACATTTCTGATGAACAGTGAGAACAAATCACAGTTAGTTGATGTTATGAATGATGTTTGGTGCTCTCATAAATTTGCTGCAAAACTTGCATAGAAAAAATTATAACTGTCCCTCATGGTAACTGCTACCTTCTTGCGTCTGAAGATGGAACAACAGTTAATAAAACTGAGATCACATCATTGTTCTCAAATCAAAAAGAAACTGATACTGTCTCTATGCACAAGAGCAAGGCTATGATACAGTTCGCATTCACAGTTCTGACAGTGATGCGTTTTTCATATTGCTGCACCATGCTTTCAAGTTAGACATCACTATTTCGTTTGATACTGGCTCAGACAACACAAGAAGGCTTCTGATTGTAATTCACATAGCCAACAATGATGGAAGCTCTGCACTGCATTTCTGTCTCTTTGCACATTCACGCGAGGGGAAAATTAAACCAATAAAACTGAGTCAGAAGACAGTGAGATTTCAAGAAGTAAATTAACTTGATGTTTGGCATATATCTGATGACATGGTGATCGACCTAGAAGAGTTTACATGTGCCATCTATGGAAAAAGTCGTCATAAGAGTGTACATGATCTTCGCTACTCTATTTTGAAGTAGAAGTGCATTAATCTCGAGCGCAATATTGACCTCAGCCAATTTACACCATGCAGAAAGACATTGTCTCAGCATATTAGACGAGTAAATCAGAGTGGAATTTGGAAATTAGCCCATATTCCTAAGTCAAATATTCCTCTGGCAATTAATGGTCACGTATAGACTGAAAACAATGGGAAACTTGTGCCCATCTTGTGTCAAGGTCCAATTATCCCAATAGAAATAGCAGAGGAAGATGATACATTATAAAGTGATGACGATGTAGCAGGCTCATCAGAGGAAGAAGTGATGTCTGATGACAGTGCAGTAGCTGAAAGTGACAGTGATGAGGATTAGGTTTAGCTAATCAGTAGCTTACGATATGTTTATTTTATGTTCTATGGTAGTGCAAACTCATTTCATATTCTGGTGGAACAAGGACTTTACCACCGCTTTACCACCATTTCTGCTGTCACCACTATAAGATTTTGATGACATGGCAACTAATATGTTAGAAACTCTGTTTTTAAATGGGTGTTAGATAAACTGGTGAAATGAGTGTGCAATACATAAGAATGACTGTCAATAACAAAATCTTCCCCTTGGAATTGAAAGGGTGTATCTACTGTTTTAAATTTTAAAGTGGCGATATGATCTTGTGTGAAAGTATTGGAAGGAAATATTCTACTCAGCTGCTGGTCAGATATATTATGGATGAAGATTACATGTACTTCTAGTAGGTTCATGGAACAGTCACCACTTTGTTATTTTAATATTTTCTACACTAAGTTTTTTTTCATTTATCATGCTAGTCATAAGCAAAGTTTAATTTTTATTTACAATTTTCAACACTGTTATGCTCATTATTCCAGAATAAAATAACACTAGTTACAAGTTTTATTTTAAGGCTAGTTTTTTTCTGAGTTCGCACTAAAATACACAAAAATGACCAAAAATACATGAAAAATATGTTTATCTAACTGTTTATAAATTATTTACAAGACAGAAATATTTTTTATTGCCATAATTGAATTCCTCGCCCCCCAAAACATATGTATAGGCACCAATTTTGTGACTCTAACTGCCTTAGAACTCAAGTTATGGCACAAAACGTGATTTCCAAATTTCAATTGCGGCCATTTTGAAATGGCCTAAATAGGTAGTCCATACGACTTTTATTTGATGGCATCGACTTTTGATATTGGGGAAGGTCTAATGAGCAAAAAAAACTTGGTTTCAGACTTTCATAGGTGGAGGGTGCACAGTAACCCTCTCTGTCCCATGGACTAACACAAAAAATGCACGAAAAATACGTTGGAATAGCTGTTTATAAATTTTCCACAAGACAGACACATTTTTATTGGCAAAATTGGATTCCTTACCCCCAAAAACATATACATAGACACCAATTTTGTGACTCTAACTGCCTTAGAACTCAAGTTATGGCACAAAAGGTGATTTCCAGATTTCGATGGCGGCCATTTTAAAAAAGGCCCAAAACAGGTAGTCCATCCCAACTTTTTTTTGATGGCATCGACTTTTGATATCCGGGGAGGTCCAATGAACAATAAAAACTTGGTCTCAGACTGTCCTGGGGGGATGCACGGTAACCCTATCTGGCCCATGGACTACAGCCAATGCGTTATCATGTGGTCACCCACAGCCAATGAGCTGAATTTATCGGAAATGGGACAATTCAGAGATGCCGGCCCAGCATTGAAACGACAGCACTGAAACAACAGCATTAAAACAACACTGGATCAATGTCACTTGTCTGACCCAGATATTGTGTGTGTGATTGGTCAGGGAAGACTAACTTGTCAAATGGTGTGCCTAAGATGTAGATCAGCAGCATTAAGAACGTTTTCTACCACAATTGTGGCTATGGCATCAGATGCTATTAAGACCAAGGGTTAGATTTTCAAAGTCAATATAGATAGGCCATAGATTTTTCTGAGAACAATGCCTACCTTGGGAACAAACTAGGACAACAGAAAGAAATTGCCACAATGAGGGTTAGGGAGTGTGTTTTGAGAGCTAGCAGATGTTTTACTTTCCATAAATATTAAGATATAGATTTTGCAATGAAATATATATTATTGCAAAATCTTAATCTTAATATATTTGCTTTGGAAAGTATAACATCTCCAAACCATCATTGTGGCAATTATTATTATTGTGGCAATTATTATTATTATGTTGGCCCAGTTTGTTACCAAGGTATGCATTGTTCTCAGTAAAATCTATGGCCTATCTACCATATCTACAGGGCATAAACAAATGGCTCAACACACAGCTCAAAAACTGGAGACACTAACTGTCGTAATATTGACGACAAAAATCCTAATAACTCGGCAAATACAGAAATTATTAACTCAGCAAATACAGAAATTTATGCTTATTCAGAAACAGTGTTTGGTGGGCCTACTACATATAGGCTATTGTTGTGGCTTTTAAGAATATGGCAGTGATAGTGATTTGGGGCAGACAGAATACGGACAAAAAAAACAGATAATTGTTTGTTTGCAAAAAAGGGGCGGCCATTACAGGAAGTGAAGTTGTGGTCACGTTGTGGCCAAGTGTTTAATCAAATAATATGGCCAGCATAAAAATGTGTGCTCTTTTACTTTGTATGGTATTAAGCTTACATGGTAAATAGATCAAAATAGAGGAAAAATTAAAATAAATCAGACCACAGTGGGATTCGAATCCGTTTCCGACACAATATACAGGTCAAAACCGTAACGAGCTAACCGCTAGGCCATGGAGGCAAGGTGGAATTACTAGTTCTAGAAGGTAAGGAGTTATTGATGTGGGAGACTGCAGGCATGCCTGAGCTGCATTCATGCCCCCTGAATATGCTGTTATTCTATGTACAATTCACTAGGGGCTCTCACCTGCCTTATATCTCATTCACTAGGTGGCATGCCTGAGCTGCATTACTAGTTCTAGAAGTTCTAGTAGAATTACTAGTTCTAGAAGGTAGGAGTTATTGATGTGGGAGACTGCAGGCGCCGAGTGAATGAATCGGTGACACACACAGACGCGGACACACAGAACGGACAACAGCAAACCAAGATGTCCCCCTCATGATAATTATGTCAAATAAAGGTATTGTCTGTATTATTGTATTCTCAGATACCAAAAACATATGGTTTGGTGAAATAATTTCATCCCTATCTCAATTATTGACGAACATATCATTGTACTTTAGAGATTGATAATGATATCGAATAAGGTTTTGATGTGTTTTATTGTACTCTTTGATACTGAAAACATATGATTTGGTGAAAAAATCATGTCTCTATGTCAAATATTGAGGAAGATATGATAACTTAACTGATTTCATGGCAGCCATTTTCAATTTTGCATTTTTAAAAAATCCCTAAAGTTTTAGAAACTCACATCCGCCCAGATATTATCACTTTAGGATGCTAGTGATGCATAATCAAAAGAGAACAAGGTCGAGGTCCAAAAACCTGAAAAGGCACAACTAGGGACCTTAGAGAACATGTATGTGCAATATGACTGTCATCAGCCCAGTACTTTTCGAGATCTGCTCCGGAAACGAAGTGCGCGTCAAAACGTCTAAATAGGTCATAGTTCTGAACCAGAAGTAGGTCGAAGTTCAAATACCCCAAAAGGCACAACTAGACCCCCTAGGAGTGTTGTGTGTAAAATTTGAAGACAATCGGACAAGTACTTTCAGAGATATGCTCCGGAAACGAATTGTTTACGGACGGCCCAACGCCATAACATCATCATTTTCTCCTCTGCGACCTTGCGTATTGAATTCAGATTAAAAATATTTCAACCTGTCCATTATCCACCTGGAAGTAACCCACATACCAAAAATTGTTATCCTAGCTTATTTTCTTACAAAGTTATAGGCAAAAGAAGAGGCCAAAAAAAAACGGAGGTAGAATCCATAGCTCCCTCCGTCTCACCTACGGTGACGGCGGGAGCTAAAAAAATATCATCCAAAACAAGTTCACCCCCCATTGGCATAGTTTTCGAGATATTACGCATATTGTAGTCAATAATGGCAGCAAGTCGGACATTTTGACTTTGATCACATTGATATTTTTCAGGGAAAATCCCTCTCAGAAAACGCACGTTTTCTTTTATAGTAATGGTCTAGCTATCTGCAAAGTTAGACATACGCCTATTTTCTAAATCATTCAAGATATTGGTGAAATAGATATAATGGTGTGAATTTTTGAGCGATACATGGGAAAATTTGCTGATCAGAAAAAAATTCAGGTCATAGAGGTAACAAAAAGGTCAAACGTAAACTCATTCAAGGCTTAGTCATGATTAACCTGTATGTGAAGTTTAAAGTGCATTCCAGTAACGTGAAACAAGTTAAAGCACTAAAAGTGGCAGACAGACCGATGGACAGACAGACAGACGGACGGATGGATGTGCAGTGTGACGACAATAGAAGAAATGTAAATTAAAAAATCATACCTTTCTTTTCACAGTTGTCACCATTGAACCCATCAACACATGTACATGTATACTTATTGACACCATCAGAACATGTCCCCCCATTTTGACATGGACTCGATGCACACTCATCAATATCTGTCATTTAAAATGTAAAAATTATAAAATATCAAAATCACATAGCATTCAAGACATATATATTTTTATCAATATATTATAATAATCCTAAGATTACACTGTACAGGGATTACACTGTACAGGGACCTTTTCAAAACGTTTCAAATTGGCAACTTGGGTCTCCACTTGGAGATGCTGTTGGAGTAACAGTTGCAAGATTTCAAGACTAATGTTGAGGAAAACTGCACATGCTGTGTCTATGCAAATTGCAAAGACAACTGAACTGGGGAATCAGGGGGAATCACTGAGAAATCGGGGGAAATTATGAATTTCGTCCACTTTCCCCCTTGGTGAATTGTGTTTCCCCACTGGCGAAATACATTTCAACGGTGGGGAGGCCAATTTCCCAGACCTCGGAAAAAATGGGGGAAAATGAGGGAAAACTGGAGCAAGGTAT
Source organism: Flabesymbios commensalis (assembly GCA_964017125.1). Taxonomy (NCBI): domain Eukaryota; kingdom Metazoa; phylum Annelida; class Polychaeta; order Terebellida; family Flabelligeridae; genus Flabesymbios; species Flabesymbios commensalis. The sequence goes on from OZ024907.1 coordinate 45,496,118, forward strand.
ATTACTACGTTCATGGATTAAAATACGTTTAGGGGCCTATCTATCTATGTGATAATAAATGACTGCAAATATATAAATTGTATTTGATTGACAATCATTAAATACTGATATAAATGTGGTCTTTAGCACAGGGATAGACACTAACACTGGCCCGTTGGCCCGAGGTGAGTAGAAATCAGTGAGGGCTGGTAAATCACATGAGATACTGGCCCTGTGGGCCAATGAAAAATACCAGGTGTGCCGCTTTATTTAATTTTAACACCCCTTTATTTATGGCTATGTTATGAATACAAGTCAAAATTTACAAATGAGCCTGTGGTTGAGTATTAAATGTTGATTTAAATTTTGTACCATACCGTTACATCATTTTTCTTGTGAAACAGTGTATGTTAAGGACTATCAGATATGGCTAAGGGCCAGTAATTATCTGAAGCTACTGGCCCTTGTGGCCATTACCTCAGAGCAGTTAGTGTCGATCCCTGTTAGCATGTAGAGGGCTAATTTAGCTTTCCAGTATAACAACTTAGAAGTCTTCTACGCAGATTATATCATCACTTTTCATCATTGTTCATCACGAATACAGGTGTGGAAATGCATCCTGTTGTAGTTAATTGCATTTCTTGAAAAATTGACTAAATTCCACATTAATGTAATGTATGACCATAAAATATCAAAAGTATTTTAAATGTAACAAATTACACTCAAAATTCTGTCGTCGACAGCGGCGATGAGAGTAGGCAATAGGCCTCATATTACAGACCAACAAGCATGACAGCGAGACTGATTTCAATCTATAGTTATCTTAAAAGACGTTATTTCGCCGTATTTCACACTAGAATATATAAATTATATCAATATGCAGTGCCTTCCATCGGCACTGGCAAAAGTCAATTTTAAATCACAAGAAATTTGATATTTTATAATATAAAAATCATGACATTGACCGGCTACCAAGCGTAAGCAGGGGGTGACATTTGCCGAACAAGGATGGGGGAAAGGGGGGGGGGTGGTCGCAGCGGTTCTCAACACGACTTGACCTGGATAGTATGTATGTGATTGGAAGTTGACTTGGATAAATGTTGGTCCGCTGTCAGGTGCTATTAAGATCAAAGGTAAGATTTTCAAAGGCGATATATATTTCAAAATATTCTATCGATATCATAATAGATTTGCTCTGCAAAGTGAAACATCTGCTAGCTCCCCCAGCTTCCAACTCTGTTCAATTCTTCAAATTCTATTTGAATAAAAATTGATCTCTGTGTAGAAAAAAACGGGCTATTACGGGAGAAAGCAATGGCTCGACAGACAGCTTAAAAGCCAGAAGCCCTAACTGTCGTAAAATTGATAAGAAAAAGCATAATAACTAAACACATACAGACCTTAATGCTTATATATAAACACCCTTTGCTGAGTCTTAACTATGGGCTATGTGACGACAGAGAACTGAATCTATGCGTGTTGCCTTCTTTGACAAAATGTCAGTGAAAGCCAATTGGAACACACAGACATACACATGCAGTGTCTAGAAACACGTTTTGTGTACATGTTAATACATTTTTGGAATGAGTTCCAATAATGTAACAAGGCCCGTCGGCGTGGCATGGTTTTCCAGTTTTTTTGCATAGTGAAGTCAAAAGTAGCCGCAGGTCGGCCATTTTAAATTTGATCAAGTTCAATTTTGTTCAATAGTAATGGTCTAGTTATCTGGTCTGGTTTTCCAGATATTACACATATTACAAAAATAATGGCAGATAATCGGCCATTTTGGCCACCATGACCTAGTTTCTGTCCGAATCTTGCCCAATTTAAAACTCATCCGAGCTATTAATGAAATAGATATAATAAATGGTCTAGCCATCTAACACAGTTTGCGTAAAATTGGGCATGTGAAAGTAATTAATGGCCGGTAGGCAGACATTTTGAATGTAGTTAAACCAGGAGCTCCCGCTCCGAATTAGAATTTGATTTAAGCAATTTTGTGTAGGGTTATTAATGTAGTTCTAGGCTAGGTCAAAAATCAAGACGCAAGACAACTAGGTCTAAGAAGCCCAGTCTAAGAGTAAGATAAGAACTAGACAGTCTGTCAGAGATTGCAAACCTCCATGGAAATTAATGATCCTAATCAGTATCCCAGTAATGGTCTACCTATCTGGCACAGTTTACCCGATATCAGGCCAATCGAGGTAACTAATAGCTGATTTACGGTCATTTTGAATTGATATAAATTAGTTAAAAACTTAGGGTGCATCCTCCCCCGAAACCTCAAATTTTGTTTTATAGTAATGGACTAACATCTAACACAGTTTGCAAAATATTGGGCATGTGAAAGTAAATAATGGCCGATAGGGGGCCATTTTGAATTTGATCGAGTCAGAATTTTTGAAGATGCATCCTCAGCTGAAATCTCACATTTCATTCTATAGTAATCGTCTAGCTATCTAGCACGGTTTACCAAATATCGGCCATGTGAGAGTGAATAATGGCCTAAAGGCAGCCATTTTGAATTTGATAAAGTCGAAATTTTCCAAGATGCATCCTCAGCTGAAATCTCACATTTCATTCTATAGTAATGGTCTAGCCATCTAGCACGGTTTATCAAATATCGCACATGTGAAAGTGAATAATGGCCGATAGGAGGCCATTTTGAATTTGATCGAGTCAAAATTTTTCAAGATGCATCCTCTCCTGAAATCTCACATTTTGTTTTATAGTAATGGTTCAGCTATCTAACACGTTTTACCAAATATCAGCAATGTGAAAGCAAATAGTGGCTGATAGGCGGCCATTTTGAATTCGATTGAGTCGAAAGTTTTTAAAAGGCATCCTCTCTCGAAACGTCACATTTTGTTTTATAGTAATCAGGTAATGGTCTAGCCATCTAGCACGGTTTACCAAATATCAGCCATGTGAAAATGAATAATGGTCGAAAAGACGGCCATTTTAAATTTGATCAAGTCAAATTTTTGCATCCTCATCTGAAATCTCACATTTCGTTTTATAGTAATGGTCTAGCCATCTAGCACGGTTGACCAAATAACAGCCATGTGAAAGTGAATAATGGCCGATAAGCGGCCATTTTGAATTTTATCGAGTCGAATTTTTTCAAGATGCATCCTCATCTGAAATCTCAAATTTCGTTTTATAGTAATGGTCTAGCCATCTAGCACGGTTGACCGCATAACGGCCATGTGAAAGTGAATAATGGCCGATAAGCGGCCATTTTGAATTTTATCGAGTCAAATTTTTTCAAGATGCATCCTCTCCTGAAATCACACATTTTGTTTTATAGTAATGGTCTAGCCATCTAGCACGGTTTACCAAATAACGGCCATGTGAAAATGAATAATGGCCGATTGGCGGCCATTTTGAACTTGGACGAGTTGATTTTTTTCAAAATGCATCCTCTCCTGAAACCTTACAATTTGTTTTATAGTAATGGTGTAGATATCTTGAGCGGTTTTCATGATATTCCACAATATCAGGCCTGTCGAGGTGAATAATGGCCGATAGGCAGCCATTTTGAATTTTATCAACTTGAAATTTTTGAAGATGCATCCTCTCCTGAAACCTTACAATTTATTTGATATTAATGGTGTAGCTATCTTGAGCAGTTTTCATGATATTCCGCAATATCAGGCCTGTCGAGGTGAATAATGGCCGATAGGCGGCCATTTTTAATTTTATTGACCTGAAATTTTTCAAGATGCATCCTCTCCTGAAACCTCACAATTTGTTTTATAGTAATGGTGTAGCTATCTTGAGCGGTTTTCATGATATTCCGCAAAATCTTTCAGTCGGATTTACCGATGTTATAAATTAGGTCAAAGTGCTGGGTCAACTTCAAGGTCAAGGTCCAAAAACCTGAAAAGGCACAACTAGGGACCTTAGAGAACATGTATGTGCAATATGACTGTCATCTGCCCAGTACTTTTCGAGATGTGCTCCGGAAACGAAGTGCGCGTCAAAACGTCTAAATAGGTCATAGTTCTGAACCAGAAGTAGGTCAAAGTTCAAATACCCCAAAAGGCACAACTAGACCCCCTAGGGGTGTTGTGTGTAAAATTTGAAGACAATCGGACAAGTACTTTCAGAGATATGCTCCGGAAACGAAATGTTCACGGACGGCCCAATGCCGTAACATCATCATTTTCTCCTCTGCGACCTTGCATATTGAATTTCGATTAAAAATATTTTAACCTGTCTATTATCCACCTGGAAGTAGCCCACATACCAAAAATTGTTATCCTAGCTTATTATCTTGCAAAGTCATAGGCAAAAGAAGAGGTAAAAGACTACATAAGTCCAGGAGCTCTCGCTCCGAATTAGAATTTGATTTAAGCAATTTTGTATAGGGTTATTAATGTAGTCCTACTCTAGGTCAAAAATCAAGACGCAAGACAACTAGGTCTAAGAAGCCCAGTCTAAGAGTAAGATAAGAACTAGACAGTCTGTCAGAGATTGCAAACCTCCATTGAAATTAATGATCCTAATCAGTATCCCAGTAATGGTCTACCTATCTGGCATGGTTTACCCGATATCAGGCCAATCGAGTTAACTAATAGCTGATTTACGGTCATTTCGAATTTGATATAAATTAGTTAAAAACTTAGGGTGCATCCTCCCCCGAAACCTCAAATTTTGTTTTATAGTAATGGACTAACATCTAACACAGTTTGCAAAATATTGGGCATGTGAAAGTAAATAATGGCCGATAGAGGGCCATTTTGAATTTGATCAAGTCAAAATTTTCCAAGATGCATCCTCAGCTGAAATCTCACATTTCATTCTATAGTAATGGTCTAGCCATCTAGCACGGTTTACCAAATATCGCCCATGTGAAAGTGAATAATGGCCGATAGGAGGCTATTTTGAATTTGATCAAGTCAAAATTTTTCAAGATGCATCCTCTTCTGAAATCTCACATTTTGTTTTATAGTAATGGTCTAGCCATCTAGTACGGTTACTAAAAACCGGCTATGTGAAAGTAAATAATGGCCGATAGGCGGCCATTTTGAATTTGATCGAGTCAATTTTTTTCAAGATGCATCCTCTCTTGTAATCTTACATTTTGTTTTATAGTAATGGTCCAGCTATCTAACACGGTTTACCAAATATCAGCAATGTGAAAGTAAACAGTGGCCGATAGGCGGCCATTTTGAATTCGATTGAGTCGAAAGTTTTTTAAAGGCATCCTCTCTCTAAAGGTCACATTTTGTTTTATAGTAATGGTCTAGCTATCTAGACTGGTTTACCTGATATCAGGCCTATCGAGGTAAATAATGCTGATTGTCTGCCATTTTGAATTCGTAAGTTAAAAATTTTCAGGGTGCATCCTCCCCCGAAAACTCACACTTTGTTTTATAGTAATCAGGTAATGGTCTAGCCATCTAGCACGGTTTACCAAATATCAGCCATGTGAAAATGAATAATGGCCGAAAAGGCGGCCATTTTAAATTTGATCAAGTCAATTTTTTTCAAGATGCATCCTCATCTGAAATCTCACATTTCGTTTTACAGTAATGGTCTAGCCATCTAGCACGGTTGACCAAATAACGGACATGTGAAAGTGAACAATGGCCGATAAGCGGCCATTTTGAATTTTATCGAGTCTAATTTTTTCAAGATGCATCCTCTCCTGAAATCACACATTTCGTTTTATAGTAATGGTCTAGCCATCTAGCACGGTTTACCAAATAACGGCCATGTGAAAGTGAATAATGGCCGATAAGCGGCCATTTTGAATTTTATCGAGTCGAATTTTTTCAAGATGCATCCTCTCCTGAAATCACACATTTTGTTTTATAGTAATGGTCTAGCCATCTAGCACGGTTTACCAAATAACGGCCATGTGAAAGTGAATAATGGCCGATTGGCGGCCATTTTGAACTTTGACAAAATGAATTTTTTCAAAATACATCCTCTCCTGAAGCCATACAATTTGTTTTATAGTAATGGTGTAGATATCTTGAGCGGTTTTCATGATATTCCACATCAGGCCTGTCGAGGTGAATAATGGCTGATAGGCGGCCATTTTGAATTTTATCAACTTCAAATTTTTCAGGATGCATCCTCTCCTGAAACCTTACAATTTATTTGATATTAATGGTGTAGCTATCTTGAGCGGTTTTTATGATATTCTGCAATATCAGGCCTGTCGAGGTGAATAATGGCCGAGAGGCGGCCATTTTTAATTTTATCGACTTCAAATTTTTCAAGATGCATCCTCTCCTGAAACCTCACAATTTGTTTTATAGTAATGATGTAGCTATCTTGAGCGGTTTTCATGATATTCCGCAAAATCTTTCAGTCGGATTTACCGATGTTATAAATTAGGTCAAAGTGCTGGGTCAACTTCAAGGTCAAGGTCCAAAAACCTGAAAAAGCACAGCTAGGGACCTTAGAGAACATGTATGTGCAATATGACTGTCATCGGCCCAGTACTTTTCGAGATCTGCTCCGGAAACGAAGTGCGCGTCAAAACGTCTAAATAGGTCATAGTTCTGAACCAGAAGTAGGTCAAAGTTCAAATACCCCAAAAGGCACAACTAGACCCCCTAGGGGTGTTGTGTGTAAAATTTGAAGACAATCGGACAAGTACTTTCAGAGATATGCTCCGGAAATGAATTGTTTACGAACGGCCCAACGCCATAACATCATCATTTTCTCCTATGCGACCTTGCGTATTGAATTCAGATTAAAAATATTTCAACCTTTCCATTATCCACCTGGAAGTAACCCACATACCAAAAATTGTTATCCTAGCTTATTTTCTTACAAAGTTATACGCAAAAGAAGAGGCCAAAAAAAAACGGAGGTAGAATCCATAGCTCCCTCCGTCTCACCTACGGTGACGGCGGGAGCTAAAAAAATATCATCCAAAACAAGTTCACCCCCCATTGGCATAGTTTTCGAGATATTACGCATATTGTAGTCAATAATGGCAGCAAGTCGGACATTTTGACTTTGATCACATTGATATTTTTCAGGGAAAATCCCTCTCAGAAAACGCACGTTTTCTTTTATAGTAATGGTCTAGCTATCTGCAAAGTTAGACATACGCCTATTTTCTAAATCATTCAAGATATTGGTGAAATAGATATAATGGTGTGAATTTTTGAGCGATACATGGGAAAATTTGCTGATCAGAAAAAAATTCAGGTCATAGAGGTAACAAAAAGGTCAAACGTAAACTCATTCAAGGCTTAGTCATGATTAACCTGTATGTGAAGTTTAAAGTGCATTCCAGTAACGTGAAACAAGTTAAAGCACTAAAAGTGGCAGACAGACCGATGGACAGACAGACAGACGGACGGATGGATGTGCAGTGTGACGACAATAGAAGAAATGTAAATTAAAAAATCATACCTTTCTTTTCACAGTTGTCACCATTGAACCCATCAGCACATGTACATGTATACTTATTGACACCATCAGAACATGTCCCCCCATTTTGACATGGACTCGATGCACACTCATCAATATCTGTCATTTAAAATGTAAAAATTATAAAATATCAAAATCACATAGCATTCAAGACATATATATTTTTATCAATATATTATAATAATCCTAAGATTACACTGTACAGGGATTACACTGTACAGGGACCTTTTCAAAACGTTTCAAATTGGCAATTTGGGTCTCCACTTGGAGATGCTGTTGGAGTAACAGTTTCAAGATTTCAAGACTAATGTTGAGGAAAACTGCACATGCTGTGTCTATGCAAATTGCAAAGACAACTGAACTGGGGAATCAGGGGGAATCACTGAGAAATCGGGGGAAATTATGAATTTCGTCCACTTTCCCCCTTGGTGAATTGTGTTTCCCCACTGGCGAAATACATTTCAACGGTGGGGAGGCCAATTTCCCAGACCTCGGAAAAAATGGGGGAAAATGAGGGAAAACTGGAGCAAGGTATATTACTACGTTCATGGATTAAAATACGTTTAGGGGCCTATCTATCTATGTGATAATAAATGACTGCAAATATATAAATTGTATTTGATTGACAATCATTAAATACTGATATAAATGTGGTCTTTAGCACAGGGATAGACACTAACACTGGCCCGTTGGCCCGAGGTGAGTAGAAATCAGTGAGGGCTGGTAAATCACATGAGATACTGGCCCTGTGGGCCAATGAAAAATACCAGGTGTGCCGCTTTATTTAATTTTAACACCCCTTTATTTATGGCTATGTTATGAATACAAGTCAAAATTTACAAATGAGCCTGTGGTTGAGTATTAAATGTTGATTTAAATTTTGTACCATACCGTTACATCATTTTTCTTGTGAAACAGTGTATGTTAAGGACTATCAGATATGGCTAAGGGCCAGTAATTATCTGAAGCTACTGGCCCTTGTGGCCATCACCTCAGAGCAGTTAGTGTCGATCCCTGTTAGCATGTAGAGGGCTAATTTAGCTTTCCAGTATAACAACTTAGAAGTCTTCTACGCAGATTATATCATCACTTTTCATCATTGTTCATCACGAATACAGGTGTGGAAATGCATCCTGTTGTAGTTAATTGCATTTCTTGAAAAATTGACTAAATTCCACATTAATGTAATGTATGACTATAAAATATCAAAAGTATTTTAAATGTAACAAATTACACTCAAAATTCTGTCGTCGACAGCGGCGATGAGAGTAGGCAATAGGCCTCATAATACAGACCAACAAGCATGACAGCGAGACTGATTTCAATCTATAGTTATCTTAAAAGACGTTATTTCGCCGTATTTCACACTAGAATATATAAATTATATCAATATGCAGTGCCTTCCATCGGCACTGGCAAAAGTCAATTTTAAATCACAAGAAATTTGATATTTTATAATATAAAAATCATGACATTGACCGGCTACCAAGCGTAAGCAGGGGGTGACATTTGCCGAACAAGGATGGGGGAAAGGGGGGGGGGGGTGGTCGCAGCGGTTCTCAACACGACTTGACCTGGATAGTATGTATGTGATTGGAAGTTGACTTGGATAAATGTTGGTCCACTGTCAGGTGCTATTAAGATCAAAGGTAAGATTTTCAAAGGCGATATATATTTCAAAATATTCTATCGATATCATAATAGATTTGCTCTGCAAAGTGAAACATCTGCTAGCTCCCCCAGCTTCCAACTCTGTTCAATTCTTCAAATTCTATTTGAATAAAAATTGATCTCTGTGTAGAAAAAAACGGGCTATTACGGGAGAAAGCAATGGCTCGACAGACAGCTTAAAAGCCAGAAGCCCTAACTGTCGTAAAATTGATAAGAAAAAGCATAATAGCTAAACACATACAGACCTTAATGCTTATATATAAACACCCTTTGCTGAGTCTTAACTATGGGCTATGTGACGACAGAGAACTGAATCTATGCGTGTTGCCTTCTTTGACAAAATGTCAGTGAAAGCCAATTGGAACACACAGACATACACATGCAGTGTCTAGAAACACGTTTTGTGTACATGTTAATACATTTTTGGAATGAGTTCCAATAATGTAACAAGGCCCGTCGGCGTGGCATGGTTTTCCAGTTTTTTTGCATAGTGAAGTCAAAAGTAGCCGCAGGTCGGCCATTTTAAATTTGATCAAGTTCAATTTTGTTCAATAGTAATGGTCTAGTTATCTGGTCTGGTTTTCCAGATATTACACACATTACAAAAATAATGGCAGATAATCGGCCATTTTGGCCACCATGACCTAGTTTCTGTCCGAATCTTGCCCAATTTAAAACTCATCCGAGCTATTAATGAAATAGATATAATAAATGGTCTAGCCATCTAACACAGTTTGCGTAAAATTGGGCATGTGAAAGTAATTAATGGCCGGTAGGCAGACATTTTGAATGTAGTTAAACCAGGAGCTCCCGCTCCGAATTAGAATTTGATTTAAGCAATTTTGTGTAGGGTTATTAATGTAGTTCTAGGCTAGGTCAAAAATCAAGACGCAAGACAACTAGGTCTAAGAAGCCCAGTCTAAGAGTAAGATAAGAACTAGACAGTCTGTCAGAGATTGCAAACCTCCATGGAAATTAATGATCCTAATCAGTATCCCAGTAATGGTCTACCTATCTGGCACAGTTTACCCGATATCAGGCCAATCGAGGTAACAAATAGCTGATTTACGGTCATTTTGAATTGATATAAATTAGTTAAAAACTTAGGGTGCATCCTCCCCCGAAACCTCAAATTTTGTTTTATAGTAATGGACTAACATCTAACACAGTTTGCAAAATATTGGGCATGTGAAAGTAAATAATGGCCGATAGGGGGCCATTTTGAATTTGATCGAGTCAGAATTTTTGAAGATGCATCCTCAGCTGAAATCTCACATTTTATTCTATAGTAATCGTCTAGCTATCTAGCACGGTTTACCAAATATCGGCCATGTGAGAGTGAATAATGGCCTAAAGGCGGCCATTTTGAATTTGATAAAGTCGAAATTTTCCAAGATGCATCCTCAGCTGAAATCTCACATTTCATTCTATAGTAATGGTCTAGCCATCTAGCACGGTTTATCAAATATCGCACATGTGAAAGTGAATAATGGCCGATAGGAGGCCATTTTGAATTTGATCGAGTCAAAATTTTTCAAGATGCATCCTCTCCTGAAATCTCACATTTTGTTTTATAGTAATGGTTCAGCTATCTAACACGTTTTACCAAATATCAGCAATGTGAAAGCAAATAGTGGCTGATAGGCGGCCATTTTGAATTCGATTGAGTCGAAAGTTTTTAAAAGGCATCCTCTCTCGAAACGTCACATTTTGTTTTATAGTAATCAGGTAATGGTCTAGCCATCTAGCACGGTTTACCAAATATAAGCCATGTGAAAATGAATAATGGTCGAAAAGGCGGCCATTTTAAATTTGATCAAGTCAAATTTTTTCAAGATGCATCCTCATCTGAAATCTCACATTTCGTTTTATAGTAATGGTCTAGCCATCTAGCACGGTTGACCAAATAACAGCCATGTGAAAGTGAATAATGGCCGATAAGCGGCCATTTTGAATTTCATCGAGTCGAATTTTTTCAAGATGCATCCTCATCTGAAATCTCACATTTCGTTTTTTAGTAATGGTCTAGCCATCTAGCACGGTTGACCGCATAACGGCCATGTGAAAGTGAATAATGGCCGATAAGCGGCCATTTTGAATTTTATCGAGTCAAATTTTTTCAAGATGCATCCTCTCCTGAAATCACACATTTTGTTTTATAGTAATGGTCTAGCCATCTAGCACGGTTTACCAAATAACGGCCATGTGAAAATGAATAATGGCCGATTGGCGGCCATTTTGAACTTGGACGAGTTGATTTTTTTCAAAATGCATCCTCTCCTGAAACCTTACAATTTGTTTTATAGTAATGGTGTAGATATCTTGAGCGGTTTTCATGATATTCCACAATATCAGGCCTGTCGAGGTGAATAATGGCCGATAGGCGGCCATTTTGAATTTTATCAACTTGAAATTTTTCAAGATGCATCCTCTCCTGAAACCTTACAATTTATTTGATATTAATGGTGTAGCTATCTTGAGCAGTTTTCATGATATTCCGCAATATCAGGCCTGTCGAGGTGAATAATGGCCGAGAGGCGGCCATTTTTAATTTTATCGACTTCAAATTTTTCAAGATGCATCCTCTCCTGAAACCTCACAATTTGTTTTATAGTAATGATGTAGCTATCTTGAGCGGTTTTCATGATATTCCGCAAAATCTTTCAGTCGGATTTACCAATGTTATAAATTAGGTCAAAGTGCTGGGTCAACTTCAAGGTCAAGGTCCAAAAACCTAAAAAGGCACAACTAGGGACCTTAGAGAACATGTATGTGCAATATGACTGTCATCGGCCCAGTACTTTTCGAGATGTGCTCCGGAAACGAAGTGCGCGTCAAAACGTCTAAATAGGTCATAGTTCTGAACCAGAAGTAGGTCAAAGTTCAAATACCCCAAAAGGCACAACTAGACCCCCTAGGGGTGTTGTGTGTAAAATTTGAAGACAATCGGACAAGTACTTTCAGAGATATGCTCCGGAAACGAATTGTTTACGGACGGCCCAACGCCATAACATCATCATTTTCTCCTCTGCGACCTTGCGTATTGAATTCAGATTAAAAATATTTCAACCTGTCCATTATCCACCTGGAAGTAACCCACATACCAAAAATTGTTATCCTAGCTTATTTTCTTACAAAGTTATAGGCAAAAGAAGAGGCCAAAAAAAAACGGAGGTAGAATCCATAGCTCCCTCCGTCTCACCTACGGTGACGGCGGGAGCTAAAAAAATATCATCCAAAACAAGTTCACCCCCCATTGGCATAGTTTTCGAGATATTACGCATATTGTAGTCAATAATGGCAGCAAGTCGGACATTTTGACTTTGATCACATTGATATTTTTCAGGGAAAATCCCTCTCAGAAAACGCACGTTTTCTTTTATAGTAATGGTCTAGCTATCTGCAAAGTTAGACATACGCCTATTTTCTAAATCATTCAAGATATTGGTGAAATAGATATAATGGTGTGAATTTTTGAGCGATACATGGGAAAATTTGCTGATCAGAAAAAAATTCAGGTCATAGAGGTAACAAAAAGGTCAAACGTAAACTCATTCAAGGCTTAGTCATGATTAACCTGTATGTGAAGTTTAAAGTGCATTCCAGTAACGTGAAACAAGTTAAAGCACTAAAAGTGGCAGACAGACCGATGGACAGACAGACAGACGGACGGATGGATGTGCAGTGTGACGACAATAGAAGAAATGTAAATTAAAAAATCATACCTTTCTTTTCACAGTTGTCACCATTGAACCCATCAACACATGTACATGTATACTTATTGACACCATCAGAACATGTTCCCCCATTTTGACATGGACTCGATGCACACTCATCAATATCTGTCATTTAAAATGTAAAAATTATAAAATATCAAAATCACATAGCATTCAAGACATATATATTTTTATCAATATATTATAATAATCCTAAGATTACACTGTACAGGGATTACACTGTACAGGGACCTTTTCAAAACGTTTCAAATTGGCAACTTGGGTCTCCACTTGGAGATGCTGTTGGAGTAACAGTTTCAAGATTTCAAGACTAATGTTGAGGAAAACTGCACATGCTGTGTCTATGCAAATTGCAAAGACAACTGAACTGGGGAATCAGGGGGAATCACTGAGAAATCGGGGGAAATTATGAATTTCGTCCACTTTCCCCCTTGGTGAATTGTGTTTCCCCACTGGCGAAATACATTTCAACGGTGGGGAGGCCAATTTCCCAGACCTCGGAAAAAATGGGGGAAAATGAGGGAAAACTGGAGCAAGGTATATTACTACGTTCATGGATTAAAATACGTTTAGGGGCCTATCTATCTATGTGATAATAAATGACTGCAAATATATAAATTGTATTTGATTGACAATCATTAAATACTGATATAAATGTGGTCTTTAGCACAGGGATAGACACTAACACTGGCCCGTTGGCCCGAGGTGAGTAGAAATCAGTGAGGGCTGGTAAATCACATGAGATACTGGCCCTGTGGGCCAATGAAAAATACCAGGTGTGCCGCTTTATTTAATTTTAACACCCCTTTATTTATGGCTATGTTATGAATACAAGTCAAAATTTACAAATGAGCCTGTGGTTGAGTATTAAATGTTGATTTAAATTTTGTACCATACCGTTACATCATTTTTCTTGTGAAACAGTGTATGTTAAGGACTATCAGATATGGCTAAGGGCCAGTAATTATCTGAAGCTACTGGCCCTTGTGGCCATTACCTCAGAGCAGTTAGTGTCGATCCCTGTTAGCATGTAGAGGGCTAATTTAGCTTTCCAGTATAACAACTTAGAAGTCATCTACGCAGATTATATCATCATTTTTCATCATTGTTCATCACGAATACAGGTGTGGAAATGCATCCTGTTGTAGTTAATTGCATTTCTTGAAAAATTGACTAAATTCCACATTAATGTAATGTATAACCATAAAATATCAAAAGTATTTTAAATGTAACAAATTACACTCAAAATTCTGTCGTCGACAGCGGCGATGAGAGTAGGCAATAGGCCTCATAATACAGACCAACAAGCATGACAGCGAGACTGATTTCAATCTATAGTTATCTTAAAAGACGTTATTTCGCCGTATTTCACACTAGAATATATAAATTATATCAATATGCAGTGCCTTCCATCGGCACTGGCAAAAGTCAATTTTAAATCACAAGAAATTTGATATTTTATAATATAAAAATCATGACATTGACCGGCTACCAAGCGTAAGCAGGGGGTGACATTTGCCGAACAAGGATGGGGGAAAGGGGGGGGGGGGTGGTCGCAGCGGTTCTCAACACGACTTGACCTGGATAGTATGTATGTGATTGGAAGTTGACTTGGATAAATGTTGGTCCACTGTCAGGTGCTATTAAGATCAAAGGTAAGATTTTCAAAGGCGATATATATTTCAAAATATTCTATCGATATCATAATAGATTTGCTCTGCAAAGTGAAACATCTGCTAGCTCCCCCAGCTTCCAACTCTGTTCAATTCTTCAAATTCTATTCGAATAAAAATTGATCTCTGTGTAGAAAAAAACGGGCTATTACGGGAGAAAGCAATGGCTCGACAGACAGCTTAAAAGCCAGAAGCCCTAACTGTCGTAAAATTGATAAGAAAAAGCATAATAACTAAACACATACAGACCTTAATGCTTATATATAAACACCCTTTGCTGAGTCTTAACTATGGGCTATGTGACGACAGAGAACTGATTCTATGCGTGTTGCCTTCTTTGACAAAATGTCAGTGAAAGCCAATTGGAACACACAGACATACACATGCAGTGTCTAGAAACACGTTTTGTGTACATGTTAATACATTTTTGGAATGAGTTCCAATAATGTAACAAGGCCCGTCGGCGTGGCATGGTTTTCCAGTTTTTTTGCATAGTGAAGTCAAAAGTAGCCGCAGGTCGGCCATTTTAAATTTGATCAAGTTCAATTTTGTTCAATAGTAATGGTCTAGTTATCTGGTCTGGTTTTCCAGATATTACACATATTACAAAAATAATGGCAGATAATCGGCCATTTTGGCCACCATGACCTAGTTTCTGTCCGAATCTTGCCCAATTTAAAACTCATCCGAGCTATTAATGAAATAGATATAATAAATGGTCTAGCCATCTAACACAGTTTGCGTAAAATTGGGCATGTGAAAGTAATTAATGGCCGGTAGGCAGACATTTTGAATGTAGTTAAACCAGGAGCTCCCGCTCCGAATTAGAATTTGATTTAAGCAATTTTGTGTAGGGTTATTAATGTAGTTCTAGGCTAGGTCAAAAATCAAGACGCAAGACAACTAGGTCTAAGAAGCCCAGTCTAAGAGTAAGATAAGAACTAGACAGTCTGTCAGAGATTGCAAACCTCCATGGAAATTAATGATCCTAATCAGTATCCCAGTAATGGTCTACCTATCTGGCACAGTTTACCCGATATCAGGCCAATCGAGGTAACTAATAGCTGATTTACGGTCATTTTGAATTGATATAAATTAGTTAAAAACTTAGGGTGCATCCTCCCCCGAAACCTCAAATTTTGTTTTATAGTAATGGACTAACATCTAACACAGTTTGCAAAATATTGGGCATGTGAAAGTAAATAATGGCCGATAGGGGGCCATTTTGAATTTGATCGAGTCAGAATTTTTGAAGATGCATCCTCAGCTGAAATCTCACATTTTATTCTATAGTAATCGTCTAGCTATCTAGCACGGTTTACCAAACATCGGCCATGTGAGAGTGAATAATGGCCTAAAGGCGGCCATTTTGAATTTGATAAAGTCGAAATTTTCCAAGATGCATCCTCAGCTGAAATCTCACATTTCATTCTATAGTAATGGTCTAGCCATCTAGCACGGTTTATCAAATATCGCACATGTGAAAGTGAATAATGGCCGATAGGAGGCCATTTTGAATTTGATCGAGTCAAAATTTTTCAAGATGCATCCTCTCCTGAAATCTCACATTTTGTTTTATGGTAATGGTTCAGCTATCTAACACGTTTTACCAAATATCAGCAATGTGAAAGCAAATAGTGGCTGATAGGCGGCCATTTTGAATTCGATTGAGTCGAAAGTTTTTAAAAGGCATCCTCTCTCGAAACGTCACATTTTGTTTTATAGTAATCAGGTAATGGTCTAGCCATCTAGCACGGTTTACCAAATATAAGCCATGTGAAAATGAATAATGGTCGAAAAGGCGGCCATTTTAAATTTGATCAAGTCAAATTTTTTCAAGATGCATCCTCATCTGAAATCTCACATTTCGTTTTATAGTAATGGTCTAGCCATCTAGCACGGTTGACCAAATAACAGCCATGTGAAAGTGAATAATGGCCGATAAGCGGCCATTTTGAATTTCATCGAGTCGAATTTTTTCAAGATGCATCCTCATCTGAAATCTCACATTTCGTTTTTTAGTAATGGTCTAGCCATCTAGCACGGTTGACCGCATAACGGCCATGTGAAAGTGAATAATGGCCGATAAGCGGCCATTTTGAATTTTATCGAGTCAAATTTTTTCAAGATGCATCCTCTCCTGAAATCACACATTTTGTTTTATAGTAATGGTCTAGCCATCTAGCACGGTTTACCAAATAACGGCCATGTGAAAATGAATAATGGCCGATTGGCGGCCATTTTGAACTTGGACGAGTTGATTTTTTTCAAAATGCATCCTCTCCTGAAACCTTACAATTTGTTTTATAGTAATGGTGTAGATATCTTGAGCGGTTTTCATGATATTCCACAATATCAGGCCTGTCGAGGTGAATAATGGCCGATAGGCGGCCATTTTGAATTTTATCAACTTGAAATTTTTCAAGATGCATCCTCTCCTGAAACCTTACAATTTATTTGATATTAATGGTGTAGCTATCTTGAGCAGTTTTCATGATATTCCGCAATATCAGGCCTGTCGAGGTGAATAATGGCCGAGAGGCGGCCATTTTTAATTTTATCGACTTCAAATTTTTCAAGATGCATCCTCTCCTGAAACCTCACAATTTGTTTTATAGTAATGATGTAGCTATCTTGAGCGGTTTTCATGTTATTCCGCAAAATCTTTCAGTCGGATTTACCAATGTTATAAATTAGGTCAAAGTGCTGGGTCAACTTCAAGGTCAAGGTCCAAAAACCTAAAAAGGCACAACTAGGGACCTTAGAGAACATGTATGTGCAATATGACTGTCATCGGCCCAGTACTTTTCGAGATGTGCTCCGGAAACGAAGTGCGCGTCAAAACGTCTAAATAGGTCATAGTTCTGAACCAGAAGTAGGTCAAAGTTCAAATACCCCAAAAGGCACAACTAGACCCCCTAGGGGTGTTGTGTGTAAAATTTGAAGACAATCGGACAAGTACTTTCAGAGATATGCTCCGGAAACGAATTGTTTACGGAAGGCCCAACGCCATAACATCATCATTTTCTCCTCTGCGACCTTGCGTATTGAATTCAGATTAAAAATATTTCAACCTGTCCATTATCCACCTGGAAGTAACCCACATACCAAAAATTGTTATCCTAGCTTATTTTCTTACAAAGTTATAGGCAAAAGAAGAGGCCAAAAAAAAACGGAGGTAGAATCCATAGCTCCCTCCGTCTCACCTACGGTGACGGCGGGAGCTAAAAAAATATCATCCAAAACAAGTTCACCCCCCATTGGCATAGTTTTCGAGATATTACGCATATTGTAGTCAATAATGGCAGCAAGTCGGACATTTTGACTTTGATCACATTGATATTTTTCAGGGAAAATCCCTCTCAGAAAACGCACGTTTTCTTTTATAGTAATGGTCTAGCTATCTGCAAAGTTAGACATACGCCTATTTTCTAAATCATTCAAGATATTGGTGAAATAGATATAATGGTGTGAATTTTTGAGCGATACATGGGAAAATTTGCTGATCAGAAAAAAATTCAGGTCATAGAGGTAACAAAAAGGTCAAACGTAAACTCATTCAAGGCTTAGTCATGATTAACCTGTATGTGAAGTTTAAAGTGCATTCCAGTAACGTGAAACAAGTTAAAGCACTAAAAGTGGCAGACAGACCGATGGACAGACAGACAGACGGACGGATGGATGTGCAGTGTGACGACAATAGAAGAAATGTAAATTAAAAAATCATACCTTTCTTTTCACAGTTGTCACCATTGAACCCATCAACACATGTACATGTATACTTATTGACACCATCAGAACATGTTCCCCCATTTTGACATGGACTCGATGCACACTCATCAATATCTGTCATTTAAAATGTAAAAATTATAAAATATCAAAATCACATAGCATTCAAGACATATATATTTTTATCAATATATTATAATAATCCTAAGATTACACTGTACAGGGATTACACTGTACAGGGACCTTTTCAAAACGTTTCAAATTGGCAACTTGGGTCTCCACTTGGAGATGCTGTTGGAGTAACAGTTTCAAGATTTCAAGACTAATGTTGAGGAAAACTGCACATGCTGTGTCTATGCAAATTGCAAAGACAACTGAACTGGGGAATCAGGGGGAATCACTGAGAAATCGGGGGAAATTATGAATTTCGTCCACTTTCCCCCTTGGTGAATTGTGTTTCCCCACTGGCGAAATACATTTCAACGGTGGGGAGGCCAATTTCCCAGACCTCGGAAAAAATGGGGGAAAATGAGGGAAAACTGGAGCAAGGTATATTACTACGTTCATGGATTAAAATACGTTTAGGGGCCTATCTATCTATGTGATAATAAATGACTGCAAATATATAAATTGTATTTGATTGACAATCATTAAATACTGATATAAATGTGGTCTTTAGCACAGGGATAGACACTAACACTGGCCCGTTGGCCCGAGGTGAGTAGAAATCAGTGAGGGCTGGTAAATCACATGAGATACTGGCCCTGTGGGCCAATGAAAAATACCAGGTGTGCCGCTTTATTTAATTTTAACACCCCTTTATTTATGGCTATGTTATGAATACAAGTCAAAATTTACAAATGAGCCTGTGGTTGAGTATTAAATGTTGATTTAAATTTTGTACCATACCGTTACATCATTTTTCTTGTGAAACAGTGTATGTTAAGGACTATCAGATATGGCTAAGGGCCAGTAATTATCTGAAGCTACTGGCCCTTGTGGCCATTACCTCAGAGCAGTTAGTGTCGATCCCTGTTAGCATGTAGAGGGCTAATTTAGCTTTCCAGTATAACAACTTAGAAGTCATCTACGCAGATTATATCATCATTTTTCATCATTGTTCATCACGAATACAGGTGTGGAAATGCATCCTGTTGTAGTTAATTGCATTTCTTGAAAAATTGACTAAATTCCACATTAATGTAATGTATAACCATAAAATATCAAAAGTATTTTAAATGTAACAAATTACACTCAAAATTCTGTCGTCGACAGCGGCGATGAGAGTAGGCAATAGGCCTCATAATACAGACCAACAAGCATGACAGCGAGACTGATTTCAATCTATAGTTATCTTAAAAGACGTTATTTCGCCGTATTTCACACTAGAATATATAAATTATATCAATATGCAGTGCCTTCCATCGGCACTGGCAAAAGTCAATTTTAAATCACAAGAAATTTGATATTTTATAATATAAAAATCATGACATTGACCGGCTACCAAGCGTAAGCAGGGGGTGACATTTGCCGAACAAGGATGGGGGAAAGGGGGGGGGGGGGTGGTCGCAGCGGTTCTCAACACGACTTGACCTGGATAGTATGTATGTGATTGGAAGTTGACTTGGATAAATGTTGGTCCACTGTCAGGTGCTATTAAGATCAAAGGTAAGATTTTCAAAGGCGATATATATTTCAAAATATTCTATCGATATCATAATAGATTTGCTCTGCAAAGTGAAACATCTGCTAGCTCCCCCAGCTTCCAACTCTGTTCAATTCTTCAAATTCTATTCGAATAAAAATTGATCTCTGTGTAGAAAAAAACGGGCTATTACGGGAGAAAGCAATGGCTCGACAGACAGCTTAAAAGCCAGAAGCCCTAACTGTCGTAAAATTGATAAGAAAAAGCATAATAACTAAACACATACAGACCTTAATGCTTATATATAAACACCCTTTGCTGAGTCTTAACTATGGGCTATGTGACGACAGAGAACTGATTCTATGCGTGTTGCCTTCTTTGACAAAATGTCAGTGAAAGCCAATTGGAACACACAGACATACACATGCAGTGTCTAGAAACACGTTTTGTGTACATGTTAATACATTTTTGGAATGAGTTCCAATAATGTAACAAGGCCCGTCGGCGTGGCATGGTTTTCCAGTTTTTTTGCATAGTGAAGTCAAAAGTAGCCGCAGGTCGGCCATTTTAAATTTGATCAAGTTCAATTTTGTTCAATAGTAATGGTCTAGTTATCTGGTCTGGTTTTCCAGATATTACACATATTACAAAAATAATGGCAGATAATCGGCCATTTTGGCCACCATGACCTAGTTTCTGTCCGAATCTTGCCCAATTTAAAACTCATCCGAGCTATTAATGAAATAGATATAATAAATGGTCTAGCCATCTAACACAGTTTGCGTAAAATTGGGCATGTGAAAGTAATTAATGGCCGGTAGGCAGACATTTTGAATGTAGTTAAACCAGGAGCTCCCGCTCCGAATTAGAATTTGATTTAAGCAATTTTGTGTAGGGTTATTAATGTAGTTCTAGGCTAGGTCAAAAATCAAGACGCAAGACAACTAGGTCTAAGAAGCCCAGTCTAAGAGTAAGATAAGAACTAGACAGTCTGTCAGAGATTGCAAACCTCCATGGAAATTAATGATCCTAATCAGTATCCCAGTAATGGTCTACCTATCTGGCACAGTTTACCCGATATCAGGCCAATCGAGGTAACTAATAGCTGATTTACGGTCATTTTGAATTGATATAAATTAGTTAAAAACTTAGGGTGCATCCTCCCCCGAAACCTCAAATTTTGTTTTATAGTAATGGACTAACATCTAACACAGTTTGCAAAATATTGGGCATGTGAAAGTAAATAATGGCCGATAGGGGGCCATTTTGAATTTGATCGAGTCATAATTTTTGAAGATGCATCCTCAGCTGAAATCTCACATTTCATTCTATAGTAATCGTCTAGCTATCTAGCACGGTTTACCAAATATCGGCCATGTGAGAGTGAATAATGGCCTAAAGGCGGCCATTTTGAATTTGATAAAGTCGAAATTTTCCAAGATGCATCCTCAGCTGAAATCTCACATTTCATTCTATAGTAATGGTCTAGCCATCTAGCACGGTTTATCAAATATCGCACATGTGAAAGTGAATAATGGCCGATAGGAGGCCATTTTGAATTTGATCGAGTCAAAATTTTTCAAGATGCATCCTCTCCTGAAATCTCACATTTTGTTTTATGGTAATTGTTCAGCTATCTAACACGTTTTACCAAATATCAGCAATGTGAAAGCAAATAGTGGCTGATAGGCGGCCATTTTGAATTCGATTGAGTCGAAAGTTTTTAAAAGGCATCCTCTCTCGAAACGTCACATTTTGTTTTATAGTAATCAGGTAATGGTCTAGCCATCTAGCACGGTTTACCAAATATAAGCCATGTGAAAATGAATAATGGTCGAAAAGGCGGCCATTTTAAATTTGATCAAGTCAAATTTTTTCAAGATGCATCCTCATCTGAAATCTCACATTTCGTTTTATAGTAATGGTCTAGCCATCTAGCACGGTTGACCAAATAACAGCCATGTGAAAGTGAATAATGGCCGATAAGCGGCCATTTTGAATTTTATCGAGTCGAATTTTTTCAAGATGCATCCTCATCTGAAATCTCACATTTCGTTTTTTAGTAATGGTCTAGCCATCTAGCACGGTTGACCGCATAACGGCCATGTGAAAGTGAATAATGGCCGATAAGCGGCCATTTTGAATTTTATCGAGTCAAATTTTTTCAAGATGCATCCTCTCCTGAAATCACACATTTTGTTTTATAGTAATGGTCTAGCCATCTAGCACGGTTTACCAAATAACGGCCATGTGAAAATGAATAATGGCCGATTGGCGGCCATTTTGAACTTGGACGAGTTGATTTTTTTCAAAATGCATCCTCTCCTGAAACCTCACAATTTGTTTTATAGTAATGGTGTAGCTATCTTGAGCGGTTTTCATGATATTCCGCAAAATCTTTCAGTCGGATTTACCGATGTTATAAATTAGGTCAAAGTGCTGGGTCAACTTCAAGGTCAAGGTCCAAAAACCTGAAAAGGCACAACTAGGGACCTTAGAGAACATGTATGTGCAATATGACTGTCATCTGCCCAGTACTTTTCGAGATCTGCTCCGGAAACGAAGTGCGCGTCAAAACGTCTAAATAGGTCATAGTTCTGAACCAGAAGTAGGTCTGATTTTCTTACTCAACCAGGATAATGCATCAGAGACGGCTCGGAAAAAAATTGTGAAGATGGTATGAATATTGTAGACTGGATCGAGAATGTTTAGGTCGATTTGTAAGTTAGATCTTGGATATCATATGCAAATTAGCTGATTTTCGAACCAGGGTAGTCTATCAGAGTGTGCGGAATTTTTTTTTCAAGATAGGGTGAATATTGGCCACTGATTTGTTTAATTGATCCAAACTTAATCTTAAAATTTAATTTTGAGCTTCAATGGTTAAGAAAATTTAAATACAAATAACTGCAAACAGGTTGTAAAACATGAAAATCATTGAATATTTAAAAGGGAGGGGGATGTATTATAGGCCTATAGAGCGAAACCATCAATATAATTTCAAAAGAAATATAACTGAAAAAAAAATCATACCTGTCTCGCAGTTGACACCAGTGTATCCAGCAGCACATTCACAAACATAGCCGATCTCTCCTTTAGCCGTACAATTCCCTCCATTTTCACATGGATTCAGTTCACACTTAGTGATATCTGTCATTCAAAATATCAAAATAACAACACATAAAGACACAGCTAATATTAGCGGAATGATAATGTCAAGTTGATATGTAACATTTCAAAACAGAAATTTAGGTTGAATTAAATTTGTATAAACTGAAGCTAGCTAACATCTAGAATGATCACATTATATTTACATGTAGTATAAAGGTCGCCAAAGCCAAAGTGCTAATCACATCTATACATAGCGGTTCTCAACCCTTTTTATTTGTCTTTCAAACAAGGAAAGATGAGCATTAAATTGGCTATAATGTATTAGCATATGTTTCGATTCAAAAGTATTTTTAACTCACTCGATGTTGTGGGTTGCGCTAGCTGGACACAAATTTAAAAGGGTATAAATTTAAATCTGATTACTAAAGTTTATATGTAAGAAAATTAAAATCCACATAACAGTAAGGAGGCTTTAAAAATAGCAAAACAAGATTACATAAGTCCAAGAGTTCACGCTCCGAAATATAATTTGATTTAAGCAATTTTGTGTAGGGTTATTAATGTAGTCCTAGGCAGCAGGTCAAAAATCAAGACGCAAGACAACTAGGTCGAAGAGGTTCAGTCTAAGAGTAAGATAAGAACTAGTTAAGACAGTCTGTCAGAGATTGCAATCCTCCATTGAAATTAATGATCCTAATCAGTATCCCAGTAATGGTCTACCGATATCAGGCCAATCGAGGTAAATAATGGTTGATTGACGGTCATTTTGAATTCGATATAGTTAAACAATTTTAGGGTGCATCCTCACATTTTGCTTTATAGTAATGGTCTAGCCATCTAACACAGTTTGCAAAATATTGGGCATGTGAAAGTAAATAATGGCCGATAGGGGGCCATTTTGAATTTGATCAAGTCAAAATTTTTCAAGATGTATCATCTCCTGAAAAGTCACATTTTGTTTATCTAGCACGGTTTACCTGATATCAGGCCTATCGAGGTAAATAATACCGATTGTCAGCCATTTTGAATTCGATACAGTCGGATTTACCGATGTTATAAATTAGGTCAAAGTGCTGGGTCAACTTCAAGGTCAAGGTCCAAAAACCAGAAAAAGCACAACTAGGGACCTTGGAGAACATGTACGTGCAACATGACTGTAATCTTCCCAGTAGTTTTCGAGATCTGCTCCGGAAACGAAGTGTATGTCAAAACGTCTAAATAGGTCATAGTTCTGAACCAAAAGTAGGTCAAAGTTCATATACCCCAAAAGGCACAACTAGACCCCCTAGAGGTGTTGTGTGTAAAATTTGAAGACAATCGGACAAGTACTTTCAGAGATATGCTCCGGAAACAAAATGTTCACAGACGGCCCAATGCCGTAACATCATCATTTTCTCCTCTGCGACCTTGCATATTGAATTTCGATTAAAAATATTTTAACCTGTCTATTATCCACCTGGAAGTAGCCCACATACCAAAAATTGTTATCCTAGCTTATTATCTTGCAAAGTTATAGGCAAAAGAAGAGGTAAAAAACAGAACGGAGGCGGAATTCATAGCTCCTCCGTCTCACCTACGGTGACGGCGGGAGCTAATAAATCCACCCATGGGCTTCCGAGATCTGCTCTGGAAAGGAAATGTCTCCACAAATCAGGCTTTTTGAAGCTACAGTACTGTGCAATTGAAACTGGGCGGGCGGGAAGGGGATGAAATAAAAGGGAAAGGAAATTCATGTTTCCCTGCGAATTCCTTTTCACTTTTTTCCCCCGGAATTCTCACCAGTTTTTACGGTAGCCACTGGAGAAATCAGGGGAATTAGATTTCCCCAAGAGGGAAATTTATCTCTCACTTGGGAAAACGAATGAAAATGAGTGAAAACTAGTGAAAAGCTATTGGTCTGATTTCCCCAGAATTCGCCAGAATTCCCCGGAATTTCCCCAGAATTCCCCTGAATTTCCCAGAATTCGCAAGAATTTCCCCAGAATTCACTGGCTCACATAATGTGGAATCTGCATTATCAAAGATAATCTAAATGCAATATTCATAAAATAGGCCTAATGCTCAGAGACGCTGTAGGCTACATTTGTGAAGTGAAAACTGCACAGGAAACTGCCAAGGAATCAGGAGGAATCAGTAGGAATCATTGGGAAATTTGTGGGAAATTCGGGAAAATTGGTGAATTTCGGGGGAATTCAGGGTGAATTTGAGGAGAATTGGTGAATTTCGGGAGAATTCTTGGGGAAATTGGGGGGAAATTCTGATGAAATTGGGGGAAAAATGGTCAATTGCGTTTCCCCAATGGTGAAACAGAATGCACAGACTGTGAAATAAATTTCCCTCACATCAGGGAAAAAGGGGGAAAATGAGAGAAAAATGTTTCACAAAAATTCCCCTAAGGGGAATTTGTGTGAAACAGGTGGGGGAAATGAAAAGGAAATGAAAGGGAATTTCGTTTTCACGACCAGTTTCAATTGCACAGTACTGTAATTATGGCCCATGGTGAAAAAAGTAGGTGAAATTAAAAAAACCCAAAAGGCACATTTACACCCCTTAAGGAATGTGTATGTTCAAAATTAAAGAAATATATCCACGTGTTACAGAGACACTATACCCCACAGCCTTAATGGCTGAGGGGTAAAAACTAGATGTTATATTTGCGTGGCAAATATGAAAGTCTCCACCTTCTACAAATAAAAGTTGCCAATGCAGTGGAGATTTATAAGGATAAGCCAACTTGGATATGCAAATTGGCTGAATTTCAAACTCAACCAGTGTAATTCATCAGAGGGTGTTTAGAGAAAAAAATTGTGAAGATCAGATGAATATTGGCGACTGGAGAGCATTTAAGTAGACTTGTAAGGAAGAATATGTAAATTAGCTGATTTTCAAACTCCACCAGGGTAGTCTATCAGTTTTCAGAAAAACAATTACGGTATGAAGATTTGATGAATAATGGTGACTGGAGAGCATTTAAGTTGATTTGTAAGGAAGAGCCATCTTGGACATGTAAATTAGCTGATTTTCTTACTCAACCAGGATAATGCATCAGAGAAAGTTCGGAAAAAAATTGTGAAGATGGTATGAATATTGTAGACTGGATCGAGAGTGTTTAGGTCGATTTGTAAGTTAGATCTTGGATATCATATGCAAATTAGCTGATTTTCGAACCAGGGTAGTCTATCAGACTCAGAGTGTTCGGAATTTTTTTTTCAAGATATAGGGTGAATATTGGCCACTGATTTGTTTAATTGATCCAAACTTAATCTTAAAATTTAATTTTGAAATTCAATGGTTAAGAAAATTTAAATACAAATAACTGCAAACAGGTTGTAAAACATGAAAATCATTGAATATTTAAAAGGGAGGGGGATGTATTATAGGCCTATAGAGCGAAATCATCAATATAATTTCAAAAGAAATATAACTGAAAAAAAAATCATACTTCTCTCACAGTTGACACCAGTGTATCCAGCAGCACATTCACAAACATAGCCGATCTCTCCTTTAGCCGTACAATTCCCTCCATTTTCACATGGATTCGGTTCACACTTAGTGATATCTGTCATTCAAAATATCAAAATAACAACACATAAAGACACAGCTAATATTAGCGGAATGATAATGTCAAGTTCATATGTAACATTTCAAAACAGAAATTTAGGTTGAATTAAATTTGTATAAACTGAAGCTAGCTAACATCTAGAATGATCACATTATATGTACATGTAGTATAAAGGTCGCCAAAGCCAAAGTGCTAGTCACGTCTATACATAGCGGTTCTCAGCCCTTTTTATTTGTCCTTCAAAGAAGGAGATGAGCATTAAATTGTCTATAATGTATTAGCATACATGTATGTTTTGATTCAAAAGTATTTTTTACTCACTCGATGTTGTGGGTGGCGCTAGCTGGCTGGGGCACAAAATTTATTTAAGTGCATGGGTACAAATTTAAATCTTATTACTTAGAGCGTTAAATGTTAGAAAAATTAAAATCAAAATAACAGCAAAAATAGCAAAATAAAATTATTGAATATGAATATATGACCGGAGGGGGATGTTTTGCATACAATGAATCCATTATATCATTTCAGATGGAATGTGATTGAAACAAGACTACATAAGTCCAGGAGCTCCCGCGACGAATTAGAATTTGATTTAAGCAATTTTGTGTAGGGTTTTAAATGTAGTCCTAGGCTAGGTCAAAAATCAAGACGCAAGACAACTAGGTCTAAGAAGCTCAGTCTAAGAGTAAGATAAGAACTAGACAGTCTGTCAGAGATTGCAAACCTCCATTGAAATTATTGATCCTAATCAGTATCCCAGTAATGGTCTACCTATCTGGCATGGTTTACCCGATATCAGGCCAATCGAGTTAACTAATAGCTGATTTACGGTCATTTTGAATTCAATATAAATTAGTTAAAAACTTAAGGTGCATCCTCCCCCGAAACCTCAAATTTTGTTTTATAGTAATGGACTAACATCTAACACAGTTTGCAAAATATATCTCACATTTTATTCTATAGTAATGGTCTAGCCATCTAGCACGGTTTACCAAATATCGCCCATGTGAAAGTGAATAATGGCCGATAGGAGGCCATTTTGAATTTGATCAAGTCAAAATTTTTCAAGATGCATCCTCTCCTGAAATCTCACATTTTGTTTTATAGTAATGGTCTAGCCATCTAGTACGGTTACTAAAAACCGGCTATGTGAAAGTGAATAATGGTCGATAGGCGGCCATTTTGAATTTGATCGAGTCAATTTTTTTCAAGATGCATCCTCTCTTGTAATCTCACATTTTGTTTTATAGTAATGGTCCAGCTATCTAACACGGTTTACCAAATATCAGCAATGTGCAAGTAAATAGTGGCCGATAGGCGGCCATTTTTAATTCGATTGAGTCGAAAGTTTTTAAAAGGCATCCTCTCTCGAAACGTCACATTTTGTTTTATAGTATTGGTCTAGCTATCTAGCACGGTTTACCTGATATCAGGCCTATCGAGGTAAATAATGTTGATTGTCGGCCATTTTGAATTCGTAAGTTAAAAATTTTCAGGGTGCATCCTCCCCCGAAAACTCACACTTTGTTTTATAGTAATCAGGTAATGGTCTAGCCATCTAGCACGGTTTACCAAATATCAGCCATGTGAAAATGAATAATGGCCGAAAAGGCGGCCATTTTAAATTTGATCAAGTCAATTTTTTTCAAGATGCATCCTCATCTGAAATCTCACATTTCGTTTTACAGTAATGGTCTAGCCATCTAGCACGGTTGACCAAATAACGGCCATGTGAAAGTGAATAATGGCCGAAAAGCGGCCATTTTGAATTTTATCGAGTCAAATTTTTCCAAGATGCATCCTCTCCTGAAATCACACATTTTGTTTTATAGTAATGGTCTAGCCATCTAGCATGGTTTACCAAATAACGGCCATGTGAAAGTGAATAATGGCTGATTGGCGGCCATTTTGAACTTTGACAAAATGATTTTTTTCAAAATACATCCTCTCCTGAAGCCTTACAATTTGTTTTATAGTAATGGTGTAGATATCTTGAGCGGTTTTCATGATATTCCACAATATCAGGCCTGTCGAGGTGAATAATGGCTGATAAGCGGCCATTTTGAATTTTATCAACTTCAATTTTTTCAGGATGCATCCTCTCCTGAAACCTTACAATTTATTTGATATTAATGGTGTAGCTATCTTGAGCGGTTTTCATGATATTCCGCAATATCAGGCCTGTCGAGGTGAATAATGGCCGATAGGCGGCCATTTTTAATTTTATCGACTTGAAATTTTTCAAGATGCATCCTGTCCTGAAACCTCACAATTTGTTTCATAGTAATGGTGTAGCTATCTTGAGCGGTTTTCATGATATTCCGCAAAATCTTTCAGTCGGATTTACCGATGTTATAAATTAGGTCAAAGTGCTGGGTCAACTTCAAGGTCAAGGTCCAAAAACCTGAAAAGGCACAACTAGGGACCTTAGAGAACATGTATGTGCAATATGACTGTCATCGGCCCAGTACTTTTCGAGATCTGCTCCGGAAACGAAGTGCGCGTCAAAACGTCTAAATAGGTCATAGTTCTGAACCAGAAGTAGGTCAAAGTTCAAATACCCCAAAAGGCACAACTAGACCCCCTAGGGGTGTTGTGTGTAAAATTTGAAGACAATCGGACAAGTACTTTCAGAGATATGCTGCGGAAACGAATTGTTTACGGACGGCCCAACGGCCCAACGCCGTCACATCATCATTTTCTCATCTGCAACCTTGCGTATTGAATTCAGATTAAAAATATTTTAACCCGTCCATTAGCCACCTGGAAGTAACCCACATACCAAAAATTGTTATCCTAGCTTATTTTCTCACAAAGTTATAGGCAAAAGAAGAGGCCAAAAAAAAACGGAGGTAGAATCCATAGTTCCTTTCGCTCACCTACGGTGACGGCGGGAGCTAAAAATACCGTGCAAGCACTCGAACACCCCTCGGCTCTAAATGTCCACAGATCTGACACACCTGCTTTCAATACGTTTGGATCAACAATCGAAGATATATGATAAAATTAAAATGGCCGCTATAGCCTCAGTTTGGATCACACTTGAAAACGAACCATGCCAATAGAATCGCAGACCCCAAAAACCTATATATGCCGGGATTCAAGGCATTTAACTTAAATTAAGAAATTTATTAAAATTGATAAAACCAAAATGGCCGCTGTAACCTTGATTTTTGGTCTCACACTAAAAACGACAATGCCAATAGACTCACAGACTCCGAAAACGTATATATACCAGGTTTCAAGGGAATTCTGAAAAAAAAATTAAGTAAAAGTTTTTAATTTGATCCAGTTGCAATTTCTAAAATTAATTATGGCCGATGGTCAGCCATTTTGAATTTGATCGAGTTGCAATTTTTCAGGAAATATCCCTACCTGAAACCGCACATTTTGTTTTAAAGTAATGGTCTAGCTATCTGGCACAGTTTGCCAGATATCAAGCATATTAAAGTTAATTATGGCCGATGGTTGGCCATTTAAGTAGGTCAAATTTAATAAACCCAAGGTATTGTGTGTGCAATATGAAATAAATCCACCGATGGGTTCCCGGCCATTTAACCCTTACACTGCTGCATAAAATTTGCATCATGTGTGGTTTCCCACTAAGTAATTATACATGTATCTGGCATGTTTTTTTGATGAACAACTGATATTAAAAGCTATTATATTACAAAATCAGTCAGTTAGTTATCTTTAAAGCGCAAATAGAAAGACACCACAAAACAAAAATAATTATTTATTTATTTATTTTTACATTTTTTAAAGAATTTACTCCGTGACTATAGTGGCCCACAGCAGGCTGCGCTTGGTTTATTTTGGGCGACTATAGTCTCCCAAGGCAGTGCAAGGGTTAAGTAGGTGAAATTTCAAAAACCCCAAAAGGCACATCTTCGAAGGGATGTGTGTGTGCAAAATTGAAGAAATCCATGCAAGGGTTTCCGAGATCTGCTCTGGAAACAAAATGGGGACAGACCGACGCGGGCTGGACGAACGGACATCTGAGGTGACGCCAAATACCACTTCGTCGGGCAGGGGATAAAAATTTATGGTAGATGTTACATTTGTGTGGCAGATATGAAAGTCTCCACCTTCTACAAATAAAAGTTGCCAATGCAGTGGAGATTTATAAGGATAAGCCGGGGCCGACATCTTGGATATGCAAATGAGCTGATTTTTAAACTCAACCAGGATAATCAATCAGAGGGTGTTTAGCAAAAAAATTGTGAAGATCGGATGAATAGTGGCGACTGCGACCTCCATGGAAATTAATGATCCTAATCAGTATCCCAGTAATGGTCTACCTATCTGGCACGGTTTACCCGATATCAGGCCAATCGAGGTAACTAATAGCTGATTTACGGTCATTTTGAATTGATATAAATTAGTTAAAAACTTAGGGTGCATCCTCCCCCGAAACCACAAATTTTGTTTTATAGTAATGGACTAACATCTAACACAGTTTGCAAAATATTGGGCATGTGAAAGTAAATAATGGCCGATAGGGGGCCATTTTGAATTTGATCGAGTCAGAATTTTTCAACATGCATCCTCAGCTGAAATCTCACATTTCATTCTATAGTAATCGTCTAGCTATCTAGCACGGTTTACCAAATATCGGCCATGTGAGAGTGAATAATGGCCTAAAGGCGGCCATTTTGAATTTGATAAAGTCGAAATTTTCCAAGATGCATCCTCAGCTGAAATCTCACATTTCATTCTATAGTAATGGTCTAGCCATCTAGCACGGTTTATCAAATATCGCACATGTGAAAGTGAATAATGGCCGATAGGAGGCCATTTTGAATTTGATCGAGTCAAAATTTTTCAAGATGCATCCTCTCCTGAAATCTCACATTTTGTTTTATAGTAATGGTTCAGCTATCTAACACGTTTTACCAAATATCAGCAATGTGAAAGCAAATAGTGGCCGATAGGCGGCCATTTTGAATTCGATTGAGTCGAAAGTTTTTAAAAGGCATCCTCTCTCGAAACGTCACATTTTGTTTTATAGTAATCAGGTAATGGTCTAGCCATCTAGCACGGTTTACCAAATATCAGCCATGTGAAAATGAATAATGGTCGAAAAGGCGGCCATTTTAAATTTGATCAAGTCAAATTTTTTCAAGATGCATCCTCATCTGAAATCTCACATTTCGTTTTATAGTAATGGTCTAGCCATCTAGCACGGTTGACCAAATAACAGCCATGTGAAAGTGAATAATGGCCGATAAGCGGCCATTTTGAATTTTATCGAGTCAAATTTTTTCAAGATGCATCCTCATCTGAAATCTCACATTTCGTTTTATAGTAATGGTCTAGCCATCTAGCACGGTTGACCAAATAACGGCCATGTGAAAGTGAATAATGGCCGATAAGCGGCCATTTTGAATTTTATCGAGTCAAATTTTTTCAAGATGCATCCTCTCCTGAAATCACACATTTTGTTTTATAGTAATGGTCTAGCCATCTAGCACGGTTTACCAAATAACGGCCATGTGAAAGTGAATAATGGCCGATTGGCGGCCATTTTGAACTTGGAGTTTTTTCAAAATGCATCCTCTCCTGAAACCTTACAATTTGTTTTATAGTAATGGTGTAGATATCTTGAGCGGTTTTCATGATATTCCACAATATCAGGCCTGTCGAGGTGAATAATGGCCGATAGGCGGCCATTTTGAATTTTATCAACTTGAAATTTTTCAAGATGCATCCTCTCCTGAAACCTTACAATTTATTTGATATTAATGGTGTAGCTATCTTGAGCAGTTTTCATGATATTCCGCAATATCAGGCCTGTCGAGGTGAATAATGGCCGATAGGCGGCCATTTTTAATTTTATTGACTTGAAATTTTTCAAGATGCATCCTCTCCTGAAACCTCACAATTTGTTTTATAGTAATGGTGTAGCTATCTTGAGCGGTTTTTATGATATTCCGCAAAATCTTTCAGTCGGATTTACCGATGTTATAAATTAGGTCAAAGTGCTGGGTCAACTTCAAGGTCAAGGTCCAAAAACCTGAAAAGGCACAACTAGGGACCTTAGAGAACATGTATGTGCAATATGACTGTCATCGGCCCAGTACTTTTCGAGATCTGCTCCGGAAACGAAGTGCGCGTCAAAACGTCTAAATAGAAGAGGATTTTCCACTTTTTTTTTAGGCTTGTGAAATATCATTAGTTTTGTTTTCGTTGCATTTAGGGGAAGTTTAGTGGTTCTTAGCCAGTCATTTATTTTGCTCAATCCAGTATTGATATTTTCGGAGAATTGTTCATTAAACATTAAAACATTAAGGGTGCTACTTAAGGCTGTATCGTCGGCGTAGATTATGAAATTAAATTCGCTTCTGAAATATCATTAATGTATATTATAAGCAATAGGGGACCTAATATTGAGCCCTGTGGTACTTTGGTAATAATTCTGTTTTGTGTAGATACAACATTTTTAAATTCTACGTATTGTTTTCGATCTGTCAAAATAAATTTTCATTATGTTTAGCGCTTGACCGTTGAAACCATAGTGATTCAATTTGTGTAGTAGAATTTTATGATCCAATTTGTCGAATGCCTTTGATAGGTCAATAAATTTATTTAATGGTGTAATAACTTTATCTAGTTCCTGTGAAATTCTATCTACTAATTCTAATGCTGCATGTACATGTAAGAGTGTTTTTCCCTAAACCCATACTGACTGTCGTTGTATAGATTATGAGAAGAGAAATATTTGTCAATTTGATTAAATAAAACACGATTTTTGAGATGGCTGGCAATATAGAAATGGGTCTGTAATTTTCGATTTTTGTGTTATCTCCCTTTTATGTATAGGCATCATTTGGCTAGTTTTAGTTTGTCAAGAAATGTCGCAGAAAGTATAGATTGGTTTATAATGAGGGTGATTGGTTGGCTTATTTCATTCTTGATTATTTCCAGCATTTTAGTTGATAGGCCATCTGAATCGCACATATCCTTCGGTTGTAGACTATCAATAAATTTAAGTGTTGTACCTTCCTCAATTGTTTTAAATTCAAAGTTTAATGGAGAAAGATGTTTTAGAAAATGTTTGAACGAGAGATTGCTACTTTTTATTTCAGAAGAAAGCTTGGTACCAATATTTGTGAGAAAATTGTTAAAACTACCAGCAATTTTATTGCTCTCCGATACTTTTTGATCATCCACGACAAGCTTCTCCCTGACCAGTCAAATCAACATCAGACAACTCAAGAGTGGTTACTAGTGTCCTATTCCATTGTACACAGACAAAACAAATGATGCATTGTCCTAATGCTGATTACATTGTCCTAAAGTCAGGTACATTGACCAAAGTATATTTACACTGTACTTAATATGTTAGTTACGTTGTCCAAATGCCACACCAAAACACAAAACATTTGTATAACATTTATACAACGTCGGCCCGATGTCTTCGACGTTGATCCAACATTGTATAAATGTTATATGTTATAAGTGTTATAGCTCAGATCATGGCTATATCATCACACCAAGCATGCCACAGTCCACTCATTACCACCCTCAAAAATTGTTCTACTAGCTTATATTTCTAGAAGCTTTTATATCAGTTACCAAATGTGCTCAATTCTCGATGATGTTATTTAAGCCAACCTGGACACTACTAATTTTGGCTACCAAATGGTGTGATTGTAGGAAACTATCTACCAGTTGCTCCAAGTTCTGCAAATGTATGGACGTAACAGTTGAATAATGCCCGTTGAATGCAAAAACCCATTCACATGGTATTAGTAGTTGCAAAAAGTATTGGGAATGCGATTGTAAAAATTACTGCTGCACTACCACACGTAGTAATGTTGTTAAATGTATTGGGAATGCGCTTGTAAAAATGACTGTTGCACCAGCACACATAGAAATGTAGTTAACTGTATTAGGGATGCGGCCCGCAGATCACGAGCCTCATACAATATGGTGGCGACATCAACAGGCACACGGCGGCACCTCTGACAGGTCCATGCACTTTGTAGATCTATTTCCTCTTGACTGCTGCCCACACATTCATGATGTATTCGGACCATGCAGAGACCACAACGCGGCACCATTTCAGATGAAGGGGTCCCTTTCTGTCATGCCTGCACTCAGGCACACAGTACTGAATCTGCTGGACTACACCACTTTTTGTAGACTTGGTTGAGGATGCTGCTGATTTCAAAGGTGTTTGAACAAGAGAGCCTGGCACTGGCTTGTTTTGATAATGTTTTGTAAAAAATCATTAACTAGTTTAACCCCTGAAAAATGGATACAATAGGCCTAACAAGATCGTCACTGAGTTGTAAAATATCACCTTTTAATGTTTCTTATTCAGCCGTGAAATCTACAGCAGCCCTAATCATTATCACATGTAGACGTAATGCACTTTCACTGCCTCACAGTAGACCTAAGGATAAAGACCCGTGAAGGCTTAAATATAATTTTTTTTTAAAGTTTTTATATGTGTTATTAAATATGTAGTTATTTTTTACATGATAATTAGGATTATTATGGCCATAGACGAGCCCACACCATTAATGTGTGGGCCATGGATTGCTGTATTAGTTTTACCCAGGAAAATCACGTTTTAAACATGACGGTGACTGATTTCGACCACAGGGTCCGAAAAATGTTCATAACTTTTTTGTGACTGCCGAGAATGAGCTGAGCATGCGTAGCAGTAGCTGAAATGTTACAGATTCTAATAAACCTATTCTCCACCCGATAAATAGAGACCAAGCGTTAGATAAATGACTGTCCAGAGGAATGTCCCACGTTTTTTATTCATTTTTATGCCGCCCTCTACATCGTTTGC
This sequence comes from Flabesymbios commensalis, assembly GCA_964017125.1. Lineage (NCBI taxonomy): Eukaryota > Metazoa > Annelida > Polychaeta > Terebellida > Flabelligeridae > Flabesymbios > Flabesymbios commensalis. The sequence goes on from OZ024907.1 coordinate 45,531,438, forward strand.
CCAGCATTAAAGAAACATAATTTATTATTAATATTACTATTTGTAAATTCAATTCAAAATAAAGTTATGGCTTTGGTACCACACATTTTAGTAACTTCTAATTAGAATAATTCTAATGGTGAATATTAGTTTCCATCGATAGGGCCTATATTACAAGAACATAAATTAGGCCTACTATTTGTGTTCTTAGCATAGACTTATGTTGCAATCTACGTTCAGTTTAACTTGAATATAGCTCATTTTAATATAGCCTAAACATTGGAACGCAGACGGTTAACGGGTTATTATACTGCAATATACGATAATTAAAACTATAAGCATGAGGTTGGTACTATTACATATTTAGTGCCTAATTTATAAATTGGGAAAGGGGGGCTAAGTGTCCCATTATATTTTTCATAGGGGCCATTGGCCTTAGACAATGGGGGCATGGACATGTGGTTCTGTAATATTAATATGTGATTATTTAGGCGGGGCCTATGAATTATCTTGAAAAATCCTATGGACTACTAAAAAAAACATTGTGTAAAGTGTGGCGAACAGATGGAATGATATCGCGCCAGTTTTATTTTTTTGCGAGAATCCCGCAATTACTCGCTATCAGTCAGGCACTTCATATTCTTAACCTGTAATTAAACTGATTACGTCGCTAAGCTGTGTCTTGACAACGTGCATCCCAAGTATCAAGAGCTCAAAAGATTGTGTCGACCGGCGCTCATTAGGACAAAAAATCGTCATGCCTTAACTCAAAATGCCTGGTTATAAAACGCACCTAGAATTTTAGAATAAAATATGTATTTTAATAGGGTAATATATATATATATATATACCAACATGCTTATTGGGTAAGCCTACAAGTATTAATTTACTCACATTGTTTTGTGAATTGGGAATGTCAAAGATAAAGTATGTATGACCGGAGAATTATTTTAAAGAGACAGGTATTCTACAAATATCTAATGGAGCAATGTTGATGTTTTAAGTATAATAATGATCTGGCATGGTATGTAAACATTCATGGTGCAAATAGTTACTCATCAGGAGGTGATACTATCAAATTACTTCTTCTATACTGTTTTAACCTGTAATGCAGCGCCTTCTGGGGGGGGGGGGGGACACAGGGATTTTTCTCACTATATGGTAGGGTGATATTACTACGAGCAGGACCCTGGTATTACTTTGTGTGGAGTGTTGGATGTGAATTGTAATATAGGATTTGACGAGAACCGACACTCAGCAATAAGTGATAAATTAAATAGGATCTATCAGATTAAATCAAACGAACAACTTAATTGACAATTTGATACAGGTTCAAAGTCACTCTTCAGATGATGATATAGCCCGGGAACGTTAAATTAAGGACAATTCTATGAAATAACAAGAGCACACTCGACAATAGCCCGCCGCCATTATTGAAGATTGAAGTCATTATTGCGGCCACAAGGTCAAATTATTGACGTAAAATGAGAAAAATCACAATAAATCGGCCATTTTGAATTTTTTTTCAGCCATTATTAAACTTGTCCAAGAACTACTTATTAGTAACATGCATAACAAATTTGAAGAGGATATGTGAAAAACTTTTCAAGTTATCGCGCCCACAAGGTCAAATTATTGACGTAAAATGAGAAAAATCACAATAAATCGGCCATTTTTTTTTTTTTTTCAGCCATTATTGAACTTGTCCAAGAACTACTTATAAGTAACATACATAACAAATTTGAAGAGAATATGTGAAAAACTTTTCAAGTTATCGCGCCCACAGAGTCAAATTATTGACGTAAAATGAGAAAAATCGCAATAAATCGGCCATTTTTTTTTTTTTTTTGCCATTATTGAACTTCTCCAAGAACTACTTATTAGTAATATGCATAACCAATTTGAAGAGGATATGTGAAAAACTTTTCCAAGTTTTCGCGCCCACAAGGTCAAATTATTGACGTAAAATGTGAAAAATTGCAATAAATCGTCCATTTTTTTTTTTTCGGCCATTATTGAACTTGTCCAAGAACTACTTATTAGTAACATGCATAACCAATTTGAAGAGGATATGTGAAAAACTTTTCAACTTATCGCGCCCACAAGGTCAAATTATTGACGTAATATGTGAAAAATCGCAATAAATCGGCCATTTTTTTTTTTTTTTCGGCCATTATTGAACTTGTCCGAGAACTGGTCATTAGTAACATGCATAACAAATTTGAAAAGGATATGTGAAAAACTTTTCAAGTTATCGCGCCCACCAGGTCAAATTATTGACGTAAAATGTGAAAAATCGCAATAAATCGGCCATTTTTTTTTTTTTTTTGGCCATTATTGAACTTGTCCGAGAACTGGTCATTAGTAACATGCCTAACAAATTTGAAAAGGATACGTGAAAAACTTTTCAAGTTATCGCGCCCACAAGGTAAATTATTGACGTAAAAGGTGAAAAATCGCAATAAGTCGGCCATTTTAAATTTTTTTTCAGCCATTATTGAACTTGTCCGAAAAGTGGTCATTAGTAACATGCAAAACAAATTTGGGAAGGAAACATGAAAAACTATCGCGCCCACAAGTAAATGTTAACGCCGACGCCGACGCCGCCGAACTTCAATTGCAATAGCCCACCTTTTTTAATTAAAATTAAAAGGCGGGCTAAAAATGTATATTTTGCCATCGTTGGGGTCTAATAAGTCAAATCGTGCTACAAGTACAAATAAATTGTCACTAAAATTGATAAATCTTTTTGTTGTAGATCTTCAGTTAATAATTGATTTCGGGAGATTATTTTTTGTCATTTGAAGCTAGAAATTGCACCAGCAATTCCAGGTTCCAATTCCAGGTTCAAATAAGTTTGCAATCAATAACCCACAATTCAGCAGGATAAGAGTTAAAAATAACATAAAATGTAAACATAGTTGTTTCGTCACTTCAACTAGGTATGCCTACAAGTGTTCACATTTCTGACTCAGTGTTACATCAAGATAAAATACAGTCTGCGAACTGGGTCTGTACATGTATCAAACTAGACAGAGTCGGAAACGAACACGAAAGCAGCCCTCCGTTATCACCAGTCAATTTTCTCAAGGTTTATTTCATATTACCGCTTTAGCTATTATGCAACATTTCTGAGATAAAGAGAAAAAAACAATTAAAAATGACCGTCAGTCGGCCATTTTGGATTTTATTTCTGCAAAATTTGTCATGGGTTATCCTTGTGCGAGTCCTTATATTTTGTTCTATAAGCATGGTCCAGCTATTTTGCTTTGATTTTGAGTGGCGTAAATATTACAAAATTACTCAAATTCAAAATGGCCGCTAAACAGCCATTTAAAAATTGTTTGCTCCCAAAAGTTAATCAGGTCATTGACTGACATTGCTGTCCATATTTGCCAAATGAAAACAAAATCTGCTGGAAACTTTTTCCTGAAATGTGCAACAAGTATTTCCTTGTTCTAAAGTGGCCCTAGTAATCAAAGGGTTGATAATATAGGAATCAAAATGTCACAATAAATCCCCCGGTGTTATCTGATGGCTATGTGAAGTATGAGGAAGCAGAAGTTTATAGATTAGCTATCATGCAAGATTTCCGAGTTAATGAGAAAAAAAAATTAAAATGGCCGACTGGCAGCCATTTTGGATTTTGGATTTTATAACTGCGAAATTTGTCAAGGGTTATCCTTGTGTGAGACATTACATTTTGTTTTATATTCATGGTCCAGCTATTCTGCATTTTTTTCAAGTTAAGTAAATATCACAAAATTATTAAAATTCAAAATGGCCACTTAACTGCTATTTTGAAATTGTTTGCTCCCAAAAGTTAATCAGGTCAGTGGCTGACATAGCTGAACATATCTGCCAAATGAAAAAAAGATCTGATGGAAACTTTTTTCCTGAAACGCGCTAACGAGCTTTTCTTTGTTAGTAGCCATAATAATGAAAAGGTTGATGATATAGGGATCAAAATGTCACCAAAACAATTCCCCAGTGGTATGTGATGGCTATGTGAAGTATGAGGAAGCAGGAGTTGATAGATTAGTAGCTATCTTGAAAACAAATAACTGCGGTGGCGGCGGCGGATGCTTGTGCAAAATATGAAGTTGATCAATCAATGGCAAGGTGGTCTGCATACAAATGACATCAATCAATCAATTAACATAACTTCTATAGCGCCTGTATATCAGCAGACCGAGCTCAGAGGCGCAGAAATCCTTGGTGTGATCATGTGTCATAATTGAGGCCAAAGCAGGTTCGTGTCAACAGGGAGCCGGGCTGCTGAAGAGCTAGGGTGGGAAAGCCAGATCAAATAGGTGAGATTTAAGTAATTTCCGGAATAATAAAATGGTTTCGGCATTACGTATTGGCACAGGCAGGCCGTTCAATGAGGCTGGGCCAGATATAGAGAAAGCTCTTGACCCAGTCTTAGTTTTTATACGACGAAAAACAAATCTATTTGAATTTGTGGAGCGTGGATATTTTGAGCATTTCCGACGAACAAATAAGTCAGCCAGATAATTTTGCAGGTTGGTTGTCTTTTAGGGTTCGGAAAGTTATCGTACATATTTTAAAATAAATGCAAAACTTGCCAATGTAATCGCTTTAGAATAGGAAAGGAACGACTAAAACGTTGGGCCTTGGTTAGCACTCTTGCAAGGCAGTTCTGAACGCGTTGTAATCTAGCGATATCCTTATCTGGAATATTGTGAAAGAGTGAGTTACAATAATCTAACTTGTTACTGACGAGTGCCACTGCCATTTGCTTGGTAAGATATTCTAAGGACAGCCTTTTTCGAATTCGACACTGTCACGGATATGATAGAAGCATGCCTATGCTACATGTTTGGGATATGTGTTTTCGGAAATTCAAGCTACTGTCACCATTTGATGTAAACATGGCCATAGACTAGAACTGCGAAAGTTTTTTAGTTTTTGTGTTGCCCATTTACCAGTTAAGCGAGATATAGACGAAATTTCCGTATTTCTTATTTTGGACATGCATGTCCGAAATAAGAAATTGTGAATGTCGTCTCTAGGCTATATCTCGCTTAAACGGTAAATGCGCAACACAAAAATTTTAAAACTTTTGCAGTTCTAGTCTATAGACTTGTTTTATTTACATCATATGGTTATATTAAAGGGACTGGCCCGGAATTCCCGATTTCTAATTATTGACAACCATGTCAATAATAAATACGGGAATTTCGTCTCTATATCTAGTCTAACTGGTAGGTGTGCAGCACAAAAATTTAAAAAACTTTTGCAGTTCTAGTCTATGAACATGTTTACATTGTATGGTCTTATTAAGAAGCCAAAATTAAATCACCGATTTTTTGATGATTTAGCGTGGGCCAGTCCCTTTAAAAACCCAAAATAAAATTATCGATTTGTTTATGATTTTAGCCTGATTGTGTCGCTTTAACAGATTAAGCTTCAGCTTAGACCAGTCCCTGTCATCTAGCCGACACAGCCATTACACAATGTTGCAACTTTTCAAGAGATTCCTTAGAAACGGATAAAGACATGTAAATTTGAGTATCATCGGCAAAAAGATGATGGTTTATGTCAAAACTGGAGATAATAGCAATGAGTGGTGTATTGTATAGGGTAAACAGCACTGGTTCATACATATGTATACATGTTCCGTTTCTTTGTAGTATAATAGATAACAACACAGTTACTTCCCACCCATCACATTTATATACCAGAAGTTAGTTCAAATAACATACATTATATGTATAAGCAATACTTAGAAGCCACAGCCACAAGCTGTGGTTCTTCTAATCCGGAAGACAGTACTGAAAGACATTTCGATTGGTACAAGAGTATTCAGATCAGCCTGTGAGAAAATGTAGACTATTTACAAACTAGAAATACACTTAAAGACCATTCCATGTAAGAATGTGGCGAAAAATACTTTTCAAATAAAACAACCCTGATTGTCCTTCATTACGTACAAAAGCAACAGAAACAAATCGTGCAAACAATAATGATTTTGTCGTCCCCCGAGGACTCACCCCCGCATTTATATTCATCATCTCACATATTTAAATAAAATTGATTAAATGGAAAAAATCATTACCCATTCAAATTCGAACGTTTGGAGCTCAAAATTTAATTACACTTAGGTATTTTATAGAATTGTGTAATTTTCATTCACTGTGAGGTGGGAATTGCGGTAGCAATTCACACCTCACAGTGAATGAAAATAGCATGAACTTACCGGGGAAGTAAAGGGTTAGAAAAGTGTATCTGCCACTGTAAAGTGACCGTTTCATCCCCAGGGTGGCATAAAGCATAATTACTATAATTACTGACCTAAACTTTTCATGTGGATTTATTCACTAGAAGTGGTGGAGAATTTATTCACATGATATATGCACATGACAATACAAATAACAAGGCGGGAATAGGCCTCAGCTTCTAATCATCATTCAAAAGACAAAATCATTTGAAAAAACTTTTAACTTTATAGAGTATAACTTTTTAAGTTATGACTACTATATCTCATGTCTCATGACCATTGATTTCAAATTAGTAATGTTTCCAGATATTACGCATATTCTCCTTTATCTCGCTATGTTAATTTATTCTAATTTCCACCCACTTGAAGTTGTGTCTCGCGAACACAACATCAAGTAGGTGAAAATTACTCATATTAGTTTAATTTGAGACCAAACATTTGCAAATCCTGATGTCTAAACACTCATTTTGTTCCCAGTATCAGTAACTGTGTCGGCAAATAAAACAGATTAAGAATGAATATAGTTGCGCTTAGTCAATAATATCTGCAAGTCTGCCATTTTGAATTTGATAGAGTTGAAATTTTCCAGGCCGAATCCTTCCATGAAACATCACATTTTGTTTTATATTGATGGTCTAGTTATCTGGTACGGCAGGGTTCAAGATACCCAGTCGCCCACTCGCCATTGGCTCCTTGTTTTTGCTGTGAGCTGATCAAGTTGACAGCAAGGGTAGCCCACATTGCGAATGTATAAGAGATAAACTATCCTTTAGAACAAAAAACATATTTTATACTTTTCAAAATCATTGGGATTTATATAAAATCCCTATGGTTTACGAATATAAAATGCATTGTTAACAGATAATCCATTATTCAGTGTGTGAGCTATTAGCTACTTCACCTGAATTTCTTGAGTACTTTCTGAATGTCATGAGTGGTCAGGTTTTCATAGGAGAAATACATGATTAAGTGGGCTACTAGAATTTGATGTGAGCGACCAAAATTATCATCTGAGGGGCACACATGGTTACCAGAGTTTTTGTGGGTATCTTGGCGCCTGTACGGTTTTCCAGATTATTATGCATATTAAAGTCAATAATGGCTGAAGTTAGCCATTTTGAATCTTATCAAGTTGAATTTTTTCCGGGCCGAAACCGCACATTTTGTTATACCTTATTGGTATAGCTATCTGGCATGGTTTTACATATATTACACATATTCATATTGAAGCCATTAATGGCCGCAAGTCATTTTAAATTACGCATATTAAAAAAATAATTGCTGATAGTCCACTATTCTGGTGACTTCGACTGTATTTGAAGGTTTTCGAACTCATCCAAACTATTGATGAAATAGATAATTATATAGTATAAAGTTTAAAGCGACCCATAAAAAATTTTGTAGTCAATAGCGTTAACAAGAAAATGTGCCGATCCGGAAAACATTAGTGTCATAGAGGTCACAGCTTGATTGAGGTCACACAAATGTGAACTCGATCAAGCTTTAGTCTTGATAAACCTGTATGTGAATTCCAGTAACGCGAAAACAAATCATAGTGCAAAAGTGGTGAACAGGCGGACGAACGGACAGCCGGGCGAATGGCCGGATGTGTCACATGAAGAAAATAGACATCCACCAAAATGTGGCTGAGGCCTAAACACTAATGCAAATAATACATACATGTATCCACATCGCTTTTTACATGTTCAACAAATAGACATAATTATGTAGTGTTAGCTGAATGATAATATAGTTATGCATTGTTATATTGTTAAGTTGATCACATCATCAACATCAGGGCCTACATAAATGATTTATAGAGAATAAAAATATATCAGTGAGATTTATGAAACGTTCAATTTTGATTAATTAATACCACTTGAAAATTCAACATAAATTTCAAACGGCGTTGCAATAATGTACAGGTGAAGTGCTATAGATATTATTGACATCCAGGAAGCAAAACGTTGGAGCAAAGGTGTCTTACTTTTATTGCTGGCCCACAGTCTTTGACTTCGGCCAAACAAAACAACATTGTATAAACATTTCGTGTTTGCTGGGCAAGTGCATGGCTCACATTATTTGTGACGCCTGGATGCCGGCTTGAGCTTGTGCAAACTTGAAAATTATCATAACATTATTATTAATCTTACTGGGTAACCATTGTATATAGGTTACATGATACCGGAATGCATACTCATGTTAATACACAGATAATAGGAATAAGGCACAGTGTTGTTATACTGGTGACACGCCTACTCATAAAGTCTACTGGTTATATATCACATAGATATATATCACATAGATTAGACAGAGAATAGAGTCTTAGAGGTTATGGTAGTTGGCCTCTTTTCTCGACTGATATATTTTATAGCTGAGACCCGCCATTCCCATCAAGCCTGCTGCAAAAACCAGGCCTCCAATGAAAGATGCACCGTCAAATCTACGACCGGAGCAGTCATCCGTTTCGGCACTGGTGGTGTTATCATACATAGATGTAGTGGCGTTCACTGTAGGGGCTGTAGAGAACTCTTCTGTAGTTTCTCCGCTCGTGTGGTCTGGGGTCTCTGTAGTAGTATCCTTATGAGCCGCAGTGGTAGATTGGTTATCAGACTCTGTTGTCAAACTTACAGTGACAGTAGTTTGAGCATCCTCTGCGGTTGTAGAGTCCGGTGTACCAGTGCTGTTTACTGTTGTCGATCCCGGCTGGTCCGTGGTGGAATTGTCATCATTCCCAGTGGTCAAATCATTGATATCCGTGGTGGCTTCATCTGTGAAAAAATATAAAAATGTATATTTTACAAGGCTCGGTTAAATAAATATGATTATAATGAAATATTTTATGAACAATAGGAAAACACGGCGCTCCACTGCGTATACAAGGAATGTACCTGGGGAAAGAATCTTTATAACATAAAAAATAACATAATATAGAGCTCCCCATGAATCTGGGTAAATTGCCTTATTATAATTAAATGTATATCCCTCTATGTCATTTCCCATAATAATACTCGAGCTGCTTCAGATAATGTTTTTACTTTTTCCGAATTTAGATTCTGGATTACGATCCCATTCGTAGTGAAGACAGAAGTCCAATAATATCTCAGTGAAAGGACTTAGGGGGCTACTATTCAATTACCAAATTAAACATTTGAATGCCCTTAAAAAAATTGAACCTCGCTTCGATCGGCATCATTAAAAAAAGACACTTAAATTTAACCTCCATATCAATACTATTTACCTTATTTTTCCCAAAATTTTAAAACTTTTTGTACCATTCAGCAGCACGATGTGTCTGCTGTGATTTTGTAATTTTCACAGTGATTGTGGTACATGTAGCATCCCGTTTTCCGTGTACCATATTACTAAAAGCCTAGTTTAGGATTCAACTTTGTATTTTTTTTAAGAAAGTGACATAAATATTTTATTAGAGGCAGAGTGTGAAAATGTAAAGTTTTGCAGAAAGGAAATAAATAGTTTGTCCAATTCAAAAAACTCCAGCAAACCCCTCCCCCCCCCCCCCCGTAATTGAATGTTCACTCGCTCAGCTTGCTTTGTTGTTGCGCATGCAGGCTAGTTTTGACTCATAAATTGCTTTTCCGGCGTCTCGCTGGGGCATGCTGTGGGTTTAGACTTACTGTGGGTTTAGACTTACGGCGAGTTTAACTTAGCTTAGGCTATTATATAACACGGTCTATTCGTGTATTGATCATAGTAACGGTTGTTCAGTTAAGCCTTGAGGTGTTGGTATTCCAGATTCTATTATGTGACCGTGTGTAAAATTCAGATTAATTGATAGAGAGTAGACCTAGCTTATTTTTAATTGTGACTCAGACTGAATGTGTTCACCAAAGTGGCTTACAAGTATATGCGCAGTATTGTATTTTTCTTTGAGTTCTTACAGTAGACCTTGGTTGACTGGCAGTTTCTTTTATGGCATCCTAAATCTGATAGATACTGCCTTTTGGCTTTGCAGAACAGTGTGGAGGTATCTGGGTACTACAGTATTTTGTTTCAGTTAGTCTTTATCATTCACCCAAGGATACTATAACTCTTCTAGTATCCTTGATTCACATGAGCACGAATGAGGCTACCACATGGAGAGTGACGCAAACATGTAGCCTACACAATGAGATCCAAATTCAAGAACACGCTACTGCAGTGCAATTCAACTGGATTAACTATAGTATACATTATAAACAGCTTTATTTGAATGATCAAATATTATTTTTATTTTAGATTAAATTGTATTTCAGGACCATAATAAATGTATTAAATGATTTTACAGCCCCCCCCCCCCCCCAACACACACACCCTACAAACTAGATCTAATTATTACCGACACAGCGTTAAATCTGTATGTACGTATGTGATCGGAAATCGACCCAATGTTGATTCATTGTTGGCCATCGTGTACGACGTTGCTCAGCAATGAACCAACACCGGATCATTGTATCGTGATCGCTGGGATGTCATAAGGTCCAGTCATGTGACTGACCCAGATATTGTGTATGTAATCGGTCGAGATGGCCATCTCGTCCAATGATGTGCCTAAGATCTATGTCAGCCGCTTTGAGAATGGTCCTTACCACAAATGTAGAGCGGTGTCAGGTGCTATGATGATCGACGGCAAGATTTTCAAACGCAATAGTCTATATATTATTGCTGAATATTTTATCGATATCATAATACATTAATTTGCTTTCGAAACTGAAAGATCTGCTATCTTCCCCAGTTCCCAACTCTCATTCTGTTCAATTCTTTAAATTATATTGGAATATTAATTGATCAAAGATAGGCATTGCTCTCAGTGAGGGCTGTGTGGAGGCCCGTGATTCAGAAAGCCCTTTAGTGCTATCTTCCCGAGTTCCCAACTCTCATTCTGTTCAATTCTTTAAATTATATTGTAATATTAATTGATCAAAGATAGGCATTGCTCTCAGTGAGGGCTGTGTGGAGGCCCGTGATTCAGAAAGTCCTTTAGTGCTATCTTCCCGAAGTCCCAACTCTCATTCTGTTTAATTCTTTAAATTATATTGGAATATTAATTGATCAAAGATAGGCATCAGGAAATCAGTTAAGCTTTTTAGTCAGAAGGCCCGATTGTCAGAAGGCCCGGCCCGTTAGTCAGAATTTGTTTCTTGGACTGTGAACAATGTTAAGGGACGCTCCAATTCAATAAAACGTTTATTGTCCAGCTATTGATAAAAAATAATTTTTCAAGGGTAATTTTGAAATGCTGATAGATTACAAGTGTTTTTCAAAAATTTGGTAGTTTAATAAATAGCTTGATGGAGAAGAACTTAATGTGATAAAGTAATAATGTTTTCTTGTCAACAATTAGACAACCCTTATTAAAGTATACACAAAAAATTGAACAACTGAAGTAAACCCTCTAGAGCGCCATAGAAATCAAATGTTGCGTCCCTAGGACATTATTATATACAAACTGCTCAAAGCCGTAGATGGGTGTACATTGCCGCCTACGATATGTAATTATTCTCCTGCTCCTCCTCCTCCTCTTCTTCCTCCTCCTCCTCCTTCCCCTCCCTCCCCCCCCCCCTCCTCATCATCATTATTATTTTTATCATCATTAATATTAATAATAATATTATTGAACAATTCGATGTAAAAGTCAATGTTGATCTATTCACCGATTTTCTAAACATTTTCTGATTGACGAATTTGCAAATCAAAGATGGCCACCGCAGTTCTTCTGAGCAGAAAATTAGCTCTTATTTGGGTAGCTTGGCATTAACCATTTGATCCAATTATACTGGGTATTTTTCATTCATTTGAAGCTGGAAATTACGCTAGCAACATTAGGTTCAATAAAAAATTAGGGTGCATCCTCCCCTTAAACCTCAAATTTTGTTTTATAGTAATGGACTAACATCTAACACAGTTTGCAAAATATTGGGCATGTGAAAGTAAATAATGGCCGATAGGGGGCCATTTTAAATTTGATCGAGTCAGAATTTTTCAAGATGCATCCTCAGCTGAAATCTCACATTTCATTTTATAGTAATCGTCTAGCTATCTAGCACGGTTTACCAAATATCGGCCATGTGAGAGTGAATAATGGCCTAAAGGCGGTCATTTTGAATTTGATCAAGTCGAAATTTTCCAAGATGCATCCTCAGCTGAAATCTCACATTTTATTCTATAGTAATGGTCTAGCCATCTAGCATGGTTTACCAAATATCGCCCATGTGAAAGTGAATAAAGGCCGATAGGCACCTTGCCGTATCAGGTCTGACCGTCAGACTACCAGTCTGACCTTGACAACAGGTGTGTGTGAAGCGGGTACGAAAATGAGGGGTGCGAGCAACATGAATATTCATTATGACGTCACCGGTTTACTGACTGCAGCGTGGAGGTCACACTCAGGTCAGATTGTTTGGGCCGCCTGAATCAACTGTGAATTGGCCAGGGAGGAGGAGGGAGGAGGGGGGTTCTGAACACATAGCACATATACGGGTTATCCAGGTTCTGCCGGTGGCAGACAACTGGATAGATGAAGATGCCGATAGGAGGCCATTTTGAATTTGATCAAGTCAATTTTTTTTAAGATGCAGCCTCTCTTGTAATCTCACATTTTGTTTTATAGTAATGGTCCAGCTATCTAACACAGTTTACCAAATATCAGCAATGTGAAAGTAAATAGTGGCCGATAGGCGGCCATTTTGAATTCGATTGAGTCGAAAGTTTTTAAAAGGCATCCTCTCCCGAAACGTCACATTTTGTTTTATAGTAATGGTCTAGCTATCTAGCACGGTTTACCTGATATCAGGCCTATCGAGGTAAATAATGCTGATTGTCTGCTATTTTGAATTCGTAAGTTAAAAATTTTCAGGGTGCATCCTCCCCCGAAAACTAACACTTTGTTTTATAGTAATCAGGTAATGGTCTAGCCATCTAGCACGGTTTACCAAATATCAGCCATGTGAAAATGAATAATGGCTGAAAAGGCGGCCATTTTGAATTTGATCAAGTCAAATTTTTTCAAGATGCATCCTCATCTGAAATCTCACATTTCGTTTTATAGTAATGGTCTAGCCATCTAGCACTGTTGATCAAATATCGGCCATGTGAAAGTGAATAATGGCCGATAAGCGGACATTTTGAATTTTATTGAGTCGAATTTTTTCAAGATGCATCCTCTCCTGAAATCACACATGTTGTTTTATAGTAATGGTCTAGCCATCTAGCACGGTTTACCAAATAACGGCCATGTGAAAGTGAATAATGGCCGATTGGCGGCCATTTTGAACTTAGACGAGTTGATTTTTTTCAAAATACATCCTCTCCTGAAACCTTACAATTTATTTGATATTAATGGTGTAGCTATCTTGAGCGGTTTTCATGATATTCCGCAATATCAGGCCTGTCGAGATGAATAATGGCCGATAGGCGGCCATTTTTAATTTTATCAACTTGAAATTTTTCAAAATGCATCCTCTCCTGAAACCTCACAATTTGTTTTATAGTAATGGTGTAGCTATCTTGAGCGGTTTTCATGATATTCCGCAAAATCTTTCAGTCGAATTTACCGATGTTATAAATTAGGTCAAAGTGCTGGGTCAACTTCAAGGTCGAGGTCCAAAAACCTGAAAAGGCACAACTAGGGACCTTAAAAAACATTCATGTGCAATATGACTGTCATCGGCCCAGTACTTTTCGAGATCTGCTCCGGAAATGAAGTGCGCGCCAAAACGTCTAAATAGGTCATAGTTCTGAACCAAAAGTAGGTCAAAGTTCAAATACCCCAAAAGGCACAACTAGACCCCCTAGGGGTGCTGTGTGTAAAATTTGAAGACAATCGGACAAGTACTTTCAGAGATATGCTCCGGAAACGAATTGTTTACGGATGGCCCAACGCCGTAACATCATCATTTTCTCCTCTGCGACCTTGCGTATTGAATTCAGATTAAAAATATTTCAACCTGTCCATTATCCACCTGGAAGTAACCCACATACCAAAAATTGTTATCCTAGCTTATTTTCTTACAAAGTTATAGGCAAAAGAAGAGGCAAAAAAAAAACGGAGGCGGAATCCATAGCTCCCTCCGTCTCACCTACGGTGACGGCGGGAGCTAAAAACATAATGAGTAGCCTATTATTAAAGCAACCCTTATGAAAGTGCTAGACGTTGTTATCGGCACAAGTAAATAAATAAATACAAATAATTAATCATAGGGGTGTTCACAAATGAGATTTATAACGCTGAGGTAAGAATTTCTAACTAACGGGACTTCTGAGAAACAGCCCTTCTGACTTATAATCATTACCTATTTTGTGACGAACGGGCCTTCTGACTAGCAGGCCTTCTGACTGACGGGCCTTCTGACTAACGGGCATTTTGACTAACGGGCATTCTGACTAACAGGCATTCTGACTAACGGGTCTTCCGACTAAAAGGTGGACACCCGACACACAGCTCAAAAGCCAGAAACCCTAACTGTCGTAAAATTCACGAGAAAGCGTGATAACTGAACATATACAAAACTTTATGCTTATTCAGAAACATCCTTTGCTATACTATAGGCTATCTGATGACAGAAAACTGAATCTTTGCCTGTTGTCGCTTTTTGACAAGATGTCAGTGAAAGCCATTTGGGACAAACGCCTAACAAACACACATTAGCAAAGCCCAGAAATCAGTTTTGTGAACATAGTTATACATCAATTAGAAGGAGTTTCAATAAATTAACGTAAAAATCAGGTAAATATTGGCGGACTGTGCCCAACTGTGCCCATATGCCCTTCTCTGAAAGGGATGAAGACAATAACGTTAACAGATCGTATCCTTACATTGTGCTTGATGAGGGATTTTTTTACATTAAACTGCATGCATTATATCGAATACAAACAAAACATGGATGATTTTTTTACAAAATTTAAGCACTTTAGAAACAGTCCACCGGAAAGCTCTATATTTATTTATTAGTTACATAACTCGTTATGCCAACTGAACGTACTGCAAGCCAAATCGCATAATTAAATGTCATTGTGTGTATTAAAATAAAAAGTGTATTCAGACTTTTTTTTGTATTCTTGATCACAGTCAATGTAGGCCTAGATGCATATTCACAAGGGCTGTTAACAGTTTCTCAGTCAGGGAGGCATATTACATTTTAGCTTTCTGATCAAAATGCTGCTTCCAATGCACATGCAAATCACAGTGTTCGAAATAAGGCCTTTCTGGTTGCCTAGACTGCCAGAATTCCTGGTGGAAGCAATAAGTTAGTCTAGAAGCACCACTACTTGTTTTAGAGTAATGGTCTAGTTTTAACTAGGTCATGGTTTGCCAGATTATGTATACATGTATTAGTATCAATACTGGCTTTCGCCCATTTTGAATTTGATCAGGTTAACTTTTTTCAGCATCATCATCATCACGGTTTACAAAATATAGGGCATGAAACATAACGGCAGATAAGCGACCATTTCTAATTTGATGAAGACATTTTTCAGGTTACACCCTCCCCTAAAACCTCACATTTTCTTATAGTATTAAATGGTCTAGCTATCTAGCATTTAAATATTTCAATATTTCAGGGTGCATCCTCCCCTGAAACATCACATTTGGTTTTATAGTATTTGGTCTACCGGTAGCCATCTAGCATGATTTACTAAATATCAGGCATATATGAGAGTAAATAATAGCCGATAGGCAGCCAGTTTGTATTTGATCAAGTCAAATTTTCCAGGGTGCATCCTCAACTAAAACCTCACATTTTTGTTCTATAATAATGGTCTAGCTAACTAGCACCAGATTGCTTACCAGATATCAGGCATATTAAGGTAAATAATGGCTGATTGTCAGCCATTTTGTTTTCAATCAAGTTTTAAAAATCCAGGGTACATCCTCCCCTGAATCTTCACATTTTGTTTTATAATAATAATGGTCTAGCTATCAAGCACGGCTTACCCGATATCAGGCATATTGATGTAAATAATGGCAGATTGTCTGCCATTTTGAATTCGATCGAGATCTGAACAAATTTCAGCGTGCATGACCTCCCCTCAAAAATCTCACATTTTGTGCTATAGTAATGGACTAGCTGTATCTTGAGCGGTTTTCATGATATTCCACAAAATATTTTAATTGGATATACATTTATTTGTACTGATGTTATAAATTAGGCCAAGTGTTGGGTCAACATCAAGGTACAAAAACCTGAAAAGGCACAACTAGGGACATTAGAGATCATGTACGTGCAATATGACTGTACTCCACCCAGTACTTCTCGAGATCTTCTCCGGAAACAAACGAAGTGTATGTCAAAACATCTAAATAGGTCATAGTACTGAACCAAAAGTAGATCAAAGTTTATATACCCCGAAAAGCACAACAGTCAACTAGACCCACTAGTGGTGTTGTGTAAAATTTAAAGAAAATCAGACAAGTAGATACTGAGTTATGCTCCGGAAACGAAATGTTCATGTACAGGCCCAACGCTGTAACATCATTCCATCTCTCCTGTGACATTGCGTATTGAATTAAGATAAAAAAACATTTTACCTGTCCATTATCTACCTAGAATTGACCCACATACCCGATATTGTTATCCTATCCTATTGTTATAGGCGAAAGAAAAGGTGAAATACCGGACGGAGGCTGATTCCATAGCTCCCTCTGTCGCACCTTCGGTGACCTGGTGACGGCGGGAGTTAACCTTTACAGCGCGGGGATCGACTTTAGTCAGCAAAATCTGACATCTGTAGACATCAGATTCTGACGTCTAAAGTCGATCTCCGCACTGTAAGAGTAAAATTATTTATACTGATCGTAGACCCATAACATAGGTATTCAAATGAATCAGAAAGAGCTATCTAGGAAATTCATGATGATTTGAAAATGAAAACAAATGAAAACATTTTGATTCCCATGGTTTATACAAAAAAATTCAGCGCTTTGAGGGTTTTAACAAAGGTTGAACCAAAATGAACTCTTTGTTCTGCTAGACCAGTATTTGGTTTCAAGCAAATTTCAAACCAAATCCAATGCCACTGAAATTATCATTAACCCTTGGAGCGCTGAATTTTTTTATGAAAACCTTGGAAGCCGAAGGGTTATTTTCAATTTGAAAACATTAGAGCTGTCTTAGTTAGCTCTTTCTGATTCATTTGAATACCTAATGGTCTACAGCCATTATAAATATATTATTTCCCTTTACAGTGCGGGGGTCGACTTTAGTGGTCAGAATCTGACGTGATGATCAGTTTATATACTTTAGTCGTCAGATTCTGACGACTAAAGCCGATCCCCGTGCTGTAAGGGCTAATAACAATTGTTTGTGATAAATGGTCAGTTTATCAAACAATTATATTTGTGATATATCTAATTTTCAAAAATGGAGATGTTTTTCTTCATTTCAAGCTGGAAATTTCATTGAAAGCAATTCCAGTTTTAAATGAATGAAAAATGGAAACAAATATTCAGCAACGGCATTCTGTGTGACAGTCATCTGGAATAGATCATTTCGATTATAAATGTACATGCACAATGGATGTAAACCAGAAAAGCATGCAGTCAAGCAACAGAAATTGAATCATGATTGCAACAGGATTATTCCACATGCACAATTGATGCTAGTAAACAGCCATTATAATATGTTAAAGATGCCTTATAATGCTGCAAAGACAAATTGCTAGCTTGTGATTCTAAAATTGTAGTTTAATTGAAAACATTTATATGAATACTGTATTTATTCTAAGAAACGGTTATTAGAATACCCCCTGAGAGTACAGGGGGATGGGTGCTTATTAGAATAGTTTTTAATGATCATATAGTGTACATGATTGTGGGGTTTTTTTAAATCAGGGGGGTGGGAGGTAATTGGAATACGGGCTTTCATTAGAATAAATACAGTATTTATATATCATGTACATATTGCAAATGCAAAAAAAAGAAATGTAAAATATTGGACCAGTACCCACCTTTCACCTTATTCTACAACAATTCATCCCTTCGGGTAGTAAAAAATCTTCACGCAGCAGAATAGAGAAGAAATTCAGTCAAAAACCACGTCCAGAAAAACGGAATTGCCTCCAAGCACCTGTCTATCATACCATATGATAGTCTCCAGTTCCCTTTACTTTTGTAAACACCACAGGCAGGGGTACAGAAGGGAATTATAGTAGGTGTGAAATAGTGGGACAAACATTGCAGGGTACTAAATACTAGAAGAAGAGAGGGCTAAGGATCTAGGAAAATTACTGGTATATGACTGAAATAAAGCTTGTAACTATGAAAATTATAAAAACTGAAGAACATCAGTTGGAAAAATCCAATGTAATCTAGAACAATAGAATATGTATTTCTATAATACCGGTACATGTATGATATCAATATTGCAAAAATAATTTGAAAAAGCTGCCAAATTATCCTGATTATATTAGCACTACTAAGTACAAGTGACATGGGTCATTTTAAAACAGATAATTAATTTAATCCTTACACAGTGATGTCTAAAAAAAAAAAAAAAATTATGGTTACTTTCTATTTGTGTTTTAACTAACTGACTGAAATATATGGTCTTTAATATCAGTTAAGATGTAGAATATCAAGTTAAGGTCAAAGCCTTAGATATTTACTTAATTTTATAATGATCACACAAAAAAATTCTGAAAAAGTATATTGGAATTCTGATATCAATTATATATAGTTTTTGTCAAAATTTACTTCATTCAATTCAAAGGGTGAACGACTAGAAAACTGTATTATTCATGAATCCTCATCTTATGACTACTTCCATGTGGATGTAAATGAAATGAATCTGGCTTTAGGCCACCTTTGTGCACATATAGGCTAAACTGGGCCAGGAGAACCTCCTGAGGATGGTGAGATGATTGAGATGACACTGTCCTCCAGACACAGGATTCGAATTCGAGCCCTGGCGGTCTGAGGCCGAGCACGCTACCTCTCGGTCACGGAGGCTCCCCACAATACTAACTTTCACACGTGGATGGGGAAGAAACAATTTTGTTTCTTTCAAACCGCCGAGACCGGGAACCGAACCCCGGACTCTGGCGTGAAAGGCAGCGGTGCTAACCACAACCCTAGGGCCCCCGCCCTCCATGTGGATGTACTGTTTGAAAATATAAATTTAGTAAAAAAAAAATTTATTTAAAAATTATTTCATAATTATCGTACATTTAAACATAAATTAATTGAAAACTTGCTACAAATGATAGAAGTAGAGGTGTCCTGTTTTCATATCCCTTACTATTCTTACCTGAAGTGAACATAATTCACAGAACAAACTATACTTAAATATATTTATTGGTGTGGCCCAATCTAAAATAAACAACACTCATATTATTGATACAACTTGGTGTGTTGGATGCTCTGTAATAAAATGTAATTCAAGAAATGCTAAAACTGGACTCATCAGGTGTAGGCCTAACAAAAAAATTATTCATAAACACTGGCATATTCTTTTCGACTAGATTGATTCTTGTACAGCATGCACAATCACAATCAATTAAAGAAAAGCTTTATCATGCTACATGTATGCAGAGCTGAGTGTAGACAAGCTATATGTAGAGTATGGTGCAAAATTAGAATCATTATATTATGTACATGTATGTATTTTAAATAGGAAGTGGCATTTGAAGCAACATAATGTCGAAATTTACTCACAAACAAGAAAAACACATAATAATAATTACCTAGGCATAATCATGATAATTGGGTTATAACGGTATTGCATCACATTTTGTGACTCATTTGGATTTCTGTACTGCGATAGAATATCAGCTGGATTGATATATTGATATAATGCAGCACCTGATATCCGGAGTACAACGCACGGGGTATCACCTGGTGAACCCAACGGGCTCAATCGGGTGAAATATTCTAGGTATTTTGTCTGTCCTTAAAGAGTTGTAGAGGTCTCTTATTATATTAAACAAGAATATATTACAGAATAAGAGCTTAAAATAAAATTTGTTGTCCTCTTCTAAAATAATACATAAATATAATTACAGCCCTGTAACAAAATCATTTGATATAATGGCGTATTTCTATTCAAATATATTTATTGGTGTGGCCCAATATAAAATAAACAACACTCATATCATTGATACAATGATATGAGTGTTGTTTATAATTTATTTTAATCCATGGTACCATTTACTGCATGATATGACCATTGTTTGTGTGATATGACTGAAATCATACCTAACTAATATGGATTACATCACAGTACACGTGTACTTATCTTTACAATCTTGAGAGTCCTTCTGCCACATTGGAAATTTGGTCCACAATTGTGCATTGAATCGCAAACATTATTTTTGGCATTAATATTTCAAGTAAAATCTGGGAAAAAACCTTCCAATTTGATCTACTTCTACTTGCACAATTACCTCCTGGATAGCTTTCAATTGTATCGAAACACATTGAAAATTCAGGGGAGTTAGAGGTGGAAAGAGAAATATCTGATGTATAATTTTTCATGAAGCCTTATTATATATGCAGATGAGATCATCTTAGTGAAAGAAATTGCAGAGTCGCTCAGCTCTAAAACAAGCATAATTATAATATATAATCCTTCAATATACCGGTATTCAAATAACCAGATTTCCAATTACACCATCAATAAAAATAATCTAAGAGTTCTAGATATTCATTTTATAGTTAAAAAAGTAAACTAAAACAAATAAAAGGATTAGGGGCCTTACTTACTTACAAGGTCTATAATTAAGGAGTGAAATTGAACTGTGCGGTACTTTTCAAACCCAGAAATTAAGATATTTTCATTTAGTAATGCTTCAACAACCACTGTCACAGTGTCAGTACAGAAAAGAATAATCAATGCCCTGCACCTGTGTCCATGCAGTCAAACAGCCCATGTACATAGATCTGTAAACCATATTATACACCTGTGCCTTCATTCAGACACATCGATTCTTAAATCTATAGGTGATACACATACATGTAGGCTATGAATTAGAAAATTTATATTTCATAAAATCTTATAAATAAATCAAAACATACACACATATATCCCATGCATGTTGGCTAATGATCATTACAAGGTTGCATCAGATCTGACACTTTATGTTTAGATCTCAGGGGACAACTACAGATAAGCCTGATAAATAAAATTTAAAAATATTTCCAGCTTAATAAGTAGAACAACTATGCAAAATGCAATTGTATCAATTACTGTAAAATTCAAATGCGGGTTTCTTCTCCATGGATCACAATTTTTTCCATGACTTTTCCATGGAGGAAAATAACAAAAAAACTGGTGTAATTGACTAGACTACATATCTATCCTGTAGCTTACTTATTTGATGTGGAATGTTGCCTTGTGCCTTTAGTTTGTACAACATGCAATGAGAATCTTAACAAGGCCTGTAGGCGACGGAATTAGGCGACAGCCTCTAATCTTCATTTTTAGGTTCTATAACTTTAAAAAAGTCGACTCCACTATAACACTAATTTATCAGGAGTGTCAGAGTACACACGTTTTCACCCACTGATATTTTTCGTGGCATTTGCTAATAATCAACACCAGGGGTCTCTGTCGTCTGTTACATCATCGCAATTCATAAATCGCACGAGCCGTGAGTGAGATCATGATTGGCTAGTTGTGCTTAGAAGCACATTGTCAAAACGTGGAAAAATGTACACGCAGTGTGCGCCATACACACATTATAATGTATGAACTGAGCACAATTTTTAATACAAACAGTATATATTCAGCCTAGAAGGGGCAGTGCTAATAACATGAATTGGGTTATTTTGCACCCTGTGAGGCTTTTCACACACATCTAGCTGCGCCAGTACAAACAGTGGCTGTGAAAGATGTGACACCTGGTGGTGATTATTTGCTAGTCAGGTGATGAAGACCAGTGCTTGAAGTACAGACATGCTGATGACACAAGTGGACTATAAATCATGAACATTTATTTCAAATTATTCATGTTAGACAGATATTTCCAGATATTACACATATCGTAGTCAATAATGGCCGCATGTCAGCCATTTTTAATTTAATCAGAGTTGAATTTTTTTAGAGCATATCCCCCCCTGAAACCACACATTTTATTTCATACTAATTCTCCAGCTATCTGGCCAGTTCGCCAGATAGTATCTGCATTAAGTCAATAATGGCCATAAGTCGGCTATTTTGAATTTAAACGAGTTTAAATTTATCAGGGCAGATCCCTCCCTCGAACAATACATTTTGTTTTATGTTAGTGATGGTCTAGCCATCTGGCACTGTTTTCCAAATATTAGGCCACACAAATTTATTTACTTGTCTTACACAACAAAGCCTGTCGGTGACGGAAATAGGCCTCAGCCTCTAATCATCGAAAGTGAAAATCATTTAAAACAAGAACACTCTACAATAGACCGTCGCCATTATTGAACTTCTCCAGGAAGTGGTTATTAGCAGCATGCAGTACAAAATTGAGCAGGATGCAAGAAAAACTTTGAAAGTTATTGTGCCCACCAGGTGAAATTATTGCCATTAAATGTGAAAAATTACAATAAAACAGCCATTTTGATTTTTTTTCAGACATTTTTGAACTTGTCCGATAACTGGTTTAGAGTAGGCCTATATATATACATAACAAACTCGAGCAGGATACATGGAACACTTTTAAAGTTATCGCGCCCATGAAGTACTCGTAAGATTATTGACATAAAATGTGAAAAATCACAATAAATTGGCCATTTCGAATTTTTTCAACTTGTCCAAGAACTTGTTACTAGCAAGATGCAGAACAAATTTGAGAAGGATACATGAAATCTTTTCAATTCATTGTGCCCACAAGAAAATGTTAACGCCAACTCCGATGAATTTCAATTGCAATAGCCCACCTTTTTAATTAACAATTAAACATGCATACCCCCCCCCCCCCCCTCAGAAACCACACTTTTGTTTAATAGTAATGGTCTAGCTTTCTGGTACGGTTTTCCAGATATTACACAAGTCATCCATGGCAAGGCCTAAAAAAAATAATTGTTGGTTTCCGATTGCTGACCGACCCTTGCCGCTGTTTGCGACTCATTAAATGTTATGCCTGTCAAAAATACAAAATAAAATATTGCCGACCGTCCGTCGTTAAACTGTTAGGCTACAGCAAAAGTATTTGCAATCTCCTGACAAGAAAACGAGTCTGTTTATCGGCAGCGGCAAACTCGGCGATCGTCATGTGTTGTTTGTTTGTTTGTTTGGGATATAGCTTGCCTCGCATAAGGCTGCCAGGGCCTTTCGTCATTGTCGATCTGTCACCAGGCCCATCTCCCGGCAAGGATCGAATGTATCGCGTGTTTGTTTACAAAATGAAAATACGAAACAGCTCACTTTCGACGAGCTCACGCGCACTGACGGCTATTCATCGCGGCCCCCTAACCAGTGCTCACTGCATGACGATGTCTCAAATTCTAATTATTAGCAGCAACCACTATGGCTGAACTAAGTAATAGCCATGTGAATCTTTTAATTTTTAAACTGAAGAAATATCATACTAAAATCTTCTTTATATCAACAACTATTTCATTATTCAAATCAAATTAAAACTACTTGTTTGCCACAGGATTCAGCGTGGCATTGATTGTGAAAGATCGACATCTCAAGATCCCAAGATCCGAAAAAATCCAACAACATGATTTCAACGGCATCTACAGTGGCTATATTCTGGAAAAAAACGATTTTGTGTTTTAGTCACTGGGTGAACGCCAGACTTTGGCAGGCAAGCATGCATGTGCTGATCAGAGTTGTGTGTAAAGTACACTGTAACATCACTAACATGTGTAAGCCAGAATTTATAACATAGCGGTACACACGAGACAGTAGGGGGCCTATGCTACACACTCTTTCAAGTAGGCCTACTCTGATTGTTGCTCAATAATCATAGTCAAATGTTGGTATCAAGGGCCTATAAATATGTTTTTTTTCTGGGAAGACTGATGTTATTGACTACGCAAAATCACAAGGTTCCACAAAATCAACAGTGACTGGGCAATTCGTGCAGATTGATTCTGCATGGCTCTGCCCATAACGATGTCAGCTATTTAAACCTCTCATTTCAATCCGGGGTTTTAACCTTTTAACTCTTAAACCATATCCATGTTTGCAAAAAAATCGAGGAAAAGTAATGTAGAAAAATAAAATAATAAAATAATTTTCCTACCTACCCTGAAAAAATTTTAGAAAAAAAATAAAATTTGCTACCTACCCTGTTCTATTTTCACAACCAATCGGAAACCAACAATTCTTTTTCCTAGGCCCAATAATGGCCATTTTAAATATTATGGTGAAAATTTTTTTCAAGGCATGTGCTATTCTGAAGCCGCACATTTTGTTTGATAATGATGGTAATGATCTACGCATATTAAAGTCAACAATGATCACAAGTCTGAGGGGATACACTTGCTTCTGTTGATATGATAGATATGATAGATATAGATATATATAGAAAAGCTCTGAATCTCGCACCGCGGTGTACCAAAATCCCTGATGGTGGCCACTATGACTAAATGATTTACATACATGTATTACTGGCCACCATACGCATGAGGGAGTTTGGTACACCTCACTGTCCAAAATGTCAGAATCTCAATTTGTCTATAGGGATACATCTAGCCAAGTACATCACATGTATACATTTTTCGACTTTTGTCCAATAAAATAACGCAGACCTTTTTTTAAAACTGCTGTGCTCGATCAAAATCTAAGATCAATTAGAAAAATGTCTAAAAGTTGTGTCCTCAATGTTGCACATTGTGGAAGGGACACAGAATCCAAACAATCACCCAGACACTTGAACTTTTTGAAGAACTGAAGAAAACTACGGAGATGAATGATTTTATAGTTTTAGTTTTTAGATACATCAGGGCACCCAATAAGCAGGGACAATTTTGTTCAGTATGGCGTAGCGAAAAGCTAATCAATTTTGGCCATTTGCTAATCAAAATTAAAATTGATTAGCGAAAAATTTACATATGAATGATAAGAAAAAAAATGGGTGTCAGAGCTTGAAGACAAAAATCGCTAATCAATAATTAAAAAAAAAAAATTCCCTGATGAGTGCCCCGCAATACAGTAACTCTGTACAGTAGCAAATATACTACATATGCCCATGTATGAAAATCACAAATTTGGGCATAGCCTTCGTCCCCTCTTTACCGAGGGGGTCACGGAAGAAGAAAAATTTTGATGGATTTTCATTCAAGGTTATGGCTAACAAACTTCCCTTTTAACCCTTTGTCCGTGGGGCAGGCAAACAAAAAGTTTAAGAATATTGATGGATTTTCATCCTATTTTTACCCCCTGAAGCGTAGGGCAGGCAAACAAAACTTTACTGAGGTTTTACCCTGGGCAATTAGTGTAGCTTTCCCCAGCTATCTCAATTCTTAGGTTACCCTGGGCATTGTTCTGTCCAAGCCATCAATGGTCTTAATGATCCAGGCCTTCAGAGCTTCCTCATAGGGCAGTGGACATAGTCTATTTTCATTTTTTGTATTTTTTACAAAAAATAAAAAAAATGGCACCTGTGTAAAAAAATGATCAGAACTTCCACAGAAGGGGACACAGCATGCCTGTTCAACAATTATGCAATATGTTGCAACAATTATGAAATAAAAGGCGAGAGCTGGCACCATTTTTCGTAATGGCAAGAAATCTAATAATGGGAACCCCCAGAAAAGTAAAAGGTGATAGAAGTGCTATTTAAAATAATTCGTACAATGATGGCTAAGACACAATTAATAATTTCTTTGGTAAATCTTTGGCGCATGTTTTGCGTCGATTTCTCTGTCAATTCTGGACCAATTACTTTGAAATTTTGCACAGGCAATTTCCAAGTCATGTCCTAACATCGGTAATAATTTTGCAAAATTATATTAAATAGACTACCCGGTATGGCAAAAGCTAGGCCATTTGACATGTAATAAAATATCAGAATTACTCAATTAATTAGTGTAATGATACTAATACCTAGATTTATTTATTTAGAGGGACATCAGTTCAGAATTGACAGAAAAAATGACAAGAATATGCGCCACAGATTTACCAAAATAATGTGCTTAGGCTAGACTCATAGACTTAGGCCTAGCCCTAGGCCAGACTAGACTGTACTCTGTAGCCGTAGGCCTAACCGTTAATCTAAATTCTGGAAAAAAAACGGAAAAAAAACAAAAATGCAAAATGACTTTTTGTGATTTTGCCACCCTATTTAGAGTCTACATATTTTTTTATCGCTGTATTGAAGCAGAGTTGAATCAGCCTGATCTAGGCCTAGCCTATCTACTCTAGGCACCTATCATCTAGACTATGGGAGTATGTCTATGACTATGAGTTGAGCCTAGCCTACCTGGTGACATTGTTGTCGTGCTGGTAGTGGTACTGGTAGTGCTAGTCTTAGCCGTTGCTAAAATCGCAGAGGAAAAAAATGCACACAGGCAAAGCAATATAATTGACTGATTCATGTTATGTTATTTTGAGATTAGACTATATTCAGATAAGACAGTAATCTTTCCAAATAAAAGAACTTCCGTTTGACACGTATGCAGCACTTTGATACTCAAAATTTACTTATTTCTGTGACTCCAAGTGCAAGTCATGTGAGAGCTAGGGTAATCTACGCAAGCCAAGTATCGGTCTATTTACTTTATATGTCACGGTTTCTCATTGGTGCAACAGGTGTCTGATTTGTTAACACGTGTCTGTGCGTCACGGGTGATCTAAATCAATGTCAACCCGTTAACGCCACAAAAGTGAACGATTCTTTGTGCTTGCCATTCACCAGGTGTCCCTTTGCAAAATATGTGGTTAACTTAAAGGGACTGGCCCAGGCTAAAATCATCAAAAAATCGGTGATTTTATTTTGGCTTCTGAATATGACCATATGATGTAAACATGTCCATAGACTAGAACTGCAACAGTTTTATAATTTTTCTGCCGCGCATTCACCAGTTAGACTAGATATAGAGACGAAATTCTCGTATTTCTATTTTTTGACATGGTTGTCAATAATTAGATATCAGGAATTTCGTCTCTATATCTAGTCTAACTGGTGAATGCGCAGAAGAAAAATTAAAAAACTGTTGCAGCTCTAGTCTATGGACATGTTTACATCATATGGTCATATAAGGAAGCCAAAATAGAATCACCGATTTTTTGATGATTTTAGCCTGGGCCAGTCCCTTTAATAAATATTCCCGATAGCCACTCATAGCAGATTAATTATGATGGCAGTTAATCAATTGATTTGAACAACAGCCCTGAACATTTCGCGAAATTCCAGTGTCTAATATTTCAATAGTTAGACAACGTAACGCACTTCTGAGAATAGGCGAAATTCCTGATTTCTTACTTCGGACATGCATGACCAAAATAAGAAGTACGGTAATTTCGTCTTTATAACTCGCTTAACTGGTAAATGCGCAAGTCCACACAACGCATATGTCGACCAGTAGGTCCCTAGGCCTAATTCAGATTTTTTGCATATTTAACTACGCTGTTTGTTTTAATTAGGTGAGAGTGGGGCATGTACTCCCACCGCCCCACCATGGTTCTCGCACTAGGGTGCGACCTGATGAATATTATTTTAGTGAAGATGATGCATCTACTATAAGACACCATTTTCTGAGGCATGACACATGTATCCTCGCGTTTCAGTTTTTGCAGAGGTGAATAAAACTTCTTAAGTGCACAATTTGATCTAATATTGGCATTTTACTGATATGCAGTGTAGTCTAGTTGTATAAATCTTTTAGATAGTGATGAACAGTAATTTGCAGTTATAAAGTTGGACTGCTTATAAGTTCCTACCATGTTAGGTTTGAAGGTCGGATCACTAGTGTCGCTGATATTAGAGATAAGGGCCTATTAGAGGCACTAAACAACCATATTAACTGGGGCATGCGGACATGCCCCAATGACGATCAGGCTCCAATGACATTACAGTTAGAACATAATCTTAAGGAATATTCTGGGAAGGAATGGGTTGATTCTGGGAGGGTCGCATATAGTTGTTGAAAAGGGGGGTATATTCTGGGAGGGAGGGGTAGATTCTGGGAGGGTCGCATTATAGTTGACATTGAAAAGGGGGTATATTCTGGGAGGGAGGGGTAGATTCTGGGAGGGTCGCATATAGTTGTTGAAAAAGGGGGTATATTCTGGGAGGGAGGGGTAGATTCTGGGAGGGTCGCATATAGTTGTTGAAAAGGAGGGTAGGCCTAGGGCCTATATTCTGGGAGGGAGGGGTAGATTCTGGGAGGGTCGCATATAATTTTTGAAAAGGGGGGGGGTATTTTCTGGGAGGGAGGAGTATATTCTGGGAGGGTCGCATATATTTGTTGAAAAGGGTGTATTCTGGGAGGGAGGGGTAGATTCTGGGAGCCAAATACACTTCACATAATCACAATAACGGGGGGGGGGGGTAGATCCTGGGAGGGAGGAGTAGATTCTGGGAGCCACCGTAATCTACCCCGAGGGTATATTTCGGGGTCTGCCCCGGGGTAGATTCTGGGGCACACACAATCTACCCGGGTATAATCTGGGAGGGGGGGGGGGATGTTCAGACTTTACATCGGTAGTCAAAAAAAGTGGTGAAAGAGTGGTTGCTGCAATATTAAGCTGGTAGATTCTGGGAGGGTCGCATATAATTTTTGAAAAGGGGGGTATTTTCTGGGAGGGAAGAGTATATTCTGGGAGGGTCGCATATATTTGTTGAAAAGGGTATATTCTGAGGGAGGGGTAGATTCTGGGAGCCAAATACACTTCACATAATCACAATAAAGGGGGGGGGTAGATCTTGGGAGGGAGGAGTAGATTCTGGGAGCCACAAATTACCCCATATCAAGGTCAAGCATGACTGTTGGTTGGATATTTCCACAGTGCACAGGCCTAGTTAGTGCGATAAAGTTCAAAAATCCATGGATCAATTCTGGCCAGTGCTGCCTTTTTGTACACTGAAGCTGCCTCTACGCAGTGACTCGATGAGCAGCTGCAGCAGTAGCAGGATCTCCATCTCCACATCTTCCCTTAACCCTTAAAGCGCTGAATTTTTTTGTAAAATCCATGGAGACCAAAGGGGTTTTTTCATTTTGAAATCATCATAAATGTGTTAGTTAGCTCTTTGTGATTAATTTGAATACCTATGTTATGGGTCTACGGCCATTAGAAATATTTCTATTCTTATAGTGTGGGGATAGACTTTAGTCGTCAGAATCTGACGTCTTTACAGACGTCAGATTCTGACGACTAAAGTCTATCCCCGCGCTGTAAGGGATAAAAGCAGGGCGTGCCTCCGCGAGACTGTCGAGTTCTTTTCTAACATTACCCGAAGAACACAATGTTAAATTTAGCAATTATACTGCGTCGCATAATGTACGCCATTATTAAAACAACATTGCTTGTTTCATGTTTGCAGGGTAGGTCAATGATAGGCCTCTATATATATGCTTTGTCAGAACAAAATATGCTGATTTAACGTGGTTCTAATGTTGTCCGCTGTCTGCGAACTATGCCTTTGTCATCGGTGTGATACCCCTCATGGAGGTTCACCGATTAATGAACAGATACAGATTGAACTGATTTTTTATTACATAAATTTAGACGGTCAACATCCCCTATGAACACTATAAATTAAAAGAATCATTCAGCTTCAAAACGCGCAAGCCTGGGACGGTCAAGTGTAGGCCAACAGTAGCCTATTTAGTACAGATTGACGGCATTAATATAGCCACTGAACTGATTACAAGATATTACTCAAACGAGACATTGATCCAATGCTGTTTTAATGTTAGGCCAACGTCTGCGACGCTGGCCCAACATTGAACCAACATTAGATAAATGTACAATGTTTGAGAGAATGTCCTCCTGCCCAGCAAACGCAAGACATTTGTATGACATTTATGCAATGTCGGCCCAACGTCTTCGACGTTGGTCTAACATTGCATAAAGTCATACAAATGTTTTGTGTTTACTGGGTGACAATACAAACTTGGGGGTCAAGCAGTTTCCAAATCCCCGCAGTAATACAGTCAGTTTGTTTGCAAGTAGGCGACCAAGTAGGGGCAAAAGACAAGGGCTTTGAATTATTACCTCATAGATGTCGCTCAAGTATATATGAACTTGCTGTGATTTGAAAACTTGCTCTTAATGAGGCTTTGGGTATGAAACGCATATTTAGTATTATTATGGAATAGGGCCTTGGCTTACCCACGGGCACTATTGCCTTCTGGGGGACCCTTGTCCCGCGAATTTTGACAGTTGACTACACCTTTAACCCTGTACCTGGCTATTTATTTGGAATTTTCACTCACTTGAAGTTGTGACGCGATTGAATCACGGGATTCAAAACTTCAACAGAGTAAAATTCGCATTGATTTAAGATTTGAAACATAATTTTTTCTGTTTTAGTCATTAGCTAGCCTATATGCAGTTTTGATTTAGCACGGGGTGTGTAATGGCTATCACAAAAAAGATAAGCCTATAGGGCCTCATATGCGACCCACAGCTTCAAGTGGGTGAAATTACTAATGTTCGAGACCAAACATGTGGAGATTATATCATGTCTGTCCTCATGTATCTTTTTGGGCCTACTATAATATCAAGCTTGTTATTACAAATATGTCATGTTTTAGCATGTTTTAGGTAGAACAAATAATAAAGGGAATTATGGACATTTTCCTATCATGCAGGTCGCAGCCGTCTTACTTTGAGAATATGTCGATTAGATCATGTCTGTCTTTCAGTATTTTTATGAACTGATTATTGGTGACATATTAGACGTTTTTACTAAAATATTAACAATTGTATTACAAGTATGTCTCGTAAATTGTTTTAGGTAAAACAATATACTTCCAATGAGTTATGGGACATTACTTCTCATGCAGGTTGAAGCCGTCTTACTCTGACATGCCCATCACATCACGTCTGTCTTTAGGAATCTTTATAAATTAATTATTGGTGACAAAAGTAATATTACGGCCATGTCATGTGAGATGTTTTATTTGATAACATATTATACCAAGGGAGTTATGGGACATTTCCCTCTCATGCAGGTTGCCGTCGTATTACTCGGACATGCTGGTTATAGCATGTCCGTCTTTATGAAGTGATAATCGGTGACATTACGATTTTTTATTATAATATGAAGCATTTTATTACAAGTACATCACGTAAAATGACTTGGGTAAAACAATATAATCTTATGGGAATTATGGGACATTGCATTAGTGAAATATCATCTTCATTCAATACAAGTCGAGACGGCCATGGGTGTTTGAGGGGAATCTGTTAAACACATAGAATTGAATCAATGTTGATTTAATACTGGTCCACCGTCTGTAACACTGTACCAACATTAAACCAACATTGGTTCAATGTCTTCTGCGTGCGGAAGAGATCACTTTGATGACTTAATGTAGCCTATTCTGCACATTTTGGCGCCCACGACTTATTTACTTCATTAAGCTTCTATACTCGAATTATGAAATATACTCGAAAAGTTATATTTCGTATTAATATTTCGCTTTAAAAATATTTTAAATTCGACACATCGTCATCATTATTTTGTGTTGCACATTTGCGACTTCAAAGAGAAATAAGAATCGACGAGATTAAAAGGGACTGGCTCAGGCTTAAATCATCGAAAAATCGGTGATTTTATTTTGGCTTCTTAATATGACCATATGATGTAAACATGTCCAAAGACTAGAACTGCTAAAAAATTTTTTAATTTTTGGGCTGCGCATTTACCAGCTAGGCTAGATATAGAGACGAAATTCCAAATTTCTTATTTTGGACAACCATGTCAAAAATAAGAAATACAGATTTTTGGTATAACAGAGAGTCGCTTTAATTGATAAATTTTGCCGAAAAATGATGGTAGGCCTATGTATACTTGGCTTAATGGTCTTTGTTATGTCATAAGCGCTATCACTTTACAGGCTATATGGCTATATGTCCTCTCTTCTGCAGTTTGCTGTGACCTGTATGAAAAAAGTATTAAAGCAGCTGTGTTGTTTTGCTTTATTGAACCATAATATTTACATTGCGGGGGACCCCACTCATGTGGACGTTGTGACTTGGCCATGATGCGCATGCATGCGATCACAATAGGCCTATATAGTTATAGGCCTAGGGCCCTAGACTCTACTGGGAGAACTGAAACAAAAAATAGAGAATCTACATTCTTAAATAGAAACTGTTCTCTATGAAAGAATGTTATGCTATCCATGGGCACCATGAAACTTCCATTGTGTGTATTCTACTCTGTGACGTCACAAGAGAGAGTAGAACAGTGACTGAAAGAGCTTTGTATATATTAAATTGTGACGTCACCAATATAGGACTACTGGACAGTCCAACCTCAACCCTAAAACAGACTATATAGGCCTAGTGTAGATATCGATATGTAGTTAGCCGGAAAGTGTCGATCCCCCTTTTTAATGACAAGAGCAACATTACCTTCGGGGTCAGTTCGTTATTCCGACAGGTCTATATTCCGACAGGTCTATATTCCGACAGGTCGTTATTCCGACAGGTCTATATTCCGACAGGTCGATATTCCGACAGGTCGTTATTCGGACATTCTGACAGGTCGATATTCCCACAGGTCGTTATTCCGACATATCTATATTCCGACAGGTCTATATTCCGGAAGGTCGATATTCCGACACGTCGTTATTCCGACAGTTCCTTGATGTAAATTGTAATGGGAATTAGTCTGTGAGATGAACCACTTTTAATTACGTGTCTGGGCCCAAAAGGTTTGAAGAGTGTTTCTAGTCAGCATTTCATGCTGATTCTGAAATTCCATTTCTTAAATGCCTCAGACGCTGCATTTTTTCAGAATATAGCATTTTGTGTGGGTTTTTTCATACAAAAATGGTAAAATCGCTATTTTAACTAGTGACACTGTTTAAATGTATCTACATAAGAACATGTGATGCCAAATTAAACTGTCTGATACATGTGATCCAATATTAATTCAGCGCTGAGACCGATTTTATACGTCAGAATCTGACGTCTAAGGTCAGTCTCAGCTTTGAAAGATTTAAAAATATTTATAATGGCGTTAGACCCATAGCATGAGTATTCAAATCAGGGGGGCTTAACTGATATTTACCCCCGAATTGTTCAAATCGTCCCAAAAGCACTAAATTTGGACCACGTATGGCCAAAGCCATAATATTTTTGATTTATTGCGGGAGCCAAGCTGAACTCTCGCCGTGGGCGCTTTATTTGACAAATCTAAGATGGCCGCCATTCAAATTAGGGTCATTTCATAACTTGTAAACTAATAGACGTAGAGACGCATGTGATACCACTTGTCTATGGTTTTCGAATAATATGTAGAATTAATTTATGATGTTTTGCAGTTGATTTGGGAATAATTTAAATAACAAAAATATTTGTAAAGTTATTTCGTCAATATATATACGACATGATAACGGTTTAAACGACGCAGATCAGCAACACAATCGTCTGTATCAGGCATTGATAACGACCTATCCATAGGATTTGTTACCAGAGCCAGTCTTTGGAGTTCCTGTGTATCAGCCATATTAGATAAATTCAAAATGGCTGCTGTTCATAACAAGCCCACGTCATAACTTGCCAACTAATAGCAGTAGAGATACAATTAATAGCATTTTTCTACGGTTTCATAAACCATTTTAAATATATATTAGTTGCTTGAGGGCAACTAAAAATCGTACTATCTAAGCAAAAGAGTTGAGTCAGACGTCGAAACTAAGAGCTTATTATTTCATGTGTTTGTAAGAGCCCGTTTCCAACCAGGACGAAAGTGGTTTTTAAAAGTTTTTTTTGACCGTTCACATGTCAACTTTTCCATTTTTTTTATATTTTTTTTGTGTACTTTTTCCAGGCGGCGCGAATCGGTTATACGTTTGGGTGCTATTATTTTACCACGAATTTGAACAGTTTGGGTCACCGCATATGTATACACCAAGGAAAGATTTCGGCCGCAGCGGGACTCGACTCTCGAGTCCACCACGCGACCAATGAGCTATGCTGGCGTCACGAACATGAACAAGATAATAAGTAATAGTATTTATAATAAGAATATTATAGATATAATATTATAATTGTGAATCATGGCACAACAACATAATTATATTTTCATATTACTGTCTTAGATTTTACGCAACGCAGCTATAAAACTTCAATTGTTCCATCACTGCTAATACATCCATCCTCATAGGAAGGGCAAAGTTAGGAAATTTTAAGATGATCAAAATTAGTTCTGAATTGTATTCATTCTGACTGTATACTTTTACCTCGAAAAAAGTATTATTAGTTTAATTACTGATGTTGATGAGATTGCTAATTTGTACCAGTATTTTGGACGGCATTAGAGCACTACGGGGGTCGCTCAATAATATTTTGCTAAATTTAATAGTTGGTGATGTATTTTCTGGGCACCGATTGTAAATTATTAGTGCTGACTGGTCCACTTTTAAACGCCCATTTGAAGTTAACATTTGCATCACCAATACAAGCTTCAAAGAATGATGCAGCACGAAAAAGTTAACAAGTACAGTAACAACCTTAGTATTTTAGATGTAGGTCTTCATCGTTATTCGTCACCACAGTAGCTGTTAATAGTGGTTAATCCTCTCATCACTATTATTTTTCTGTCGGAATATCGACCTGTCGGAATATCGACCTGTCGGAATAACGACCTGTTTGTCGGAATATCGACCTGTCGGAATAACGACCTGTCGGAATATCGACCTGTCGGAATAACGACCTGTCGGAATAACGACCTGTTTGTCGAAATATCGACCTGTTGGAATAACGACCTGTCGGAATATCGACCTGTCGGAATAACGACCTGTCGGAATAGCGACCTGTTTGTCGGAATATCGACCTGTCGGAATAACGACCTGTCGGAATAACGACCTGTCGGAATAACGCCCGGTCGGAATAACGATCCGGACCCTTACCTTCATCATCTGGTAATTTACCTGTCTGGAGAAATTGATCAAATAGTTTTCAAGATATTTCTTTGTCAGCAGCATTCTTAAGTATTTTACTCTAAAGCTCATCTGGTCCGGGTGCTTTCCCGCCACTCTAACCTTCAAGCAATTTAGTTATGTACCTTTAACAGTTATTTCAAATTTAGGCATTTCAGAATTCGGTGGTCCTGATAATTTATGTATTTTTTTTGTGTCTGCAGAAGTAAAGATCTAAATTGGTTGTTAAGTATATGGGCCTTACGTCTGCTATCTGAATGCAGATGGCATATTAATATCTAGCCGTGTTGTCCTCTCCGAAGCCGTGGCTGAAACCTGTTTTAGCCACTGGGGCTAATTAACATCGAATTGTATTTAGCCACACTTCTTAACAGTGGTAATATGTCGGCAACATGTGTGATATTATATTGAAAGCATAGAGCCTTTGTTTTGCATTTATTATAATTTATATGTGAAAGCCTTATAGGCCTACATGTTAGGCCTATATGCCTACATAGGGCCTATCTAATTTTTTCTCACTTCCACAAAGACATTCACTTATAGCGCACATTAATACGGCACATTTTTGTACTTAGTTTATAGTTTATTAAATTATAGTTTATTAAATTTTGCTCACCCTGAAAGAGTAAAAGCGACCATGCTAATATCCTAAATATAGTTAGTTTAGCAGATATGGGGCAGCGGTCACCTTCCTGGTTGTGTAATTGATGGTTTCTGTATGATTTCGGGTCGATAAATTTAATTCTTGGGTCTCTGCGATTATTTTACCCATATTTTACTCACAAATCCAAGATGGCCGCCTTTTTTAATAGAGAAAAAATAATATTTCTGTTCAACCTAGATATATGTAATTTATGGTTTCCAGGTGATTTTGGGTCGAGAAATTCATTTCCCGTTTTAGAGGTAATTTGACCTACATTCACTCACACATCCAAGATGACCGCCGTTTTAAATTTATTTAAGAAAAAGGATATTTGCATATTTGTATCCAATTTTAAAGTTTGGCCGAATTCTATGTGTAACTTCTTCTTTTTTAGGTGATTTTGGGGCACGAAATCCATTTCCGAAAATTCAATATGGCTGCCATTTTCTCCATTTTGAAAAAAATATTCTTGATTTACCATCTAGATAGGCCTATGTATAATTTCTGGTTTCTATGTGATGTGGGGTGGAGGAAATCGTTTGTGTCTCATAAATAAATTGACCAATAGACTATAGGCTACTTCACACACAAATTAAAAATGGCCACCATTTCTTTTAATTATGAAAAATAATAAATTTGGTGAGCTAAAATATGTAGCCCAAATTTTTTATCAACATTTGAGACTGAAAATTCTGATAGACCATTTAACCTTTTGGGCAGGCAGAACTGACGATGGTCACCAGTGTTGGAGAAAAAAAAAAAATTTTAATTGGTATACCATATCATTAATATTGTTGACATATCGTGGGGGTCATTTACGATTTTTTTTTCAAATATAGCTCAGATCTATGTAAGTCATGCATAGAAATGATAGAATGATTTAAACAATTTCTCTAGATTATATAGCCATTGTTGCGCCCATGATAGATGATGCCGCTGGAGATCACCAGTTAATCACCAGATATTGATGAAACTCAGTGTCCTAGCCCACTTCCCAAGTTTACGCAGGCGCAGTTATCTGCAGAGATACCTTTGCGTGTATGAGAGGGGCAATGCTCCAGAAATGTAAGGCTAATCTGAAATACATGTGGTTAGGTTACCGAGCTTCATGAATATCTGGAGGGGGGTGCTGGCCGATGACCTTCAGTGACAATTTTTATTGTGATCTGTCACACCTTGGCGATCAGCGTCAACGATCGCGTAAAGGCCCTGTCACACCTTGGCGATCACTGTCAACGATCGCGTAACGCACGGAAAAATATTAAAATTATTGAAACCGCTGGCGATTGATAGACTTTCATGATTCAGGACGATTGTCCAGCGTTCATAAGCGCATGAGTAGCGTTAGAGTAACGTGATTGACGACTGAAGAACGCACATCACATAATCCGATCACCAGCGGCTGCCAGCGTGGGAGTAGCGCATGCATAGCGCATGTATGACGCACTCGATGACTGCGAAGGGACCGCCAACGTGTTCCCGAAGTTCCGCAACGCACAGTTACGATCACATAATGTATCTTTAAAGGGCCTGTCACACCTTGGCGATCAGCCTCAACGATCGCGTAACGCACGAAAAAATCAGTCGAACGCTGGCGAACGCTGACCACCGCTGGACCATCGTTATGCTATCGCCGTGTGCGTTTATCGATCGTTGCTGATCGCAGATGAACGCTGATGATCGCTGAGAGTTTTCAACGCACACCAGCGTGTAAGAGGAGACGCTAGGGGAACGTTACTCAATCGTTTTAGACGCTAGGAGAGCGCTACTCAGTCGCTGTACTATATTGCTTATAAATCATAATATAGGCATATATACATAAAGATACTTCCTGGTGAATAACTTAGAACCATAAAAATAAAGTTATAAATTATTGGTAATGATAGACAACATATCTACTAATGTATCAATCTTTATAAAAGTTCAACGCATTTATAAAAGTTTGTGGTCAGCTGATCAATAATATTATGAGATGTTTAAAATCTAATTCTATGCGGAATATAGGCCTTTAACACGATAAAAATTCAAAATAACTTATACTGAACACTTCTAAGCTCTCTGACAAACTTCAGTTATTTTCACATTGCTTAACATATTAAAAATTTACCGCTAGAAATCTACTAAAATTAATGAAATACTGCAGTAAAAACTAGAGTTTTTCAAGTGATCGTAATTGTGCGTTGTGGAACGTCGAGCACACGTTGGCAGTCTCTCCCCAGTCGTCGAATGCGTTATACATGCGTTACTCATGCGCTACTCCCACGCTGGCAGTCGCTGGTGATCGCTGGCGATAGAATCACGAACTATGTGATGTGCGTTCTTCAGTCGTCAATCACGTTACTCTAACGCTACTCATGCGCTTACAAACGCTAGACAATCGTTCTGGATCATGAGAGTCCATCAATCGCCAACGTTTTCAATAATTTTTAATATTTTTCCGTGCGTTACGCGATCGTTGACGGTGATCGCCAAGGTGTGACAGGCCCTTAAAACCACAATGTTCTACTCCAGTATTATTGGTTTTAGTAGATATTTAGCGGCAAATTTATCTTCTTAAATATGTTGACCAATAGGACAATTTGTTGAATTTTCAAACGAAGTTTTGTCAGACAGTTTAGCAGTGTTTTGGTATTAGTTATTTTTATTTGGACAACTTTGCTCGTTAAAGGGTATAATATTGCATGTATGTAAATTTTAAACATGCCATGTTATTATTGATCAGATGATCACAAACTTTATAAATGCGCTGAACTTTTATAAAGACTGATACATTTGAAGATATGTTGTGTATCAGTTCCAATACTTTATTACTTTAAGTGATTCACCAGGAAGTGTTATTTATATATATTATATGCATATGCGACTGACTAACGCTCCCCTAGCGTGTAAAGCGACTGAGTAACGCTCCCCTAGCGTGTACAGCGACTGAGTAACGCTCGTTACTCGATCGTTGTACACGCTAAGAGAACGTTCCTCAGTCGCTGTACTTCATTGCTTATAAATCAAAGGCATAGGCATATACATATATTATATATGTATTTATATATGTATTATACTCCCTGTTGAATCCCTTAAAACCATAAAAATAAAGTTATAAATTAATGATAATGATAAACAACATATCTACAAAATTAGGGTATCAATATTTGTAAAAGTTCAGCGCATTTATAAAAGTTAGTGATCAGCTGATCAATAAAATTTGGGATGTTTAAAATCTACTTCTATGCAATATAGGCATTTAACACGAAAAAATATCAAATTCAAAATAACGTCGTTTGAAAATTCAACATATTGTCTCATGGGTTAACATCTTTAGAAAGATACATTTACCGCTGTAAATCTACTAAAACCAAACAAATATTGCAGTAAAACATCGTGATTTTTAATCATGTGATCATCACTGTGCGTTGCGGAACGTCGAGCACACGTTGGCAGTCGCTCCCCAGTCGTCGGGGCGGGGGCCCTAGGGTAGTGGTTAGCACCGCTGCCTTTCACGCCAGAGTTCGGGGTTCGGTTCCCAGTCCCGGCGGTTTAAGAGAAACAAAAATGTTTCTTCCCCATCCACGTGTGAAACTCAGTATTGTGGGGAGCCTCTGTGACCGAGAGGTAGCGTGCTCGGCCTCAGACCGCCAGGGCTCGAATTTCGAATCCTGTGTCTGGAGGACAGTGTCATCTCAATCATCTCACCATCCTGGCCCAGTTTAGCTTATATGTGCACAAAGGTGGCCTAAAGCCCGATTCATTTCATTTCATTTCCCCAGTCGTCGAGTGCGTTATACAAACGTTACTCATGCGCTACTCCCACGCTGGCAGTCGCTGGTGATCGCTGGCGATGGGATCCCGGATTATGTGATGTGCGTTTTTCAGTCGTCGGCCCTTTAATGACATTCAGTGACATCATTTATCGTGATGGTGGTTAAAAACGGATATAGCACCTGCATATTTAAATCATTCAACCATTGCTGTGCCAAAACTTTATAGAAACATTATAATACAACGTTTTCACACACCTTGAAGTGATTTTGATAGTTTGCTGTGACAATATACAATATGTATCTCCACACACCAGTATTTTGTTATTGTTTTACGTTTATGCTTAACTTTTCACATGGGATAACCTATATGGCATGGATTAATCATCTATATATAGTATCTTCATAATAATAGATTATTTTACTGTTTCACATTGTACTTTTGAGTTTTTCATCAGTAAAAGACATCTGCTGTTTTAGTTCTGATCTATACATGAAGTATAAATTATTAGTGATGATTCATACTTGTTATTCTGAAAATGATCTCTTATTCTCATTTTTACCGTTACGAAACATTAAGTAGTTTCACAGTTTCATTCGTATTCGCCCATATACTTGATACAATCCATTAATATTAGTTGCAGGTTTATACATCCAAAATTTCTAGGATAGATTGTCTAACATCCACATCAGCTAAAACAATTTCATAGAATTAAAGTAGCCTATGTCACTGTGGCACTATAGTGACTATTAAATTCTTTCAGATAATGTTTGATATTATGCGAAAGGTACACATTGGTGGACATCAAATAACCGAGCGTCTGCGTGAGTTTTATACTAATAAACAACTTTATGGGTGGTGTTTTTCTCAATATCTTTATCATATCGAATGGCTTTCACAAATCAGATACTAATTTCATCTTAAAGTACAGAAAAAATATACTTATGCAATATAAACAAATACAATTAAATATCGATTGTTTTCGACGGATATTCACATGAATTAATTTGGATGAACACATTTTCAAATTTTGCAAGCATAAAACCAGTATTCGTATGTTTCTATTACGGTAAACAATATATAAACGTTTTGAAAATAAAGGAGATCGGTTAAGTTAACCAAATACCTAGTTTGGCACCTACACATTGTTTGCTCTATACATTGAATTTACACATTGTTTGCTCGATACAAATGGTGTTTTTCAAATGTATCCATTAGCAGATTGAAGACACGATAACCGCCATCTTTAAGCTGTTGATCTCTCCGCGAGCAACAGCTTAATTATGGCGGGGATCACAGCTGAGTCTGGACGGAATGATGCTGCCAAATTAATTAGTGTCCGCATTTAATCTCCAAAGATCAGCTGAAGCTGTCATGTATTGATGTGTTGGCTGTGGTCCAGCGGAGGGGCACTTCTCCCCCCGTACAGTCAAAATGAGCGACATTAAAGATAAAGTCTTGTTGGCATTTGAGACTGGCGCCTGAGGACGCCTTCCTTCCCATCCCAGAATCCGAAAATAGGTACGGATCCCCGTGGCGGCACCACATCCCGTCCGAGTAGCCGGCACAGTTCATCAAGGCCACGGAGAAAGTGAGACTCGAGGGGGACGTGTCCGTCACTTGGATCTGCTGGTATCCCTGGAAGATAGCGTCCTGTTCCGGGTGGTTTCTATCCACGTCGTCATCTTCGCGGGTTCGACTGAAACCACACGAAAAATTCAAATAAAATAGTCCGTTGTAAATGACGCTCATTCGTTGCCCACAAGGCTGACACAATGTTGCGCTAGCCACCTTTAAGGAGGCACAAGTGATCTCATAAGCTAAGGTATCAACATGATCAATGTGGGATTCAGAACATTTTGAATTGTGTTTTAGTAATAACATTTGAAATAAAATAAATGATAAAAACTAATACGTTAGTTGTAAAATATCACATATAACAAATAAAATAATTCAAGGGGAAGTAGTATAATCTATATATTATTCAATGTAATGTGAATTGCAGCCGCAATTTTCATCTCAACGTTATTGAAAATGAGTCGAACCACCTCGCAGAAAATAGCAGACGTTGACCCAACGTTGGTTTATTGTTGGCCCACCGTCTACGACGCTGGCCCAACAGTAAACCAACGTTTGGCCGACGTCTCATGTTTGCTGGGAGCTGTGTGCAAATAAAATGGCGCAATAATTTAAGTGTTTTCTAATACTCACACGAGTTTGCAGGATTTGTTAGCTTGTAATAACTGCAGCTCTACGTGTGTGTCTACATGCTCCTCCGAATACATCTTTTGTGGACACCTTACTTCCACACATGCGTAATGACTGCCTGCCATCGGGGAATCCCAGTCTGGGGGGTAGAAAGGCTCCACGTATGTGACGTAATCACCCAGAAAATCCTCTCTCTTTTCGTCAAGAAAACTCCGGGCCCAAATACGGATATCAGAGGGATTAAACGTCTGCAAATGAGATCACATTAGAGACAACCCATCAAGATATTGAGTTCACATCAGGTCTTGACAAAAAAAAAGAACAAGAATGTGTAGGCCTAGGTCTATATATAATTGGCCTATATTCACTTGCTGACTATCGTAGGCTTACTAGAACAAATTGCTGTTGCACTCATGTTTGCTGAGAGAGCAGATTACTTTATGAAGTCGTAGTTGTCTCATGTAATAAGTCCCGAAAACATCCGGGACTGGTCACAAATGCCGAATATATCCGGGATTAGTTCCCAATGGTTTAAAAGAGCTTGTAAAATGGATGAGGTACTAAATAGCCTATAAAGGCTACCCTTGCTACGAATATAATGTAAAGAAATACACATTTACTGTTTACATACTTAGTTACAAATCTTTTACATATATAGTTGAAATATTTTTCCAAGCCATAGGCTACTATTATTTTCCATGTTTGCTCTAATGTTTTGTATTTACATTGGCCTTTCTTGTGATGTGAGTACGAAATAATTACATACGCAGTTATTATTTGCATATTAATAGCTCTTTTGCATTTTAATTTGTAACACGGTCCCAGCAATCACAAAACAGTTGTATAACATTTGTACAACGTCGGCCCAACGTCTTCGACGTTGGTCCGACATTGTACAAATGTTATACAAATGTTTTGTGTTTACTGTGGTGTAGGCCTACTGCACGAGATGAGATACTCACGTCAACCCTGACACGGACAAAGCAGGCTTCATTATACACATTCTGGTATGATATCAGCTTCCAACTCATTTTCATATTCGGTAATGGCTGCCGCATATTCAACTGACTGGTCTCATATTCGGTGAATAATCTAAACTTGAAATGATAGCTTTGTTCAGAAGTTTTTTGACACGTTTTATACACGCTCAAGTGCACAGGGCCTTCTCCGTTAGAATT
Organism: Flabesymbios commensalis; assembly: GCA_964017125.1. Lineage (NCBI taxonomy): Eukaryota > Metazoa > Annelida > Polychaeta > Terebellida > Flabelligeridae > Flabesymbios > Flabesymbios commensalis. The sequence goes on from OZ024907.1 coordinate 45,574,430, forward strand.
GACGTCACTTGCATTTGGCGAAATGAACACAATTTTAGTGGCATTTTGAGTATTTTTAAAGATGGATTTATCTGGCAGATGATGTGTTGTCGATGCCTGAGCTCGCACGCCATTGCTCAGAAACAGTTCATGCTGAAGACCACATTTGATTGGCACACATATTTTACCATCGCGTCCAATCTCTTCAGGTCTGGTGGTGTGTTCATACAGTCGCCTGGATCCATCCTTGGTAAATGTAGTGACAGACAGTGAATGTGGGGTGGATACAGGAGCTACAAAATCCTCATCTTGATAAAGATAAACAGTCGCCCAACACTGTTTGTAAGGCAATCTCTTCCTGGCAAGATTATACATCATGACGCCATTAAAAACAGGCGCATGAACCATCCATGTTGTCTTTCTTCCATTATGTGTATCTTTTTTCACCTTCAACTCTGTCAATGGTAAAGGATTGTGCCACCGTCCTGTTTCTGACTCTAAGCTCCACAACTGAAGCTCATTCATGTCCTCGCTTTGATCCTCTGTGAAAGTGATCTCAATGGCTATGTCGCCAGCGACACTCACCATATTCTGTGATTCTGTCATAAGGTACACGTTCAATATGCCATCACTATCAATATCACAATGATGCACGTTACTGTCTAGGTCGCTGTACTTCATTGCTTATAAATCAAAGGCATAGGCATATACATATATTATATATGTATTTATATATGTATTATACTCCCTGTTGAATCCCTTAAAACCATAAAAATAAAGTTATAAATTAATGATAATGATAAACAACATATCTACAAAATTAGGGTATCAATATTTGTAAAAGTTCAGCGCATTTATAAAAGTTAGTGATCAGCTGATCAATAAAATTTGAGATGTTTAAAATCTACTTCTATGCAATATAGGCATTCAACACGAAAAAATATCAAATTCAAAATAACGTCGTTTGAAAATTCAACATATTGTCTCATGGGTTAACATCTTTAGAAAGATACATTTACCGCTGTAAATCTACTAAAACCAAACAAATATTGCAGTAAAACATCGTGATTTTTAATCATGTGATCATCACTGTGCGTTGCGGAACGTCGAGCACACGTTGGCAGTCGCTCCCCAGTCGTCGGGGCGGGGGCCCTAGGGTAGTGGTTAGCACCGCTGCCTTTCACGCCAGAGTTCGGGGTTCGGTTCCCGGTCCCGGCGGTTTAAGAGAAACAAAAATGTTTCTTCCCCATCCACGTGTGAAACTCAGTATTGTGGGGAGCCTATGTGACCGAGAGGTAGCGTGCTCGGCCTCAGACCGCCAGGGCTCGAATTTCGAATCCTGTGTCTGGAGGACAGTGTCATATCAATCATCTCACCATCCTGGCCCAGTTTAGCTTATATGTGCACAAAGGTGGCCTAAAGCCCGATTCATTTCATTTCATTTCCCCAGTCGTCGAGTGCGTTATACAAACGTTACTCATGCGCTACTCCCACGCTGGCAGTCGCTGGTGATCGCTGGCGATGGGATCCCGGATTATGTGATGTGCGTTTTTCAGTCGTCGGCCCTTTAATGACATTCAGTGACATCATTTATCGTGATGGTGGTTAAAAACGGATATAGCACCTGCATATTTAAATCATTCAACCATTGCTGTGCCAAAACTTTATAGAAACATTATAATACAACGTTTTCACACACCTTGAAGTGATTTTGATAGTTTGCTGTGACAATATACAATATGTATCTCCACACACCAGTATTTTGTTATTGTTTTACGTTTATGCTTAACTTTTCACATGGGATAACCTATATGGCATGGATTAATCATCTATATATAGTATCTTCATAATAATAGATTATTTTACTGTTTCACATTGTACTTTTGAGTTTTTCATCAGTAAAAGACATCTGCTGTTTTAGTTCTGATCTATACATGAAGTATAAATTATTAGTGATGATTCATACTTGTTATTCTGAAAATGATCTCTTATTCTCATTTTTACCGTTACGAAACATTAAGTAGTTTCACAGTTTCATTCGTATTCGCCCATATACTTGATACAATCCATTAATATTAGTTGCAGGTTTATACCTCCAAAATGTCTAGGATAGATTGTCTAACATCCACATCAGCTAAAACAATTTTATAGAATTAAAGTAGCCTATGTCACTGTGGCACTATAGTGACTATTAAATTCTTTCAGATAATGTTTGATATTATGCGAAAGGTACACATTGGTGGACATCAAATAACCGAGCGTCTGCGTGAGTTTTATACTAATAAACAACTTTATGGGTGGTGTTTTTCTCAATATCTTTATCATATCGAATGGCTTTCACAAATCAGATACTAATTTCATCTTAAAGTACAGAAAAAATATACTTATGCAATATAAACAAATACAATTAAATATCGATTGTTTTCGACGGATATTCACATGAATTAATTTGGATGAACACATTTTCAAATTTTGCAAGCATAAAACCAGTATTCGTATGTTTCTATTACGGTAAACAATATATAAACGTTTTGAAAATAAAGGAGATCGGTTAAGTTAACCAAATACCTAGTTTGGCACCTACACATTGTTTGCTCTATACATTGAATTTACACATTGTTTGCTCGATACAAATGGTGTTTTTCAAATGTATCCATTAGCAGATTGAAGACACGATAACCGCCATCTTTAAGCTGTTGATCTCTCCGCGAGCAACAGCTTAATTATGGCGGGGATCACAGCTGAGTCTGGACGGAATGATGCTGCCAAATTAATTAGTGTCCGCATTTAATCTCCAAAGATCAGCTGAAGCTGTCATGTATTGATGTGTTGGCTGTGGTCCAGCGGAGGGGCACTTCTCCCCCCGTACAGTCAAAATGAGCGACATTAAAGATAAAGTCTTGTTGGCATTTGAGACTGGCGCCTGAGGACGCCTTCCTTCCCATCCCAGAATCCGAAAATAGGTACGGATCCCCGTGGCGGCACCACATCCCGTCCGAGTAGCCGGCACAGTTCATCAAGGCCACGGAGAAAGTGAGACTCGAGGGGGACGTGTCCGTCACTTGGATCTGCTGGTATCCCTGGAAGATAGCGTCCTGTTCCGGGTGGTTTCTATCCACGTCGTCATCTTCGCGGGTTCGACTGAAACCACACGAAAAATTCAAATAAAATAGTCCGTTGTAAATGACGCTCATTCGTTGCCCACAAGGCTGACACAATGTTGCGCTAGCCACCTTTAAGGAGGCACAAGTGATCTCATAAGCTAAGGTATCAACATGATCAATGTGGGATTCAGAACATTTTGAATTGTGTTTTAGTAATAACATTTGAAATAAAATAAATGATAAAAACTAATACGTTAGTTGTAAAATATCACATATAACAAATAAAATAATTCAAGGGGAAGTAGTATAATCTATATATTATTCAATGTAATGTGAATTGCAGCCGCAATTTTCATCTCAACGTTATTGAAAATGAGTCGAACCACCTCGCAGAAAATAGCAGACGTTGACCCAACGTTGGTTTATTGTTGGCCCACCGTCTACGACGCTGGCCCAACAGTAAACCAACCTTTGGCCGACGTCTCATGTTTGCTGGGAGCTGTGTGCAAATAAAATGGCGCAATAATTTAAGTGTTTTCTAATACTCACACGAGTTTGCAGGATTTGTTAGCTTGTAATAACTGCAGCTCTACGTGTGTGTCTACATGCTCCTCCGAATACATCTTTTGTGGACACCTTACTTCCACACATGCGTAATGACTGCCTGCCATCGGGGAATCCCAGTCTGGGGGGTAGAAAGGCTCCACGTATGTGACGTAATCACCCAGAAAATCCTCTCTCTTTTCGTCAAGAAAACTCGGGGCCCAAATACGGATATCAGAGGGATTAAACGTCTGCAAATGAGATCACATTAGAGACAACCCATCAAGATATTGAGTTCACATCAGGTCTTGACAAAAAAAAAGAACAAGAATGTGTAGGCCTAGGTCTATATATAATTGGCCTATATTCACTTGCTGACTATCGTAGGCTTACTAGAACAAATTGCTGTTGCACTCATGTTTGCTGAGAGAGCAGATTACTTTATGAAGTCGTAGTTGTCTCATGTAATAAGTCCCGAAAACATCCGGGACTGGTCACAAATGCCGAATATATCCGGGATTAGTTCCCAATGGTTTAAAAGAGCTTGTAAAATGGATGAGGTACTAAATAGCCTATAAAGGCTACCCTTGCTACGAATATAATGTAAAGAAATACACATTTACTGTTTACATATTTAGTTACAAATCTTTTACATATATAGTTGAAATATTTTTCCAAGCCATAGGCTACTAATATTTTCCATGTTTGCTCTAATGTTTTGTATTTACATTGGCTTTTCTTGTGATGTGAGTACGAAATAATTACATACGCAGTTATTATTTGCATATTAATAGCTCTTTTGCATTTTAATTTGTAACACGGTCCCGCAATCACAAAACAGTTGTATAACATTTGTACAACGTCGGCCCAACGTCTTCGACGTTGGTCCGACATTGTACAAATGTTATACAAATGTTTTGTGTTTACTGTGGTGTAGGCCTACTGCACGAGATGAGATACTCACGTCAACCCTGACACGGACAAAACAGGCTTCATTATACACATTCTGGTATGATATCAGCTTCCAACTCATTTTCATATTCGGTAATGGCTGCCGCATATTCAACTGACTGGTCTCATATTCGGTGAATAATCTAAACTTGAAATGATAGCTTTGTTCAGAAGTTTTTTGACACGTTTTATACACGCTCAAGTGCACAGGGCCTTCTCCGTTAGAATTGACGTCACTTGCATTTGGCGAAATGAACACAATTTTAGTGGCATTTTGAGTATTTTTAAAGATGGATTTATCTGGCAGATGATGTGTTGTCGATGCCTGAGCTCGCACGCCATTGCTCAGAAACAGTTCATGCTGAAGACCACATTTGATTGGCACACATATTTTACCATCGCGTCCAATCTCTTCAGGTCTGGTGGTGTGTTCATACAGTCGCCTGGATCCATCCTTGGTAAATGTAGTGACAGACAGTGAATGTGGGGTGGATACAGGAGCTACAAAATCCTCATCTTGATAAAGATAAACAGTCGCCCAACACTGTTTGTAAGGCAATCTCTTCCTGGCAAGATTATACATCATGACGCCATTAAAAACAGGCGCATGAACCATCCATGTTGTCTTTCTTCCATTATGTGTATCTTTTTTCACCTTCAACTCTGTCAATGGTAAAGGATTGTGCCACCGTCCTGTTTCTGACTCTAAGCTCCACAACTGAAGCTCATTCATGTCCTCGCTTTGATCCTCTGTGAAAGTGATCTCAATGGCTATGTCGCCAGCGACACTCACCATATTCTGTGATTCTGTCATAAGGTACACGTTCAATATGCCATCACTATCAATATCACAATGATGCCCGTTACTGTCTAGGCCGAGATCACTTCCATGATTGACTAATCGTCCAGGAATATCCTGCGCTGAATCGTACGTGACAAAAGCTAACACTTTACCGTTTTCCAGCTGTCCGGTGCTGCTAATAATGCTTCTGCTAGGAATTATCACCTTTATTTCTGTTGCTGATTCAGTGCTGGACACTGCTGTCAGTTTTGTTTTTGCTTTCAAGTACTGTGGTTTGGGTCTGTGTGGTAACAATACCAGTTGGTTGTTGTACGTAGCTACATCTGGTACCAGACTGACTACGTGTACGTGAGGCATATAATGATCCCAGGGGTACGGCCAAAACACTAAGGCTACCGTGTCTGCTGGAGGCTTCACGGTCAAGCTGAAACGACCATTTTCTGTACTGAAAAACATTTCTTCGTCGAAGGCTATATTAATTCGAGCATGTGGAGGTGAATAGTTCAGACGATTGTCTGATTTTGAAAGTATTCTAATATTTCCATTGATCTCGACACTACCATCCATGGCCGAGGTACAAACGGTGCATCCGCATCGCTCTGTCCGCCAAAGTGGATACTCAAGTCCACCTTTGCAGCGCACCGTAAGCTCCTTCTTGGCCACGGCGTCACAGCACACGTTGGCGGCTGGCTGTAGTGTGGTACAGTTGCTGGCACCACAATGACCCAAGTTCACGTTATTTTTCCAAACTTCGCCATCTGTGGATACGGCTTCACAACCTGCTCCCAGTGTCACCCATTCAACCTCAGGGGTCTCCTCACAGCTGTCTTTCGTACCACGACCTGAAATGGAAAATAACACCGTCGTTTAAAACACAACAATTGACCAGCGCAATTTTTAAAATGTCTATGTGAAACTGTGCAATATTCGATTCTACTTGTCTCATGAAATTTGTTTTCTGTGTTAAAATATGTTCAAATAAACATGCCAAAATACATCTTAAGGTTAAACAGTTGATCAAATTAAAAATAAATAATTAATTATATGAATCGATGCTCTAAAATTTTCGGAATATGGAACTTAAGATCCCCATGGAGTATCGGTATATTGTTAGACCCGCATACATACAGATGGTTAGAAGCATGTTTCAGAAAAATAAAAACGTGACTGAGATTTGATAAAATACTGCGTGGTAGATACTTAGTTAAGCATATATCTCAGTTTGAGAGAACAAATTGTTTCCATAAATATAATTGTTTTACACCAATTGAAGCTGGAATTTGCGTCAGCAATTCCAGCTTCAAATGAACGAAAAATAGAAACAAACAATTTAACCGGACACGTGTGAAGTATAGAGCTTGTCTATGGGTTCAGTAAGATGCTTACGCATGACAGTGAGCCGAGCTGGTCTGGACATTCTGGCATGGTCTCCTCCAAACGTGATGGCCAAGCACCTGTAGTGGCCGGCATCCTTCTCCTTAACCTTCTCCACTGTGTAATGCCTGCCCTTCATGTCCCCTACCTCACCAACTCTCACAAGAATCCCGTCCTTATACCTGCCAGTAAAATAGAGATTTATTAGAAAACATGATTTTAGAAGCATCCCCTTTTGAATGAGGCTATTCCGTACCAGTATTCAATGAACTATCATGAAACGACTGCTCTATATATTGGCTTTGGATATGAGTGGAGGGTTTCAAAGTAGGCATGTGCACCACAGTGCACTTACCATTGTCCATCTGCCTCCAACAAGTCTTGATACACTGTAGGCCTACCTTGATCTAGTTTTGTGGTTTTGGTGTCAAGACGTTGCTGAAGGGAAGATTGAAGTTGAAAAAACGTGAATGTACTGAGCTTTCCATTGTCATCTATGATCAGTATGATGATACAAGAGATGGCATGAAAAGTCGAAATACCGAGGTAGGCCTTCATGTAAAATCTAGGTGTTACTAATTGGGCATTATCTCACTTTTGTGAGTAGATATATTGTACATTTTCAATAAGTCTGCTTTGAATGATTAGGCAATAAAGTACTGGAACTTACCATTCAAAATGTGACACAACAGGTACTGACGTGGCTAAACAGCTGAAGGTGACTTTATTATTAACGAAGGCTACCTGACTCACTGGATTTTCTTTTATTCTGATCCCTGTCAATAAATAGATCATTTACTTAAAAAATAGTTAATATAAACCCATATTACAATAAGCATAACCAAAAGTACAATAAAACATTATTAGTAATGCTGTCATGCAGAGCTTTATGTTGTAGAATATTGTAGCTGGTTTATTAAATAAGTGCACCTATATGTGACCCGATCAGGCAAAATGAGTTATAAGTCGCATATTAAAATATCGGACATATTAACACATCCTGAATCTACACAAAATTACCTTTAGAATGGTATATCACAGAACCCTCTAGCATGGTTATCTCTGAAAAGATTACTCCGCTGACTCACAGAAATATGAAGTCTGTAATTGCGTCATTTTGAGAAAATGGCCTTTGAAGTTCAAAAAGACAGTTTGTAATTTTTTTGAAGAGAACAAACAATCGCATTAAAATTAAATAAATAAAATAAATATTCATTACCCCATTTTTTCAATAATAGACGTCTAGTTCGAACATTTTGTACACTTTAAAAGTAGATGCCAGGATTTTTACACTGTATCAACATTTCCCACCTAATAGCGACTGTTAAGTGTTTCCATGGTGACATGTAAATAGAAACTAATATCACTGATCGGAGTTTAATTGAGACTGAAAATAAAATAACAGATATAATAAAAAAAAAATTCAACGTGTACAGCAATTTGTATGCCATTTTAAATATGTTTCCGTTCGCTATGCGATCGTTGACGGTGATCGCCAAAGTGTGACAGGCCCTTAAGGATTCGAAACTAATCATATGAAAATGAACACTCATGTAAAAATTAGAAATATGTCAAATCATGGTTATTTGGCTTTCACGGGCCCTAGCATCGTTTTTCAAAGTGCGACGTACGACTCATTTTGCCAGGTCGTGTCACATATGGTGTCTCTCAGCAAACGTTTACCAAACTTTTTTTTATTGTTGGGCCAGCGTCGTAGACGGTGTACCAACATTAAAACAACATTGAGACAATGTATCGTGTTGCTTGGAATTCATACCATGCCTCATTACAGCCTAATTAAGTTGTTAATATAGCTTAATATGTTGCAATAAACTAGAACTATGTGAATATCTGTGATCACGCTATCACCCGTTTTAGGCCTAATATTAAAGATCTACATTGCCTAAGCGTTGGTCCAATGGCGAATAATAAGCCTCAACATATCTTTCCTCTTCAAGTAGAGGTGCTTCTAACAAGAATGAAAGATTTAAAACATTTACTTATGCTTACGTGATTGGCAAAACGATATTGCCAACGTTGCTTCAGGTGGGTGAAAATTTTAATTGAAAAATTTGGCGGTTAAAGGATTAAGCCAGCATTATTTTAATGTTGGCATACCGTCGCAGACGGTGGACTAACGCTAAACCAACACTAATTCGGTAGAGATCTACTTACATTTCTGAAGCATGGCAAAATTATACTCGGAGGATAACTCATCGACTCCAACTATGTTTTCTTCCGCAACGTAGAACATAGATTCGAGCCTGAGTCTTAGCTCCCCACGACATAGTCCTTTCACCTGATGTAACAGAGAGTTTATACATTTCAAGTATTGCCCTGATAGAAATGTAATAAAAGGGGTAATATTAATCAAATACTGTCATCCAATACCTTTAAAACAGAATATTCAAATGTTCGGTTTGGACAGCGTGTGAATATTCTACTGTAGCCTACTATTCATAGACATGATATAGCACCCTTTCTTTCTATGCATATACTACAGTACAAATTTCTTTTGTTTTCTAAATAATTTTTCCAACATTTTATTTTTAGTGATAGCGATGTTAAAACCTTGAAGAGTCACCTGGGGAATAATGCAAAAACAATATGGCGTTCAAGACACGTAATATTTTGCCATGAAAGCTAGTCCAGCAACTCGTGATCCTAGCTATGACATATAAATATGTTTACAATTCTTGGGAAGATCTTCAGTTTGTATTCTTATAGTTATAGGCCCTTTTCAATGACCAGTAGACATTTGAAAGACGCCATGGTGCATCTCAATTGTGTGTTACTATTTTCCTTTCATTTGAATAATATTTTCAATGGACATCGACGAAAATAATTTATTTCACTATTATATTAACTCTTTAAGTGCTTCATTACTACTTAACATTTTCCTTTCATTTGAAGTTGGCATTGCTCACGCAATTGCCAACTTCAAATGAAAGGAAAATACCTCCTCACTTAAAAATTAAACCTGCTAAATTTCACAATGGGGGCTTTACTCAAGATTTATACATGCATATTTGTTCAATTTCTGTCACATTTTAGTTGTGGAAAAACAGTATGAATGCGCTTAAAAGCGTCGCCCGCACTCAAAGGGTTAAACATGCGTACCTCAAAATAGCCCGACGAATTGCTGATAGCCACCGGTTCGTCTTCCTTTCCCACAGCAAACACCCGCACCCCGACGGCGGGGAAAGGTGTGTGAGCTAACATCGCCCTCCCAACCACAGGTGCGTCTCCCCGACACATACATAACTGACATTTTCCATCCAGCTCACCTCCAAAATCACAAAACTTGTTACAATCTGTAAGGAGGAGATAGTGATAAAACACCAGATGATTTGGAAATGTTGACTCCATATCATAGTAATTATACAACATGGTATAATGTTTATTCTGTATAATTCGGTGTTATACCTGCAGTGTGATTCATGATGTTCTCAATAATACGCCTGTAGAAGATCATGCGTATCTGTTTACAAACTATAGGGAATCGAAAAGTCAATATAATATAATATTAAAAAATAATTTATGTCACTGGCTAACCTGATTGCAGGATCGCATGAATGCATTCACAATACACACAAAATGATGAAACAATCAAATCATACTGTATAATAACACATGGATATAATCATAGTCAGATTCACATAGACCTCCATTTTGTCAAATCTAACTAATTTTCACCCACTTGAAGCTGTGAATCGCGTCAGCGAGACACAACTTCAAGTGAGTGAAAATTCCAATTAAATAAATTGGTAATTTAAGAGGTAAACCGGTCAAACGTAGCAGTTGGACAGACAGACTGTCCTCATCTAAACTAGTTGGCTCAGTAATGTGATTTGTTTTATTGCTATTTTATTATTGTGACTACTAAGATCACATCAGCGAAATAACTCTGATCAAGGTTTTGTACTCTAACCAATCACATGGCACAATTTAGTTTAGTGACTTTACCCTCTAACGAGATCATGAGAGTGGGCGTGGTTTGGAGTAGAGTTGGCCTACAATACTTGCCCTGGGGCATGTTCATCTCATTTATTTCGCATGTGAAAGTATTTAATTTTCTCCAGACATGTTAAATATGTCCTGTCTGATAACGAAATTAAATTATTTAAAATACAAAACATTCCCATAACATATATGTGCAAAGGCAAGAGACAGTATCCGCTTACTTTACAAGTAATCAAATATTGCCTGTTGGCTTTGAGAAAGCAATCGGTCTATACCTGGACACGCCCAGTAGCCACATGAACGGGTTTCTTTCTGAGGACCCACGCACGTGGCCCCGCCGCCCGCGGGGGACGGGGTATCACACGCTCTCTCTCTGTACTGCTCTCCCAGCCCGCAAGTCTTGGAGCAGCGGGACCAGGGCTTCCAGTCGCCCCATTCCCCATTCACCGACTCTCCAACTCCTGTAAAAAAATAACCGATGATATAATTATGTCTACCCTCTATTTATCTACAGAGGTGGAGACATGTTGCTTTACTTGTGACCGCTCAGCGCTGTCTGTGAGTCTCTGTATGTGAGTGTGCAGGCGGTCAAACACGACACTTTCACCCAATGCTGGGCTAATGTTGGCCTACCGTCTACGACGCTGACCCAACATTAGCCCAATATTGGGTTACAGTGTCGTGTTTGGCGCCACGCTGAATGTGGGCCAGCGTCACAGACTGCGGGCGAACATAAAACCAGCGTTGGCTCAAAGCGTCGTGCTGGAATAGTCGGTATAGCCGGCGATGTGTCGGTGTAACGTGTATTAGTCTGAGGCCATTGTGTACAACGCTGACCAACATCTAAAAGGCATTGGGGCGGTGTATGCTATGTGCACTCAATCCCGCCAGCATGAAGTACACAGGTACTGACTAGGACTGAATGGATATTGGCCAGTCAGGCTGCATGCAATTGAGATGGTGTTCTGTGTGACTGGGCATGATGGGGGTTCAGCCAGAACTTTCATGTTATTATTGGAAAATATATTTTCTTTTTTTAAGACTATGAATCTCTGATCCGGTTCCAACATTTAACAGACATTGGGTCCCTGTCGGTTTGTACTGGCCGCTAGCAGTATGCATCCCCGCTAACACGATATATTGAGCCAGTGTTGGTTTAATGTTGGTCCACCGTCTACGACGCTGGCCCAACATTAAAACAACACTGTCGCAATGTGGTATGCACTGCCAGACCCGCAGCCCAGGCGTTGAACCAGTACTGGTTTGATGCTTGGTGGGAGTGTTGACAAGCCACATTATGTTTCGCACATCGCCTTGGTTCCAAAACGGAATAATAAATTCTGTTTAATACAGAATCTTAGGCCAGTTAGGGGAGTGAATGACAGTTGTTGTAAGGTGACATTTCACTGTGAAGATATTAAAACTGTTGCCCAACTGATCGAGCATACAGGCGATTTAGTTACTGTAGATATAAAAAATGGGTTCCACCACATCAAAATACATAGTCTGTACTGTCGACATGAGTCACTCAATAACATTAAATACAAAAGCCATTTGTACAAAAATACAAAAGCCATTGACACTATATCTATTAGCTATCAACCTTTATGGTACTGCTGCTGGAGGGGAGACATAACCAGTTTTTTTGCTTAAAACCACTAGACCCTTCTATTATTTGATTATTTGTCAGTGGTGACGCTAGACAAAATGAAAACGCTGGTCTTATAATGTAATGTGTGGGATTTAGCTGAGAATACACAGCAAACTTGAGACGTTGACGTCTCATGTCAACGTCTCATGTTTGCTGGGATATTCGAGCCACTTAAACTCAACCTGTTCCCAGCCTCTTTATTATTCCAAGACAAATCATGCTGCAACCATAAACTGTGTATTCCTCTGCGACAAACCGAGTTTTCATTCACATTTGAGGCGGACGTGGTGCAATATTAGAGCGTGGCTGCGCGCTCTAATATTGCCCCGCCTTGTGCAGGATTTTCAGAGAAATAATATCATATCTCTCCCCTCTCAATGTTTGGACATTGTTTCGAGATTGTGTCCTTGGGCAAGGCACTTTACCCAGAGATTGTGCATACGTATGAACAATCTCTCGTGGGATAAGAGACGGCAATGTGTATGATAAGTTCAATACGCCGGGATGGTTGTCGGACTGTCAATGGAGTTGACTTGGCACCCGAGAGAACAGGTCCATTGACCATTGGGTAAACTGTTAGGTCGGCTGATGATTCTTCAGACTTGACATCAGGCTATAATTGCAAATTTGACGGTGAATGAAACAAAAAGAGAATGTCACCCGGCAGATTCGAATTTAGCACACCAAAATTATGTAAAAACAAGCTTAAGTGGATGACGAATTCTACTCTCAAAGGGCGAGCAGAGTTTAATAAGATACTTTTTTCAGATTTTGAATGCCTCAAACATTTGCGAGGCTCACCTAATTTATTTGAAGACATGAATCTATGCTAACCCTTCTTGCTAGTGTTTTTCAGACATTTAAAGCTGGAATTGCTGACGCAATTTCTAACTTCAAATAACGAAAGTTATGTCTATTTATGAAAACATGCATCTCTGAAGATCTATTATTTGATGAACTGAGTATGCCCTATCTACCACAGCCACACATCAACTTGACCCTTTAACCGCCGGTGCTGCATATATTCAGTTTTTCATTTTTTATTAGCATATTATGTACCACCTTTTGAACATGTTAAAGGTAAAATATGACATGAATCAGCAGTATTTGAAAACAGTTGATCTCCATCTTGTCAAATCTGAATAATTTTCACTCTCTTGAAGTTGTGGGTCGCGTCAACGAGACACAACTTCGAGTGGGTGAAAATTCAGATTGAATAATTTGGCGGTGAAAGGGTTAAGTGGTATTTCTTTTGGTTTAACCCTTAAAGCGCTGACTATTTTTATATAAACTAAAATTACAAATTTGAAATCATCATAAATGTCTTACTTAGCTCTTTCTGTTCCATTTGAATACCTATGTTGTGTGTCTACGGCCATTATAAATAGTTCGCTCTTTCGGTGCGGAGATCGACTTTAGACGTCAGAATCTGACGTCTGTAGACGAAAGATTCTGACGTCTTAAGTCGTCCCCGCGCTGTAAGGGTTAATTATTTTTTTCAAAACGTATATACGGGCCTAGCAAGACAAAGGTTAAGGTGCTCACATTACAGAGAAACTGCGAGGATCCGCACAGTTTTATTAATCAGGGAAGGGAATGGAGAATGCTTCACATGGGAACGGGGTGTGGATGTTGCACTCATTATTGCAAAAAACAATATTGAAAAAAATTAAAAAAATAATCAAATCTCTACAATTTCATGGTAAATCGTATGATAGCAACATATGAGTATAAATCAGTACCAGCTGAATTAATTGCGAACTGAAGGTGATTACACGCATTGTAAAAGGTCCATTTAATTCCGAACTATGACCGACCCCCAGCCCCCACCCCGACCGCCCTTAGTAATTCCAGCATATTAATATTTACTGTAGCAAGGCTTTTTCAAAATTCTAGGGCTGGTGGACCAGCCGAATAAAAACAGCATAGCTCCTTAGAATGAGGAGGGAACGACTGTATAATACTGTCCTATATTGGCTACATTTATGTCGAAACAAATATTTCAATCCTCGTACCCGCGGGGGTTTTGTAATGGCGGAAGTAATTAGTTGATGTATTAGAAAGTGATACAGTTTGATTGAGTCTCTGACGTTGAGTAGGATGAACGTTGAGTACTCCCGGCTCACGAGGATTCGCCGGTATCACCTGCTGAACTTCACCCGTCATTCACCCGCCACGGGATCGCATTCCAGCAAACACGAGACTTTGAACCAATGTTGTTTTAATTTGTGGCCACCGTCTACGACGCTGGCCCAACATAAAAACGACATTGGTTCAAAGTCTCGTGTTTGCTGGGATTCCCATATGCTATATCCCAGCAAACACGAGACATTCATCCATTGTTGGATCAATGTTTGGTCAGCGTCGTAGACGGTGGACCAACATTGATTCAATAATGGGTGAATGTCTCGTGTATGTTGGGATGTTATAGCGGGAAAATGTGTCATATCCCAGTAAACAGGCGTTGGCCCAACGCTGGATTAACCTTTTACCGCGCATTAAATACCAGCTTTTGAACATGGCAAAGATAAGAAGTGACATCAATCCGCAAGATTTCAAAATCGTTGACCTCCATTTTGTCCAATCTGGACATTTTAACTCACGCGACAAAACTTCAAACTGGCGGCTAATGGCGGGAAATGCTGTGCAATTGTTAAATTACTGGAAAAACTTTGCAGTTTCAGCGTTATAAGCTTATGGTCATTAATTTTGACTTCCAATTGACCAGCCAAGTATGTGTTAACGTCACCATTTCAGAAGATTTATATCGTTTGGATGGAAAGTTATGTAAGCTTGTCGCATCATTTTATTGTTGTTTTATTGAATTTTGTATAAGGTCAAACATGGCATCAAAATTCGATGGATTTTAGTGAAAAGCAGCTTATCATCAGTAAATTTTTCATTCCACCAGACTTCTCATTTATTTTGGCTAATCATGTGATGGGTATTAACATATTATTGTGCAAGGTAAAAATATGTTTTTGTTAAAAACATTAGAGCCTAAATTTGTCATTTTCACTGGTGGCGATTAAAAAAAAAATGACCATAAAAAGACTATCCGAAAATACAAATTTATTATTTTTTGGTCATTGTGAAAAGGATAGCGGCTTCCATTGTAATGCTAAAATCACAAAAACTCTGGACTATTATATTATGCAAGACAGTACATAAATATATATCGTCACCTTGGTATTAGAGGGTCGTAGCTGCCACGTTACAAAGGTAACAGACCCTCTAATCTCAAGGTGACGATATAACGTTATCGACACACGTAATATTAACCCTTTAAGCGCTGAAATTAAACAAAAATAATATGAGTAATTTTCAGCCAGTTGAAGTTGTGGGTCGCTGTAGCGACATGCAACTTCAAGTGGGTAACAAATTAAATAAGATAACTTTTGGCATGTGAAGGGTTAAACATGCTGGCACTGGGTAGCATTGTGCAGCCCCTAGCTGACTTCATGAACCTCATACTTTTCATGATCTCGGATCTACCAACATAATATGCATTGATTACACAAACATGTTTAACAAACCAAGGTCAAATTGATGAGGTCCATGAAAAAATGTAATATTACCACCGTGAAATCAATATATTTAGTGGTGGTGGTATATTTAGTGGTATATTTAGAAGTAAATGTATTGATCATTAGGCCTAATTATATCATTTATTATTGGAACTACAGTACATGAATTCACATGTCAATGTACTACTATGATAATATACAGATAGCATAATGATTTATAACTGAAATTAAGTCAATATAGTGAGGTATCGTCCTGCAGTAAAAAAAAGCCTTTGAACTAATAAATATTTGAACTTGAACTTATAATTATATTCAATTATAGATATTTATACAGTCAGTCACAGGAATGTCTCGAGCTGCAGAACGAAAATATAATGACGGTATGCTGACACACATGAATGTTCATAAACTACAAATTAAACACCTGGTGACAGGAAACACCGAATTCAGCCTCTCAGTCTTCAGTCTCTCAAGACGGTGTTTCTCTTCAGGTAATGTTGGACCACAGTTTGCAACGCTCACCGACATTGAACTAACATTAATTATATGCACTATGTTATCACGGTTATAGGCCTGCTATAAAACTGACTACTGTAGCATGCAAAACACGTTCTTAGTCACCACCCGGGACTGACAAATATGTTCATGTATAATAGGATACTGGGTTCTTAACAAAACATCTCATTAATTTCCTGCATTATTTTTGTATTTTAACTTTCCAAACACTAAGGTTTTCCTCATCACCATTCTTCCATCTTGCGCTAACCCTTACAGCGCGAGGATCGACTTTACACGTCAGAATCTGACGTCTGTAGACGTCAGATTCTGACGTGTAAAATCGATCCTCGCACTGAAAGAACAGACATGATTATAATGGCCGTAGACACATGACATAGGTATTCAAATGAAACGGAAAGCGATAACTGAGACATTCAGGATGAATAAAAATTGAAAAAACCCTTTGGTTTCTGGTTTATTTAAAAGTATACGTTGTACACAATATATTCATCTACTTTACATCAGTAATATATGGTTGACGTTTACGTTCACCGTAAAGCATGACCTTGTAATAATATACTGTTCACACAGTGGAACATGGAGAATATGGAACATGTCTGATTTTGGAGCCAATGTCGAACCAACGGCTGAACAATATTTAGGTTTTATTAGCAGGTCGTAGGTGATAATTTGTTAACTAAAAATAGCCCGTGTTGACGTCACATCCCGTAACACGGGACAGTGTCAACGTCTCGTGGTTGTCGAGATGCTGGGTTTCTTCATAGAAAAAATTAATACCGGTCAACTCGTACCCATGTCAACTCGTACCCATGTCAACTCGTACCCATGTCAACTCGTACCACCAATAGATGTCAACTCGTACCACAAGTGATGTCAACTCGTACCACCATTAGATGTCAACTCGTACCCAACAAGGCAAGTATCAGATGATGGTACGAGTTGACATCTATTACCACACAATAGATGTCAACTCGTACCCATGGCAACTCGTACCCATGTCAACTCGTACCACTTATAGATGTCAACTCGTACCACAAGTTGTCACAAGTGAGTACCCAACAAAGTGAGTATCAGATGATGGTACGAGTTGACTTCTTGTACCACACAACATCTTTAGATGTCAGCTCGTTCCGATGATATTATTAAAAGAGGGTAGTGAATGCAGGTTGTACATAACTTGTAACTTTTATTTTAGTGATAAAATAATACTTTAATTATTGATCAAGGCATGTCAAATGGGATATGCCGCAGTGGTCGGTTGCCTCCTCCCAGACAATGCCGTTATGTTTATTTATGGCGTTGCGTCATAGGCCCTAGTGATCACAAGTCAGGAAGGGTGGTTAATAGGTTGTTACCACTTTACTTACTGTCAGACCAGCATAAACAGAATTATCTCCGTAAATAATTGCTTCATAGTCTAAATTATCATGAATTATAATATTTTTGCAACATCATTTCAATGTAAATTTTATTTTACCTCAATCATTTTCAGACGAAACATAAATTTGTGTACATGTCCTCATGAGATAATTAATGAATCTAAAGCAGCTTTGAGATATATAATGTGATGTTTTTATGTGACATTGCATAAACTCCAAGACTGGAAGAGTCAAAGGGATTAGCGCCTAATTAGTGGCGATGCCAAACTGCAGTCAAACGGTCTATCAAAATGATCATACTAAGAAGCGTTTCAATTTAAAAGTTTCTCACTGATCCTACAGACAAGCCAGTGACAAATTAAAACGGACATAAATTGACAATTGATTCATCTTAGCTGTTATACACTTTGAAATGAAACATTAGAACCAAAAAGTTTGCTCCGGGAAATTAGCTTCACATACAGTTGAAATCAAATTTTGACTTTCAGCTGAACAATGCTTGCTTCAGCTCCACATAGTTAAAATTTGTTACTTTGTCATCCCGCCAAAACGTGTTGACTTTGAACTTATGTTACTTTGAACAAGTGTTACTTTGAACAAGTGTTGCTTTGTCATCCCGTCAAAACGTGTTGACTTTAAACATAATGAAATAATTGGTCAATAAAATATTGTAACAACATCATTGATTTATAAAATAATATAAGTTTGTATCAATTCATAAACATATCAGTGCATTAAACACAAATAATTCTCAAGTGTTTTTGGTTACATTTATTCTGTTTGTGATACTTAAGGACTCAATAAATGATTAAATAGGCAACATATGTAGACAAAAGTGAAGGTGTAAATGGACATGCAAGGTGTGTTTACCTTACTGATTTTAAATACAGTAGAATCAGTAGTGATATTCCTTGGTGAAATTGACAGGTCAGTTGACATAGTAGATTTTATTGGTCTTAAGTATCTTATATATTTAACTGGTATATAACAGCTGGTTGTAGAAAAATTGTTAATATATACCTTTTTAATCAACATAATATAATTATGGCTCTAATTAACATATATATTAGTCTTTTTGTTATACCCTCAATTTTAATTATGTCGCTTAGTATATGTTCGTGGAATAGCCGTGGCGTAAATGCTGCGAAACCGTACCTACAAGAGTTAATGAATGAAAATGATATTGTTGTTAATTGTGTAGAGTGTAATTTGTAGAGATTCTGATTTTAGTTTATATGTTAACTGTAGTAAGCATCTAGTACAGCATAGAGTAAATAATGTACCTGGAAATGGTGGTATTGCAATTTGTTGGCGCACCTCTATCAGAAGCTATGTAACTCCTATAAAGTACGCCAGTAATGACAGAATGAGTATTGTCATGCTTCACAGAGAAAACCTATGCCCACTTTATATCATCGGAGTATACTTACCTCACAGATCATGTGTCAAAGATAATATTGAAGATTACCTAAACGAAGTAATGTCGTTTATGGAAAGTCATAGACTTAGTGAGTTTATAATAATCGGAGACTTTAACTGTCATGTTGGTAAAGGTGACAATGACAGAGCCTGGGGTAAAACATGTAGCAATGTAGCTAAGCTATTAACCTTGATAGATTCTTATAACATGACCATAGCGGATCTTGATAATAATAGTATTGGGCCTACTTATACTTTTTTAAACACAAGGGGCGATTTATCGTACATTGATCATTGTGTACTGTCCCAACGACTGATAAATGATATCATCCAGTGTTCTATTTTTGATGATTGTACTCAAAACACATCTGATCATTTGCCAGTTTAATTATCAATTAGAATGACATTAACGTTAAGCCCTAGCAGTAAGAAACATAGAGGAAACAATATAAAGTGGCACCAGCTAACCCCACAAGATATTGAAACCCGCTATACAGTCTTGCTGGAACAGAGTATGTATGATTATATTATGAAGAATGCACAACACCTAGGAGAAATTCAAAAATGGACTGAGATAGATATTGATCAATGCTTAGGCGACATTTACAATATGATGAATAATGCAGGCAATAAGCTACCTAGACCAAAATTCAAAAACAATAAGAAATCATACTGGTCTAGAGAATTGAATGTACTTTTTAAATTTAAAAAAGAGGCATGGCGAGAGTGGGTTGCAGCTGGCAGACCGCGTGATGCCACGAGTGCCTTGTGGGTCAAATATAAAGAATGTAAAAAAACTCTTAGATGCAGACAGCGTCAGGAGCAGTATAACTACGAACTAAACTACATTTCTAAAATTGATGAAGCGGATAAATTTGACCAAAATTTTTTTGGGCAGCTTGTGAAAAAATCTAAGAGTAAAACAAATAATATAATATGTCCAATTAAAAAAGATAATGGAGAGTATGTAACAGATGAAACGGCAATAAGAGAAGAGTGGCGCGCTCATTTTGAGTCAATTTATACTCCCAATATAAATAACCAAGATGTCACTTTTGCCAAAACTGTTGACGATGCTGTGACTACCGAACTAGCAAATATAAAAAAAGATATAAATAATATTGCTGATAATATAATTTTACCAACCGAGGTTGAAAAAATATTCCGTAGTTTAAAACTAAATAAAGCGTGTGGATACGATAGTATTTCAAGTGAACATTTAAAATACGCAAGTAGTAATACTTATCTGGTTTTAAGTAGGCTCTTTTCAGCTATGCTCTTATTAACGTACAGACCAGAAAGTCTCAAATGTGGAGTAATTGTCCCGATACCAAAAGGTAACAAAGACCAATCCGACCCAAACAACAGCAGAGGTATAACATTACTAATTACGTTTAATAAAGTGTACGATAAATTATTATTAAAACGCTACGAACACTGGTATAAAGATAAACTTTCTTCCCTGCAAGGTATAGCAGATGATTGTAGTTCAAGTTTGACCACAGCCCTTATTTTACATAAAGCTATAGCTAATAATAATGGTGCGACGTATGTTGCCCTTCTTGATGTCAAAAAAGCTTTTGATAGTGTTTGGATTAATGGAATGTTATATAAACTTTTACAACTTGGCATGGACCGCCGTTTATGGACCATTATTTGCGATAGTTACACAGATTTCAGATGTGCAGTTAATATAGATGGAGTTTTATCTGAATGGTTTTCACCGAGACAGGGAGTCCACCAGGGGGATGTTATGTCAATGTATTTATATTGTATTTATAATAATCAATAATCACATATTAACCTGCCCAGCGTTTGCTGATGATGTAGCGATTATATCTAAGTCAAGTGCTTCTTTACAACATAAAGTTGATATAGCTAAATGTCACAGCAGAAAATTGAGATATAATTTGAGTATTCCAAAGATCAGAATTGTTGAATTTAATCCTATTACGAAAGGTCATCCGTGTAAAATAACGCTAGATAATCAAATACTTCAGTGTGTAGATGGTCATTTACATGTAGGTGTACCCCTGTGTGCTTCAGTGGCAGCTGAGCAAACATTCTGTGATGAAAGGGTTAGACAACACACAGAACTTTCTGCTGTATGGTGCAAGGTATTGGTAGTGCAACCCAGGGTAATAATCCAATTACGGCCAGTAAACTCTACTGCCAGGTCATAGCCCTGCTCTGGCAGCCACTGGAATGCTCGGTTGGCTGAGCATTGAGGCCATAATTGACCTCCGCAGGTTGTGTTATGTATATAAACTTATAACTTTTAAGCATGACTCACTCGTCAGGCAACTATTTGTACACATATTTCTGAAACTACTATTATAACTATTATAACAGTCCTATTTCTAGGTTATACGCCACATGTGAGAAATACAATCTACTAGATTTTGTAAGTCACTATGTTGTCTTCAACTCGACGAAGATAACTAAAGAAAAATGGAAGTGCATTGCTACACACAAAATTTGAGAAATGTATCGAAATAGATGGAATATATCACGGTGTATATATACAAGTCTACAAATATTTAATAAATGTGTTTGTACTTTTAATGTAGTATGGTTTTGGCAGGTGGCAAAACAAAGGCCGTCTATGTTAAGGAAATGCAAAATTGTAGCTCGTATATTAGTTGTTGGCGCCGCCGTGTATAAAAACAAAATGACAATATATAATAAAACTATTCAGATCTGTCCGTTGTGTACCAGTTATGAAAGACTCAGTGTAGAGCATGCTCTGTTAACGTGTAATTCTTTTGATCAAGAAAGATCTAACCTGTGGATGTATAATTTCACCTAATTACAGAGTATATTTTACACCTAGAGTTAAATAAATAAGTTAACTGTTGTTTGAAATCACCTTTTATTAATATTCGTGTTGTTTTCACTGAATTGTATAAACCTTAAAATTGGATGGTTAATAATTGTTATTATTATTATTTTTATTATTATAGATAGATGTTTCTATTGACATAACTCAAGTCATTGCTCACTTTTTTTCTCATAAGTAATATAATGTTTATACAACATGTACATATGTGATTATCTTTTATTATGTGTGATACTTTTACGATTGTACTTTTTTACCTATATATTCTTGCTATAATTATAATGTGAACTGTATCTTCATTTTGGAGGCAATAAAGACATTCATCATATGTAAAACCCTGTCCATGTACAGGGTGGGTCCTGGTGCATTGGAAAGTTGGAGATCGCAGGTTCGAAGTCCTCTCTGGCCTTCAAGTTTTAAAGAAACAAAAATGTTTCTTCCCCGCTCACTCGTAATGATTCAATAGTTTAGCATATTTGTGCACAACGGTAGCGGATATATATATAGACAGATATTTTATTGACATAAAGAAAAGTCTTATTTGGCATAATTATGAATATAATTATGTACATTTATATATACAAGATGGGTAATTTGCTAAAATCACACGCAAATTTACTTGGTATCACATACAGAATAAAAATCATGTTAAATGGCATTGCCATAATAAAACAGCCTAAAACCCAATCCATTTCATTTTTTGTCCAGTTACACTTTATAAAATGACATCAATTTCTTGTAGGTATATGTTATCATTTATATGATGATATCATTAGATTAAATTTAATTGCAAGCTGAACATGCCCTAGCACATGTAATACATAAATAAAACAATCCAAACGGGCTCTTATGTATAACCTACATTCATTGTCCTCCGGAATTAACTTTGGTACGAGAGAATCTAGTGATGGTACGAGTTGACATCTATTAGTGGTACGAGTTGACATGGGTACGAGTTGACATCTGTTGTGTGATAAGAGATGTCAACTCGTACCCTCATTTGATACCTGCCTTGTTGGGTACGAGTTGACATCACTTGTGGTACGAGTTGACATCACTTGTGGTACGAGTTGACATCTAATGGTGGTACGAGTTGACATGGGTACGATTTGACATGGGTACGAGTTGACTTGGGGCGAGTTGACATGGGTACGAGTTGACTGTCACCCGAAAAAAATATATGATCAACATGGTTTTCAGGCCACTATTTTTTGTCTGTTTTAGATGGGTAATAATTGATTTTTTTCCTGTTTTAAATCACCAAGTATGGGTGTGGAGGGAGGTGTTTATCTATAACGTTACATTTTTTTTCCACAGTTTTATTGTTTTAATATTTGCGAATTTAATGATTAACGTGCTCCACAGAAAACGCAACAATTTTAACTCCTGATGACGCACGTGTCATGTTTTGTTTTGTTTGTGTAGGCCCAAACTATTATGTTGGCTGCTATTATCCCAGAAAACACAAAACATTTGTATCACATTTGAACAATGTTGGGCCAACGTGAAGCCGGCGAAGTAAATGTATTGATAATCAGGCCTAATTAGATCATTTATTATTGGTAGGCTAAAATACAGTACACGAATGTCAATATACTACTATGATACTATACAGATTATGGCCTGCATAATAATTTATAAGTGAAATAAAGTCCACTCATGCTTGATTTCGACACTCGGTTGACCCCTGAGTGATGGGATCATGCGCGAAGTTGTGAAGGAGCACGCAGTGCCTGGCCCGCCGCGAAATTAACGTCCATATTATACACTGGTTTCAACCATTACCTTAACTTGACTAGGCCGCCATTAACATGATTGCCTAGTATTGAGAAGGAAGAAACAATAATATTTCTCTGAAAAACACATGCCGGATTAGCGGGATTCGAACCTGGGACCCAGGCATGACAAGCGAGTCAGTGAGGCGTTCTATTAAAGCGCCACGTCCCCTCCTCTTGCGCCAAGGTGCAAGTATTTACGTATACCATATACATATAAGTATTACTATAAACTATAATTTTGATAAAAAAAAATATGATAAAAATACACTCACCGGATACTGTTGTGGCGACAAAGCTGATAAAAATGAAGCCGTAGAATAATGCTTGATGATGTACGTTGATCAGCCCCATAGTTGGTCAAGTACTAATGCACTGGACCCATTGAGAACACCCTCACTGTGACCGCGGTCTGCCACTCTGTCAACTCCAGCCTGGTTAGAGCAGAAACTTTGGTCCCCACCGCATGCATGCATTGGAATGAATTAGAATTATTTTTCATCCGCAAGGTTTGCTTATTATGTGCGTTGTGAGGTACAGCGTGACGATGTGCGTCATTGGGCTCACGGCACAGTGACCACCCAGCAGACGCAATGCGTTGAATCAAGGTTGGTTTAACATCTTGAGTCTGCTAGGGGGTGGGGCCCCTGGTGCAGTGGTTAAAGCTGCGTGCTTGGAAAGTCGGAGATCGCGGGTTCGAACCCCACTCTGGCATGTAAGTTTCAAAGAAAAAAAATGTTTCTTCTCCGCTCACTCGTAAATATAAAATATTGTGAGGAGCCTCCGTGACCGAGAAGTAGTGAGCTCGACGGCCTCGACCTCAGAATGCCAGGGTTCGAATTTCGAATCCTGTGTCTGGAGGGCAGTATCATCTCGTTCATCTCACCATTCTCAGGATTTTTTCCTGGTCCAGTTTAGCCTGTATGTGCACAAAGGTGGCCCAAAGCCCCATTCATTTCATTTCGTTTTCTGACTGACCGACTTGAGCTCCTTGCAGGAGACACGATTATGCCTGTATATTAGTTTTTTTTATATTTTTGTTAGCACACTAAGTATCAGCTTTAAAACATGTTAAAGATGGAACTTAACACTATGGTTTATTTTTAGAAATTATATCATCAATTCCCCAATCACGAGATGTTAATATACCGATATGTCAATGCTTAGAAAGTGTCGTAGACCTTCGCTCCATCTCGAAACGTCGTTGGCGTGGTAATCTAATATTATAAAGCATTTTGTATATTATATAACCAATATAGCGTTGTCACGAATACAAAGCTTTCGGACCAGATATTCCTTGAATTTGGCGAAAAATATGATCACGAAATTTGGAGCAATCCACAGTTTGTATGAGGTAAGGACATGAAAATTCCATGAAAGCGGAGATGCACTCTTACAGGCTGTATAGGATTTCATATTTTCTTCTCTATTTGGCCTTCTACGAGATGCTTCACATTTCTTGAGCCAACATTGTATGAACGTCTGCCAAGACTCTCGCGCTTGCTGAGGAGTTTCTCGGAGTTATGCCAAGTCTATATATTAGTCACTGCATCACTGCGCACATTTCAATCGAACAATAATAACACTAACAAAGTGCATCCTTACGTGATCACATTCAACCCAACAAACGCAAGACGTTGGCCCAATGTCGCTGTAATGTTAGGCCGACGTCGTAGACGGTGGCCCAGAATTGAAACAACATTGGCAGAATGTCTTTCGTCTGCTGGGAAGTAGCCTATACTCACCATCTACTGGTTAACCTTTTAACCGCCGGTGCAGCATATATTCGGGTTTTCATTTTTTATTAGCACATTATGTACCACCTTTTAAACATCTTACAGATAAAATATGACATCAATCAGCAATATTTGAAATCAGTTGACCTCCATTTTGTCAAATCTAAACAATTTTCACTCCCTTGATGTTGTGGATCGCGTCAGCGAGACACAACTTCAAGTGGGTGAAAATTCAGATGGAATAATTTGACGGTTAAAGGGTTGAAGCCGAAAACACTGACAGTGTTTGTGAAACAATGTCTGTAGAATTCATCATCCAAAGTAACCTGTCGTGTTATAACTTCAGTGGGTGGGCTTCTGTAAATGCGTTTAATCTGTTTATTAGCCATTGCTAGTCCCCTGAGTGATAAAATAGTGTCTAGTTCTTCATAGACAGAAATATTTCTTACCAAATGAAGCTGGAAATCGCGTTAGTAATTTCAGCTTAAATGAATAATAAACATACTGAAAATAAATCGAATAATAAACGTACAGTCCCACATATTAAGCAAAATTATAATTTTAGTGTTATGAATCACAAGCAGAATGTTTTCTTTTAATTATGTTTGATTTTGTAGAACTAACATGAGAGTGAAGTGGCAAGACTCTGGGAAAGTATAAAACCTTTTTCCAGAGCATACATGTATCTATGCGATGACACGGGGCACATGTCTATGACAACCGACGCGGTTTTAGTGTGATATCAGTGTAATGCAATTATGTCCAATTAGTCATCTACAGTGAATTTGCTTAACCCTTAAAGCGCTATATATAAAAAAAAATTCACCCACTTGAAGTTGTGTCTCGCTACCGCGACACACAACTTCAAGTGGATGAAAAGTACTGATATTTATTTAATTTGAGGCTAAACATTTGCAAATCTTGATGTTTAAACACTCATTTCATTCTGAATAACATTAATTAATAGCAATTAGAAACTCGAATTAAAAGCAGCGCTTAAAGGGTTAAATAATAAGCATGTTTCCCAGCAAACACGATACCTTAACTGAATGCTGGGTTAATGTTGGGCCGACGTCGAAGACGGCGGGCCAACATTAACCCAGTATTGGGTCAATGGGTTAAGCAATACCAGCAGTGTAGCAAACACCCTGACAATTTGGATTTTAAATTGTCATGGTGAAAGTGTTTCTGTGACTATGCCACCAATCATTTGTTATACTTATAAAATTAAATGTAACATTCGTGACAGGATGTTGCGTGTGGCTTCTCAATTCACCTTTTCATTTGAAACATTTTGTATGCCCTTGTCCATTGCTAAATTGATACTCCCAACCGCTTGGAGTTGTGTCCCGCAAACGCTGCTAGCAATTTTAAGCGGTATGAATAAGGCATGGAATATAAGCGGTTTAAGGATATTTGAGAGTTTGTGAGATTCTGGATACGTAAGGATATTTAAGGGTTTGTAAGGGTATTTACAATGTTCCAAGCTATTATTATTATTATTATTATACTGCATTTTTAATGCGCCATAAATTTAATCTTGCTGATTATTCAGAGGCGCAGTACAAAAAAGAACGGTTCATTTAAAATGTATATAAATAAAAAAGTAAAATGGACATTTTTGTGTTCCAAGCTATGCAAAGGCCTGGAGTGTGCTGTGCTGTATATGGTACTGTGCACTGAGAACCATGAAATTATTCGAAAACAGTAGGACATAGTTTCGATTCCGGGCTTCCTACTGTCGCGATATTGCCATGATTGTGCAGAAAGTAATATTCACTCACCACCACACACACTGTCTGGAGGCGTGTGGCCTACGTGATCATCATCGCGCCCCCTATCGTGTTTGCAACCGTTTAATTGTGACGCTGGAACAGCATTAAACCTGGCCAAGCATTTAACCAAAATTGGTTCAACGTCTTGTGTTTATCGTAATTTAAACTAGCAATGGTAAGGTGGACAGCATTATATAATAATCTAGTAACCATATCTCAAAAAGTGCCGTATTTTTTCGGTGCCTTTTACACCGGAATATATATCTAGTACCAAATCTTATGTATTCTTGCTAAAACCTGTTTTATGTTGTACAGGTGTTATCTGGGGATGAGAAATTGCTGCCTGTTGTAAAGTTTTATAGGTGTGTACGACGCTTATTGGTCTGTTAATTTGATTTGTAATTAATCAAGATGACTTCAAAGATGGCGGCCAGTGTATAGTCAGATTTGAGAACTGGTATAAATTGGTCAATTGTAGTCCTATTATCTTTTGTAATTAATACACCATTTCAACTAGTACAGAGGCTAGTTATTCTACCCAGAAGACCCCAAACAAATTATGACGTTAATAAAAAACTGTGCTGGAAAGGGTTATCACCTGTTTATTTTGCCTGAGTTTGTGTCCTATTTAGGGGAAAGGGAGGGGGGGGGGCGGCTTTGTGTGGGAAACGGTTCACGTTTCTGTACACCAGTCCTTATGAACATATGCAATATAATGTTTCAGGTCTTTAGGTTAAATACTTTTGTCTTAAGAAGTGCTCAGAAAAAAATAGTCACGATTATAATTGTGGCTGAGAGCTTAAAGGGTTTTGGTTGAAATAATGTTGGCCCAGCGTCGCAGACGGTAACCCAGCATTACATCAGCATTGTAACTGCTGCGACCGCTCCTGGCCAGCGTCTTGCATGGACTCACCCCTTGTTCACCCTGTCGATGCGGGCATATTAAAATGATTGGAAATCTAGTTCAGTTAATGTAAAAATACAAGAAACATGAAACATATACCCGATTCAGTTTCAATGTTAATTAAGATTCAATAATGGGCGGTTTTTGTGTGTGAAGTCATGAGTTCTGCGATCCGCCCAGCCTAGAAAATGTGCACATTTTCAGATTTTATTTTTGAAAATAACTGATAATTAGTGAACTAAAATAATCTGCTAAATTAGAAGATAATTCATTGTGATATATACTTTAATTATATTGATCAAATGAAATCATTTCACAGGGCCTTTTCTGGTTTTTATTATTAATGGTTATGAATGTGAGTTAAATTGGGTTATGAATGTGAGTTAAATTGAAGTAATTTTAAGAGCATAATAATTAGGAGCATAATAGGGAATTGGACATCATTTCTAACCATTTAGAAGAATAGCACGTGCACCCATCTTGAAAGCAAAATTCAAAATGACCATCACATGACCACCTTCGAAGTCACTTCAAAATCACTTTTAAAACAGTTTATTGGAAAAAATGAAGGTGACTGCCGGAGCAAAACATAACTGTCCAACCTTGGAATCTATCGTTATTGAGTTCTTTCTTCGACAATATATATAGGGGGCCCTGGTGCAGTGGCTAAAGCTGCCTGCTTGGAAAGTCGGAGATCGCGGGTTCGAACCCCGCATTCAAGCTTCAGAGAAACAAAATGTTTCTTCCCTGCTAACTCGTAAAGATTCAATACTGGGGGGAGCCTCCGTGACCGAGAGGTAGCGAGCTCGGCCTCATACCGCCGCCAGTGTTAGAATTTTGAATCCTTTGTCCGGAGGGCAGTATCATCTCATTCAGCTCACCATGCTTAGAAGGTTCTCCTGGCCCAGTTTAGCCTATATATGCACAAATGTGGCCTAAAACCTTATTCATTTATTCTTCGACAATACACATATATATGCCTAATACCAGAAATGCATAATTATTTCTGTTAACCCTTTCAAGACTAAATTTACTATTGTCATCTTAATCCACTACAAGCCGCGAATTGCTGTCGCAATTCTCGGCTTGTAGTGCATGAAGATGATTTGCTGTGGTTTAAAAATTAAAAAAAATGACCATGTGTTGGTAAACCAGTTTCATGGAAATTTTCGTTCTAAAACCCTTTGTTTTAGGAAAATTAGGTTTGTTTTCAGTGATGTAAAATGATGCTTTAATGCATCGTGAGGGCTTAAAGGGTTAATACACAATCCCAAAACACACGCGACTTTTGAAATCAATACTAGTTTATAGTTGGACCAACATCTGTGACGCTGGTCAAGTGTTTGTTTGGGATGGGCTCCAAGATTTGACAGTCACAGCAGTATGCCTAACTAAAACGAGTTTACTGTTTTAGCAATAGACTGACGTCACGGGTGTATTTTAAATGAAGCAACGCAGTGGAGAATATACAGGTTCATTCATCTTGCTATTGCATGTATCAGGTCTATAATGCATGTAGACCAATCTGGCTGGTTATATTTAGTTCACTGAATAACTGAATTGAATTATTTCAAACCAGCTACAGATGATGGAAACAAAGGCAGAAATGAATCGGGCTTTAGGCCACCTTTGTGCACATATAGGCTAAACTGGGCCAAGAGAACCTCCTGAGGATGGTGAGATGATTGAGATGACACTGTCCTCCAGACACAGGATTCGAAATTCGGGCCCTGGCGGTCTGAGGCCGAGCACGCTACCTCTCGGTCACGGAGGCTCCCCACAATACTGACTTTCACACGTGGATGGGGAAGAAACATTTTTGTTTCTTTCAAACCGCCGAGTCCGGGAACCGAACCCCGAACTCTGGCGTGAAAGGCAGCGGTGCTAACCACTACCCTAGGGCCCCCGCCCAACAAAGGCAGAAGAAGTTGTTGACACCAGGTTGGTTTAAAGTTGTTCCAACGTTGGACTGGGAGACGGTAGCCCAACTTGAAAAGAGCGTTGGATAAACCTGAGCACTCTTGCATTTTCAATAATATTCACGTGAATTTACAATGATCAGATCATACGCGCATGGATACTGTTTTGTGTGTGTGTGGGGGGGGGGGGGGCACACATTCATGATTTCTCATGGCAAGATGACGCCTGTGTGCAGATAATACCCAGTATGTGAGGGAACCATGAATGGTCACGCAAGTCTTCCCACCTCACCATTGTCACGTAGGCGCTATTGTCATTTGTAACATCTTCCAGCTGGCATGAAACCTTATTAGTATGAAAGAAAGCATAATTTGGAGAGCATGTAGAACGTGCACGTTATGACCCCGCAGGCTACCCATAGCATAGACTGTGTGGAGGATCCATGTGGATGATTATGTAGATTGTTGTACGGCAGTCTCCAGATTATTATAACATAATATAACATAATAACACAGATAACAATTTCCAGAAAGCAACCAATTTACATCTCCACTCCCAGAAAACACAAAACATTTGTATAACAGTTGTACAAGGTTGGACCAGCGTCGCAGACGCTGGGCCGACATTGTACTAATGTTATACAAATGTTTTGCAGGGCTTCGAGGAGATATGGGCAAAATGGCTAGGCCTATACTACTTGAAACTGTCACGTGAATCGCTTTGAAGTCATTTTAAAAGTAACGTTAGATCTATTTTTTTCGTTATCATTGTGGAGTGGAGAGAGGCCTCAACATTCAACCTGACGGATCGGGAGAAATCTCAAAAACGGGAGCGTCTCGCTGAAAACGGGAGACATGACAGCTACTGCAGATTATTAATCGTACCGTACCATAATTTAGTCATAATCACGCCATATATTTGAAAATGTGAGTGCATAGTAAAAGTTTATTTTAATATAATGATGACCAGCTATCTAATATTTTTGAAAAGATATAGGCTTAGGCTACTCCTGTCATGGCATTACTTTATATTTATCATCTCACTTATGTGAGGCGTCAAAATGCACTTGTTTATTTGTATGCAAACATTATATTGTAGATCTATTGCTGAATAAACTTTGTTTGCATGTGATGTACATTAGCCAGCTACCTTGTCGATACCTATATAACGTTTCCAGGGCCGAAAACCTTCACTGAATTAAAGGGATTGAGCCAGTCCCTTTAAGGTAATAAGTCGTCGTGTGCACGTAGGCTGCATTAGCTATAGCTCCCGCATTGTACTTATAAACTACAATAAAATTGGGCCCAAGATTTCCTAGCTTTCCATTATCTGAAAGCTAGCTTTTCCTTAGCATTGCATATCTGAAAGATATCAGGTCTATGTTCAAGTAGGGCCTAAATATCGTAGAATTAATTCAATTAAAGCACCTAATCCGTAATATTATTATTGTACATATTGAAAAATTAAAGGCTTTTAAACACAAAACAATAATACATTGTGATTCACATTCATCTGTCGGAAAACCGTAAAGAAAACAAACGTGATGAAAAAAAGAGAAGAATGGGCTATGATAACAAAAGTCGGGTAGGCTCAAAATAACTATTTAAAATATCCCACTTGTGCTCAATCAGACACATACGAATAGTAATTATTATATGCCTATACAGAGGCAATGGGTGTACACTAAGACAGTCCCATTTACCGTCTTTCGCAAACATATTATTGTTAAACATGTTAAATGTATGCAGAAAAAAACATCACAGTCTACTCATTTGTATATACAATAATTGCAATTAAAACTAGACAGTCAGTCAGAGACTGTAAACCTCCGCCGTGTATGGTTCCCTTGCTTTAAACACACCTCTGGTAAAAGTTTCATGTACATCCGTAAGATCCTCATCGTAATCCGGATCCGTGATCCGGATTATCAGGGCCGTATTCAGACTAAGACATATGGGGGGGGGGGGGTACAGGTCGACCATCCGGTAATTAGGGGGGGGGGGGTCTGGGGGCACGCCCCTCAGGAAATTAAAAAAAAAGAGGTATTTTCGGGATATTCGGGTGGGGGGGGGGCGGATTACAGACAGCCAAAAAAAAACTGGATACGGCCCTGATTATTCCATGAATTTAATTAATGAATTGGTCCTTCAACCGAGACACACATAACTGTTAAAAGTTTTATGCAAATCCGTTTATTACTTTTTAAGTAATCGGACAAAAAAACACACAAACAAACAAACACCACCAAAAACATAACCCTCCTTGTGGAGGCTAATGTTACGTGAAGATTTGGATTACGGATTCCATAAATACGTTAGAGCACACACATTATGCCACATTTGTGCATATATAGGCTAAACCGGGTCAGGAGATGGGATTAGTGATATATATTTTTGCTGTAGGCCGACAAGTACCCCCATCTTCAGCAATCTTATTTTGTCAAGGCTAACTGGAATCAAGACTAGTTTCTAAATATTTTTTTTGTTATAGTTTCACATTGATCAATTGAAATTTACTGCGACGGTAGGCCAACATTAGACCGGAATCGGGTCATTATATGTCGTCTTGTTATAAACATCATCCTTCAATAATCTTATCACTAGTCATTGCCAATAGCACGGATAACGTGTTTCAAAAACGCTTTTTGATTAGTTTTGCTTGTAAAATGCTTTTAAAAGTGATGTTTAGCGATGAGTGGGGTTTGATCCCTGCTAGATATTTTTGTGGGAAATCTAATGCGGTTCGATTATCAAACAAACAAACAAACAAACAAACAAACAAACAAACAAACAAACAAACAAACAAACAAACAAACAAACAAACAAACAAACAAACAAACAAACAAACAAACAAACAAACAAACAAACAAACAAACAAACAAACAAACAAACAAACAAACAAACAAACAAACAAACAAACAAACAAACAAACAAACAAACAAACAAACAAACAAACAAACAAACAAACAAACAAACAAACAAACAAACAAACAAACAAACAAACAAACAAACAAACAAACAAACAAACAAACAAACAAACAAACAAACAAACAAACAAACAAACAAACAAACAAACAAACAAACAAACAAACAAACAAACAAACAAACAAACAAACAAACAAACAAACAAACAAACAAACAAACAAACAAACAAACAAACAAACAAACAAACAAACAAACAAACAAACAAACAAACAAACAAACAAACAAACAAACAAACAAACAAACAAACAAACAAACAAACAAACAAACAAACAAACAAACAAACAAACAAACAAACAAACAAACAAACAAACAAACAAACAAACAAACAAACAAACAAACAAACAAACAAACAAACAAACAAACAAACAAACAAACAAACAAACAAACAAACAAACAAACAAACAAACAAACAAACAAACAAACAACAACAAACAAACAAACAAACAAACAAACAAACAAACAAACAAACAAACAATCAATCAATCAATCAATCAATCAATCAATCAATCAATCAAATAAAAACATAGTCAATTAAACAAAACAATCAATCAACCACTCACTCACTCCATCCATCAATATATTATTCGATTGTAACTCCTTGGTAAACCCAAGTTTATTAAAGTCCAATTCATGATCGACGTCCCATCCAGTTTCAGAGTATACTGTAGATCGGGTAATTTTCGCGGGTTAAAATTTTCTTTTCTCTTTAGTAGCGCTTTTCACTTTAGTAGCGCTATTATACAAATAATTTCCGCGAGATTCTAGAATTCGTGAATTTGTCCTCGCGAAATTCGCAAAAATTAAAACCTCGCGAATATTACCAGATCTACAGTAGTGGTCAGCAAGTCACTATAGGAAATGTTGTTCTAAACTTATAACAACGATGTTGGTGCTATCAAATAATAATGTGACAAATACATATAACCGGTATGAAGTATCGGTTGACGAAAACATTTAATAAAATGTCACTCTATTGCTACTATAAAAACACCAGGGAAATTTGAATTATGTAAGAAAGCTTCCATTTTTAATAGTGATCATGCGAAGAAAAGAGCTTTATGCTACATGTCTGAAATTTTTGGAAATAATCAATCTCAGATCGGTATGCATGAACACACACATGTACACTGGCATAATAAATATATAATTGAATCTGATGGTTTAGGGATGATGGGTATAAATGCGAAGAATTCTTATGGCTTTCTATACGTGTACCTTAAACAATATTTTAATACACATGGCATTAAATAAAGAATTTAAAACATATTGTTGAATACCAACACCAGAGGTATTATAACATGCTAATTATATCATTGCATTCGTGTATCTGGATAAGACAAAACAATGAAAACACAAATAGTGTAAATAAAACAAAACAAATATCCAGAGATAGAATGCCTTATATTTCCAAAGTTAAATATTTATAATACATATATTGGTTGAAGCGAACTAACATAAAAAATATAAACATATACATGATGTTATGTAGGTCACATTATAATAGTTATCATAATAATATATCACTTAATCGTCTGAACAACACAGAAGTGGTCGACACAAACAACTCTGGTATTTATACAAAATCATAACCATGCAGTGAGGACAAATAACTTTTAATATTTAGGCAAACAAAAACTAATTGTTTCTTTTTTAAATATAATATACATGGTCTACACACCGTTCCATACAAACAATTATGAAACTTATGTCCTAGTAAGTAAGCATAGCTTATCCTGCTACCTTGGACAAAAACATTTTTTTCTGATGAGGTGTATATTTTGCGTATTTATACGCGTAATTAATGTCGGCGGCTCTGATTACTGCTATCCAGTCTATTCTCAGAAAGGTCATGTACTTCAAAGCATATATAATCATAGACGTTCAATAACAGTAGGCCTACATTATTGTTTATTTTAATCTAGGCAGCCATCCAGTTGAAGCAGGGAATTATAAAAAATAGTGCATCACTTCACGAAGCAGTACCCGAATCTCTATTTATGATGTGACCTGGGGGAAAATAGGGCCAATACATTATCAGCAGTTACTATTCGATTAGTACAATGTATTCTGATACTAGAACAGAGTAAAAGCATATATAATATAGGTAGAACAACATCGCCCAAGACAGTTACTTGTCATTACAGAATCGTTCACAGACCGGTACTGATATTTCATCAGTATATATTTTAAATCCACCAACTTTATATGTATGTAGATGGCCCGTATTCTCGTACAAGTTACGATATATCGTAGGCTTCTGATTGGTCGAGATAGCCATCTCGACCAATCAGAAGCCTACGATATATCGTAACTTGTACGAGAATACGGGCCTTGGATGGGACGGTAATATCAATGGCATTGTATAAAATATTTAATATTGTATGAAATATTTCATAAATGAGAAGGTATTTGTTTATTTTTGTGACTTTTTTGAATGATGGGCGGCAAGTTATTTATCAGCTGGTCATATAAGCCTATTGTACACGTACCGAGTATGTGTTTACTTTTGTTGTGATGTTAAAAATTTCCCCACCGGTGGTTTTTTGCTCGCTTAAAATCACCGTCGAGGAAATTTTATTTTTTTAGCGATAAATCGCAAAAAAATATATTGATTGTGAATAACATGTGCTCTCGCGATGCTTTATCGATGAAATAATTTATGGAAACACATAATATAAATTTTATGTTGGAAGTGTCTGCAAACATACAAATGAACTGTTGTAAACAGAGATTAATTCTTTATAACACTTCTCAAAATCTAGGAGGTCTATCAGAAGATGAGGTGAGAGATACCTAGCACTGGATAGTAAGATGAGATATAATAATGAGATAATGGAGCTCATCCAGTGTTGGATTAAGGTTGGGCCGACGTCCCAGACGGCGGAGCAACATTAAAACGGCATTGGGTCAATGTGGCGAGTTTGCTCGGGAAGCATTTTAACCATGTGGGCAGGAGACTAAATTAACTATATGACTCAATGATATGTTGTCGTGATAAACAGCAGCTGAACACTGTGGTCAAGTTTAAAAATAGATATATTTAATTTATTACAAAGTAAAATCGCCATTATTGGACTCGGATCTAAATCACTTTCTTCCAGTAGTGGTTCAAATATGACATTCCATCATATTAAACCAAAACGTAGCTGATTTGTGTGGACCAGAGTATTCCACCCATGCGACAGAATTTCTCCTTGTCAATTGGTTAGGGTAGACCACTAACTACTCTTACCGATTTAGTGGTTCGAAAAGGCTAAATTTGTTGTCCTCATAAAAAATGCATTATGTAGGCGGGTTAATTTAATCTACAATGAATTCCTATGATGACCAACTTAATAGAGAAACGTTATCCGCAAGAGGTCATGGTCGCCTAATATTGTACGATCTCGTCAATGCAAAGTTTAGGAGTTTAGATAACATATACGATAAATAAAATACAATGTCATGTAACATCAAGATTTGATCAACATCATATAATTATTACAGAAGTATAAGAACATATGTTAACATAATTATGTGCTATTGATTAAATCTACAAATTCGTGCAAACTATGTAATTATAAAATACATTCTCTGTACATTTTATTTTGTGCTCATTTGTATTCCCTTTGACATTGAATATTCTCAGTACATTTTCATCACGCTAGGTTTTAACTATAAATGTATAGCATTTTTTTAAATTCAAAATTTCTAATGACTTTCTAAACGTATTATAATAACTAAAGTCAGTCTAACACATAATTAATCATACCCCCATCGCTAAATTGGTTGTCAGCGCGGCCCTATTGAGTTCGGGTTCGTTCCATATACATACGTGCATGTACGATATCACAATAATAATAAACAGAGCAGTACACAATTTATAGCACATAGAGAAGATGAGCCTTTATATATAATAACATCTTAATCCATAAATAAATCCAAATTAGGATTGACAAAACGCAGTACGTCTTAGCACAACTCGTAGCAATTAATGACCAATATGTACATGAACGATTGTAATAGTGAACAGTGGAATAAATAAAAACATCGCAAATCGGGGTGTGAATATCTAAGTAGATATTATGTGAAATATCGTGCCCTCGAAGCTAAAGTGTCTCATCTGTCACTGAAAAAATTGGCAGATAAATATATCTTGTCTTACAATCACCCAGCAGACACAAAACATTTGTGTAGCATTTGTACAATGTTGGACCAACGTCGAAGACGTTGGGCCGACGTTGTACAAATGTTATACAAATGTTTTGTGTTTGCCTGGTATATGTATGCTAATTGTTGGAATGCGTTATTCATAGCTGACACAATGCTACCCACGCAATGAAATATATATAGCGCTGATGAGTTAACCCTTGAAGCGCTAATGTATCTGATTTAAATATTCACCACTTAAAATTGTGTCTCGCTACCGGAAGCCAGTTCAAGTAGGTGAAAATTACTGATATTTATTTAAATTGGGATTGAACATTTGCAAATCTTGATTAATCTTGATTTTATAAGAATGATTTAATCGGCTAGTAACACGAATTTAAAGCGATTATAGTCGTACATAGCGCTTAAAACGTTAAATGATAAGCACTTTTAAAAAATACCAGCAGTGTAACCATGGTAACAAACACTCGGGACAACTTGGATTTTCAATAATTGTCGAGGTAAAAGTGTCTATGTGACTATGACACCTCCCAATCATTTGTTAATCTTATTAAATTAAATGTAACATTTGTGGCAGCGATGTTTGGCATTTGGCTCAATTCACCTTATTTGTATTTTCATCGGACGCTTTTTTATACCTTGGTCCACAACATCATTTAGTAGCTTGATACCCCCAGTCGCTACCCACAATTTCAAGCGGTTAATATTTGTTGGATATGTAAAATATCCTGCCTGCTCTTTTATTGTGTCCGCTTGAAAACGGCCTTTTTTGACGTACTTTGACATTTGAACAAACGAAATTGAAAATAGCCGCATGCCAGTCGTACGACACGAACCAAGTACATACACCCACCCAAAATGTCTCAAAAGTTGGTCAAGCACTTGAGCGATTAACCAGCATTTTGATCTCCCTGTGGGACAAATGTGTGTGGGCCATAATGATTGTTCTTGATATAATTGGTAACTCACGATGCAATTATGCCACGTATATGTCGGCGGGGTTGTTTATTTTCATTTCCAGAAGATTTCGGTACTTAGTTGAAGATAGCTAATTAACGATACTGATGACCAAGTTGTCTAACCCTTTAACCGCCAAGTTATTCAATCTGAATTTTCACCCACTTGAAATTGTGTCTCGCTGACGCGATCCACAACTTCAAGTGGGTGAAAATTATTCAGATTTGACAAAATGTAGGTCAACTCTTTTCAAATCTTGCTGATTGATGTCATATTTTATCTTTAACATGTTTAAAAAGTGGTACTTGATGTGCCAATGAAAAATGAAAAACCGAATGAATGCGAAACCGGCGGTTAAAGGGTTAACCCTCTCATCGCTAATCACAACTAGTCTTTTATAATTTGTTTTAGCAGCCGAATAAATCACTGTTATGGGGAAAGAAATGAGTGCTTGAACATCAGGATTTTCAAATATGTGTCTCAAATAATTGTCTTCCAAACATTTGTCTCAAATTAAACAAATATGAGTAATTTCCCGTTACTTGGAAGTTGTGGGGCGCGGTAGCGAGACACGACTTCAAGTGACGGAAAATAAAAATCCTATAACTTGGCATTCTCAGGATTAAAATGTACGTTACTGACGACTTGCTTGCCTCAATCTACCATTTCGCTGTCTATAGGCCTGCGTGCATACATTTCAGCAAAGTAAGCCCATACATTTACTAGGATTAATTTTAAACTTTTGCGTGGAGCATGGGAGTAGGACACTGTCACTATGGTTTCTTTTTATTATAATGAAGAGATTTCGTATCTCTCACGCTTCACTGAGTGTGAGTCTAAGCATATGATAGATCTAATACTCCGCATCCACAAGGCTAGACATTGGCTCATCGTTGTAGCAATGTTCCATGTTGTTGGCCCAGTGTTGAGCCGACATTTTTATTTGTTTGAAATGCTGGTAATGAGGCTTATCAGATCTGCTTTGGGCAGCAACAACACGCGTTGTCTCTGTGTCGGCTAAATGTTGACATATCGTTTCCGGCATTGGCCCGACGTTAAACTAAAATTGGTTGAGCGTGTTCTGCATGATGAGAATGAAGTCCCCAAATTAACTAATAAGATTCGTCTGTGAATAATCACATTGGAGGGTTGGATCAACGTTGGAACAGCATGTGTGGCGTTGACCCCACGTCTTGTACCGACTGAGGGGGTGACCTTGAGCCCCTGCAAAACAGACGTTGAGCCAATGTTGGCTTAATGTTTGGCCAGAGTCGTCGACGATGGACCAGCAGCCAACGTCTTGTGTTTTCCGAGTTAGGCCTATGAGCACCTACATCGATATGATGATGTGTACTTCAAAGAGTCAATTTTGTATCTTGCCCAATTAAAAATATCATCTGCGTGAATAACTTAGTATTCAAGGACATTATCGTCACCTAAGTATTAAAGAGTTGTATCTGCCACTTTAACAAGTGTCAGATACAATTCTTTAATACTTAGGTTTCGATATACAGATATGATTTCAGTTATGAAACAAGATGAACCCATATCATTGTTAGACAGCGCACCTTTCCTGAATTAACATCGTGCTTGTAAATATACATTTGACAAAATATGAAAACATGGATATACATGAGATTTGTATCCGATGCTGGTGCCCTTTTCAATATGTAACAGAAGAGTCCCTGTTTGAGAACAATTTAGATGTAATCTGGTAATATACATAATAATTATCACCATTTATGCTTAAGTGAATCATACTCGTTCAGTCTGTGATTTGTTGTGTTATATCACAATCGCTGCTCAGCAAAGCCAAAAGGCAGTATATGCGTGCTTGTAAAGTAAACAGATACTACCTTTCGGATCAACACGGCAGAAAAGATGCATTGCTGTTAAATCTCTTTTGTGTCCAATTAATGGAAAAAATAGAAATTATTATTTTTTCAATAGAGATGTGTGATAATAATGTACTTGTTCCTTGGTTTTCTGTGTATCTGAGACAGCCAGTCGACTTTGTTGATGAGTGTATTTAGAAGTATCCGGCTAATGAAGCCTCTGTGATGGCACAGTTACAGGCTGTCTCTACTTGTATCCAATCCCAGTCAAAGTTGGCATCTCTGCTCTGTCGCACGTACGCCATCACGTACGACTTTTTAGATCGACACGACGAGCTATATCTGAAAAATCAAACAAAAGCAGGACAATGTTAAAGGTTGCATCGAAGACATAAAAAAGTGGTCAAATACGATATCTCAATAGTACTGTCCTTAAAACAAATCAACATAAAATGAAAACTTCCCCACAGAACAAGTGAGCATAAAATGATAAATATACCCACAGAAAGTCATCGTACAATGACAAATACATTAACAACTACGGTAGTCCACACCAACATTAAAGCAAGTTCGAAAACATTTATGCATGTTTAAAACATTTATGCAAGTTTAGAAAACATATATGCAAGTACGCTTGGAAACATTTCTGCACGTACGCTTGAAAACGTTTATGC
This sequence comes from Flabesymbios commensalis, assembly GCA_964017125.1. Lineage (NCBI taxonomy): Eukaryota > Metazoa > Annelida > Polychaeta > Terebellida > Flabelligeridae > Flabesymbios > Flabesymbios commensalis. Next base: position 45,615,189 of record OZ024907.1, read on the forward strand.
AAGTACTATTGAAAAAAAATAAAACATTTATGCAAGCTCAGAAAAATGTATGCAAATACGATTGAAAACATTTATGCAAGTTCGCTTGGAAAAAATGATGCAAGTTCAGAAAACAATTTTATGCCAGTACGGTTGAACAGATGTATGCAAGTTAAGAAAACATGACAAATGGAGGGAGAAAGGAAAGAATAATGCAGAAGAGAGAGGAGGGCGAAGGAAAGAACAAATGGAGGAAAAGGATACCGAGCGAAGGAACAAATGGATGAAGGAAGGAATAAAATAAGGGTGAGGAGGAGATAGGGAGGTGGGGCCTACGGAGAGAGGGGGGAGAAAGAAGATGAAAGGAATATATAAAGGATGTTTTGAGGAAGGAAAGAGAGGAATGATGAAATAAAGGATATAATGGAAAGAGATGGAGAGACAGAGGACGATAGGAGCAGACGAATGCACGAAGGAAGAATAAATGGAAGAAGGAAGGAATAGAGAGAGAGAGGGAGTTAGGAAGGAAAGCAAGAAGAATGAAAAAAGAAAGGAAGAATAAAGTCAGAGAGGGGAAGGGCGCAAGGAAAGAAAGAAATGAGAGAGAGAGGGGTGGAGTGTAGGAACAGAATAAAGAAAGAATGAAGGAAGAAACAGAAGAAGAAAGAAATTGAGAGATGAAGAAAGGAAAGAATGGAGAGAGGGAGGGGCAAAGAAAGGAATAATAGAGGAAGAGATAGAGAGAAGAAGAAAAGAATAATTATAGAATGAAAAGTACTAAGTAAAGGAATGAATATTAGGAAGAAACACATAAAGGAAGGCAGGAATTAATTAGGGAAGAAGAAAAAGAGGTGTAAGAGTTACAGAGACTGAGAGAGAAATTAAGGATGGATCGAGGAGGAAATGAAGGATAAAAAAAAGGAAGGAAAGAATGGAGGGAGAGTGGGATAGAGAGTTACAGGAAAATAGGAAAAGCGAAAGAAAGAAACGAAGAAAGGAAGGAATGGATTTTTTTCTGAACTTGCATAAATGTTTGCAATCGTACTTGCATATATGTTTCAAGCGTACCTGCATAAATGTTTTCACTTATACTTGCATAAATGTTTTCTAAACTTGCATAAATGTTTTATGAATTTGCATAAATGTTTTTGAACATGCATAGATGTTTTTGAACTTGCAATAATGTTGGTGTTACTTGTGGGTCCGTAAAAAAAATCAACACGAAAGTACAAATACCCTACAAAACAAGTCAACATGCATTGGAACTCTTAAAACGAGTCACCATACATTGAAAAATACCTCCAGAATGAGTCAGAATGCACTGGACCAAATCTCATTGGACCTGAACTAGTCATATTAATATACAATGAAAACAACAAAACAAATATTTCAATAGCAAGTCAGCACACGATAGCGAAAATCTCCGGTACACGTCAGCATTAATTGTATGCCTAACGGAGCAAGTTATAACGCATACGCCATAAAACAAAACCATACAGTTACCATTTCTTCGGAACAAGTCACCATATAATGGTAAATACCTCCAGAATTCAACATACAATAAAGAATTATCTCCAGAAGAGTTCAACATACAACGAAAAATAACCTACGGAACAGGTCAACAAACAAAATACATACCCCACAGTATACAATTACCACAATCAAAACCAGAACAGGAGTTCCCGAAATCCGAAGCCCGGCTTTTAGGCTGTTTGCGTGCTATAGACAAAAAATCGGCTTAGAATTTTGTAAACATAACTGTATTGGTCTTCCTAAATTTCCAGAATATAAAAAAGGAAAGAACCAAGGAGACAAGGTAAAATATATCATCAACGTTTATTCCTTCCACCACCATCGCTACACTCCCTACAGTGCAAAGTGTGACGCCATTCTAGTTTGGGGACAACGTACACAGTGCTCTGTGTACACCATCGCCGGTGCTGGCCAACATCCATTCAATACTTGCCAGTAAATCGTGCGGCCGCGTGTCTCTACGGTACATCGTACACACGATGTAGGCCTACGGTAGGTAGTATCTAATCAGGTAAAATCTAATCAGGTCATCTCCATACTCATGGGTAACTTCACATAAAAAATGGAGAGATCCAATAATTATTTTTCAAGTTTTCGCGTGAACAAGGAATTTTTCAACTAAAAAATTTAAAATGGCCGCCATAGCCTCATTTTCGGTTGCACACGAAAACGGAAAATGCCAATAGATTCGTAGACCCCAAAAACCTATATGTACTAGGTGTCAAGGAAATTCTGAAAAAACATAACATAGCATAACAAATTGGAGAGATGCAAGACTTATTTCTCAAGTTATCGCGGTAACAATAATTTTTTTGAATCTTTGACCTTGAACTTGACCTATGACCTTGACCAAAAAAATTGCCGGAGGGGTGGAATGTTTACATGAATTATGAATTCAATCTGTCGGATTATGTAGGTGTAGTAGCCAAAGCTAGCGAATAAGGCGGGCGGCGGCGGCGGAAGCGGCAGCCCACGAAAGGGGACGACACTACCGCTTCGGGGACCAACGGGACGAGGGGTAAAAATGCAACTACTTGACCTAGCGACCTCAAACGTTATAATTATTTTACATGTTCATAAGGACTGTTTCTCAGAGATATCAACCGTTTCCAACACACGGCACCCCTCTTTCCGTAAATTAGGACAGAAACATTTTTGCAATTAACTTAATATGCCCCTGGTCTTCGGCCGGGCCTGATAAAAATAATCTACAGAACGAGTCAACTTATAATTGAAATATATATCAAATAGAAAGCCAACGTACAATAAAAACACACAGAATAGATCAGCATGGGGACTACAATTAAACATGCAATCGCAGAATAAGTTTGTATGCATGCATTAAAAAAGAATTTTTTTACCATACAATAAATTATCAAACATAAAATTTAAAACGTGCTGAAGACGTACTAATTGTCAGTTAGCAAATTCCAGGATTCACAGTCCATGGGCCAATCTTCAGCTTTTGTAATCATTATCTTAGTGAAGTAATATCAGATTACCAGGGCCCTCATTCTCTACGATATATCGTAAGCTTCTGATTGGTCGAGATGGCCATCTCGACCAATCAATGTCGTAACTTGTACGAGAATACGGCTCCTAGAGCCGTATTCTCGTTCTAGTTACGACATTCAGATGTTCAGACCAACCTTTCGTGGTCAATGCCTATACAGCAGTTAGAGCAGGCCCTCTGTGACAGCATGGCGTTGTTGCGGCAGGTGACGGTGTAGAACCACTGTTTCCTGGGTTGCGTCTGGTCCACTTCCACGATCGTGTTATTCATGTCTCTGGCCCTGTACAGGCGGACCCACTCGGCGATAGACGGGCACACCGGCCTGGCGATGTCCACTGTGAAGTCCCTCTTCTGAGGTACATCCTGCAGGCAAACATAAAAGTTATAGACGGTGGTATTTACTCGTAGGCAGTGAGTCTCAGGCTCGTCTGAGAGCTGAGACTCACCGTGTACGAGTGATCATTGGGACACTAAACTAGACACTAAACTTTATGTGGATTTATTGCATCGTGTAATGTTATAAAACCATTGTTAGACAATTTATAAAAAAAAACACAAACCGGGTGGCACTGCTACTGCGAAAAGAATCTTTACGCGTCGAGACGATATATCGTGTCGTGTACCAACGACCACAATTTCATACATTTCCTTCGTGTCGTGGTTGTAACGATTGAAAATGTTTGTAAAGCCGGGGTCACACTTTTACATACGAAGCCACGATTAATTATAGAAGTGCGATGACCCGGGATATAGGATTGGATATATTATAATTGAATAGCCTCACGTGGTCGTGGAAGAGACAGCTCACATCTCTACGATTGTCTCTGCCGATACGTCTTGCCGTGTGAAGTTATGGATGATTGTGGCATGGTAGTGTGACAAGGCTTTATATTTCAATACAGCGGACACGACACGTTGGACCAGACGTTGGACCAACATTAAATCAACATAGGGACCAGTCACCAACGTCTTGTGGCCGCTAGGAATTTTGGTGATCAAATTCAAATTCATTTAATTTGTTTTTAATCTCACATTTTATATACATTGAAATCAATAAAAGAATGCAAGGGAGACCTGCAACAGCCTTTTGAAAAGCCGCTTTGATGCAGGCCAGCCTTTCAAACAGAGTGTACGTCTTACTATTTGTCTTTGTGAGGTTGTTTGGGCGGCCGGGCGTGGGTGTGGGGGTCTCTGGCCACGCTTGCTCAGCTGTACTCGCTCCAGATCCTCCACCAAACTGCGCAGGTGTTTCTCCCGCGGCGTCACGTTAGGCTTTTGTGAACCCACGTAAAGTCTGCAACATAAATACCCAGAATTATAAAGGACACTTTCAAGTATATAATCTGGTAGTGTGAAGTATGGCCCTATTGAAATCCCATACAGGATTTGTGCATGGTGTTTCAGACACAATGTGCACTGCTGCACGATGACAGCCACTTTTTGGGGCAAAGTGGGAATGGACGTGGGCCCACAGATTTTGATTTTTTTTCGATAATATACATCTTGGCAACCCCAGAAATACCAAAATACTCACAATCTATCTTAGAAAGTTACTATTTGCGCACATTATAATTATAGAAAAGGTTTTTTTTCCATAGATAGCGATAGATTAGGCCTAGTGTAATCGCCGAGTATATCAATAGTGGAATATGTAAACTTTAAAAGAGATAAAAAATCAATTTATATTTTAACACTTTAACTCCTCAAGTGTTTATAACAAGTCAAGGCAAATCCTACTTTAGGGTGGGGGACACAAATGCTCTCCAAGTCATGTCCAAGGTATGTATAGACCAATCTATCATGGAAAATGCTCAATGCTACTGAGGCGACGCACCACTCACTGATGTCGGATCGCAAGTCTGTAGGTGATATATTTGACTACACATAGTTTAGAGGAGTTGTCATTTAAATGTAAAGAGAAAATTGTCTAATATTTCTTAACCGACATTGAGTAGAAAATCCTATTTTGCAATACAATATGGTGAAATCCGACAAAATAAATCCGAACCAAAGCTGCTTTAATGTTGGCCCAACGTCGCAAAAACATTTTTTTGAAAGATTGCAACAAATTTTGCTAACATCGCATCTAACCCCAGCACAATACAATCCCAGAAATCCATTTAAAAACAATTGATAGATGTTTGGATTTGCTAATCAGAGATATAAACAAGGAAATATGAGATTGGCTCGTGTCCACGAAACCTGTAGAGCTAGAAATGTAGATTGTTTAAGAAGCCTTCCTAATATTAATCAGCTTTTGTCTGTGCTAGATAAACATTGAGCTGACGTTGGATAAAATTGTCGCGATAGATAAGCGGGTATACCCAGCAAACACAAAACATTTGTGTAACATTTATACAATGTTGGACCAACGTCGAAGACGTTGGGCCGACGTTGTATAAATGTTATACAAATGTTTTGTGCTTGCTGGGTAGGGCCTATCTATTACGGAGTTAATCACGGTACTATGCTGTCGTGCAAAGCCAAAAGGCAGTATCTGCTTTTTGTAAAGTATAAGCATTGCCTTTCGCTTTGCAAAGCAGTATAATGCAATCATGGAGATACAGACTGCCAGGTTTTATTTACAATTCGTGCGAAGTTCGTGATGACATGTCGTGTCTGCCCAACGGTAATATATATCGTATCGTAAGTATTAGATGGTTTCTGGATAAACAAATATTCATATAATATCCTGTTGAACACATATGCATTCATCGCCTAATAATTTCAATGTCTTGCACCGTGATCACTCAAAACTACTCTTATAGAGGAAGACTTTAAAAAATAACCAGCATAGCAGCTGTGGAACTATTTTAGATAAGGCCACACCAAATTAATGTTATGGTGGACGGAATTTTTAACTTGAAAAAGGAGCGGGCGAGGGTATAATTTGTTCATTCTTTGAAATTAAAACATAAATTAATTCTTTCGTGACATATTTTAGAAGCGAACGCATAAACATATTATATTAACATAAGTCACAGTGCATTTTCAGGCAAGTCCATATCTTGTTTCCATACTAGATTGATAACATAATTTTTATTGACAGTTTAAATGTCAACTTTGACATACTGGTCATTTTTATTTCTTAATTTTTTTTGTACGTTTTTTTATGCGGGCGAATCGGTTATACGCTCGGTTGTCATTATCCCATCATTTTGAACAGTTTGGGTCACTGCATATGTGTGCACCAAGGAAAGATTTCGGTCGCCGCGGGATTCGAACCTGGTAGCCTACCCTGAGCCAACCACGCTACCAATGAGCTATCCTGGCCAACAGCAACCAATATAAATAAAAGTATGCGTCTTTTAATAAAACTATTTTTTTTGTTTTTATTAATGCTATTTAATCAGAAGCGTCACTGAAATACATAAATATACATATATGTTACAATTTAAATCACACTCGAAACACAAGCGACGATTATATTTATTTCAATAAGCGGTGTTGCCGTCGACCCTAAAATTAATTTGATGTGGCCTAAAGGTAGAGATAATAAAGGTAGAGATAATAAAATACGATTTTTCTTATTTGGTGTGGCCTAACGGTAGAAATAATACTAAAATAATATTGTTCTTACTTACTTTGAAATCACAGCTCTTATTATTTTTTATTATTTTGCTTTGAGATCACAGGTCTATATTAGATGGAACGGACTGTGGTTATCCAAGCAACCACCTAATCACAGCCCAGCAAACAACAGACCCAACGTTACTCTGATGTCTAATGCTGTGCCAGCACATAGTCCAATAGAAAACTATGATGAGATAAAATCCATGTGAGCATCAGGTATTTAGGGATCAATTATACGACAGGCAGCACATTTGCAGCGAACCATTCCGGACCCATTCATAAAAGCGAGCGCCTTTTATGACAGCGCCACCCCACACTGACATTGACTTTACCTGTTTACACGGCCACTCTGTTCTGTATCTAATATGCAGTCATTCCTAATTCTACTCCACACCAGTCACAGTGGAAGGTTTAAACCCTCCCCCTTCGAACTACAAAGAAAAAAATCCTTACATATCTTATATAGGGTTTTCCTTATGAACTGGTGACGCAAGGAGGGGCAAACAGACATGTCTCCTTTCTTTGAATCATATCAGTTCTTGACTACACAAAAATGCATCCTACTGGACAATTACTTTAGTAGAGACAGTTTTTTCAAAAAATTCTTGGAATCTTCTCGCGCTGTACTGCCGACAGAATGTCGTGGTTTTTTTTAGATGAATTAGACAGAAAGAATCTTACTGCTTATACCCAAACGCGTGATACCAGACTGTTGTATTTAAAGCAGCCCCTTGGGATGACATAAATTCTCGTTTTTAATTCCGTACTGGAGTAGTGTATCCCATGGATCATGTTTTTATTTTTTTCAGTATTTTAATATTTTTACAAATATTTTTAATCAACATTTCTATGAAACCAGAAGTAACCCAAACAAACTATTTGTATAACTGAAGGACGATTGAATGTTTTCACAGCATTGGGCCACATGCTGATGGCATCGGCCCAGCGTTAGGTAGACAATCAGTGCTGCAGGTGTGTCCTCCCGTGTCCTGACTATGAGACACCAATTAGCGGCGACTGCTCTGATCTTACCGTCTGATACGTGGGAATATGTGATGTAAAGTGCTGAATATTGCTGACTTGTTTTGTTTACATGGCCATATACGACCTGGAAATACAACTATTTCACTCTTTTTCAGTGTTTTAAAAGTGTTTTTTGACTTTTTCCTTTTTTCAGTTAAGATCAGTAGGCTATATAGCTTCATATAAATTCAATTTTCAAAATTGACAACATTGAAAATGTTTCATCCCAAGGGGTCCTTTTAATAATTATCTCACTATTTTAGGCCTATGGCTTATAACAGGTAAAATGTACTGGTGGTACATGTTTGAAACCTAGTATCATAGCATTCTGAAATAAACAGAATAGTTGGCAATTTCTAGGAATTACACAAAAATCAGTCTACGGAGCATGCTCTTAAAGGCCGAGTTTTGTGTGGTTTATAAACAATTCAGTGATCGAGTGACTGTCAGCCAACAAGTCAAGTTCTCAATTTGGCGTACGCATGCTGAGATCCAGGGTCTTGCACTTCCACCATTCACACACATAGAGCACAAGGAGCGTACCTTCTTTCCATTAACGCGGGGTGTTCTTTTAAATGAGCGTAGAGACCTCGTAGCTTGTCTCTCAGCAGACGTGCCTGTGACTCGCTGAGCCTGTCCACGCCAGACGGATCGTCTTGTAAATCGTGCAGCAAATCATCTGTGAATTCTGTAATAGAAGATGAAGTGCTAACGAGTGTACATCAACCCTTAGAGCCCGGGGGTCGACTATAGACGTCAGAATCTGACGTCTATTGACGTCAGATTCTGATGTCTAAAGTCTATCCCTGCGCTGAATGAGTAAAATATTCATAATGGTCGTAGACCCATAACACAGGTTTTCAAATGAAGGAGAAAGAGCTAACTAAGCTATTTATGATGATTTCAAATTTAAAAAAAATCCTTTGATCTCCATAGTTTATTCAAAAACATTTCAGCAGTTATATTCAGAGGCATTATGAAATTACAAAAAATGACACTTTTTTATGCCGATCATTAGAAAGTGGGCTTGAAAATTACAACACTTATATAATAGATATATTTATGTACTAGCTTCGTAGTCTTATAGGTGAGAGATAAACTTATAGGTGATGTATTTGCGGTTACGAAAATCAATACACAGTAAATACAATAATACAACAAACAAAATTTGTTTAAGGTGTCATTTTTACCTGATAAAACTAATGATAGCGCCCCGTTGTCATCTAATGCTACGTCTTCAAATGCATATCGTTGACCTGAAAGAAAAAAAATTAACGTAAATAGTGTAATTATTATGCTATACATCTCAAATTATAATATCCGTCTGCCATGGACACACCAGTGGAAAGCTCTAAGGCCTACATCGCCGAATTTATTGTCTGGATATGCAATTAAAGAATGATTCAACTGCAAGACGTGCATGCCTGGGACGGTCAAGTGTAGGCCAGCAGTAGCCTATTGAGTACAGATTGACGGCATTAATATAGCCACTGAACTGATTACAAGATACCACTTAAACGGGCATTGATCCAATGCTGTTTTAATGCTAGGCCAACGTCTGCGACGCTGGCCCAACATTGAACCAACATTGAATAAATGTACAATGTTTGAGAGAAAGTCCGCCTGCCCAGCAAACACAAGACATTTGTGTAACATTTATACAACGTCGGCCCAACGTCTTCGACGTTGGTCCAACATTGCATAAAGTCATACAAATGTTTTGTGTTTACTGGGCATATCAATACAAGCTTGGGTCAAGCAGTTTCAACATCCCCGCAGTAATACAGTCAGTTTGTTTGCAAGCAAGCGACCAAGTAGGGATAAGGGTCAAGATATTTGAATTATAAACTCATACATGTCGCTCAAGTATATATGAACTTGCTGTGATTTGAGAACTTGCTCTTAATGAGGCTTTAGGTATGAAACGCATATTTAGTATTATTATGGAATAGGGACTTGGCCTACCCACGGGCACTATTGCCTTCTGGGGGACCCTTGTCCCGTGAATTTTAACAGTTGACTACACCTTTAAAGCTGACTGTGGAACAACGCATATGGTAATGAGGCGCCCTCAGGTGGCAGTATTACGTGGCTTTCTTAGAAGTGCTCACCTGCAGTCAGTCTGATTGAATAATAAAATAACAAAATTGATCAACATTATCACTACCCTAAAGTTGTAACATGCTATGATATATTAACCCTTTCAATCCTGACTTTACATTGTCATCTTCATCCACTACAAGCCGTGAATTGCTGTCGCAATTCCCGACTTGTAGTGGATGAAGATGATTTGAAGTGGGTGAACAATTAAAGAAAATTACCATGTATTGGTGAACCATTTTCAAAGAAATTTTCATTCTAAAACCCTTGGTTGTAGGAAAATTACGTCTGTTTTCAGGGATGTAAAATGATGCATTAATGCATCGTGAGGGCTCAAAGGGTTAATTATATCGTTATTAATTTTCTCATTATGGCTGATCATTTGCATTTATCCTGATGTATTTTCTACACCTCCATAATGTTCAATTTTATTTATTTGAACTTTTCTTTATAAATAAGTGAATTTGCCATATAATCTTTTAAATGAATATCTCCGCATCATCTTAACATGTCTAGTTTAAATAATGTATATGAAAACGTATATTCTGACCTTATCAGTGATCACTGCAATAATTCTATATAGGCCTAAGCTACATAAATACCACTTAATAGTGTGTCATTGGGTTCGTTTATGAGAATGACTTGCCAAATATGTATCTGTAAAGCTTGTCATAACAACAGATCTAAATAAAAGGTCAGGAGTGTGAACATGTAACTATAAAGCTTCTCGTAATAACAGACTTAAAAAGGTCAGGGGTACGAGCATACCTGATATCTAGTTTATAAGGCTCTGAATAACTATCTGCAATTTATTGTCAATAAATAATATAAAGTTACCCGCCCCATGTGTCATAATCTGCCAAAGCTCTGTAGCCAATCACAGGATGTCATTCATTCAACTTAACAACACTATTACCGTTTATGGAAACTCTTGAATGATCACAAGACAACCACGAAAGCTTTCATGGTTTAATTTAGAGTGCTCAAATAATATTTTGAAATTAATTTACAGACATTGTTTATCAGTTTTCTTCTTTGTCTTGCAGAAAATGCGTAACATGTCGTGCAGAACATTTATAATCCAAAGAGTTAAACTACATTTATTGTTGTTTCTGAAATCTGCATATCGGCATTATATTATTTAAGATTTATTTCCGAAACTTTATACTGAAATTTCTAAAAGTATCGTATATTTGACATTGAAATATAGACCAATGACGTGATTCATGCCCTCACAAACCAAATTAGGTTGTGAGCAGCACAAAAACGTATTATGTATTAGATAATTTGTAAAGAACACGGCATTTTTAGTAAAAAGCCTCTGTTAGCGTTGCTGAGAGAGTGCTTCTATGCAAAAGCCTAAACAAATATAAATCAGTTGCTGCAGGATTGCCCGATACAGAAACAAATCCGGAACAAAGCACGTAGTCTAGCCAAATGGTGTGGATCTGGTGCACATGCACCAACCTGGTGTCGGCAGCACTTCTTCATTCATCATCATTTTGAAACATTTCAATAACTATAGATGCGGTTTGTCAAACTGACAACGTTTCCACTTTATGTGGGGAGCTACTTGTGAGTGGGTAGATGTGAGTGGTCATGGGTTCGTGCGACATTGGTGAATGTGTACCTACAGTTCCTTGAGGGGCACGTTGCCTTAATCTGTGAACAAATTGACAATAGATCGCAATTCAACCTCTCCCAAATGCGGCCGCCTTATTTGACGCCTGTCATACATGTATATTATACTGTGCCAATTAGTCTCCTTGTAACGATGAGTGAGTGAGTATTCAAAGCTTTCCTGCTAATATTGAACAAATCTTATCACAATTTATTACTTTGATTTTTAAAATCACGCATGTCGCTCCCAGGCACTCCCACGTGTTGAATCCCGCTAGAGACCTTGGATCCCGGAACTGGAAGCGGGTATAAGATGTGTTTAAGTGCTCATCGTATCCACTGGTACTTCCGCACTCCAATTATTAATAAAGTCCTATAATGCGTGGAAAAACATCTCGCATCCGAAATCACACTTGTGCATGTTTCTTAACCCTTTAACCGCCGGTGCCGTCCATATTCGTTTTTTGCATTTTTTACATATCAGCTTTTAAACATGTTAAAGATGAAAAGTGACATTAATCAGCAAGATTTGAAATTTGTTGACCTCCATTTTGTCAAATCTGAATAATTTTCACTCACTTGAAGTTGTGGATCGCGTCAGAGAAACACAACTTCAAGTGTGTGAAAATTCAAATTGAATAATTTGGCGGTTAAAGGGTTAAAGCAAAATTACCATCTATTTTTTCAACAATGGAGCTGCTTTTCGTCCATTTAAAGCTGAAAATCGAGTTGCAGCACTGTATTATTATTGGTGGATATGGTAAAAAACTGAACTGTTAATTGCGCTATAAATATTGCGCTGGTATTACTATTGTCATTACTGCTGGAAAATTTATCACAGTCAAAAAATTAAATCACTTATTCACTTAATTGTCTCTCAATTCAGTATTAAATTTGCACCTGTACAACAGCTATGTTTTATTGAAAAGAGAAACATGTTCCGAGATGATAAAAATACATTTTCTTTTGGACACGTTAGGCGAAAAAGAACAAGAAAATAAAAAGATTAATACTATTAATACTTAATATTATTATTTACTCACAAAGCACCGTTTACGAAGCTTCAGACACAGTGGTGTTTAATATCAATTTTAATTATACTCAGACACAGGGTTATGTAACGGCATTTAAATTATACGTCACTGCAAGCAAATGATGTCACATCGAGCAAGCCGTGAGAGGAATCGGGAAAGATAACAAGTCATGACTGTCATTTTGTGTCCAGACATTTGACAAATGTCAAGAGATATTAACAACAAAATATGGACGTTGATTGTATGCTGGCTTAATGCTGGGTCTGCTTCCCAGACAGTGGCCTAACGTTATATTAAGCCATAATGCTCAAGCTATGCTAATTGAACTGGCGTGGAATGTTGAGATTTGGTCCAATAACATGTTGGCGCTAAAGATGGCTAAATACTTGACCAAACTTCGGTCAAGTCTTGCTGAAAGGCTCCCGTTTGCTCAGAATCGTCAGCCCAACTTTAACTGGAGGCTGATACAACATCTCTTATTGCAGTCTATGGTCATCTTGCCGCATCAGGTCTGACAGTCTGACAACTGGTCTGACCTTGACAACGGGTGTGCGTAAAAGCTGTACGAACATGAGAGGTGCGAGCAACATGAATATTCATTATGGCGTCACCGGTTTACTGACTGCAATGTGGACGGTCACAGTCATCTTGTCTGGGTTGTCTGAGTTGGCCAGGGAGAAGGGGGGTCGTGTACTCATAGCACATATGCGTGATATCAAGGAGTCTGTCGGTAGCAGTCAACTTGATAACTGAGGATGCCTATAGTAGGTCTGCTATAAAATGATTTGTTTGCTTCATCTTAACTGATACTAATCATTGGACAAATAATAAGCAAGTGATTGCTTGTAATTACTTATGCGTGAAAACCTCAGTCCTGGTAAACAATACAGACTCACCTGGCTCATCTGCCACCGCCCACCTTCGTGATTTCGTTCTTTCGTGACCTACAGAAAACAAAACGACACAAGTCTAGAATTTAAAAAAGTATCAAGTTTGATCTACATGTATTCCACTTCTACTCCTAGAAGGAGTTTAAAAACTACATACATTAGAAATATTGGCATAGTTTTAACATGATTGCTTGCTTGATTCCTAGGTTTATTTATTGATTGATTGATTAATAGATTAATTGATTGCTTAATTTACCGATTGATTGATTGATTGATTATTTTTTTGATTGCTTGATTGATTGATTGATTGATTGATTGATGGATTGATTGATTGATTGATTGCTTGATTGTTTGCTTGATTGATTAACTGATTGATTGATTGATTGATTGATTGATTGATTGATTGATTGATTGATTGACTCATTCATTCATTCATTCATTCATTCATTCATTCATTCATTCATTCATTCATTCATTCATTCATTCATTCATTCATTCATATTGATTGATTGATTGATTGATTGATTGATTGATTGATTGATTGATTGATTGATTGATTGATTGATTGATTGATTGATTGATTGATTGATTGATTGATTGATTGATTGATTGATTATTTGATTGATTGATTGATTGATTGATTGATTGATTGATTGATTGATTGATTGATTGATTGATTGATTGATTGATTGATTGATTGATTGATTGATTGATTGATTGATTGATTGATTGATTGATTGATTGATCGATCGATCGATCGATCGATCGATCGATTGATTGATTGATTGATTGATTGATTGATTGATTGATTGATTGATTGATTGATTGATTGATTGATTGATTGATTGATTGATTGATTGATTGATTGATTGATTGATTGATTGATTGATTGATTGATTGATTGATTGATTGATTGATTGATTGATTGATTGATTGATTGATTGATTGATTAATTGGGTCAGTCCTTTATGGGTGCAAAAAAACGTTGAGCTGTGTTAGAATAACAAACATAAACATCATAAAGAAATTTCAAAGCTTTCAATTTTATATAATTAGGAAGGTAGAGTTAAAAGCTGATACATGTTATAGTGAAATACAGATTGAGGCTCCAAACTTTTTGCTGTAATGGATTTGCATTTTATCAAATTTTGTTCTTCCATAAAATTCCAATAAGTCAACTTGAACTCACAATACATAACACTGTAATACGTTGACAGCTAGAAAGAGTTGTTCGGAAACGAACACGAAAGCAGCCCTCTGTTATCGCCAGTCCGCCATTTTAAATTTGATTTAGATCAGCAAACTTTCTCAAGGTTTTTTTTATATCAGCGCTTTAGCTATTCGGCAAGATTTCCAAGATAATGAGAAAAAACAATTAAAAATACCGCGTACAAGCACTCAAACACCCCTCGGCTGATGCAGTGACTCTAAATGTCCACACATCTGACACAACTGCTTCTAATACGTAATGCCAATAATAGAAGATCAATGATAAAATCAAGATGGCCGCTATATCTTCGGTTTGGATCGCACATGAAAACGGACAATGCCAACAGACTCGCATACCCCGAAAAACTATATATGGCATATTTCAAGGCATTTAACTGAACAAAATGGCCTTCGTAACCTCTTTTCGGTCTCACACGAAAACGGGCGATTCCAACAGATTCGCAGACCCCGATAACCTATATATATATACCAGGTTCCAAGGGAACTCTGAACAAAATTAAGTCGAAAGATAAAAATTTTGATCATCGGCGGAAAGCTGAAAATCTGACCAGGGGATCTCCATTCTCATGGGTAACTTCACGTAGAAAATTGGAGAGATCCAATAATTATTTTTCAAGCTATCGCGTTATCAAGCATTTTTTTGAATCTTTGACCTTGACCTTTGACCTTGACATTGGGGAAAAATAATAACGGGATAGGGTTGGACGTTTGTATAAATTATGAATTCAATCTGCTGCACCATGTTGGTGTAGGAGCCAAAAGGCTGCGTGTGGCGGCGGCGGAGACGGCGGCGGCGCACGAAGGGGACGACAATACCCATTCGGGCTCAACGGGCCGAGGGATGAAAATTACATCCAGTCTGTCATTTTTGCTTTTATTTGTGCGAAATTTTGCAGGGGTTATCCTTGTGTGAGGCCTTACATTTTGTTCTATATGCATGGTTCAGCTATTTTCCTTTTTTTGAGTTACGTGAATATCAAAAAAATAATCAAATTTTAGCGGTCATTTTTTTCTGCTGGTGGCCCTAGTAATTAAAGGGTTGATTATATGGGAATCGAAATGTCACAAAACATCCCTGGTAGTATTTGATGGCTATGTGAAGTATGAGGAAGCAGAAATTGATACACTGTAGATCAGCTATCATGCAAGATTTCCGAGATAGTGAGAAATTTTTTTTTTGGATTTTCTTAGTGTGAAATTTGTCATGGGTTATCCTTGTGTGAGACCTTACATTTTGTTTTATATTCTTGGTCCAGCTATTTTGCATTTTTTGCAATATAACAAAATTACTCATATGTTTGCCCCCAAAAGGTAATCAGGTCATTGGCTGACAAAGCTGAGCATATTTGCCGAACTAATAGAAGATCTGATGGGAACTTTTTCTGAAACGCGCTAACGACAATTTCTTCGTTAGTGGCCGTAGTAATTTAAGAGTTGGTGATATGGGGATCAAAATGTCACCAAAACAATTCCCCAGTGGTATGTGATGGCTATGTGAAGTATGAGGAATCAGAAGTGGATAGATTAGTAGTTTTTTTTAAAACAAATAAATACGGCGGCGGACCGTGTCTAATAGAGTAAGCAGCCCGCCTCAGCGAGGGCTGCTTAATTATTTTCTAACAAAAGTTAGAAGAAAAGGTAGAATATATGTCGGCATAATTATAGTGAAATACAGATTGAGGCTCCAATATTTTTATGTAATAGATTTGCATTTTATCAAATGTTCTTCCCTAAAATTCCAATAAGTCAACTTAAATTCACAACGCATAAAACTGTAATACGTTGACAATTAGAGATACATGTTACGCATGTAATCATAGTATGATACTTTAACTCCTAACCTATATCACTGAAGATAATTTATATTACAGAAACAACATAATTGTATAGTTTTCCCATTCGTCACATTGGAATTAAACAGGTATATCTGACATATATAACGCTTTTAATTCCATTGGGATCGATTATTGATACTTCACATGCACTGATATATGTACAGCGATATATACATGTATAATCATTGCATTTAAACAACCGTCAGTGCTCAACATTTGGACATACCGTAATTTACGGTACCCCAGAAACATGGTAAATTGATCCGATGGTGAGTTAATGTTGCGATCGGCGTCGAAGACGGAGTGGACCAACATAAATAAAGTCAAGTATTAACTGTAGTCACAATGATCTATTCTTAAAATTTACAAAATATTTAGTCCGTTAATTATCATTTATTATTAAAACTGAAAACGTATTTTTTTCTAGGCTGGGCGGATCGCATAACTCATAACGGCAAACACAAAATGCACCCACTAATGGATCTTGCTAAATATAGCCAATTTTTTTTTTAGCTGTTCAAAAGCTGGTTTGGATTCTTGAATGGGTCTCCTTAAGTCTTTGACTTCCAGGCCGAAGTGAATGCCAGGATCCAGGGATACTGGTGTAAATATAGTAAATTTGACGGAAATTTCCGCCATGTGTGGTTACGTACATTGACGAATGACGACGAACATTGCCGTCATGTATGGTAGTGAAGAGTTAACCCTTTTAAGCCTAAATTTACCATTATTCTCATTCACTACACTGTCGCAATTCTCCACTTGCAGTGGATGAAGATGACTTGAAGTGGGTGATAAAAGAAAAAAACTGTTATTATTAAAACAGCTCCATGAAATGTCCGTTTCCAAACCCCTGGTGTAGGAAATTAAAGCGATACAATAGGGCCAAAAGTATCATTTTTATTTTGGCTCCTTAATATTTCCATAATATGTCAACATGTCCAGTTAAACAGGAAATAAGGACGAGATTTAATGCATGTCCAAAATAAGAAATACGGGAATAAATGATAAATGGGGCTTTCGGCACGCTTTCTACGCTGCCACAGAAACCGAAAAGTTCGAGGACTTCCACAATGCATGTTCGCATAATCATTGATGGACAAGCTCTGGTTCAGTCAATTGGAAAACCAGCAGAGGCAAACATTGCTGGTGATTTTGGTGATACATTCGCAGAAGCTGGGATGCACCTTGGACAATCTTATCAGAAAATAATGATATAATTTTTGTTAATCAATCAAATATGCTACAAGAGAGACGCACAAGCAAAATTCATCCAATAAGGAGGGTCATCGAAGACTGACATGTACCACTACCTCACAACTAGGCCAACTTCTTTGCACTCCCAGAGAACAAAGCGGATTTAGCCAATTTTCTGTCAAATGAATTTATTCATCGCGCATCAAACGAAAAGTTGGTAGTAGTTGCGGTGAATTCTCCGAGGAGCGCGAGGTGCATTGTTCAAAAGTCTGTGATATTTTAGGTTTAACTTCAACACCAGAGTGATCCTGCAATGTCATTGCATATGCCAGAGACTGATGTGCTACTGTTATTGCTTGCACACTCGCGTAAAATAACATGTTAAAACATCTGGATGATGGCGGGTAGCCTACTGCTAAAAAAAGAAACTTTATCCCTATCAGGGATGTGGACAGTCTACATTGTGGTTGTTTGAATAGTATCCTCACATTCCACTCTATCACCGGGTGCGATACCATATCGCTCATCAGTGGTCACACAAAAAAGACTGTCTGGTGAAATTTCAAAAATCACCACCAGCTGCTCCATGGCTTAGGCGAAGGAGACCTTACAGAGCAAAAGTAAACTATGCAGAATTGTTTGTTTGTAAACTCTACAAGATCAGTGATAAAGTGCACTCGACGAGCGAAGCACGGTTACATTTGTTTGTTAAGCAGAAATCTCCAGAAGCTCTTCCACCAACAAGTGATTCATTGTGTCAACACATGAGAAGAATACATTACCAGACTATGGTTTGGAAGCAAGCCATTGAACAAAACCCAGAACCACCAACACCAGATACCCTGGGGTGGCAGTCAATCGACGGACAGGGTGTGCCTGTTCTAAAAGGGATGTATGGAGATGATATCATGCCAGTGCAAAGCTGGTTGCGGGACAATGCGTTGCAAATGTCGAAAGTGCAAACGTTTTTGTACTGGGGCATGTCGGTGCATAGTTGAAGACCGTTGTTTTAATATTAACAGTGAATAAACTGTGTTAACAGTGAATAAATTGTGTACCGGTATCTTATTGGATAATAGAACTACTTGTTTGTGACTGGTATCACATGGTAACTTGAGGATAATTGATAGTTGCTTGCTTCATAATAGCTCAATAATTACACTGAGAATTGTTGTCATTGGTATCTTGTCTAATGCAATGTATGTGTCGCTTCTACAATTAAAATATTATTGAGTACAGTATGACTGAATCTTTTAAAGTTATTATAATGTTGGTTTCTTTTCTATGTCGTGTCATGCCGAAAACTACAATGAATCCATGTATTAAAATCATTTTTTTTAATTTCATCATGCAAATACTACTTTGTCAACATTCAAAATGATATTATTGAACTCCCCGGTTATGAAAATGTGGGTATAGACACCAAAATAATTAGCCTATGTCAAATAGAAATGAAGAAATCGTTGATTTCATTTTTTGGTGGCGGCCATTTTGAATTGCCATTTTAAGCCATTTCCGTGTAAAATCCAGCTTGGTAACAAGCAGATTCGGATTCAGCGGGTCGAAAACCATAAAATTAAGCTTTTTACCAACTTTTACCCCAAAATGCCTCTGGCACTTTTAATAGACGTCTTTTCCCATATTGGGCCTAGTCTATATTATGGACATATCAAGAAGCGAAAATAAAATTTTGACTTTTGGATCATTTTTGGTCTGATTGTGCCGCTTTGAGTCATTCTTCAGAGATGCAAAATGATTCTTTGATGCAGTCACTCTGGTAGCAAATCCGCCAGCAATCCCGACTGGGTATGCCCAACAGCAATGGAAGTTTTATCGGAGGCTGGCAATATGGTGACCAGCCGCTGTTATAATGCTCATTCCCTGTGAAATATTTCGACGTGACTCTTCGTGAACACTTAAATTGCTATGAATGGCCTAATTGTTACCAATTCATCTAAGAGTTTACCATTAACTGTTGAAGCTATATCAAGTGCAAATCTTCTCACTTTTATATTGATTTTTATGCAATACCCGAGTATAATATATGAAATGAAGCGCCAGTATTGTGATTGATTACACCCATCTTCCCTACAGCAAGGCCTGACTCCGCGAGGACTCGCGGAGTCAGGCCTTGCTGTAGGGAAGATGGATTATACCATGTTTTTAATGTCATATGTAGCATAAATGCGACAAGAGAGCTTGAAGGGGTAAAGGACATATAGGGGCCTACGACAAGTAGCTCCGAGAATATATCATAACATAATATTTCCGCTAATGCAATAGTAGTCTATTTCTAGGCCCTCTTATTACTTTTCCAAACGAGATGACCCGCTTGTGACAGGAAAGTTGAGGCATCTAAAGCCATGTAACGCGAAACCTGACCTCGACCGACGAACGATTGATGTTAGCCCAGCACCGGCACAACATCGGGTTCAATCTAGCGCTCGCAAGAGAAGCCGTGCATCTGACACGAGAGATGTCATGTGTCATTACAGAGGCAGAAGGGCATTATTAAACAACATGTGCAAAAGTACGCGAATATTACTCCGGAATGTTATCAGCTGTTCCCTTTATTTCTTTATTTTAGAATCACCAATACCTCGGACAAAATAATGCATACTGAAACGAGACAAAATAATACGCGGATCTGATTCAAAATTAGGTCTCATTTAAAAAAAATAATGATAAAAATAAAACATGGACATATTTCCTTTTTTTGTAGTTTCTGCCAACACCTGAACTGCTTATAAGAAATTATTTTAAAAGAGATCATCTCCAATGATGTGTGAACAAAAAAATTCAACCATTATTTAATTGTATTTATTATTTGATTTTTTACACTAGAATCTAGATCATTTACACTAGAATACTACAAGATATGTTGACTGTAAATATAATGCACCATATTTTCAATAATAAGCAATAATTGATTTACCGAAGAAATGTTATTTTCATGACAATTCCACTGTGTTTTGACCACATGGATCTTTTGGACTGACCATGCTGTCTGTAAAGGACACAATTTGTTGAATGTCCATAGGCTGGAATATAATCAGGTACAAACAAACAAAATTGTCATAATGGGACAGATAAGTGTAATGAATAAGAGCTACTCACTCAGCTGTTACATAGAGACCAAAGGGGGAACTATTTCAAATTGGGGAACATTTTTCAAGGAAATCCCACAGAAATCGTCTCGATATCATCAGTAATCAGGGCGGGGGCTCTGGTGCAGTGGTTAAAGCTGCCTGCTTGGAAAGTCGGAGATCGCGGGTTCGAGCCCGGTTGTGACATTCAAGTTTCAAAGAAACAATATGTTTCCTCCCTGCTCACTCGTAAAGATTCAATATTGTGAGGTGCCTCTGTGACCAAGAGGTAGCGTGCTCGACATCAGACCGCCAGGGTTTGTCGAATCCTGTGTCTAGAGGGCAGTGTCATCTCATTTATCTCACCATCCTCAGGAGGTTGTCTTGGTCCAGTTTATCCTATATGTGCACAAAGGTGGCCTAAAACCCCATTCATTCATTCATTCATTCATTCATTCATTCATTCATTCATTCATTCATTCATTCATTCATTCATTCATTCATTCATTCATTCATTCATTCATACATACATTCATTCACTCGTTCATGCATTCATTCGTTTATTCACCTGCGCATTCTCGCGACACCTGCCATATATAGAAAGAGATTAATGCTGGTCCATCGTCTACTAAGCTGGCCCAGCTTTACAAGTGTTGTGGTTATAAATCGCTGTAATGTTTGCTAGTAAAGGCTCCTTAATTCAAATTCAATTCGGTAACTTCTATAGCGCCTAAATCCTCGGAGATGCGAGCTCAGAGGCGCAGAATCCAAATTGAAACCAGCTCAATGTCGAGAGTCCAGGCGTAAGTCTTCAACTGGGCGCCGCATCTCCGAGGAATTAGGGGGGGGGGGGAAGCTGAATCAAAAAGAAAAGTCTTCAGCATATTTTTAAAAGAGGTGACTGTACTTTGCAATTTATACTAAAGTCGAGTCAACAGGGACCAAGCAGAACCTGCCCGAATGATAGGTAAACACTCTTTCTATATCTAGGCTGAATTTTAAATGATTTAAAAAAGCTTCGTAAAAATGTCGCTCGCATCAAATAATTCTCGCACATTTGCACATTCAAGATTATAATACACTTAGAAAAACCTTCGATATTATCTGATTCAAATGCATTCTTGTGACCGTCACAAAAGTTTTGAGTATGCTCTCAGAATGGCCACAAAAATTATATATAATAGGCCAGACGTTTAAGAATTTATCCGAATCGTCAGAAATATACCAAGTATTTTAAAAGTTGGCGGCATTCAGACACATGCAGATTTTTATTTGAAAACAGCCACAAAGAGGCCAATTGGTCAGAGTTTTCAGAATGCAGTCAAAAATTATAGGAGTCAATTCGAATATAAAAATATTTTTAACTTGATGTAATTCGGCCTTATTAGGATTCTGGCGTTAATGTAGTATTACATATTGCACAGAATACATCGACATATCACGACATATCACGACATTTCACGACACGACGTGTTGTTTGAGTGCTTGAAAAAATAGACTCTAGAGACATTATTTATGGCAGTCTCAAAAGTGTTGTCCATCACGTTTATTATTATATCCAAAATTGTGGTTAGGGTTTGAAAATCAATGGTATTAGAAATATTCAACAACCTGGAAAGAAACTTGTATATACAAAGGATGATAAAATGAATGCACTATATCACCGCATGTAATTTACTGATATCACATGTAAGAACATGTTCACATGTAAGAAAATTTTCCTGGCTTTGCAAATCACAATAAATCTGGACCAACACAGAGCCCATCGCATTGTCACCAAATCAATTTGTACCATTGTTCTTATGGTACGAATTTTTTATTACACTCAACAATGCGTGATATAAAAACACATAAGGTAATACCTGGCTCATCACATGCCATTAATTTATAAAGGTATGATTGTTTGTCAAATGGTCTCAAGTACTTTATTACTCGTCTGCAATACAGGACATTGCAGCAAATTCATCTCCATTTTCTCCATACTCAGTGCAGTGTGGATGGAGATATAAATTATTGTGCGTCGTTATCAAATTTATTTATATGTACAAAAATAGCACTCATTCCGAGTGAGTCTGAAGCATACTACCAGCTTTCTGCTTTTCCGGGTCCATATTATTGTCTTGATATAAACTTCGTTAAACTTTTAAAGCTTAAACGTCCTATATATACACTGTATCTGTTGTTTCTAGTTATGCAAGCTGACCAATTACTGTCACAAACTTCTATCAATTTACTTTCCATTATGAATAATAAACTGCTTTTGTTTTTGACAAATTGATTTTCCCAATATTCGTCCAGGTTTACATTATACAAAACATATCTTATTTTATTAGTCAAACTGTTTTCAGTATTACCATTCAACAACATTTGATATACCTTCTTTACAAAATCTAAAATCAGTCATTTTTATAAAATGTAAAAGATGTGAGAGGGTGCTGAGAAAATGCCACAAAGAGCTATAAAAAGACTGCTATACACACGACTGAAATTCGAGGGGTTAACTGGAGCAACACGTTCACAAATTAATTACACAATTTCATTAATGTCGTGAATACCACGCCCTTATGTCCTTGGTGGTAACGGTGGTCTATCTTGATGTGCGATACTGTGGTGGTAATCAATGTATGACGTTGCATGGCTTCTATTCTCACATACATGTATGCCTACGTATCACGAATGTGCTTGGTATAATATTCACGATGTTAAACTCTGATTAATCGATAATTAATTAGTGAAAGTGAGTCATCTCTAGGATTGCGTGGTGTGAAACTTGCGTGTCAATTAAGTAGAAGGTATTATGGAGAAACATCAACTGATTATTTGAAGATATGAAATTTATCGTGTTTCTTGCAAGTAAAATTCGAAAAAAAGATATTGCATTTTATATATGTTATAGAATGTTGGTCCACTCATTATCATTTATTTTAAAAAATGAAAGACGGAAACCACTATTGGACCAAAGTCGGGCCAGCGTCGTAAACGGTGGCTAAACATTAGTCCAACATAACATTGGGCTTTATTTGTGCTGAGCAGACGGCGCACCTCATATTGTCGAAAATAGAGGCTGGCCAGGAGCAATTGCATTGAATTTTAGTATTTGTAGTGATCAATGTATCTGTGCTGGACCGCGTTTCGTAATGTCTTTGGTCAGTATTTCAAAGCAATATTATGTACATATAATTATAATAGTCAGCGAGGCATATTCGCAACTATAACTTTGTAAGTGATATACATGATAGAGTTAATAATTTTAAGCATTTTTATTAAATGCTAATTAGATGGTATTTAAAATTAACTAAAACTAATTCCACTGGGTGGAAAACAGTGGTGTAGACACCACAAACAACTTTGTAAGTCATTTAGTTCTGGGGACTATCCGACCTGAGGATACCGGAGCTGTGCTAAAAGTCACCGTGTTTCAACATTGAATTGCCCAGCGAAACCCAAGTCCGCCAGCCGTCTGGGCAAGCCAGGGAGTAAATGATGCCCATGCCTTATTTGACGAGTGAAGGAAAACACTCTCAAGAACCCATCATGCCCCATCATCCCACCCTCACATCTTCATTTGTAGATCGTTCATTTTATCAACAGATTGCACTGTTTTTACCCTATTACACAGGCGGGGATGCGACGTTAAGCAAAAATCTACTACAAATAAATACTAGGACATACTACTTCAAAACTGTTGCTCAACAAAATATTGGTTGTAAATCGTTCTGGGCTACCTTTATGCACATACAAGTTAGTTCAACTGGGCCAGGGAGTCTACTGTGGATAGTGATATGATTCGAATGACACTGCCCTGGTCACGGAGGATCCCCACAATGCTGATTCCTGTACGATTCCTGAGGGTGGAGAAAAAAGACATAGTCTGTTTGAAACCTGAATATACCAACGTATCAATGTGGCGGCGGGGGGCCTGGTGCAGAGGTTAAAGCCACCTGCTTGGAAAGTGGGAGATCGCGGGTTCGAACCCCACTCTGGCCTTCAAGTTTCAAAGAAACAAAATGTTTCTTTCCCGCTCACTCGTAAAGATTCAATATTGTGGGGAGCCTCCGTGACCGAGAGGTAGCGTGCTCGGTCTCAGACCGTCAGGGTTCGGATTTCCAATCCTGTATCTGGAGGGCAGTGTCATCTCATTCATCTCACCATCCTCAGGAGGCTCTCCTGACCTTGTTTAGCCTATATGTGCACAAAGGTGGCCTAAAGCCACCTACATTTCATTTTCATTTGAAACCTGGATACACAGTAAACACGAGACATCGCCCATTTTTGTTTAATGTCAAGCCATCATCTGCGACGCTGGCCCAGCATAAACCCAACATTGATTTAATGTGTCGTGTTTGCTGGGAAGGCACATGTGAGTGAAACACCTGCCACAACCACCACGCCGGTAGAATTAATTAATAAGGTGTTACGCAATAGTCACACTCTCAGTGACATGAAGTGGAGATTTGTACAGTACTGAACAAGAGATTGGCCGGCTGCCTAAGCGTGCTTTGTTAAGACCACATCTGGCGCCTGTCAGACATGTATACAAATCCCCAGATGCCACGAGAACCTAATGTGGTTTGCCGTCTCTTAATTGCAGACGGTATCGCGACACGTGGAATGCCTGGAAAGCAACCACAGAGATCTATCAAAGCCTGGTACGATGACCCATCATTGTCTCAAAGGAGTGCCACTGTCACAGATGTCTGCCAGGATGTGGTACAATGTTTGACACCGCAGACCAGCATTACTTGAATGAATCACATGCTAAATGTGAAGTCTTCCTATTCATCAGGCCTAAATAATTCTAGGTTCAAATGATTTCCTAATGTTTTTCTTGTTTGACAATGAATCATCGATTGATTGATTGATTGAATGAATTCATGTCTAGATTGATTGATTGACATGTCCTGATTGATTGATTGATTGATTGATTGATTGATTGATTGATTGATTGATTGATTGATTGATTGATTGATTGATTGATTGATTGATTGATTGATTGATTGATTGATTGATTGATTGATTGATTGATTGAATGAACCGGTCTCGGCGGTTTGAAAAAACAACAAATATGTTTCTTCCCCATCCATTCGGAAAACTCAGTATTGTAGGAAGCCTCCGTGACCGAGAGGTAGCGTGCTCGGCCTCAGACCTCCAGGGTTTGAATTTCGAATCCTGTGTCTGGAGGGCAGTGTCATCTCACGCATCTCACCATCCTCAGGAGGTTCTTCTGGCCCAATTTAGCCTGTATGTGCACAAAAGTGGCCTATAGCCCAATTAATTTAATTTAATTTACTCCAATTAATTTTCTAGCTAGTTCATCCAGTGGGACAGGGGCCATGGTGTCCGGAGTCCGGATTCGCTTCTCTCTCAGGTCTACAGTATTCAGGTTGCAAAGACAGAAAAACGTTTCTTCTCTGTTCACTGATATTGATGTAATATTGCAGAAACACTACTTGATAGGTAACGTCAGGGTTCGAGTTCCTAATCGTGTGTTCAGACTCCAGAGGGTGTCATCTGATTCACCTCACCATTCTCAGGAGGTTTTTCTCACCCAGTTTAGCGCTTGTGTGAACAAATGCCTCATTCATTCATTCATTCATTCATATCCTACTCAGTTTTTCCCTTATCCAATAAGTTGCACCACTCAGTTTTCTTATTACCTAACTTATTACCTAACTCGGTTTTCTCTTTACTCCACACAGTTATTCTGCTTAGTTCTCTCGTTATTCTTGTTACTCCCTCCACTTTCATCGATACAACACTCAGTTTTCTAGTTACTCTTTCTGTTTTCTCGCTACGTTATCCCCACCGGGTTGTTCTGTTATCGCGTTCAGTTTTATCGTTATGCACTCAGCCGTCTTGTTCCACTCATGTTTCTGTTTATTACATTTAGTTTTGTTGTTACTCCACAAAGTATTTGTCACGGTTTTCTCGTTGTTTTGCTTCTCCAATGAGTTTATCGTTACTCCACTCCTTACACCATTCAGTTTTCTCGTTAGTCCACACATAACTTTTCCTTGTCACTCCACTTAGTTTCCTCTCTTCTTCCCTCATCTTTTCATTGTGACTTCATCCAATCTGCTATCTACTTTATTCAGTTTCCACGTTACACCACTCAGTGTCCTCGTTGTTCCACATAATTTTCTTGTTATTTCACCCAATTAAATTTCTTCGGTATTCCAATCTAATTCTTTGCTACACCACTCAGTTTTCTCGTTACACCACACAGTTTTCTCGTTACACCACTCAGTTTGCTCGTTACACCACTCAGTTTTCTCGTTACACCACACAGTTTTCTCGTTACACCACTCAGTTTTCTCGTTACACCACACAGTTTTCCCGTTACACCACACAGTTTTCTCGTTACACCACTCAGTTTTCCCGTTACACCACACAGTTTTCTCGTTACACCACTCAGTTTTCTCGTTACACCACACAGTTTTCCCGTTACACCACACAGTTTCTTAGGTATTCCACGCGTTTTATGCTCACCACTCAGGTGTATTGTTACTCCCCGCAATTTCATCGTTATTTCACTCGGTTTATTCGTTACACCACTCAGTTTTCTCGATACACCACTCAATTTCGTTGTTACATCACTCAGGTTCGTTGTTACACCACACAGTTTCCTCGTTACACCACTCAGTTTCCTTCTAACTCCACTCAGTTTCATTGTTATTCTACTCAGTTTCTTCGCTACTTGACTCAGTTTTCTTGTTACTCTGATCAGTTTTGTATTTGCTCCGATCAGTTTTCACGTAAGGGGCCATCGCAAAAGTTTGTAATGTTCCAATATACGAACATACTGGTAGGTGGATGATTGACTGTCCCTTTCGTATTGATGTTTTACGATTGTTTCAAGTGCAATTCTTGTGCTCTGATATAATATAATAAATGTATTTTGTATTGTTTTCCTTCGTAAATTGATGAAAACATCAGCTAGATATATACATGTATGTATATAGGTTTCCAATTTAGTATAAAAAACTGTATGTGATTGCTACCAAATTTCACATGTTCCGTCTTTTCGTATTAGGGGGGTGGGTGGGTGTTCAAATACAATGCGAACTGTGTTCTTATTTTGGAACATTGCGAACTTTAGCGACGGCCCCTTAATTATGTTAGCTCTCTTAATATTAATTTTCTTAATCATTTATTGTAGTACAAGCAAATTTTCTTATATAGCTACATCACTCAACTGTTTGGGCGGGGGCCCTAGGGTAGTGGTTAGCACCGTTGCCTTTGACGCCAGAGTTCGGGGTTCGGTTCCCGGTCTCGGCGGTTTGAAAAAAACAAAAATGTTTCTTCCCCATTCACGTGTGAAAGTCAGTATTGTGGGGAGCCTCCGTGACCGAGAGGTAGCGTGCTCGGCCTCAGACCGCCAGGGCTCGAATTTCGAATCCTGTGTCTGGAGGACAGTGTCATCTCAATCATCTCACCATCCTCAGGAGGTTCTACTGGCCCAGTTTAGCCTATATGTGCACAAAGGTGGCCTAAAGCCCGATTCATTTCATTTCACTCAACTGTTTGGTACTAATCTCAGCTTGATTACTCTCCAATTCAGGTTCATCAAAACAGTAACAAAGCAAAAATAAATCTCAAATTGCGTTACAAAATGATTGGAGCTAAATAATGACAAAGTTGATCATGGATATGTTCTCTAAAAAGTAAAACATTGTGAAAAACAGTTTATTCTAAGCAGCATTTTAGCAAGGTGATTTTTTAAAATAGATTTTTCAGTAGCTTTCATAATCTGAAAATTAAAAAAAAAATCTTTAGTACTTTGATTTTAGTCAATTTTAAACTTTGTAAATTTCAGTTGTGTAAATTAAAATTTAAATGACGCAATAAATATTTGTAACAATACCGCCTAGAGGCACATGTACCTTTCTGCATGGCGGGTCATAAATAATTGTTTTTTATTATTCTAATGGTGTGCTGCCGCACGGGTGTGGCATTTTCACACAACGCGTAATGTTTTTTTATTCAATAATTATAGTAACAATAGAATAATTAAATCAAAGAGAAAGTGATTGTCCATGAATGTCAGTTATACGTTCGGTTACACTCAGGTCACAGAAAACAAGGGACTTTACATCCCATGTTCGAATAATGTTGGGTCACGGTGACCCAGCTTTAAACAAACATTGGTCAATGTATCCAAATTAACTTTACTTGGATAAAGTCCCACAAACAGTCAGGACTACCATGAATGTGGAGGTTGTGCGTGTACCAGGACGCCCTCTAGAAACTGGATTTGCATTAAAGCTGTTTACGGCAATAGGGCGTGCCCCGGGACAGACCCGGGCGATCCCGGTATTCCGGTTAAATGTAGCTCGGACAATCGCTCAGAGAAAACAGTTTTGTCCCGGAGTTCTCCTATTTACGCTTATCGCTCGTACACATCTTGTGGTCGCATTTGGCACAATCATCTCTTGTTTACGAGGATTATGCTGCCAAAAATAGGCACACATCCCCTGACCAGGCTACGGGAAATGTCGGGCCATCGTCGCAGACCTTGCAGCATACGTTGGGATATCCCGGTGATTTCAGAGAAGTGTGACACACTATAGCCCAACATTAACCCTTTAACCTCAGGCGCCGCATTTATTCGGGTTTTTATTTTTTATTAGCACATTGATACCACCTTTTAAATATGTTAAAGATAAAATGTGACATTAATCAGTAATATTTGAAAACAGTTGACCTCCGTATTGTCAAATCTGAATAATTTTCACTCACTTGAAGTTGTGGATCGCGTCAGCGAGACACAACTTCAAGTGGGTGAATATTCAGATTGAATAATTTGGCGGTTGAAGGGTTAAGCCGAGAAGAGCCAAACATGGCGTGCGAACCAGGCGGAGTCCGTGATATAACATCACAGGGGTGAAGTTCGCTGGGCATTCACTTTTGAAAACGGATCTTTCTATACGCCGTGTTCGCTCGAGCTCACCTAACTGTCACTCAGAAATCGGACGCATCACTCCTGTTTTATCTAGATTGCGTAGGTTGTACCTGATATACAGCGATATTAGTAGTTTTTCTTGGAATGGTATTGGAGTGGAACTATTTTTAGATCTGATCATTCGACCGGGTGTATGATGAAGAGCAATGAAATGAAATGAATAGGGCTTTAGGTCACCTTTGTGCACATATAGGCTAAACTGGGCCAGGAGAACCTCCCGAGGATGGTGAGATGAATGAGATGACACTGTCCTCCAGACACAGGATTCGAAATTCGCGCCCTGGCGGTCTGAGGCCGAGCACGCTATCTCTCGGTCACGGAGGCTCCCCACAATACTGACTTTCACACGTGGATGGGGAAAAAACATATTTTGTTTCTTTCAAACCGCCGAGACCGGGAACCGAACCCCGAACTCTGGCGTGAAAGGCAGCGGTGCTTATCACTACCCTAGGGCCCCCACCCGATGAAGAGCAAATGAATATTGAAGATAAAAATTGAGAACAGAGAGTGAGAGTACATCTTGACCGGGATAGATATATGATCGAGAAAATCCCTTAAGATGAGAAAAACCTATGTACACCCTCTTCAAATCATTATTTGAAGCGTCATAAAACATTATGCACAATTTTAATAATAAAATAATTGTTTAAAGACAACTGGTGATCATAACATGTTTTATATGGGATTAAAACGAAATCATTTGTCGTCGCTAAAACATTATTGAATAAAATAAGCCAGCCGATAACAAAACCTTTCAAATCAACGCACAACTAGGTAAGTAACGGTCTACATGCCGAATCTGTACCCGGTATAACTGGGTCGCCTAACTCATTTACTTCGTCGTAGGCCCAGTCACACTGACCGCCATTTTGTTTCCACAGCCAGCTGTGTAAAAACGACACTCGCGCTGCCTGCCAAAAAACTGCGATGCCATGAAATTGAGACAAATATTTTGCCTATAAAAACTAGGCCATTTTTAGCAGGCGTGAGCTTTTGATCGTACAGTATTAGAACTATAACATTTAAGGTCACTGTATCAGAGCCTTGCGATGTCAGCAGGGTACCGAATCTGAACATTCAGAAAATAAACAAGTTGACGAAGCAACATATTTTTGTTATCTTTTTATCTGGACGTAAATTTGGCACTCAACCATGAAAAAACGCACCAAATCCATGGCCTAACAAGTGATGTTGAAAAGTTTCAGACAACCGTTTCTTGAGATATCTCCCAAGCCTGACCAGGCTGAAAGGAAATATATTTAAGTTAAGCATTCTGTCAGCCACGACGTAGCTCATGATTAAAGGTTACTGAAAGATAAAAAGCTAATAGAGGCAATATTATACCATTTTAATGGTAAATAGCCCTCTGACCTGTGTTGAGGCTAAACATCACTGTACCACCACACAAACATTAAGGTTATTTTAATATGGTGTTCGCAACGAAATCTGAGCAGAGCTTTAGACCATGAAAACAGAGTTGGTTGAGTATTAGATAATAAACTGTACGATAACTGATTGCTATCTTATGTGTTATTAGGAGCCAATATTCCACAAGTGACGGCGCAGCAAGATCTACTGAATCCATCATGGACATGATGTGACTCCCTAATGGGGAAGGCATAATTGTGCTCATCTTGAAAGCATCATGATTAAATCATAATATGTATACACCCTTTGCTGCATTTCTTGTGATTATTTCAATAATAATATTACAACATTACAATTGGTTTCTCTTTGAAGAATGATGATGTGTATTTGATTAGAGCCGAACCTATGCAATATGACAATCATCAATCTCTAAAACGCACTGACGCAGGCAAACAAAAAATGATATGCTTTTTCTAGAGCTGATGTACAAACGCTGGATCAGGATCGGGCCAGTGTACCCACCCAGCAAACACAAAACATTTTTATAACATTTGTACAACGTCGGCCCAACGTCTTCGACGTTGGTCCAGCATTGTACAAATGTTATAAAAATGTCTTGTGTTTACCGGGCAGAAACTGGTCCTTTCCTGAGCCAGTGTCCAATGTATGATGTGAGTATCCCTTGCGGACCGCCCGAACAAATTTGTGGACATAAGAAGGAGGTTGCTGGGTCGGCCATCTAACTTGATCATCCACCCCCGCCTCAATTAACCTGTGCCACCCACATCCCAGCCTTTGACCTTGGACAGCTAGTGGTCCGCCTAATGTTCACGTCCAGTCCCAATTAATACATGTACATCAGAAAAGACGGACATCCATTTCTTTCACTGACTGTTTCTTCATCGCTACTTGTCATTGTCCCACTGTGTATGAAAATTTGATATTTCAGCACGACACCACCAGCGCTCTGACTCCAATAGTTGACCCACAATTATTGAGAAAACATCGGGTTTGGCTCGTCCTGGTTCAAAGCTGTTAGCCTCATTATAACTGGATAACTTAACTTAACGTTTTTATTAGCTCTTTAGTTGCCCGTGTCGCATATATACATATATTCCGAATACAATTTTTGAACTATTGTTTTTTACAGAAAAAAACGTTCTGAGATTCTCGTTTAATATAAAAGTTTTATATTTTGTAATGATGTCATTTCTATCAACCTTGAAATGGGAATTGTAGCGGGAAAATGAGATGATATTCCTGTGTGTTTAACCCTTCAACAGCCAAAATATTCAATCTGAATTTTCACCCACTTAAAGTTCAAGTGAGTGAAAATTATTCAAATTTGACAAATTGGAGATCAACTGTTTTCAAATATTGGTGATTTATGTCACATTAATATATTTAACATGTTCAAAATGTGGTACTCAATGTGCTGATAAAAAAATTAAAAAACGAATATATGCGGTACCGGCGGTTAAAGGGTTAATGTTTTGTGGTGCTGGAACCCTATATATACGTTTTTCAAACCAAATAAAAGGTCTCGGATAAATTGTGTTACATGCTCAACAAATAAAATAATTCAACTCGAGAGATGACTTTTTTTGGTGAATAGAAGTACTTATCGTCATTTGAAAAAAACACTTACGTCTGGCATACACCATTACGTATTTCGTATCTATATACGACACCTTTCACCAAATTTTAAAACGAGCACCCAATTAGGAAATGAATTACATTCCATCAGTACTATTCCGTGATGGTGGAATTTACAATTTTTTCAAACTCTGTATCAACCTCTGTTCATCTCCATTGTGACATAGGCAACACGTACGTAAATTCAATCCGAGCACCCTACCCTGCTGCTGTACTTGTATGGTTACCATTAAAAGATAAAATATTAAATGCATTACACATGACAATAATTATTGCTATTTTATATTCTGCGGTGAATCACATGCCAAGTATAACACGAAAGTGCTGAAGACATATCGTCACCTTGGATATAAAAGGGTGTATCTGCCACTTGGTAAAGTGGCAGATACACCCTTTCATATACAAGGTGACGATATATACTATTAGAATACAATCCGCGAATTATTATACTTTTTATAATTGGCGTTGTACGGCGACATAAAAAGTACTCGTCTAATTGTCACGTAAGCAGTTTGCATTTGTCCTTGTACTTCAGTATAAGGCACATGAATAGTAATGAGGTGTGGTGGTGGCTGAGAATCACGGACAATGTTCGAACAAAAAATCGACCAGAAGTCGAGTACTAAGGCGCGTGGCTGTCAAAGCAAACAAGACGAAAGACCGGATGCCAAGCAATACCAACACTTTTAGCTGACATGGACAGGGAACGTTAAGTCACAGCTCTTTTAACCCTTTCAGTGCGGGGACCGTCTTTAAAAGTCATAATCTGACGTATGTAGACGTCAGATTCTGACGTTTAAAGACGGCGCCAGCGCTTAAAGAATTAAAAAAAATTAGAATGGCCGTAGATCGATAATATAGGCAATCAAATGAAAGCAGAAAGAGCTAACTAAGACATTTATGATGATTTTGGTCTCCACAGTTTATACAAAAATAATTCCGCGTTGTAATATAAGGGTTAACTCTTTAACCGCCAAATTATTCAATCTGAATTTTTACCCACATGAGGTTGTGTCTCGCTGACGCGATCCACAACTT
The DNA here is from genome assembly GCA_964017125.1 of Flabesymbios commensalis. Lineage (NCBI taxonomy): Eukaryota > Metazoa > Annelida > Polychaeta > Terebellida > Flabelligeridae > Flabesymbios > Flabesymbios commensalis. Next base: position 45,648,826 of record OZ024907.1, read on the forward strand.
CAAGTGGGTAAAAATTATTCAGATTTGACAAATTGGAGGTCAACTTTTTTCAAATCTTGCTGATTGATGTCACATTTTATCTTTAACATGTTTAAAAGGTGGTACTTAATGTGCTAATAAAAAATGAAAACCAGAATATATGCGACACCGGCGGTTAAAGGGTTTTAAAAGTTGGTCATCGTCGCAGGTAATTGCCCTGCATTGACGTTACGCTGTGCTCACTGTTAGCTGGGAGTTCATACAACGCTCCATCACAAATGTCAAGCCATTAACACAAAGTGGGCCGTCAGCGAGCAACTCTCACCTAACGTTCGCTCAACGTCTCTGCTCAGTCTGGATTCACCGTGTTTGATATGTCAATTACTATTGGCTTCGTCTGGATTTAGCACAAGCTGTGTCTGAAAGTGTTTTCGTGAAAGCGGTACTCGATACATCACTTCCTCTAAGCAGCAAAAAATTACGCTAATGGAGTTAGTACGCAATGCATATATATAGCTAGTCTATTAAGTCAGATTTTCGATGCATTCAGTTTTAAACGGTACCTAAAGTATAACATTTTGGCTGGTCAAAAACTGTGGTTGAAACCCTCAGTTTAATAAAATTGTTAATTCTATTGGGGCCAGGCAGTAGACTTAATTACCCCCCAAAAAAATATAAAATTATAACGTCCTTGGTCTACCTCCATATACTTAATAAATTACTAATTACCATTTAAATATAGTGACGTGATAATTTTCTACCTGTTCAGTCCTGATCTCTTGTGAACCATATCAAACAGGATCAGTATTGACGTATGGGCGAGATAGAGTGGTGAAAGATATGAAGGGGGTATATATAAATTTTATATGCTTAATCTCCTGAAAAAATCTAATTTTCATCATTGACAATAATATGAAATCTAGATAAAACATAAAACAATGGGGAAATAAGGGTCAATTAAGAGCGCGTTTCTGTGGTTTTGAATATTTACTGTATCGGTAGCAATTATTCCTGATTCTCCTCTATTTGCACGTTTAAGTAAAAAAAGAGACTTATCTACTTACAGGTGCAATTCCAGTTTCTTTGAACAACAATGGTAAGACATCTAATTAACACCGTTTAAGGCTAACATAAACTATGTCAAAAACAAAATAGATACATTTATTTGTTAGCTCAGCCAGATATATAAATACAAATATTATGCGTAAGTGCCTATACTATTAAATGCAAGCTTAGTGAAATTGTACTGAAGATAAACACTATTGCCTCAAACATAATGTTGATTTTGGTGTACCCCAAGGGTGGATCGGCCTTACTGATATTTGAATGATCAATGAGCAAAGGTGTCTTAACATACACAACTGATAGTGTGAATATTTTTTTAAAATATATATATTATTGTTCAATTGGATAGGTTGAGATACATGGAGTATAAACTACTGAAAAAAAAGTATTTTAATTATATCTGATCAAATACATCAAATACAGGGATCAAATACTAATACATACTATTTGAAAAGTCGTATACAACATTACAAAGACCAATCCGTTCTTGACTCCATCTCTGCTATATTTTTCCCTAACGTGTACAATAATTTCAATACCACGAAACACATAAATGTGATATATACCGGGAAAAAAAGATAATGTATAATAATATTAGACATCTATTTTTTCTCTTTTGCCATTCGTTTGAAGTTAACTCTTTTGTCTCGAACATGTTTCAAATCAAATCAAATGCCACTGAAAATGTTAAATAGTTTGTGATATATGTTCAGTTTACTAAAACTCTAATTTGAAATGTATTTATTTTACATAAATAAAGTTTTTCGTCACATCAAGCTGGAAAATATGTCAGCAATTCCAGTATCAAATGAATGGAAATGGAAACAAACAATTCAGCAGCACATGGGTTTTAACTAATCAATCGTGGCGTCAGCAATTATGAACTAAAATGGTTAATCATAATTACATAAGTACGTATGGATCGGCTACAAATATTATGTCCAAATGGGCCTGCACTAAACATATATAATTAGTTATCGAATTGACAAATACATTGCCCTCAAATAAAAGTACACTCAGAAACTATGAAATAACTAATCTTTTCGTAGCCCTGGGCGATCTCCTCGCTGTTACGGCGATTCTATTGTGTGCCATTCATAGACCCGAGCAAAGCGTCCTGATGCTTTTATATATCCAAGATAGCTCGATCACATCCTGCATCGAATACACATCTTACCTTGGCCAGTCTCACGCGAGTGCTACAGCATGAGCCTGGCCGTATCGAGTACTACAATCAGTTATTCTGTCTATGTGGTCATCTTGGGGTCGTGTCTGAGACTCAAACCTCATTGGATGTTTCAGATTTATAAATAGGTCATAAAAGGTCACGAAGAATTGACCTCTTGTTCATCTGTCATGCACAGTTACCTGGTCCCGTTGCTAGATGTATTATATAGACAAGTTCGGAATCGCTCATTTTGGACAGTGATGTGTACCGAATTTCGTCATGGCGGCCAGTAATCATATAGTGGCCGCCATTCAGGGAGCTAGGAACACAATGACATCAGCGTGAGATTCCGAGCTTATATATCTATCTGATCTATCATACTAACGGAAACAGGCAAGCTTTGCTGTCAGCCAGCTGTCAAGCACTGTCTGATTGGCCGGTCTTGAGACGCGCGACATTCAAGGTATCCCGCTATTCAAAATAGTTGGACACTATGCTCCATAAAGCAAGGTATCGCACTGCGTGCTCGTGGGTAAGATAACTTGTTGTGGAAGATGCGAATACATAATCAGCAAGGTTTGATTCTTGGCGTGGGTTATCCAGCATGGTCTTCTCGTGTTTTTAATTCATAATCACATTTACCATTGTCGTCACCACCCACTACAAGCCGCGAATTGCTGTCGCAATTCTCGACTTGTAGTAGATGAAGACGATTTGAAATGGGTGAAAAATTAAAGAAAATTGCCATGTATTGGTGAAACAGCTTCATGGAAATTCTCATTCTAAAACCCTTTGCTGTAGGAAAATTAAATCTGTTTTCAGGGACGTGAAATGATGATCTGATGCATCTTGAGGGCTTAAAGGGTAATAGGCCTATGCTGGAAAATATTCCACAAAGACGTATCAAACGGGGGGAGGCATTGCGTAACTGATTCATGCTGCTTCATGCTTCTTCTATATGTCAGTGGTAAGGCTAGTTGATTGGCTGTGCTGCAAATAATATAAATATCCCTTGAAATAAAAAAGTGTTAAGTGTCACTTACCCGGTAAACACGAGATGCCGACCCAATGTGAGATCAACGTTGAGCCGGCGTCGCATACGGCGGGTCAACGTTGATCTAACATTTGGTCAACGTCTCGTGTTTGCTATTTAGGCATGTGTAGCAGTCGTAATGACTTCCTAAGAGTCAAATGACTGGCTAAATCCGGAGTATTTAAGGACACCTGAGGGATGATGCCGTGTAAGTGAGACCTCATTTTCTACTTTACTCGACTAAAACCAAAATTGAGAACAAAATCACACAGTCGTTATTTCTATTAATGATGTCCCGCGACGCATTATGTCAGTATGCTCTGGTATTATCTGATTATGCTCTATAGCTGTAGAAAACGAGGATGTGTGTAGGCCTAGGCACACTAAAAGTATCATTGAAATGTCAATGAAAGTATTTAGATGGATGAGGGGGCGTTAAGGGGTGTCATACTGCGACGTATGAGAGAGACCCATGAGCTCCATTTGAAAATTATTCATTTTAAGTGTCATAATATATACGTACCCAAATTGTGCGTGTACAAGCCGTATTACTGTACTCATGAGTAGGCTACACTCGGAGCTGTGTCTCCTTTACGCGATCCACAGCTTCAGTCGAGATTCTAAACCAGTTTCTTTAAGTTACGAGTCATCTACCGAATCGAATAAGCAACCCCGAAAGGTCAATGACAGATAATGTAGCTCAAAATGAAAAGATAAATAATTGTCACAGCACAATTCATTGAGAAGGAATAGGTACGGTGGAGTGGGGGGAGGGGGTCAGTCCAAGCTGGGGACTCTTGCGCGATGCTTCAGACCAGGTGGATCAGCCCGGCCTAGGTTGGGATTTTGGTATTCGCTGTACTCGACGAGAACGGGGTCCCAGGATGATTAATTGGTGTGACATTATTCTATACGTATCATGTCACAAATACATATTTACTAATGAGTATCATTTAATTACATCACTAAACAAACAAGATGTCGGATAGGTCTACTACGGGTGATACTGTCCAGATAGAAAGGGAACAACGAAGTCCACACTCTTACCACATAGTGTGGTAGTGGTAGTCGTAATAGAGGTAGTGGTAGAGGTAGTGGTAGAGGTAGTAGTAGTAGTAGTAGTAGTAGTAGTAGTAGTAGTAGTAGTGTTATTGGTACTACTACTACTACTACTACTACTAAGTAGTAGTAGGCCTAGTAGTAGTAGTAGTAGTAGTTAAAGTAATAGTATAGTATAAAACACACGCTGAGGTATAGAAATGTATTATTTATTATTAGCATTATTATGTGGTGTATTAAACTACTAGTTGAAGAAAAACTTACAAAGTGGATGTGTGTTGTGTGCTCTGGGTTTAACACAGATTCACACGAGCTGTTAACTTTATAGTATTAGGTTAAATGATGAGAACACGCTCCTAGGGCGTTGTTGTTTTAGCTGTTTAGTAGGCCTGTCAACTAAATGCCCACGTCGGCCATAATGTGATGTTGCGTGTCTAAAGAGGTAGCTACAGCGCTAATTAGATCCCCTGCTTTCAGGTGATGAATGTCCCGGTGAGGATTATATCCTCTAAACATGGATACATGGACTCAAAAAGCCACGTCAGATCAGCACTGCCTCAATGTTGAGCCAGCGTTAAAGATGCTGGCACACGACGGAAACAGCGTTGGTCTAACGCCACTAGCCAACTGATCTGTAGTAAATACGCCGACACATTGAACCCAGTAAACACAAAACATTTGTATAACATTTATACAAAATGTTATACAAATTAAAAAATTGCAGTTGCCAAACACTTTAAGTCTATGTAGTGATGTGGACACTGATTCTGACAACATGGATAACGATCTTCGTGTCAGCAGATGCCCCAGCCCAATATCATCTTATTCGCCTAAACTGCCACCTCCTGCCCTCAATCATTCTCTAGCGAGTCAACTCAGAGACGCTCAGTACAGAATATCTTCATTTTCTTCTGCGAAACATCAGCTTCAACAAAAAGTTCAGCAGCTGGAGATAAACAATAACACCCTTAGTTCACGGTGCAATGAGCTTACTGAGGAATACGCCACCTTGCGTGCTCAACTCATGAGCCTTCAACTGGAAAGAGAAAATTTCCAGTTTCAAGCAGCCAAAAAAGGAGCCAAAAAGATACGGGCTCTTTCAACACTACCAACTCATAGCCAAAATGACGACGTACTGATCATAGGAAATAGTATGGTCAGACACTTGGCTGGAGAACTGTCCAAGACACACGAAGTAAAATCCACTGGTTTTGTGTACCCTGGTAGCAAATGCCAACGTCTTACTCAAATGATCCCTCAAACTCAATCCCAGAATCAACCCAGAAAACCCAATGTAGTTGTTATGGCTGGTGGCATGAACAACATAGCAGCAGGAGAATTTGTGACCAATATTTGTGAGAACGTGAAAAAGATGCTAAAAACTGCTCAGGATACATACCCACTATCTAAAATTATGTTCAGCAGCATTCATCACAGGACTGACCTGGACGACTGCATAACTATCAACAAGAAAATCGATGCAGTCAACAACAATGTCAAACACTTATGTAGTCTACGTGGGTACATGTTTATGGATAATAATACTCAAGATTCAGAGTGTGATCTCATAATGCCGTCGCCATACTTCAATGACGAAACATTAATCAGCTCGCTAAAAGCGAAATCTCAAAATGTCTCTATTTACAGCTTGAATTGCCAAAGTCTAAATGCAAAAATAGATCAAATTAAACTAAAAATAAAATATCTAAGAGAAAATGGTGTAGAATTTAATGCCATCCGTTTACAAAAAACGTGGTTATCAGACGATAGTGATACTTCCCTTCTACAAATAAATGGCTATCAATTGATATCACAAGGTAAAACACTTCACACGGGGGTCTTGCTATCTTTTTAAGTAACAATTTTAACTTCATCCACTCTAGGAGTTAAGTAAAATCCACTATATGAGAAACACAATTCATAGAAATACCAATAGATCGAAAAGGTAAAAAAACGCTTGTACTCGGTAATGTATATAGGCCACCTAGAGACCTGAATGAAAACTATCAAACTTTTATTGATGAGCTCACTCAAAAAAGGCAATGTGAAGTATTCATAGCAGGAGACTATAACATACACGTGCTAAAAGTAAATTAAAAACCAATATATAATCAATATCTAGATACACTAATTCCACTTAGCTTTTTTCCCAAAATAACGTTGCCTACTAGACTCTCAAATAAACGAGAGACTCTAATTAATAAATTTTTATGTAAATTTTCACATGGTTTCCTTCAAACCACTGCTGGAATAGTACTATGTGGTATATCTGACCATTTTCCCTACTTTCTATCCCTAGACATTTCTCCATATACCAACAAAAATCCCCAATATATAAAAGTAAAAACACGTGATCCAGACGCAATAAACAATTTATTATCAGAAATTCGCAATTCTGATATGACCAGTAAACTCACTTTAAACGTGCGTGCTAATCCAAATGAAAATTATAACGTACTAACAACAACTATATCCAAAGCAATGGTAAAATCAATGCCAACTAAATTAGTCAAACTGAACAAGAAAAAACATAAAAAATCTAAATGGATTACGCAAGGTATCCTTAATTCAATTACTTACAGGGATAAAATGTACAACAAACTGGAAGACACCCAAAAAAATTCGACAGCATATCTAAATCTTCGAGTAAATTTGCGTACCTACAATAAAATATTAAACTTCTATAAATAAAGCGAAATCATCATATTACCATCGGTGTTTTGAAAATGCAAAGAATGACATGAAAAGACAATGGTCCACAATTAATAAAATATTACACAAACAAAGAAAAAAAAACTAAATTTCCTGACCACTTTGTCATCGACGGTAAACAAATAACTGATCAAAAGGCAATTTCAAATGCTTTCAACAATTATTTTGTCAATATCTCGGACCAAATCTAGCCGCTAACATAAAACTACCTAACTCGAAATCGTTCAATAATTTTTTAAGAAATCCAACCTCCCATAAATTTAATTTGGCATGTACAAATGAAGAAAACATCCTAATTTTTTTTAGACAGATTGCACCCTAAAAGCAGTTGCGGCCCTGATGGAATATCTGTAAAGTTACTTAAAGAAATCAAGCATGAGATAATTAAGCCAGTCACCTAATAACCAATCAGTGTATATTGACTGGTGTTTTCCCAGATAAAACTAAAACTTGCAAAGGTAATTCTGATCCACAAAAAGGATGACAAAACTCAACTTAAAAACTATAGACCAATTTCTATTTTACCAGCTATCTCAAAGGTTATTGAAAGGGTTATTTTTGAGCAAATGCATGATTATTTTCACACCAACAAATTATATTTTGAAGGCCAATATGGATTTAGAAAAAACACTATACTGAACTAGCAGCCGTAGAAATGATAGACGGGATCACTCAAGAATTAGATAAAGGTAACACCCCACTTTATATTTTTCTAGATTTATTCAAGGTTTTTGATACGTTCGATTACGAAATTATGTTATACAAATTAGAATATTATGGAGTAACAGGACCCGCACTGCATCTATTAAGAAGTTATTTGTCTGATCGCAAACAATATGTTGCATTTGAAAATGTGAAATCTGATTCAAGCAATATAAAAACCGGCGTACCTCAAGGGTCAATACTTGGTCCTCTTCTATTTGTTATTTATGTAAATGATATCTCACTAGCCAGTAAAATTTTCACAGCAATAATATATGCAGATGCCACCTCACTTTCGAGCACTCTCAACTGTTTTAGATGTAATACAAATGTGAACACAAACAATAAGCTCTAGAAAAAAAGTGAATGGTTGAAGCTTAACAAGCTGGTGCCGTATTCTCGTACAAGTTACGATAAATCGTAGGCTTTCGATTTGTCGAGATGGCCATCTCGACCAATCCGAAGCCTACGATTTATCGTAACTTGTACGAGAATATGGGCCCAGTTCCTTAACACTAAAAAGACAAAAGCGATGATTTTTCACATGCCTCAAAAACAAGTGACAACTCCAAAATTAGAGATTGACGGAACGTCTATAGAGTTTGTAAATAGCTTTCACTACCTTGGCATAACCATAGATAAACATTTGAGCTGGCAAGACCATATAAATAGTATTCAAAATAAAATATCCTAATACATCGGAATTATAAATAAACTAAAAAAATAATATGTATCGCCCAAAACCTTGCTCTTGATGTACAATTCTTTTATTCTTAGCAGTTAAAACTATGGGATATTGGTTTGGGGTTATAATACTGATAGGCTATTTAAACGGCAAAAACAGGCAGTTAGAGTAATTTCCAAGAGCAAATTTAATGCACACACAGATCCCCTTTTCCAAAACTTACAGATTTTAAAAATAGAATATCTACATAAACTGAGTGTACTTACATTTTATTATAAGCTAATTCATAAAAACATTCCTCAATACTTTCATACCAACATGATTCTCGCACAGCACTCCAATATACGCTCATATCCTACACGAAATAACAAAAAACTTGTAGCGCCTAAAATACGGCATGAATTTGCAAGGAAATGCATTATATATAGCATAACACAAATAGCACCTCTTTGTATTACAGAAAAAATGTATACTCATAGTATCTACGGTCTTTCCAAATATATTTTAAAATATGCACTAAATCAGTACAAAACATCATGTAATATAGAAAACTGCTATACCTGTTCATAAAAAAACTATTATTACACATCCACAGTTTAATTGATTAGCTAGAGTGTGTATATAAAAAGCTTCGCTATAAATTACACGCAAACTGCACGAATGCAAATGAGCGTCATTTGGTATTGTCTGAATTACGGTCTTTTGCATTTACAGCGAACCATTACAGTATTTTGTTTATTTAACATATTTCTTGAAATTAGCTATCATGAATGATCAAAATCATTATTGCCAGTTATTGTTTTGTGTTTGATTTTAAATAGTGAGGTTGCTACTTGATAGCGGCACTACAGTGTCTTAAGGTAGTTTTCCCGACTCAGATATATGTATGGATATATTTCTATAATGTATTTTCTGTTATGGTAATGCATATATGTTTGTTCACTCTTGGTCAAAAATAAATCTGTCTGTCTGTCTGTCTACAACGTCGGCCCAACGTCTTCGACGTTGGTCCAACATTGTATAAATGTTATACAATTTCTTTGTGTTCACTGAGAAGACGACAGTGAAATAAAAACACGGTATTTTTGGATGTAGTCAAGTGTGTATTTTTGTCTCTTGTATGATTTCATAATAATTATGAACTCTTTCATGTCCATCACACAAAGTTATCATCCGACGCCCTTCAGATCAATACATACCACGAATTCTGACAACTGTTATTGTTAGTTATTATTTATTTTTAGCAATATTAGGCCTACACTGCACCATAGGTCATTGATCCTCCTGATAGATTACAAATTATGCTGCGAAACATCAAACGGTGGAGGCATATAGTTGACAATTACCTGATAGATTAAACATATCTGGATAATATTTTCCGAAACATAACTCAAGGCTGTCAGCATCAATATAATAATATAATAATTATAGAGTATGCCATATCAATCCTATAATAAGATTCAATAATTTGGTCTCATTAAACGGGGTAGAGAGCAGTGATGCATTTAAAATAATAAGTAAACCCAACATTGATATATTGTAGGGTCAACGTCTTGAACAATGGAACAACGTTAAATCAACATTTGCCGGACATTCCAGTGCCTATAGCAAGGATAAGGCGTTCGGCCTGTGATGCTTTAATATTAGATCACCTTCTGCGACGCTGGCCCAGCATCAAACAACACAGGTTGAACGTCTGGTGTTTGCTTGGTGAGCTGCAGGTAACGGGGATAACACTATTAGCTGTTAGCCCCTCCAAACTCTCATCCAATATAGCTACATTCATGTCGCGTGCCATAAATAGCTCGCTATCAAGAGACGGCCTGTGGGAATCCCGTATAAAATTCGCTAAATATAGCACTGGTCAAGCCTAAGTTAATAACACGGAACATGCGCCAAGTGTAGCAGAATGTCGCGGGATTAATACCAGTGAAGAAGTCAAAGTGATGTCAAGTGTACAATAGAGCCCTCACCTGTCTACATAGGGCCTACCAATATTTTATTTTAACTCCAAACTATATATTTGAGCTTAGGGCCTACACTCTAGAGACCCGCAACTGACGTAGGCCTTCTGCGAACCGTAACTTCATCTAGGCGTAATTGAAAAAACACTACTTTATCTAGACGTAAAACCTTCGTGACCCACCACTTTATTGAGAAGTGTCTCTGACGTTGGCCTAACTTTAACCCGCTTCATCTTCGATCCGCCACTTTATTTAACAGTTGTTTAAACATGTGATCCGCCACCGTATTTAGATGTAGGCCCTATTACCACTGATTACCTTAGATCTGCGACTCGCCGCTTTAGTTAAACGTTAAATCTCATTTCAGTTAGACGTTGTTTTAGTTATATTTCAGTTAGACGTTAAACGACCATCTTAATCACGTGCGTAACCTTAGTTTGGCCACGTAAAACTTAATCTTGCCACTTCATGTAAGTTCTGTGAAATATTTGCGACCGATCATTTTGGTTAGACATAAGGCCTCTGGGATCCGCCACTAGGGTTAGACAGAAAGCTTCTGCTACGCGCAACCTTGGTTAGACATGCATAGCTACTGTTACCTTATTTGGTTAGACATAAATATAATGCAACCCGCCACTTTAGTTGCTTGAGAAGCCTATTCTATCCGCCATTGTGGCCAGACATAAAACCTCTGCTACCCCCACTTTAATTAGACATAAAACCTCTGCTACCCCCACTTTAATTAGAGATAAAGCGTCTGCTACCCCAACTTTAATTAGACATAAAACCTCTGCTACCCCAACTTTAATTAGACATAAAACCTCTGCTACCCCCACTTTAATTAGACATAAAACCTCTGCTACCCCCACTTTAATTTGACATAAAGCATCTGTTACCCTCCCCCCCCCCCCCCACTCACACACACGCACACCCACTTTAATTAGACATAAAGCCTCTGCTACCCTCACTTTAATTAGACATAAAGTCTCTGCTACACTCACTTTAGTTAAACATAACGCATCTGCTGCCCTCACTTTAACTAGAAAGAGTTGTTCGGAAACGAACACGAAAGCAGCCCTCCGTTGCCACCAGTCGGCCATTTTAAATTTGATATAGATCAGCAAACTTTGTCAAGGGTTATCCTTATGTAACACAGGACAGTTTATTATATTTATTACTGAACCTACCATGCAAGGATTCCTAGATAATGAGCAAAATTGAAACAAAATGGCTACCAGTCGGCCATTTTGGATTTTATATCTGCAAAATTTGCCATGTGTTATCCTTATTTTATATTTCCGCTTTAGCTATCTTGCAAGATTTCCGAAATAACGTGAAAACACGATTTAAAATGACCATCATCCGGCCATTTTCGATTTCATTTCTGCGAAATTTGTCATGGGTTATCCTTGTGTGAGACTTTTTTATATTCATGGTCCTGCTATTTTGCACTGTTTCGAGTTACGTAAATATCACAAAATTACTCCAAATCAAAAGAAGATCTGCTGGAAACTTTTTCCTGAAACGTACTAACTAGTGGCCGTAGTAATTGAAGGGTGTGAAGTATGAGGAAGCAGAAGTTGATCGATTAGTACCTACCCTCACTTTGGTTAGACATAAAGCCTATGCTATCATCACTTCGGTTAGACATAAAGCATCTGCTACCGCCCCCCCCCCACTTTAATCAGACATATAAAGGCTCTGCTACCCCCACTTTATTCAACTAGACATAAACCCTCTGCTATCTTCACTTTGGTTAGACATAAGGACTCTGCTATCTTCACTTTGGTTAGACATAAGGACTCTGCTATCTTCACTTTGGTTAGACATAAGGTCTCTGCTACCCCCTCCCCACTTTAATTAAGCATAAAACCTCTGCAACCCTCACTTGGGTCGGGTGTTATTTAGACTTTAAGCCTCTTCCATTCGTCATTTTGGTTAGACATCAAGCTTCTGCTACCCCCCCCCCCCCCCCACACACACACTTTAGTCATAGAGCATCAACGCCCCTCCATTGTATTTAGACGTTGGCCTCTTCTACTCGTCACTTCAGAAAAAAATAGATTACAGCTGTTCATAACTGGATAAAAATTATGTTTAACTTTGTGAATTGGAAAAAACAACCTCAAGGAAAAATCTCCCAGCCGAAATGTTTGCATTAATATTGGTCAGGAAATGCATTTTTCATTTATTTGTAGCTGGCATAGCTGACGTGATTGGCAGTTTCAAATAGATGAGAGTGCTAATATGCGTTTACCTGTTTACGTATCTTTTATATCCGCAGCCGCAATATGTCTATGTAACCAAGTGCACATAACTTCGTACTGATGGATATTAGCCCCTCGAAATGAAGGTCGCAAATATTGTAGTTTGTAATTTAGTATTCGCACTTCAAATGTCAGTCTTTAAATGGGATTCCTGTTTCAAGCCTGTAAGATTGATACAGTTTTGACAAGAAATATATAAAATATACTAGTACACGAGTCCCTCTGTTTAGTAGCAAGTGCGGGGGAGGCCTCAATGCAATATGTGATGATGGGGACAAATATTTTTGCTGTCGACCGGATTGTATTGTTGGTAATATTACTGTATTATGTAAACATATACATGTGTCCTTGATAATGTCAGTGTGGCGGATTCAGCATGTAAGTGATAATAAGCGTATTGAACGGTAGTATTGATGAAGTAATCGCGGCTACATCTGGGGGGGGGGGGGGGTGTTCAAAAGTAATTTTCGAATACTTGAAGTTATCAGCGAGATACAATTTCAAGTGGGTGAAGATGTCAAATATGTTACCCTTTAAAAAAGGATAAATCACTGTTCATACCCAGCACATACAAGGCGTTGGCCCAATGTTGGACTGACGTTGGCCCATCGTTTACAACGCTGACCCAACGTCAGCCCAACATTGGGCCAACGCCTCGTGTTTGCTGGGTAATATTCGGAACAAGCCTATTTGACAATGCTAATCAGCAGTATAGACGTACTTGTTTAATATGTGAAAGTTGTATGTAATGCTCGTCATCGTACTGCTATGGCAAGATTTAGAATCCGAAATGACCGATTGCATGTTGAAACAGGTAGATGATATAATACCAATAGTGCTCCTTATAATTGTTAAAGTTGTCTGACTGCATTGAAGATGAATATGAAATAATGGGGCCACCATTGAATCTCAAGGGGGGGGCATAAATAATTTTACATGAAGAACTGTTCTATATTTAAGCATGTAATATTTTTTTTTAATTTTCAGCGCGCCGCCGTGCGGGTTTGAAATAAAAAATATGTCCGTGACAAAAACTCCCCCCCCCCCCGGGGATTGAATGGTGGCCCCCTAAGTGTGCATTGAGCAAACTAGCTATAGCGTATATATTCCATGCCTTACAAATACGTGATGATATTGATAATTATATGTACGCTTATTTTATTATATATTGTATATATATATATATTGTTTTTGGTCCTCAAAGGCATTATGTCTAAGGATAATAAAGAACTTGAACTTGTGATTGGTGATCAGCATCAAATCAAACATTCACAATCACTCAAATTCACTTTGTATTTCATACAAGAGGGAACAAATCGTACGGTGTACTGTATTCAATTTTCACCCACGTAGCAAATTTCAACCCTTTCAAGCCTGAATTTACCATTGTTATCTTCAGCCACCACAGTTCCCGACCTGAAGTGGATGAAGATGACTTGAAGTGTGACAAATAAATAAAAATGTTGTTATTATTAAAACAGTTTGACAAAAAAATTGTTCTAAAGACCCTACTTGTAGAAAATTAAGCCATTCTTTAGAGATTCAAAATGCTGCTTTAATGCATCGTGAGGATTTAAAGGGTTAAAACATAGGCCAATAACGTGGTTCTATCAATGAACGTATATCTCACACAAAGCACGTTTCGTGGTATAAATAGCTCGTCAGGTTTAAGTCCAATAATTGCAGCATAAAATTTGACAAATTGAATTAATTATGCATCAAGGCTATAAACAAGGCGTTATGTGGCATGACGAGCGTCATTATATGCTATATTTCTGTTCACGTGGGCCTACATCTTGTGTTAGGAGTCGACGTATATGGCAAATAAATTAATTATTCATATTGATAACATGTGGTATATTTGAGGGAGGCTTTCCAAAATACTGCATGTTGTACGAGAAGAAATACATTATCGTAATATGAACTACACCGATGTAATGTAGTGGCGGCTCATTGAACCCGTTAGTACTTTAAAACACTATTATATAGGTATATTGTGTATGCATAACGTAGCATGAGGTCTCATATAGTAAAACTGGAATAATTATCGCAAAATGTTACATGGATAAATTACAAAACACAACTCAATACCAAAGGTCACGAATTTCAGGACCAGACATGAAAAGGGGTATCGACCTACAAAAGCAAAAAATAAGGATTTTTTAATTCAAATTAAAATAAGACAAAAAACATAAAATTATTATCACTTAAATGTGTTTATATTTTGTCGAAAATGACTGCAGTCATTCGCAACATAGATGACTAAAATGCTCAAAGGCGGGGGCTGGTTTAGTGGTTAGAGCTGCCTGCCTGTAAAGTCGGAGCTTGCGGTTTCGTTCCCCACTCTAGCATTATATTCAGGTTTAAAGGAAACAAATGTTTCTTCCCTGCTCACTCTCAACGATTCAGTATCGTAGAGAGCCTCTGTGACGGTGAGGTAGGTGTTCGACCTCAGACCGTCAGGGTTCGAATTTCGAGTCCTCTGTCTGATTCGTCTCACCATCCTCAGTTCTCAGTTTCTCCTTGTCCAGTTTAGCCTGGATCTGCACAAATGTTGCATAATGTCCCATTCATTCATTACTTCACATTAAATATGTGGTACAGGATACAACATACATATATATTTTATGCTCAATATTCGCGATTCTGATCTCGTTGATCCCAGTAGGGTAGTGAACAGCCAAAAAAAATCAAATAAGCTAGGAGACCTCTTGCGAAGGGTGCTCTTAGATTAAATACTACACGGGTAATGCATACATTGCCTAAGCGTGCAAATGTGAAAGGATGCATTTTTCTTTCTGTAATGTATACTTAACTACTAGAAGTATAAGGTTTCCGTTGATATATAACAGAATGAATGAATTAATGAAGCTTTAGGCAAATTTTGTACACATACTAAAGTGGGCCAGTGAATCTCTTAAAGGATTCGACATTGGAGCCCTGGTGGTATTAGTTTGAGCACGCTCTCGGTCATTGAGCCTCCCCACAAAACATTTTGTTTCATTGAAATACAAACTCAAGATCCGCGAGCTCCTACGTGAATAATGAATATATCAATGCATAATTTATGTAAAATATGCATACCATCATGCTTTTTTGATGTAGATATATATTTGCCATGTATCAGGAACTGTTATGCGACATAAATTAATTGGAAATAAATCTCGATATCATTCCCAAGTAATTATCCTTATTGTGTCACTCAAACATTTCCCATGCTGTATGACAAACGAAATGTTTTGCTGCATGCAGCGAGAAAGAGACGTCAACTAGTATCGTGTTATAGCCAGTCAGAGTGCTACCATGGTTATCCTCCACTCAATCCCGGCGTATTTTTTCTGATTTTTTTGACGATCCTCCTTAGTTTTTGGATCTGTTTTACAGGATAGCGTGTTGTTAACCCTTTCAAGCCTGAGTTTACCATGATCATCTTCATCCACTACAAGCCGCGAATTGCTGTCGCGATTCTCGCCTTGTAGTGGATGAAGATGACTTGAAGTGGGTGGCAAATTAAAAAAATATTGTTATTTTTAAAGTAGTTCCATACAAATTTCGTTCTAAATCCCCTAGATTTTAGAAAATTAGGTCATTCTTCACAGATGCGTAATGATGCTTGGATGCATCGTGAGGGTTTAAAGGGTTAATCAGGTGAGAAAAACACTTCCATGCTGGGGAGCTGTAGTTTTACATAGCAGACAATTAGCTCTGGGGAAATGTCAAGTGACAAATTGGCAAATGAAAATAGAAAACAAAAATTTACCAGTGTGGTGTTACCACACTAGCTGACACACGCACACAATGTGTGATTAACAAAATAGAAAAGTATTCACATGCTGTCTCGCTAAACTCTGTTTTTATATTACGAATTATTCAAATAATTAACATTATATAATAATATTAAATTTGATCACTGTATTGTACGTGTATGGTTGATACATTGACTATTATTTTCAAATTTAAATCACAGTACAATGACATGCAAATTGGATACAAGCTACGTTTTGCATGAGCATGTGTTTTCATTAAGATACGTATGCTATGTATGTACTAAAATTACTTAATTTTTCCGCTAAAACACGTACTGTCAGTTGACTGCATAATATGTTAGTATGCACAAAACGTTGTCTGTCTCACAAATCAAAAGGTCGGCTTTATAAAAAATAATTACGGAATTAATTTAAACCCACTCGAGAGAATGAAATTACGATGCCGATTTATATTTATCTGCCTCAGTGTCCTTAGTCGCATAATAAGAGAAATAAAGCTCTTTATGTACACTTAAACAATGTTATTTCATTATAAACTGTCAATGCCAATATAATTACCCTCTAAAACGTTAAAAAACTAAACCTGATGAAATTGATAATTTTTGCTGTTTTTGTTATTTGCACCTGCACACTTGTTTTAGTCAATATATTTTTGCCTTCGACAAATGCAGTTTAAAAAACGAATACAAGGTTTTGAGGACTACAATATTTCCTAGAAGCATTTTGTTGGGACAGCACCGGGCATCGTGAGCAAGTATTAAACCAAGGCTGACATCACATACCGTGTCAGATGGGACGTGCCAAAGATTCCTTGAATTTATTCATAAGACACTGATCACTTTCAGGCTTACTATCGTCACTTAGTCGCACATTTTTAACCTTTTCACTACCATACATGACGGAAATTTCCGTCGTCATTCGTCAATGAACGTAACCATAAAATGACACAAATTTTCGTCAAATATATACTACATTTATGTATTTTTCGTCATTTGAAGCTGGAAATTGCGTTAGCAATTCCAGCTTCAAATGACGAAAAATAGAACTCCTACACCAGTATATCTGGATCCTGGTGTGCACCCCGGCCTGGAAGTCAAAGGGTTAAGTACTGTCCTCAGTGTGAACACTGAAAGAAAAAACAATAGGATTACTCGCAACAATGACTCGAAAACCTATAGATATCTGGACGATTAAATTTACGACAGGCCTTTGTTATTGAAATATCAATGTATTGACTAAAACATTACCGGTACTTTTGTATTCGCATAGGTTAGCCCTGCTTACTAATATTTTGTTATTTAAAGATAGCAATATTATCTAAATATTTATAAATAATATTTTATTTTTGTAATATTGTAAAATATTATCGTCTACATTTTAATTAAAGGGGATTCCATGCCATATCTAAATGCATGTATTTCATGTTTTGTATGCATGGTTTGAGTGACATAAATGACTTTGTGTGTTTATTAATTTTTGTGATTTTCCAATTTATGTTCAAACACAAATGTATTTAATTCTTAACTCGACGAATAAGTGTGCGGCTGTATAAAGAGCCGTCGATGACTAACGGGGAAATTGATAGTTTATATTGAGTTTGCGTGGCGGAATGTCAATAAACACTGGCCGGCTTTCTCTTCCTGCAGGTGTCGCGTTTCTACTGGGAAATAACTAAAATACAAATCGTCGCCTCGGAGCTAAATGATCCTATCTGCCACTCTAACGAGTGTCAGATAGGATCCTTTAGCTCCGAGGCGACGAAATGTAGATCCTTAAACCCACAGGCTACCGTTTCAACCACGGGGTGGGGTATATGCCTGCTGTCTCATCTATGACGTTGGTCTAGCATCGAACTAGTGTTGGGCCATCGCATCGTATTGCTGTGGCACTGTTTGCTGACATAAACGTCATTGCTAGCAAGAGGACAGCCCACGCGCCTCCCTGTTCTCAGCTGATTGGGATCTACCAGATTGCCGTCTTAAAACCCACATTTATAATATACGGTGCACACACCTACACTATATGTAGACATTCTCGTCTGAGTTCTAGCACATAACATACACTATGAACGACATGCATTGAATTTGTAAAATTAGAAAGGCGGGGCTAGGCCTCTACTCAAATCGGCGGTCACGAGGCAAAATATTAATTATCTGGCTTCAAGCAGCTTTTGAGAGCTTTTCATTTCTATATCAGCTTCTGCGACATTGAACTTTAAAACACCAAACTTCTCTTGAAATACACTTTAGTTCATTTGGATTTAAAAATAGGAAAAAGGCCTACTCTAAAGGAAACGTATTGCTCTCATCATGCTCATGGCTACATGTAACTCAATGCAATAATATTGTATATCAAAGGACGCCTGAGAGACGAACAATTACCTTGACCTTGGAAAATAGTCAAAGCTGATTTGAATTTTCTTGGCTGTATTTAAAAGTGGTATCTCCTAAGATACCACTTGATTTAGCCCATTTGGAACAATATCCCATTCAAACATCTAGGAAAGGTCTTTACTTAACGTTAGTTGGTACTACGATAATTATAAACGTTTGTATATTTGAATCCCCTGGAGTACTCCATAATGTTCGATCTGCTCACATGTCACCGTTATATCAGCAACAATAAAATCCGCTCTTGAAGTACGTCCTCAGAGGGGTTCAGGATGATATATCACTCATCCAGCCATAATCCGCACTATAGATTAAGAATGTGCACTCATTCCTGATAATTATTCTGATCGGTATGCTAGTGATGACCACATAGAATGTCTTAACCCTTTAACCGCCGGTGTCGCATATATTCGGGTTTTCATTTTTTATTAGCACATTAAGTACCACCTTTTAAACATGTTAAAGCTAAAATGTGACATCAATCAGCAATATTTGAAAACAGTTCACCTCCATTTTGTCGAATTTGAATAATTTTCACTCACTTGAAGTTGTGGATCGCGTCAGCGAGACACAACTTCAAGTGGGTGAAAATTCAGATTGAATAATTTGGCGGTTAAAGGGTTAATTGCAACATGTGACTGTTTATTATAAAACAGAATGCCTACTGTACATAGGTAACACGCGATAAAGACTCACGGCATCGTGCTAATAACAGTACTTTGTGATATTCAAACGATGTTCATTTTAGATGTTCATGACTGTGCCGTTATCTCCATATCGCATAGAAAACGAGCACACGATCAACTGGATAGGCAAACAGAACTGTCATCGGCCGGAGTGTGGGGAAGTAGCAGTGTATTCACCGACATGAATGTCACAGACGAATCGAATCAAAATACGATCCAAACCAGCAAACAGAAAACATTTCTACAACGTCATCCCAACGTCTTAGACGTTGGACTAACACTGTATAAATGTTATACAAAATTATTGTGTTGCGTTTGCTGGGAATATGGAGACGTTTTATCTGGAGAATTATTGAGCAATGGAATTGCTCATTGTTTTTTATGATAGGGCCTATTTCCTCTTTCAGTTGATGGTTCAGCTTATGGGTGGCTTATGTCGAATACACTCCTGTTGGATATATTGATGGCAAATAGAACGCTAGTGTCAGGACGGGAATTCCTTATAAACGCCTTTAACCGCCGGTGTTGCATATAATCGGGTTTTCATTTTTTATTAGCACATTAAGTATCACCTTTTAAACATGTGACAAAGATAAAATGTGACATCAATCAGCAATATTTAAAAACAGTTGACCTCCATTTTGCCAAATCTGAATAATTTTCACTCACTTGAAGTTGTGGATCGCGTCAGCGAGACACAACTTCAAGTGGGTGAGAATTCCAATTGAATAATTTGGCGGTTAAAGGGTTAATAACAAGAGCACACTCGACAATAGCCTGCCGCCATTATTGAACTTGAATTTTTTGCACCCACAAGGTCAAATTATTGACGTGAAATGCAAAAAATCGCAAAAAAATTGGTCATTTTGTTTTTTTAGCCATTATTGAATTTGTTCGAGAACTGGTCATTAATACCATGCATAACAAATTTGGTAAGGATACATCAAAAACTTTTAATGTCATTGCGCCCACAAGGTCAAATTATTGACATAAAATGTCAATAATTTGAAAAAATCCATTATTGAGCTTATCCGTGAACTGCTTATTAGTAACATGCACAACAAATTTGAAGAGGATACATGAAAAACTTTTCAAGTTATCGCGCCCACAAGGTCAAATTATTGCCGTAAAATGCGAAAAATCGCAATAAATCGGCCATTTTGATTTTTTTTCAGCCATTATTGAACTTGTCCCGAGAACTGGTCATTAGTAACATGCATAACAAATTTGGGATAGATACATGAAAAACTCATCAAGTTATCGCGCCCACAAGTAAATGTTAACGGCGACGGCGACGCCGACGCAGAACTTCATTTGCAATAGCCCACCTTTTTTAATTAAAATTAAAAGGCGGGCTAATAAAAAACTAGACGTGCATACTTAACAGTTCTAGGCATTGAAGTTGAGCAACTTCCTATTCTATCACTTTGTCATTTCCAAGCGTCGCACTCATGTTGACCGTCTACATAAAGTTACAGTGGTCTATTTCATTCACCTGAAAATGTCACCTCTAAAATGTCAAATTTTCAATTCCATTTAACCCTCCAAGCCCTCACGATGCATTAAAGCATCATTTTACATCCCTGAAAACAGATTTTATTTTCCTACAACTAGGGGGTTTAGAATTGAAATTTAAATTTAAACTGGTTTACAATACATCGCAATTTTCTTTAATTTTCCACCCACTTCAAGTCATGTTCATCCACTACAAGTCGAGAATTGCGACAGCAATTCGCGGCTTGTAGTGGATGAAGATGACAATGGTAAATTCAGGCATGAAAAGGTTAACATAACAGCATATTTAATTTACTATCATAGTCACACACTTCATGCGCATTCGCTGCTCTATCCAACTGCTTGTTACAAGCCAATAAACCAAGGGGACACGATTAATTATCTCCCAATTTAATTAACATTTCGATAAAGTCAGTGGGTGCTAATGAGTTTTAAAATACCTTCTTTCTATAATATTCGTCCAGACGTTTTTCTTTTATAAAAAGAACATACTTATTATTGGAATGTTTCTTCGAAATATTGTCACGAAACGTGGTTAAGGCAAAGCGCAGGTGGATCGCCACCAGAACACCACAATGTTGTGCAGATACTGGACCAACTATTGGTGTTAACAGGTAAATGTCGGTGGTCAAGTGATGATTACCAGTGCTGTTTACAGTGGGGATGTCCAGTTACATGCGTTGTTGAATATTGCTGACCAGAAATGTTTAGTATGTTTTCTTGTATTTTTGACTGGTGCGCTGAGCATATTCGCTTAACTGCGACGATGGCTCATCCGGCATTCGGCTGTGGATTGGTAAACTGTAGGTACAGAGTTCTAGTTCGTTGTTGTGCATATACTAGTATGCAGTGCTCCAAACGGTTCGAAAGCATGGAGTTTAGGGTGGCGTGTTCGGTACCGTGCGCTATGTAAAGGGTGACAATGTACAGAAACCGACTTATAACAATACTCAATTAAAAAATGTCAGGAATATCTCAATTCGCATCAATCCAGAATGACCACTACCAAGTTCAAGTGTTTATTCTTTGAACCTCACAAGGAGGGATACAAGAATAAACCCATGAAATTAATGTTTCTCATCTCTACCTATACGACCGCGAATGAATGCATGACTTAATTAATTAATTGGCTTTAGGAAATTTTTCACCCCCGAACAAGCTAAACTGGGCTGAGGATGGTGAGATGAATCAGACAACACGCCCTCAATTCGCACACTGGCGGTCTGAGGACAAGCATTCTACCTCACAACACGGAGAGTTTTGGCTGAAATACGTAGTTGCAATCCAACAATATTATATGTTATGAATGTTATACATTGTGTATCACGCCATTTTATGGGACCGATAGCTGCCTAAAATCACATCACCCAATCAAATCTGACTCTGTGAAAGACAAAAGTCCACTTTGGACCATTTTTTGCATTTTCTGTCATCCCATGTGATGTGATGTGATGTGATGAATATAGCCAGATGTAGAAACTTAACATTGTGCGGACGTTTTGTCACTGTCAGCTTGACCTCGAACTACCCCTCATAATTATGGCCTTGGAGATATAACATTTCCAAGACCCCCTTTGCTGTCTTGCTGAAGTCACATAAATAGGCCCTATCCATCTAAAGCTTACCTCTGAGCTTTTGGATCAGCAATCAGGTAATGCAATGAGTGTGCAATCTCAAAAACAAAGTCCGTTCCTGATGATTAACAACATATCAGTGGGAGGGGGGTGTGGCCAGTGTAAGAAAACGTTATTAACCACCAGAGAATAACCACAGTCCATCCCCAGCAAACACGATACGTCGGCCCAATGTCGGGTTAATGCTGGCCCATCGTCTTCGACGCTAACAATGGGCCAGCGTCTCGTGTTGGACTAATTTAGAATGTTGTGTTGGCTGCTATATCTTGGTATGTGAGCTATAGCCTCGCCTACTTTCAATCACGATCACAGCGCAGCAGACGATTCTGTTTTAAGGTTGAACCGGCGTCGCAGACGGTGGACTAACTTTAAAAATGTACTGGGTCTACTTCACATAATGCTGTAATGTATACATGTACGTAAGTACAGGCCCCCCCATGTATGGTTGTCGTTTATTTGGTGTGGTATGAGAGATCAGGTATATTCTCATATCCAGTGAGAATCTACATTTCAGCCGGATCTTTTATAGCGAATACAAAAGCAACTACTATGACAGGAAAATGCTGTCATGGGATTTTCAAATAGCAACATGTATTTTCTAGTAGACAAGTGGTATCTGCGAAATCCAAAATGGCCTCCATACAGATAATAAATTAGGCTACATTGCCTTCTATTGCTCTGCTTCACAATATCATGTAGCCTACATGTATTCGAAATAGAAAAAAACAGTGCATTTTGACTATAATAATTCTATAAAATAGTCATGGCGTTTATCAATTTCATAGCCGGAAGGAACATGGGATAGACACCAGTACTCATGCACGCGACTTCCAAAACCACATGCTGTATTCATTTTGAACCAAGTGTAGATATTATTCTATCCCCAACCAATGAAAGAGTGAATCAACAAGTCAAACGACAGCTAATCACCGTCAACGTTCAGTTGTTATTTAATTTAGGCTGTAGAACATAATACTGTGGCCTACGTTTGCACAACAATGGTATCTCAAACAAATACCGTGCAAGAACTCAAACACCCCTCGGCTGATTAAGTGACTCAAATGGCCACAAATTTCACACAACTACTGCCAATACGCTATGCAATTACCCGAAGACCACAAAACAAGTATATATATTAATATATACCGCATATCTACATGTATAGACGAGGTGTCAAGATATTCACCTGAACATAGCACCGCCGCTTCATTTTCGGTTGCACATGAAAACGGACACTGCCAATAGACTCAGACCCTGACAACTTATATATACCAGGTTTCAAGGCATTTAACTGAAATTGAAAACGATAATGCCAATAGAGTTTCAGATCTCGAAAACCGACCTGCATGGCGGTCATTTTGATTATCGGTAGATAAAAATAAGAATTTGTCAAGTTATCGTGTTAACTTTGACCTTTGACCGATTACTATGACTTAAGCCTTCATTTGGCCAATGTCTTGTGTAATCACTTTCCACTCAATAACGTAGATCTTGGGAGGGGGGGGGGGAGGTGATCAATGTGGTGTTACAAAAGATCAATCAGTTTGTCAAAACAGATTAAGGGTATGCCCCAAAGATCCACAGCATAAAGAGTTAACGTCCCAAAGACCCACATAACAATCGAGTAAACCAACATAGAACACAAATGAACCTTCATCCACAGGGCAATCATACTCCCACTGACAGAAACATGCTACGTAGGTCTGTGACTGCTATCCGACGATCTATATATTGAACCATATATAATACCAGCAAGGTTGCATCAGTTTATTTGTTTTTTATTTCACATGTTATACAACGGCTCATATTGGCCTATACACTACACAAACGTGTATAAACCAAAGTTCTCGAAATCATACATTATTTTATTCTTACATTCATTCATGCATATTCATGCATTTATTAGGGAATGAATGAATGAATGAACGAATGAATGAATGAATGAATGAATGAATGAATGAATGAATGAATGAATGAATGAATGAATGAATAAATGAATGAATGAATGAATGAATGAATGAATGAATGAATGAATGAATGAATGAATGAATGAATTAATGAATGAATGAATGAATGAATGAATGAATGAATGAATGAATGAATGAATGAATGAATGAATGAATGAATGAATGAATGAATGAATAAATAAATGAATGAATGAATGAATGAATGAATTAATTAATCAATTAATTAATTAATTAATTAATTAATTAATTAATTAATTAATTATTTAATTAATTTGTTCGTTCATTCATTCCTAGGTTCATTCATTCATTCATTCATTCATTCATTCATTCATTCATTCATTCATTCATTCATTCATTCATTCGTTCATTCGTTCATTCGTTCATTCATTCATTCATTCATTCATTCATTCATTTATTCATTCATTCATTCATTCATTCATTCATTTATTCATTCATTCATGCATTCATTCGTTCATTCGTTCATTCATTCATTCATTCATTCATTCATTCATTCATTCATTCATTCATTTACTCATGTATTCGAGTGAATGTCATAAATTATTCGACTGCTCATAATGCTCTCTACAAAGGTCAGAAATGGATTTGTTGTTACACATCCCGCTCGTTCACATTTACTGATGTCATGTTATTATGGTTATAAGTGATGGTATGTCGTGTCGGTGACTGTTACTCCTGATAAAACTGATGTGTAAAACGCCCCTAATGAGTCTATTCTGAGTTGCCCTAATTACTCCACCGCTCAGGTATTGTAACTAATTATTATTGATCGAGTTTCCGTGAGGCTAGTGCGTAATTGGCTCATTCGACCAGATGATAGAGTGGGCAGCGGCCGGCACAGAATAATTCTGATCCCACACCTCATTATCACAGAGAATACACCTATGACCCGTTTTAAATGTTACAATTTTAACCTAAGGTTTATTAAAATATTTCAAATATTCAGACTGACTTTAATCGTCAAAATGCGGTATATAAAATTTAAATAACATTTTTATGACACAGTCATGGACTATACTTAACTTGACTTGACCTAACTATACTTAACTTGCAGATTTGTTTTTTGTTGTATGTCATGTTGTCAATAGCGTGTATAATGATAAATAAAAAAAGGCTAAAATTACCATGTCAAGTTGGGATAAATCACTGAACATGAATCATTTTAAACATGTAATACCTTCTAATGGTTACATTACTTGTTGTCGTTTCGCGTTTATTTAAAGGTTAGATGGTTGACGCAATTGCCAGATGCAAATAAATGAAAATGATCCTACCTTTAAAAATGAGCTGTGTAAGAATACACAATACTGCTCTATTTGGTATCTACATTTGCGCATTTGCTAATTTTCAGTAAATATCACACTATATTGTTGTAATATGTAGTTCACAAATGCACAAGAGCGCCACGCGCACAGAATAAGTGTTAAAACCAATCGCCCAATCAGGCATAGCCTACTGTTAATACTTTTAATTTGATAGATACCAATCATAATTGAATGGCTCCCTGTAATAACCTGTTATGTGCATGTTTTATAGTTTTGAGAAAAACGACTTCAAAGTTTAAGTTCAATATTTTTTTTCCATTAATAGCTTCTGAGTAAAATAAATTTGTTTATCAATAATATTGGTAAATTAAGTTTAGAATAATATCTAAGACTCCCAGAATGCCATGCGCAGCTTGCGCACATTTTTAAAGTTTGTTACCTAGTATTTGTCAATAGTGTTCAAGCTCAATATCACAATATTTTATGGTAAATACATTTACCATCTTATTGCTTTTTGCGAATTTTCCAGAAATCATGGATATCGATTAGATATCTGTGAAAGAGTGACTTCACAACCACTTATCCATTTAAATACCTTTGCACATTTAAAAATGCAAAAACATGTGAGCTTACCAGTACAATCTGCTACATGTCATTTAGTAATATTTACTGGTAAACGCATTTGACAGTTTGTTATAGTGAAATTTGCCTCACTAACAGCCATAAACATGTATTTGCTTCTGAGAAAAGTGCTTTATAATGGTCGTAGGGCTAAGATCTTTTACACAATAATCTTCCCTACCTGAGCACCTCAAATCCGTCGTTATCGTTACCAAGAACCTGTTAATGGCGATCAACAGGTTATTGCATGGAGCCCTTCAATTATCAAAATGACAAACGTCGAAATAGGACGTTCCTCACGGCCAACAAAACGTTGTTATATACACTGATATAACGTCATACACTTATTCTGGCGCCATCCCACTAAAAATCTTAAATTATATAAACTTTAGATTATTTCCATTAGAAAAATTACGAGCGTCTTATCTTTTCTAATGGAAATGAGAGAAAGTTAAGATAATCGTAATTATAATCTCGCACTAGCACTTAAATGGCTTCGGTTTCAGTTATTAGCTAACCTGCGCTCTCTAGACTTAGACTGGTTTACTGAAGCAAGTGTCACATTTCCCGCACTGGTACTTCCTCCAGACCTTTATCCATAATTATAGTATCACAGCTGATGATGGAATGAGTGACATATACGGGGAACTGGGAATCTTATTAAATACCTAAATAATCGAGGCGTATACTCAACTAATGAAGGGGAATGAAGTGAGACGATTTACCTACTGTATATTAACGATATCACGACTGCATGACCAGTCGATGCATCTACTAGCTTCACATCATGCACTTTCTACTCTTTGTAGGTAGATATTATCAGACTATTGTTAAATCTAGAAGCGCACACCATCAATTTAATACACAGAACATATTCTATACACATCAATAATATAGGTGGTGAAAACGTTTAAAGATGACAGAGTCAAAATCTCGGTTAAAAACATACTGTCAGCAAAACATTGTTTTATTATCAACGAAGATAAATCAACATTGAAACTACGTTCAATTGGGTTCAATTATGTTTCAAGGTGAGATCGAATTCGACAACGGTTATATTCTGATTTTACATGTTGTTATTCAGCTATACACGCTGACACAGCTTGTTAATCAGACTAAGATATTCTTATTAACCAAATAAAATGAAAAGTAGTAGGGGCTTATGAAGTATAATGCTGGATAATTTGATAATAGGTTGTATTTTATCGGGGTGGCTATTCGTAAGACAATATTATAATGTCAATCAATGGCAGCCCGTCATTCCGTAAAAGAGGCTGTCCATAGAGTTACATTATAAAGAATCGGGTACAGTTACACAATGCCTATTTTTAAATCAGAAAAGAACAGTAGGCCAACACGCGCGGCTGACTAACCTCGGCAAGTTTTCCAGTGTTGTAAGAAGAGCAGCAGCAAGGTGAGTGAGAGGCAGGCAACAGTGTCCAGATTCATAGCAAGGCCAGCAGTGGACGCACCCGTGACACGCACGTGCATTTATTCCAGGCCCTCGGCTCTCGGTGTGAGGCTATGATGCACCTGTCGCCTTGGAGAGGATGGATGGAGCAAGCTGCACCGTCCCCTCTGTCACCCAGATAGTACCAGTGATGTCAACCAACTTGCTGCCCACTCTAAATTCTTCAGTTGCATCAGCTCTCTTCCATGTTGGTTCAAGTCAAAGGTAGCATCCTGACAGCTTCAGGTTCACTTTTCTAAAACTTGCGACTCGTTACTGTTGGCAAATTGGGATGGGGCTCGCGTTTGCGGCCCTATTTACAAGAATGACCAGTACTTGGGATGGGGAGTTTTCTTAAAGGAACCCCCTGCAGGCAGCCGTGGCGTGGCGGCAGATGTCATGATGACAGTGGCGAGGGGTCCATCTGCACTATATGAGTTCACGGATCCACTGCGCTGACGTAGGCAGGTACGAGGCGGGGGTGGCAGCCGTGGATGGAGGAGGGGGGTGGGAGAGGGGAGATCCCAGTATCCAGAATCATGCAACTAACAGTGGTCAAACGGCTGTCCTGACACAGCAGAAATATCGGTGAATGCGTTGGCGCAACATGTAGGCCTGACCCAGCACATACAATGCTGGTTTAATATTGGGCAGCGTCGCAGACGGTGAACCAAAATCAAACCAGCATTGGATCAACGTTTCGTGTTCTCTGGGAAGTGCTATTTGGCTCAATTTTCAATCTGAGAAAATATTTTTAAACGTTAGTATTTGACCACGATGACATTCCACGAATGTTTAAAAGGTACTTATCGTGCAGATATTCTAAACATCAGGATAGCACAGGTCAATCTTAACGTCCAATTCTCCTAAGCACCAATCAATTAGACAATTAATTTAATTCTATACCGTTTAATACCTCGGGGAGCTTTCTCATAGACACATCAGGTATTCAACCAACGACTAGCTAAAATTAACCAGCAGCAGACGCTGGCACAACTATAGGACAATGTCGTAGACGCTAGCTCACTCAGCTGACGTTTAGTAATATACCCAGCAAACGCGAGACATCGATCCAATCAATGCTATGTTAATGTTGGGCCATAATCTGCGATGCTGAACCAGCATCGGGTCGATATCTCGCGTCTGCGGACTACTCTTGCACACCTTCAGCGCCTATGGCACTTGTAGTCCCAGGCTATCATTGTCTGGACCAGTAGCCTACGGCTTGCAGCTGTCCATCAGAACAGGAAACCGCAGGTGCAGATGCTGATCAATCCTGACTACCAAATGAACTATGTTGTATGGATCGCGTCAATTGTTATTTTATTAAGAATCGGGTGAGACAAGAAGACCTCACCTTGGTCAGTGTAACATCGCATTATGTATTTATCAGTCATAACAAAACATCAAATATGCAAATATGTTAGCCCTTTAAGCCTTTAAGTCCTCACGATGCATTAAATCATCATTTTACATCCGTGAAAACAGACTTCATTTTCCTACAACTTAGGGTTTTAGAACGAAAATTTCCATGAAACTGTTCTACCAATACATGGAAATTTTCTTCAATTTTAAACCACATCAAATCATCTTTATCCACTACGAGTCGAGAATTGCGACAGCAATTCGCGGCTTGTAGTGGATGAAGATGACAATGGTAAATTCAGGCCTGAAAGGGTTAAGCCCTCATGATGCATTAAAGCATCATTTTACATCCCTGAAAACAAACTTAATTTTCTTACAACTAGGAGTTTTAGAAAAAAAATTTCAATGAAACTGGTTTACTAATACATGGTAATTTTTTTTAATTTTTCACCCACTTCAAATCATCTTCGTCCACTACAAGTCGAGAATCGACTTGTAGCGGATGTAGATGACAATGGTAAATTCAGGCCTGAAAGGGTTAACTATATAATACCGCGAGACACAACGTTGACTCTCCTCACTGTCCAAGCTCTCGGAAATTTAACCTTTTAACCACCGGTCCCGATTATAGTCGATTTTTTCATTAGCACATTAAATACCAGCTTTTGAACATATTAAAGATAACACGTGGCATCAAGGATTGATAACACAGAATATACAACTCTCAACATGGTAATATTTTGATTTTTTGCATGTATTTGAAGTACTCTAACTTAGATGTTTTCGGACCGATTAGAAGTATTAAAACGTCTAATTTCAGATAATTATCTCTACTTTGCACTGGTGGGTACAGTTGTATATTATATCCAACACTTTCTCACAAGCAGTCCGGAGGAGGGTACTGGTATATCACTAAAGTCAGTGTTCTGCCTGTACCGCGGCCATGTGTCGAGCGGGTATTTGCTTCAATTTGAGTTGAATCAGGAATGATTATCATAATATATGGCCTAGCCCTTTTTTATTGGAGCATCAGAACAGCTGATCAGGCTGTCAACCACGTGTACACGAGCGACCACGTGGTCATTCTAGGCGCGCCAATGTGTCTAATTTGAACATACTGATACAGCCCACTGCAGCGGACACAAGACGTTCAATCAATGTTGGATTAAAGTTGGGCCAACGTCATAGAAGGTGGTCCAACGTTAAGCCAACATTGATTCAATGTCTTGTGTCGGCTGGGAGGCCCATTCCATATCAAACACAATACATTGACCCAAAGTCGAATTAATGCCGGAACAGCGTCGCTGATGGTGAACTGACATTACGCCAGAGTTGGCGCAATATCTTGGGTTTGCCAGGTTGTCAGTGGAACACCAGTGAACAAGAGGTGAAACAATGTTGGATTAATGATGATTCGGCGTCATAAACGATGGGCCAGCATTAAACCAGCGTTGGTATCAACTACCACCATATTGGGTTTATTGATTCAATATATTGTGTTTTCTGGGCTTGCACTGCAGACAGCTGTACTGGTTACTGTGGCTACATAACCAGATAAACCTGCTGGCACGAGATGCTAACCCAATATTGGTTTAATGTTTACTAAAGTAAAACTACAGTGACTCGACATTTTTAATTGCTGGAAGGCTACTTATATATACTTGGAATTATATGCTATTTGGAGCCGAAAAATACTATAATTTGATTTTTGAACTTTGTATGCACATATCCTAAAAATGCCATCAACCTAAATAATAACTGACGTGGAACTAGCTGAATTTTGCAATTAAAGTAGTATTACATATATTATTAAAGCCCATATCTATTCATTGAGGGTTTTATTTTATTTCTATAACATATTGTAGTTACATACCTAGTGTCATTTAAAAATTATATTCTTTGGATATTCAACTGAAGTGGAACACAAATTTATACAATCCGCCTTTTCAGATATTAAAGGTGTAGTCAACTGTCAAAATTCGCGGGACAAGGGGCCCCCAGAAGGCAATAGTGCCCGTGGGTAGGCCAAGGCCCTATTCCATAATAATACTAAAGATGCGTTTCATACCCAAAGCCTCATTAAGAGCAAGTTCTGAAATCACATATACTTGAGCGACATCTATGAGTAACAATTCCATCGAATCTCAAAGCCCTTTGTCCTGGATCTTAGCTGGGCCTTGCTTTGCAAACAAACTGACTGTATTACTGTGGGTATTTCGAAACAGGTTGACCCCATGGGTGTACCGACACCCTGTGAACACAACACATTTGTATGACTTTGTACAATGTTGAACCAACGTCGAAAACGTTGGACCGACGTTGTATAAATGTTATACAAATGTTTTGTGTTTGCTGGGAAGGAGGACTTTCTCTCAAACATTGTACATTTGTGCAATGTTGTTTCAATGTTGGGCCAGCGTCGCAGACGTTGGCCTAACATTAAAACAACGTTGGGTGAGTATTCGTTGGAGTAGTATCCAGTCTTATAATCAGGTTACTTCATCAACCACACTGTACTGTATGCTGAAGGCTTACACGCATGCGAGTTTAGAGCCTGACTCTATCTTTAAATTTACTTCCTAAAATTCAAGGAGGTTTATATGTTTGATGCCTCAGCATTTCTCCTGCCCCACTACTTTGAGTGAAAACTAACGGATATTAAATATAAATATAATAAGGTGTCCAACCATTACCTGGAGTTTTCAAAAATCGTCCAGGAGTGTGAGGGTCGATAGATTTCATATCTGGTTTTTAGATACATGCATAAAGCAAAACGTGTAATTTGGGATTTACCGGGTTAATACATAATAGTGAACCCCGTATTTGGTAATTTGGTTATCATTATATTTTCTCAGTGGTATAATTAGTGTGATTTAAGTTCACCGAGTTGCTGTCACGATGCCAGTGCATAATGAGGAAGTATAGCCCACTAATTCGGGACTTGCTTGTTTAGTCCGGGGTCAGCATGAGAGGCATCTTGATAAAAATGTCTGAGACAGAGAGGAGGCGCAAATCCACATGCCAAACTGGGCCAAAATAACTTCCAGAGGATGGAGGGATGAATGAGATGACACTGCTCTCCAGACCACAGACTTACATTATACATTGCTATTTCTTGCTCCAGACACAGGATTCGACATCCGAACCCTGCGGTCTGAGGCTGAGCTCGCTACTTCTCGGTCACGGATGCTCCCCAAAATATTGACTCATTACGAGTAAACAGAGAGAGAAGAAACATTTTGTTTCTTTGAAGCTTGAATGCCAGAGCGGGTTTCGAATCCGCAATCTCCCGACTTTCCAAGCAGGCAGTTTTAACAACTGCACCAGGGTCTCCTATTCAATTTCAAGTGGTATTCGGAGTATTATTATCTCCTTGTGAGAGGCACAACATTATATAGGCTACCTTTAGTCCGAGATAAAGATGACCCAACCTTGTTTTGTTACATATAGACCCTACAATGTTTTGTTGATGTTTTTCATAGATTTTGTGGGCGGGGGCCCTAGGGTGGTGGTTAACACCGCTGCCTTTCACGCCAGAGTTCGGGGTTCGGTTCCCGGTCTCGGCGGTTTGAAAGAAACAAAAATGTTTCTTCCCCATCCACGTGTGAAAGTCAGTATTGTGGGGAGCCTCCGTGACCGAGAGGTAGCGTGCTCGGCCTCGGACCACCAGGGCACGAATTTCGAATCCTGTGTCTGGAGGACAGTGTCATCTCAATCATTTCACCATCGTTAGGAGGTTCTCCTGGCCCAGTTTAGCCTATATGTGCACAAAGGTGGCCTAAAGCCCGATTCATTTCATTTCATAGATTTCGTTGTGCTCAATTCGAATCCGATGATTGCCAGCTTAAAATGTTTTGGGCATTTTGGTAAATTCAAGGTCAAACGGTAAATTTCAAGGTTAAATATGATATTTCAACAAATGAAGCTAGGAACAAATGAAGCTAGGAACAAATGTACTAGTCTCATTTTCAAGCTAGTTTGACTGGGCAAGTTCTGAAATTAGTTTGATTCTTTAAGGTCAAAGGTCAATATCAGGGTCAAGTAAGAAAAAATATCATTTTTAACAAAGACATCTAGGCGCATGTGTAATACCCATTTTCATGACTGGAAAAATCGATTTATAGTATTGTTTTGGTGATTCAAGGTCATTTTCAAGGTCATCTGCAAGGTCGTAAGATGTCAATCTCAAGATCAAAAATTTGAAATGACTTTGAACAAACACAAATAGCAAAAGAAGGGCAGTACGTCTTTTTGATATCCTTTCGATTGAATAATTCATTTACGCCACTATTTTAAAGATTAAGCAGTGCTTCTTGTGGAATGGCTTGGACAAATAATTATTGTAGCTGTTTACTTTTTGTCGGTTTTGCGTTCCGAACTCTCTTCTCTTTGATTTTCATACTTGCGCAGTTGAGCAGATTGCTTTTTGTTATTTGTATTTAGAATTTTTAACCAATAGCCTTACTACAAGGATATAAAAGGTGGAGAGGGTAGTTGGACGATAATTCTGTTCGCGTTGGTCGATCTTCTAACGAAGATCTGGTGGCAATATTACGAAGTGTATACCATTTTATGGAATTCTTACTGGCCAATCTATTGAATGGCACATTCTTCTCCACAAATGAATTGGGAAGATATCTCACGGCATAAAAAACTGACTAAAATTTGTCTTTTGACACACAAGCGCAAGATCGAATGACAGCCCCAAACTTGTCCATATGTTTATCACTTTTGGCATTGTCCACCCAGTTATTGTCATCTAAGAGACCTTTCATCAAATTTATTACATCACCAGCAAGGGATCACCACCAGGGATCAGCTTCCCCTGTTGCTGTAACTTGTACAACTGAACAACACTAACAGTAGCTGGTCCACCACGCTACGGTGCAATGTCTGCCTTAGTACGCGAAACCTCAATTGCATGGTGCTGGGACAACTGACCCCAAACTACACGACGTCGTTTCAACGTGGATATGAGGTTGAAATCACGTTGCAACATCGGCTAACCTCAATAGAACGTCGCATCGACGTCGTATTTCCGACGTCGTTTTAACAAGAAAAAACGACATCATTACAACGTCCTATTGACGTCATGCTTGAAACGATGTTGAATCAGGTTGAAATCAAGTTGAAATCACGTTGAAATCACGTTGAAATTATGACGTTCAAACAATTTTCATATGAAACCTTTTTTCAAAGTCGTTTCGACGTCATTTTGCCATTTTTCAACTACGAAACAACGTCGAAACAACGTCGTTGTGCCCCGGGGAGAGACCGCACTTGAAACACGAGAAAACTGCTATTTACATAAGCTGTTGTGCACAAATCTAGATGTATAATATAATTTTTTCGAGTTCTTATTGTTTGTGAAACTATTAGTGGGGATGCTTTTGTGTTGATATAAAAACCCGTGGTATTTTGATGGTTGAAATATGCCACCTATATCAAAATGTTCATTTTATGGCGGCCCTCTTGAATTTTGCATGATAATGATGTCGAATAAGCGTATCGTTTGTTTTATTGCATTCCTTGATTGCGAAAACATACGGTTTGGTGAAGTAATCTTGTCTCTATCTAAATTATTAGCGACGATCAGCTCACTTCAGTTATTTCATGGCAGCCATTTTGAATTTTGCATGCTTATGATGTCAAATAAATGTATCAATAATTTTGTTTATTGCATTCCTTGATATCGAGCATATACATATGGTTTGGTGAAATAATATTGTCTCTATCTCAGTTATTGATGATTAGAGGGTTTTGACACCCATTACAAACTTTTTCTTATTCTGTGGTCCATTCTGAACATTTTCATATAGGTGGCATATTTTAACCAGTGAATTCCCACGGGATTACACATGCTCGTGCAATATTTATCCATGTCACCGTTTGGTCAAGATGTCCCTGAGTGGACGAACGAGTCTAACTTATATACAAACCACCCGCAAGTCAATGCCCAATAAACACTAATGCTGGAATAATGTTGTGTCAGCGTTGCAGGAGGTGAGCCAACCCTGAAACATTATTGGGCCAATATGCCGCGTTTACTGGGTATTCAACTGCATGCCAGCTGATATAATGTACCCTCATATCAGACACATTAGACTGACCCAATGCTGGTTTAATGGTGGTCCACTCACCTTTGACATTGGCCTAACATCAAAACAGAATTGCATTCCCGGCATGCTTGTGCTGTGAGCTTGCATCACCTGCTCTTTACGGCAAATTAACTAAAATAGATTTTTCGAAATAAATTAACAAAAATAAAGTAGTAGGCCAACCGTTATAACCTGCAACAATGCAAGGGGTTCAGTATCCTTTTAAAAGGCATATATCAGTTTTTTTTTTTTCATTTTCTGTAGGTTAGTTCTTTAGTAAATGAGAGAAAATCTATAAAGCCTATATAAAGCCTATAAAAACCGCTCTGAACGGCTCGTGGGGCTGAAAGAGTCAATATTGGTTACAATACAGGTTTGGTGGAGGGGGATCACGTGATCATCATATTGATGGTCAGTGGCGGAGAATAACAAAGAACAGCTGCCGGACACAGCAGTTCTGTTTATAAACATAGAAATTATTGGAAATGTGCATAATTAGAGAAAGTGGCGCGTACTGGTGGGAAATAGTAGTACTGATGGGCGCTCGACACATGGCTTTGGAGGTGATGAAAAACGCTGAGAGTGGTCTACTTTCGGAGGAGCTACACCCTCAGATATATGAGCTACTGGTAAAAACACAAGTCCAACTTATAGATGTGATGCCAATCTACGAATTAATATGTTTTTTGTCGCTGTGTGTTCTATAGTTTTTATCACAGGCGACATTTAATTTGGTCATTTTACAGCATTTCGAGTTATATATTCTGTGTTATCAATTCTTGGTGACACCAATCAATATCTCAAAATCGTTGACATCCATTTAGTCAAATATGTATAATTTTTACTCACTTGAGGTTGTGGATCGCGTCAGCGAGACACAACTTCAAGTGAGTGAAAATTCCAATCAAGTAATTTGGTTGAAGGGTTGAGGGTTGTCTCACATTTCCACATCAATTTTCTAGATCACATTAGTAACACACGGCTCCTCTATTTACTGACCTTTCAGATCCTTGTAAAAATGAAATGAATCGGGCTTTAGGCCACCTTTGTGCACATATAGGCTAAACTGGGCCAGGAGAACCTCCTGAGGATGGTGAGATGATTGAGATGACACTGTCCTCCAGACACAGGATTCGAAAAATCGAGCCCTGGCGGTCTGAGGCCGAGCACGCTACCTCTCGGTCACGGAGGCTCCCCACAATACTGATTTTCACACGTGGATGGGGAAGAAACATTTTTTTTCTTTCAACCCGGAACTCTGGCGTGAAAGGCAGCGGTGCTAACCACTACCCTAGGGCCCCCGCCCTTCAGATCCTTGTGACGGGACAAACCTGACATGTGTGAGCCTGATGCTTATCGTAATGTATAGGCCTACTGCCTCCTTCGGCTTCTATTCGGATATTCTAGTCTAATCCCCCTTATCATTCGTAAGCACATTCGCAAGCATATTCGCCTATGTGTGAGAGCAGCATTATGCTGCTCTCACACATAGGCGAATATGCTTGCGAATGTGCTTACGAATGAAAATATTTGACCATTCTCTCAAATTTGTAAGCGTTGGTAACAAATTCGGAACGTTCGCAAGTTATTCTCCCCTGCTTACGAGTATCGACCAATTTAGGAAGTGTCTCCTAAATTTCAGCGAATGTTGCGAATGGTGTCATTCGCCGTCAATTTTCGTAAGTATTCGCAAGCCATTGGTAACGTTGGTAAGGCATTCGGAAGCATTTGAAACGTTCGTGAAGCATTTGCAAGGCGTAACGTTCGCCGCTTCCCAATCCTTGCGAATGTCTAATTACCACTGTTTTAGGATTTAAATTCAAGAAAACATTGAGCCCAGCGTCATATTTACTCCGTACTTATACCAATCGCAGCATCGTCATCAAAATATTCGCGTCATGCGTAAGAAAATGGCAAGACAATAGCAACGTTGGTAAGACATTCGCATCATTCATAAGTACGTTTGTAACGTTTGCAAGCCCATTTGAAAGCATTCGCAAGCATTTATAACATTCGCAAGGCAGTCGCAGCATTTTTTAAATATTATTCTTGAGGCCCATTTGCACCATCCGCAACGATTGTTAGCAATTCGTAAGGCATTGACAAGCGTTGGCAAGCATTCGCAGTGCATTTGCAATATATTCGTAAGAAGAGGTCGGGGGATGATCGAGGTGAAAATATTCGCCATCTATTCACAATTTTTGGGCGAATTCACTGCGCATTTCAAAGATTCATATTCGCTAGCATATTCGCTTATGTGTGAGAGCAGCATACGCGATGATGTCACAGCATTGGATTAATGTTAGAGGGTACTGGGATGATTGCTAGTAGTAGTACTTTTCGCCCCCATCCGGGGAGGGTCATTAGGGATCTGTTTCGTCTGTTGGATGCTGTTACGGCATTGTACGGAAGCACTAGTCTACAGCAATCATCCAAGGGCAGCTGCAGCCTCCTCGTATCTGGCTATAATCTTCGGGCGGATTGCCAGTGGCGTACCCTGGTTCCTCCGCTCAACAGCGGAGCCAATGCAGCACCCGCATCAGTGATAGCGCTGATGTAGGCCGTGGTAGCCTTAAATAACCGGCAATAGCATGTTTGACATTAGGTCTCTCACGTGGGATGAATGGAGTTACCCAGAGGGAGTGATCCTTCCTATTGTTACTCTGGGGACAATCCGACCCGAGGATAGCGGAGCTGCGCGAAATGCCACAGAGTTTCATCATTAAATTGTACAGCGAAACTCAAGTCTCCGGCCGTCTGGGCATGTCTGGGGGTATATCCCCTAGACATGCCCAGAACCCCTTATCGGGCGAGCGAAGGAAAACGCTCTCAATAACCCACCATGCCCTATCACCCCCACCCTCACATCATCATCTGTACATCATTCATCTCATCAATTGACTACAACGTTTTTATCGTATTATAATGTCACTTAAAAGACCTTTTGTGCCGAAAAGTGACGTAAAGCAATGATTTACTACTACTACATTAATGTTAGGCAGTGTGGTTTGATATTGGGCTAACTTCTTGTGTTTGCTGATATATTAAAAGCAATGCGCTTCTCCCATGTATTCGCCTATTAGTCAAGCAGATCTGTGTCATATACCAAAGAATTGTGGGTTTATGCATAGAAGCATCAAATTTGGCACACATCTAGACCATTGCCCTAGTAATATTTTTAGAAGTATTGCCATCAAGAAAATGGTCTGTGTCAGCCCTGGCGGCCATTTTCCAAAATAGCCAACGCCGAACTTCAATTGCAATAGCCCACCTTTAAAATTAAAAGGCGGACTAATAAAAATAATATTGATAATAAATGATATTAAATAAAGAAAATAAATTAGAAATTCAGCAAATTTAATACACAGTTGTCAGATTAACAGATTATCAGTTAACAGATTCGAACTGCATGAAGAAACATTGTATAGCATATTAAACGGTAATTCAAATAGATTCAAGTCGGTGTCTGTTGTGGACCAAACGTCATACCATAAAAAAATACAACATAAATTCTGTAATGAGCATTCCCCAATGAAAAAGACTATATCGTATTTATAGATCGGATACAAGTTTGGCTTATGATTACAGCAATATTGTGATCTTATTATTATTATTATTTATTGGCCATACACAGTAGGCCTACATGTACCGGAACATATGAATACATTAGCATGATTAGAGTTCATAAACAAAAAGAGGTACAGAGAGGTCGTGACATTGACAGGAGCATTAAAACCAACTGCTCGTTTAATCATACCAATCGTTCTATTACATTTGTTAATCAATCCCCTACAATGTGTACCCCATGCGAGATTGGTGTTTCATTACTCCTAAATCTCGTATGTGCTATAATCTGCAATAGCAAAACTACTCAATATTTCAATATTTGTCAAAACATACATCCAGAGACGTTCATCATTGGCCTTGAAAATGTGGGAATAGATACTTCGGTCATCGCCATATCATTAACGATTAGGTAGTGATAAATATATAAATGTATACAAAGCTCGCTAATGGCGGCTAAAATTTGTATAAAATTTGCATATTCAATAGAAAATTAACATAGGCCTATTAAAAACGTACTTTTACATACATGGCAATCTTAGGGATGCTACGAATGCGAGGATATATAACATAATTGAAAATGAATGAAATATATTAGTATTTTAACAAATACGCAATTTTTATTGTGAAAATGGCGACAATTTTGTCCTTCCTCAATCATGTCAATTTGAGGGCTTAAAAGTGAAAATCCAGCTTGGTATACAGCGGATTTAGCGGTCTGAATTGTGTAAAAACCGTTGTATCCTTCTAGCTATCAAAATTGCCGTAACACATTATAGGCATATTTTGTGGAAATGGAACCAGATTACTAAAGCCTATACATGTAGATAGCATATTCAGCAAAGTAGGCTACCAGGAAAAACGCAGATTTTTATACCAGACAGCATCGTATAAGGTGGGCCACAGGAATTCAGTGAACCATGCCTGGAGAAAGCATGAATCCAAAAGAGATGAGATGTTGGCTTCGTAGCAAAGTCTCCGTTAGGCTACGTTTCCATAGGTAAGGTTTTTGAGCCGCGCGGGTCCACCCGCGGGGTGCTGTGCGGGTGCCCGATAATAGTAATCTCCTTGGTGGTGGACCAGGTGGTGGTGATGTTGATGATGGTGGTAGTGATGGTGTTGTGGTGTTGGTAGTGATGGTGGTGGTGGTGGTTGTGTAGTACAGATTGTGGTGGTGATGGTGATTGTGCTGGTGGTGATGGTGGGGTGGTAGTGGTCGTGATGGTGGTTGTGATGGTGGTGGTAGTGGTGATGATGGTGTTGGTGGTGGTTGTGTTGGTGGTGTTGGTAGTGGGGCAGTGGTGGTGATGGTGGTTGTGGTGTAGTAGTGGTGATGGTGGTAGTGCTGGTGGTGCGGTAGTGGTGATGGTGGTGGTGATGGTGGTTGTGTTTGTGGTGTGGTGGTGATGGGGGTGGTAGTTGAGATGGTGGTGATGGTAGTGGTGATGGTGGTGGTGATCGTGGTGTTGGCAGTGTTGATGGTGGTAGTGTTGATGGTGATGATGATGGTGGTAGTGTTGTTGTTGATGGTTGTGGTGATGACGATGGTGGTGACGATTATGGCGGTGATAATGGTGATGGTGTTGATGTTGGTTGTGATGATGGTGTTGGTGATGATGGTGGTGATGACGATGTTGGTGGTCGTGGTGATCAAGATGATGGTGTTGGTGATGATAGTGGTGGTGATGACGATACTGGTGGTGGTGGTGGTGGTGATATGATGCATTGATGCCTAATAATGATGTCATTGATGGTGATGTTTTTGGTGATGATGATAATGGTGGTCGAGGCGCCCTTAACTGAGGCACGTGCAAGGACCTGACAGTGAGGGTGCACGCCCCTTTATTTTTGCCAAATTCCCCCCATTTTTCCCAAAATATATATTTTTAAATACTGGATCCGCTCCTGTCTGGATACTGTGTCAGATTATCTGCAATAGACTTGTAGCGAGAATAGCACTTTAGCCTTGATATAGCGTTAATTTCAACCCCTGCCCACTAGGGCAGGCTATATAAAAAGGCCTACCTGTCATTTTTTCTATGTCAAGCTTCTTAGAAATTTCTGTCACACATTTCTTGTCCAGATTTGATCTTTGTGTATCTTTTCCGTTTGGTTGTACAAACTGGGGTTCGACCGAACAACTCTATGAGCTCTTCCATCTTTAAGGGTTTTAAAGATGGGGTTATGGTTGCCATAGTTGCAGATTATCAGGTGATTAGATGTTCAGGTTTATCCTCATAAATGTTGCAAAACACACAGCGATACACGGGAAAGCCCATCTACATGTATGTGACGTCATTTTCTGGAATTCCCCATGCGTTTTTGCCATGCGGTGCGGAAAAAAATCCAACATTGTTTGATTTTCTACCCGCGCAGCAAATCACCCGCGCGGGTTACAAGTGAATGGAAATGATACATGGATTTAAACAAGGCTGAATAATATGGCACCCGCGCGGGTACCTGCGCGGGTTAAACCTTACCAATGGAAACAGGCCCTTATGGTGTGACAATGCCTCAACACCTATGTATGGTGTTGGAAATTCAGTAGGCATTATATCTACAGTAGATGTGGCAGCGCAAAAAACTACATGAGCATGATAAGTGTCATGCTGTTACCAGCGCCACACCCACGAGCCCGTCGGTGGACCCGAGCGGCTAGAAAACCTAACCTATGGAAACGTAGCCTAACAGAGACTTTGCTACGAAGCCAACATCTCATCTCTTTTGGATTCATGCTCTCTCCATGCATGGTTCACTGCTGAATTCCTGTGGCCCAACTTATACGATGCTGTCTGGTATAAAAATCACCGTTTTTCCTGGTAGCCTACTTTGCTGAATATCCTATCTACATGTATAGGCTATAGTAATCATTTTCGGTTGCATTTGTGATACCAAGATGTTATTTTGTGACACATTTTGTGGCCTACACGGCCAGTGTTCATCCGTCTAACTGTTCTTTTCCCATGGCTGCAGACATACAAAATGAAACAACATCATGCAGGCCTGCGCTCGTGCGCACATCCGACGACTACTGTGTCACAACCTGCTGAATTTCGCCCTGATTTGCACAAACGTTGTGTGCGTAAAGCTTTTCGGCCAGTTTTTGTCGCTGAATATGCAAACCGAAAACGTCTGCGGCAAGGGAAAGTCTGCCGCAGACGCAAAACACTCACTTTCAAGCTCCACGCATTCTGTTTGATACATATATAATATGCCTACTCACGATAAACGATCAAAATGGCTGTGTATCATCACTTCTGTGAATATAACAATTTAGAAAGGAACGGCTACTGAGGGATCGAATCCATCCATTAGATGCGTACGATGACAATGAGATCAAGATGAGACTTCTAGATTGACTATAGAGGAAAAGATTATGGAACTTTATAACATTTTTGGTATTGACCTAGATCCAGTAACAAACGTGAGCCTGAGATGCTGGAGCTATTTTGTGCACTGCGATATAATGCCAGTTGTAGGAGATGGCCTTGGATTTAATAGGTCAACAGCTATAAAAAATATTACAAGGGTTACCATGCGTTTACGTCGGCTGAAAAACAGATGCAGGAAGGCCTACATCCAATTCCCCAGATTGAAAAATAACCTGCAAACGACTAAAGAGGAATTCCACGGATGCTTATGGGACACTTATTCAAATCACTGCGAGTGTTTCTATGTGGGCAAACTCGAATCTAGATGCTATCTTAGAAGCTTTGATGAACTTTGATGGCACATGGCTGCTTGGCGACAGTGGGTAAGCATAACAAAAAAAGAAAGATAGGTTTTAAGTTCGATATATTGATTGTACGGACTGAAATGCAATGGTTTTAACAGTGATTGTGTTCAATACTGATGTAATTGAGAAATATTTGACAACGTTTTCCTATCGTTTGATAGCGCACAATGACAAAATTGCATGTACATAACTTGCTGGTAAAAGTGCAGCTCAGTCATGTCATGTGCAAGCTAACTTTGTCAATTTTTTTTCCGTTTTGTTGTGATGCCTTTCCTGCTCACGCCAATAGTGCATCTCCAAAACAATACAGAAGAAAATTAAAATCGTTCTTACAAAATCACCCACCAATGTGTTGAAAGGACTACACGGCCAATGTGTTGAAAAGCCTACACGGCCAGTGTTGATCCGTCTATCTGTTCTTTTCCCATGGCTGCAGACATACAAAATGTAACAGCATCATGCAGGCCTGCGCTCATGCGCGCATTCGACGACTACTGTGTCGCAACACTCACTTTCAAGCTCCACGCATTCTGTTTGAGACATATAATATGTCTACGTTCACGACAAACGACCGAGAGTCTGTTATTACGGACTAGTGAAACGTGTAAGTGAAACACTAACAAATACATAGGTGCGGATTGCACAAACCTCCACTGGCAGGTTAAGTATACAGTATTATGACAATAATGAGAGTTGCATAACATTGCAACTGGAGTGACAGGTATTGCGTCAGCTAATCCTCATAAAACAGTACAGGTTGGCGAGGCCATTCTTAAAACGATGGAAGGACAGAATGCTTTCCAGTACAGTTTCCGAAAGAAAAAATCAATTGGAAACATTAAAAGTCAAAGGAACAGTGGGGTATCAGTGGATTCTCAGCTCTTGTTTGTTTCAAAGGTTACTAATAATAGCGAACAACACTGACTGTAATCTGGATGAACTCTTTAAGTATGAGCTGTCAACTCATATCCACCTGATCTTTTTTAATTAGAATGGAATGCTCCTAACGCCAAATAACCCTCCGCTTTCTGAGGCTTTGGCTCGAATAATGGCTCGAATAATGGCTCGAATAATGTATGATATGCCCAGTAGGCCTACATGCATAGTCTATAGTGGACCTATAGGGGAGACAGGAACACAATAGATAGATCTACGTAGCCCTATGTCCTGTTTTTTAAAAGCCTACTATAAAAAGTTCAAAGTAGTTATAGTCTAGTGGGGTATTTATAGACTAGCCTACCGTAGGCCTGCTTTATACATGTACTTAATACAGTACATGTAGTAGGCCTTAGGCCAGTAGCATAACCTAGCCCTAGCACTGTAGCAGCATATTATTCAAACATAATATTAATTTTGTTGAATGTACATGTAGGTGTCATGGAATTTAATGTCTAGGTATAGGCCTAGCCTATGCCTTAAAAAGTCTGACCCTAGATTTAGGCCTA
Organism: Flabesymbios commensalis; assembly: GCA_964017125.1. Taxonomy (NCBI): domain Eukaryota; kingdom Metazoa; phylum Annelida; class Polychaeta; order Terebellida; family Flabelligeridae; genus Flabesymbios; species Flabesymbios commensalis. The sequence continues at coordinate 45,692,981 of OZ024907.1, forward strand.
TGAGATAGTAGGCCGAATTCGTATAGAAAGCATCACTTCGAAATTTTAATCAGGGATTTGTCCGAAATAAAGCTACTTTAAAACAAAAAAACATATCTTAGCAGACACTAACACGTGTAACTGATATGTAAATGTTGATTTGGGAAGAAAAATATATTTAAACCCAGTAAACATCCACTTTTTTAGTTGTTTTTTCGCATTGTTTTTAGCTGAGATAGGAGGGGCCTAATGATCTCAGCTGAGATAAGTGTGCCCTTGGCTTCTTGCAACGGACTCGGTCTCAAGACCTGAGACTATCTCAAGTGAGACCATTATCTCAGTCTCGGTCTCACTCATGAGACTGAGATCGCTTCCTGCAACCGGCAGAGAGACCCAAACTGCACCGTGACAGACTGCTGAGCTAATTACTACACCAGAGCCCTGCGCTGGACATATACTTATCAGTAAATATTGTGAAAAATGGGTAAAATTCGCTAGGATTAAGTAATTTTGAATTGCTCTACAAATTTCAGAATTCCTTATTTTTTAATTAGAGACCGCATTGATGGTTAAGACAAGGATATTTTATTTATTGTGCGTATGTATTAATAATATGACTGCATTTGTAGTGGAGAAGCTCACACATGCATGCGTATTTATTGAACATAATGTACAATTAGTGATATATTTGAATTGTCCGGCATTGTGAATTTAATGTACAACAAGAACGCTCCACGACTATAACGGTCTGTTTGTTCAAAATTTAAACTTGGGTCGTCACGTGTCATGGTAACTATTGATTGCTGCAATTCGTAGCATTACAAAGTGGTCTAGGTGTGATAAGAGTGACATTTCAGAGACTATATGCTGATAATCAGGCTACACAAAAATGGAAAAATCGTGTTTGTATACAAAGAGTTTGTTTAGGTTTTCATTGTTAAAGGACGGTTAAATGTTCCCATAGCACACCAAAAAAACAAGAAGTTTATCAAATTGACAGGATATAAGAAACGGGCCCATTCTAGTAACACTCGCTTATTTTTACGCAAGGATATCCTTAAACCAAATATCACCACGTGTTCTGAAGCTTTTGCTGTGTGACCGTTTCATTAACATGATCTTTTCCTTCCATCTTAATCTTTACCGCCGTGTTACAAAGAATTTATCCACGATCATCATACAAATTATTGTCGCACGACACACATCAGAAACGTTGTTTTGTCCAATCTCGTTAGTTGAAATGTGATATAATCATAGTAAATCACAAATACATCGTGCACGACCAAAAGCCAATACCTCCATCATCTCTGAATTAGTTCATACTGTGATCCAATGATTAAAACGATACAAATTATTTTAATACAGACTGAAAAGATAAGTTTAGAAAGTTTATAAACGACTATTTTCAACTAAAAAGAGATATACATAAATAGAAAAACATGATATGCATAATTAATTTATGTGGGTGATATGTTATTGCTAATTTAAAAGCTTTGGCAAATATTATGTTTAATTAATATATCGTTGTCCTAATCACCCAGGCGGTGACTGGCTAAATTTCCTTACGTGTATGCAGGGCGACAGACATTTGAGAATAATTTAAAAATAAGTATGCTTTAATTAATTACTGAGTAAAAGGCCGAGTGATAATACCAAAGATGGGTACGTGGTTCGGTCTGGATATAGTAATTTATTGGGATTTAACGCTTTGCTACATGGACATAATATACATAATAATAATTTAGTAACATTAATAACATGACGCCTGAACGATTATTTATTATATCCCAATAATATCAGCAGATTTAAGATAATATGCATGTTATACCCAAGCATTTGAACAATTTAAAACGGTGCATGTGATGCATACCTATTCAACTGTCCATAATGATGACGACAATAACAATATCATCTAAACATAACATAAACTGTTTGGTCGTAGCAAACTGGAAGCTGATAGTGAATTGGTTTGGTTGTGTTTTGGTTGTGTTTATTATATACAAGTCTTTTATAGAATGGTTAAAACATGGGGTAGTTGCAAGAGGGACTGCCCACGATTCACTCAAAAAGGGGAAGGGTGTTCACAATGACCAGTGACCATCCCCTCTCCACGTGTCGCTGAACTTTTTACCGTGTTCTCCTTTTTGCGATAAAGATGCGGGTGCCTTGAATTAGTTTTCAGTGTGTCTTTAGCCAGGAAACAGATGCAGCTAAACAACTGCTGTCTCAATGCTGGTCCACCGTCGGCGACAATGGCCTTTTTATAAGCCAACACCGGCCCAACACATCATATTCGTGTGATATTTCCTCAGGTGTGTTCCAGATAATTCTTTTTAAAAACACCTGAGAGTACTAAAGAGAGGACTAAAATACCAAAACATTTTCCTTAATATTGGCCTTAACACATATATCAGACAGGTAAATAAGTGAAATGACTTTTTACGTCATTTTTTCGGCCAGTACGGCCATTTAAATGACAATTCCTAGTATTACATAATCATATGTTGTATAGTAACAGTATGGTAATATATATAAGATATGCGCTCATTGCACCACATGACCTTGTTGGTGATACAACTGTACATCAGGTATGCGTACAGTGCATGTTTTGGCACTTTATAGAAATAATTTACTGTCGTTGGACACACAAATTTACAAGCAATTGTTCACCATCAAAATGGATTGAATAGCAGCGATCTGGGTTAAAATAAAAGCCTAAACAATTTTTTTAGACGTTCCAGACCGACAGTTTCGACAAAATATCGTCTACTTGGCCGGTTTGTGGACCAGCTAGCGGCGAAATTGCAAAGGTGAAAAATCTGAGTTTACACTGTCATATGCCTAAGCAAAGTCAGCACCTTATGGAAAAAAACGCTTAGAAATCGCTGCATTATTGATTGAATAATTCATCTTAGAAACGTGAAATTCGTTGTCGAAGCGGCACCACCTCTACATTTTTTTCTTACAGTCCTCCACTTCAACACTTGGAATGCTTGCTCGTTCACCCGGGTTGAAATATCCAGTTTGGAGTATACTTTTGTTGAAGAAAACGCTTGGTAATGAAACATGTTCTTCCTTTTATACATGTCATTTCCGGTTGCGATACAACATCTAAATTGTTTGGAATTGGCAAAAGTAGTGTCATAAGAAAGCAACCAATGACAAAGTCATTTCTTAATCACGCAAAAACATTTTGATTAATTCAGAGTACAGCGACAATTCAGGCAGCAGGTGAGAACTCTTTGGTCTGTCTCTATGGTGGGAAACACTGTGAGACATTAAATTTCTTACAAAAAAAAAATTCAATGAAGAAGTTGTGAGGTATGTCACATGTGTTGATGTTCAAAGCCTTCCACCAACAGTGGATGCAGCTAAATATCATTCTTTTTGGGTGTCCTACCAGGTTCTAGTGTAGATGGGAAGGGGTGATGATTTGAAACCTGAAAATTGGGGCTGGTCCTTCCGGAGTGGCAAATTTAAAACTAAAACAATAGATTCTTTGCGAGCTCCAGCATCGCTGATGAAAGTTATCAGATGTCAAAGCAAAGGCGATTATCGTACTAAAAAGTGCAGCTGCAGGAAACATGAAGTGGACTGTTTTACTTCATATAGTGAGTGTAAAGGTGTGCATTAAAAAAATGTTCAGCTTATACGGTGGACATAGATGATATCAACCTGAGTGTAGAATGACATTTTACTATTTCCATTAGAAAAACACAACTAGGCGAAATTATTTTCATATTTTTGATTGGCATTGTAAGTGTGTTCATCTCTGTAACAATCATAATAAATGATGTATTACCACTTACTGTTGTTTTGCGGCTTATTGGTGTAATGTGACATCAGTTTTTCTGATTTCTAGTTCTACATTGTAAATGTAAATGAGATGGCATATTTTACGATGTTTCGAAATAAATTGATCAATGCTAAGAAAGCTCAAAGATATGGTCGAAAATAATATGCAAATTAGCTGTAGCTAGGGGCCTAAATGAAACGCTCAAACACAATATTTTTTTATAAAACGGCTTCATGAATATCCACGTCAAGTCAAAAAACAGCTCCAATGTGTTATTATCTCCTCCAAATGAGTTTATGTTTCTGGTCGTTTTTGTCTGTTTGTTTGTTTGTTTGTCTATCCGTCCGTGCGCAGGATTAGTTACAAAATAATAGCGGGTTCGCATGAAACTTTACCAGGTGTGTCTCCGGTAAAGAGAAATCCGTATTTTTTTTTCGGGAGGGGGGTGGTTAATCTGGATACATGATCCGAATTAGGATCCGGATCGCGCAGCGGAGGTTTGCAGTCTTTGACTGACTATTGTCAGTAGTCTGTTTCGATGTTATGCTGTGTTATCCTCTCTGGTGCTTCTTTTTCGTGATTTTAAGCGATATATGGGAACCTATATTTTTCTTGGGTAATACATAGACTATATTATGCAGATTAGTTACCTTCCCGTGAATGGATTTTGAATAAATGTTGCCATTATGTTCTATATACCTGACATATCAATTTTTATTTTATTTTAATGACAATTTAATCCGCTTGCAAGAGTGTAAATTTCAGTGCTGGAGACATCAAAAACTAAATTTTGTCATCAATTAGGACATTAATTATATAATACTGCATTGTGATCTCGTCAAAACATATCACGATGTATTCTAGTAGGTTCACTTGTTTGTTATTATAAAACATAATTCATCCATGTTTTTGGGGCACTTGAAACAGTTAGTTTTCTGACGTGCACTCACGTTAATTACGCTAATTAGCAATTTTCCCTGCATAGTCCGATTTTGCCGTTATAGAATAGGGCCTAATATGAACTACATAAACGCAAAAAATCTGTGTTGCAATTTGTTCTAGGTTCGATTATATTTTTACTGGATTACTACTGCTTCTGGGCACAGAAAATAACACGTGCTCTTCGACAAAAAGAAAGCTTTGTTTTCTTGTTCCGCTGTTAAAATCTACATCAGCCTAGGCCTATATCTTGCTATTGTCAGATAGGCCTATTAGACGGAATGATCAATGTATTGTAAATAACTATAATATTGAAACAATTATTATCTGAAAGTTTCCACCGACCACATTCTTCTGAAGGCACTATGGTGGTTGTAAAAAATGTGTTTTGAAATTAATATTGTACAAAAGCTTTGGTCACATCTTGATGAGAAGGCAGGTAAATGAAACCTTGAAGTAGCCTAGGCCTAGGCTATATGCCTATAGACTATCAGAAGTCAATCACCCTTTATCTCTGGCGCAATCACATCAATCAGAAATAGTGGTCCACCGTCAGGGAGCCTCTTATGTGTCGATTACATAACTAGTAGACAGACCTGGCTATTGGTAACTGAAATATTGATGAATCAATCAACCTTGATGGAATATAATTATATAAATAATGAGTGCCAGATAGGGGCGTTGTAACCCGTCCTGCTCATATGGTAAAAGCCGGACCAATAGTTAGCCTAATTCGTTTTTTATTAATAATTAAACTAGACAGGTGGCACAATTTCAAAAGGGGCCAAATAAGCAGTGTAGTATGGACGGAATGTTAGGGGTTGGTGATCATCAGCCAGTATCTACTACCTATACTAAACACATTTTAAGTGGATGACAAAAAAATAAATCGTTTATTACAGAAATATAGCAAAAACAAAATAGCGGCCATTTTCAGCCCTAAGAACTTATCTATATAGTCATGTCGCCAAGGGTGGGACCTTGCAAATGGGTATATGCAATTTTTTTCGGATATTGATGCATGATATGTCTCCATTGATATCAGCAAGCATCCCAGACTGTCACCTCTGAGCATTTTTAATTATAACTAAAAATTCAAAATGGCCGCCGTCAGCTCATGAAAAATCGACGTATAGACTGAATGTGAGGCAGAAATGTGGGTGTCAGAGCTGAAAATTGGCCCGAGTATCCCCAAATAGCCATATGTCGCTCTCCTAAAATTTACCATGAATCCTATGTCGCGTTTGGCCAAAAACGGCAAAAATCGAAGATGGACGCCAGCGGATATTTTGAAATATTGTTTTCTTTAAATAGTAATCCGATAATCAAGTGCGATATATGTCATTTCTGACTAGTTTGGGGGCGTGGAACCCATTTCTGGACCTCAAGTTACAATTACAAGCCACATAAAGGTCAAAACATGATCACAATCGGTTTTAGTGAAATACAATTTTTACTAGTAGTTCAATAATTACATGTGATGTGACCAACTTTGTAGCGCTAGTATCTATAATGTCATGCTAGGCATCAGTTATCCGATAAACATTAGCTGTAATGTGTCATTTTAGGTGAATTCGGTGACTGTGAATCTATTTGATGACATAAAAGTAGGCTACAATGTCCTCAGGATCTTTCAAATCCAAAATTGATCTAGATAAAATTTTAACTAGGCTAGCGGATAGGATGAACATATAAATACAATCGTTTCTCAGTCTTTCATTTAGCCATTTCTAACAGGGCGCTGCGCCATGCTGTCTTTCATGAGCGCCATGTTGCCCTTCATGAGCGCAATGTTGCCCATCATGTATTGAAAAGGCGCCATGCCCCTTTCAATTATTGTCATTTTCTGGTCATTGTTTATTTATTTATTTATTAATTTCGATTTGTCATGACAATGGTGTTGTACAGCATAAATTACAGAAAATGTTTGCAATCACAATATATATACAGACAATGCTGAGTTAAAAAAAAACATGCTATGACTGGCAGACAATAACAGGTCTCTGAAGACCTCTGCTAAGATTGCCTACCACATATAATAACAATAACAATAATAATAAGTGACATACATTAAATTATGATAAATCGTATGTATGAAGTTTATTAAAATAAAATTCCTTTATCTTACGCTTAAAATAATAATGTTGCTGAAAGCACGAATGCTGTCAGGTAAACTATTTTTAACATTCTATTAAAATACGAATTATAAAATATAGTTGTTTTCACACGGGGTATTTTTAAAAGATCGACGACCTGTACTGGTATCGACTAATTAATAAAATTTTAAAAGTTACAATCAACTTTTTCATGAATGCAATTAAATAAAAAAACAGAGATCATGTATTTATTTACGGAAAAAGGGGTGGTAGTGATAATTTTATACATCTATCACTCTAGGATATATCTGAGAAATCATTAAGAATAAATTTGGTAGCACGTCGCTGCACCTTCTCCAATGATGCTATTTCTGTCACGAGGTATGGTGACCAAACTGGAGAACAATACTCTAATACAGACCGAACATGTGACAAATAAAGCTGACGTTTAACATAATCCGGTGAATCATATCCTACAGCCCGTTTAATCTTACCAAGCACGGTGTGTGCTTTTGAAGCTGTTTTAACAACATGATCCCGAGTACTAAGTTTTGAGTCGATTATTACTCCAAGGTCTACAATTTTGTCGGTATGCTGTAAAAAATTATTATTCAAGCAATATTGAAAATTGGGGACATGTGACTTTCGATTAATAGATATAACATTACATTTCGCAGGGTTAAATTTCATTTTCCATTTATGACTCAATGCTAACAAAGAATCAAGGTCTTTTTGTAATAATATACAGTCATCTATGGATTTGATTTTTCTGAAAACCTTAGCATCATCGGCGTATAAAGAGACCTTGGAGTTACATACATTAGGTAAATTATTGATGTAAAGTACAAAGAAAAAGCGGGCCTAATATCGACCCTTGCGGTACACCTGAAGTTACGGGTAAGCTGTCTGATTCCTTGCCGTCAATAATTACAGATTGGTGTCTATCAGATAAGTAATTTTGAATCCAATTCAGCAAATTCCCATAAAATCCAAATGATCTTAGCTTATGAATCAGTAAATTATGTGGCACAGAATCAAACGCTTTACTAAAATCAAGAAATATCACATCTGTTTGCCCTCCTTGATCAAGCGTCGCACCAACCTCATACATGTCAAGGAGATTTGAGGTAGTTGACATTTTGTGAATAAATCCATGTTGAGCATGACTAATACATGGTTCAATAACAGGGTATACATGGTTAAAAACAAGACATTCCATTACTTTGCTTACCTTATTTAACAGAGAAATTAGTCTATAGTTTTCAATCATTTCTTTGCTGTCTTTTTTGTGTATGGGTACAATATATGCATGTTTCCATACAGAAGGTATTTTACCCACTGACAAACTACGGTTAAGCAGTACAGTTAGTGATGGTGCTAGTTCTTTAGCATAATTATGTAATATAAGGAGAGGTATATAATTTGGTGGTCTACCTTTATTTATGTCTTATTGTTTTAGTACCTTTATTACACCATACTCAGTAAACTTAATAGTTGACAGACTCGTGATTAATTGTTCTGTTAAATCAGGCAGTGACATATCATCATTGGTATCAGAGAACACAGAGTGAAAGTATGAATTAAACATAGCAGATTTCTGACTAGAAGTTGTAGAAACCTTGTCTAAATATTTTAGTACACTTGGTGTAAGTTTGGATTTAATTTTTTTTCGACATAATGCCCAAAAGCGTTTTGGGTCATTTTAAATAGATTCGGCCATGCTTTCCATGGACCGATAACGTTTATTTTTTAACATTTTGCATTGAATACTAATACCAACCCTTACAGCACCGAGCTAAAAGAAAATTAGTTAGTTATATATGTTACATAGTCAGAACAAGCAAATTTGTGGCAGGCTTAATAAATTATTAATTTAATGAAGAAATATTTTTTAAATCGAGCTTCCATTTGCAAGAAGTTAAAAAAAAGATTTAATATGGGGGATACTGTGAAAGAAGGCAAGTGATAGCTCCAATGAACTGAATTAATTATCATCGTTTTCTTGGGCCGTAGCCTTCAATGCGTCATACGGCACCTGAGATTATTGTCTAATCCCCTCGCTACTTTCTAGTTCTTAAGAGATGTCATATTCTGCTTTTTATAAAAGCTTGTTAAACTCGAATTAAAAAAATAATAATCAAATCATATTACTTGCTATAATTTTTCATAAAGGAAGAAACAATATTGGTACTACTAATGCATGTGGATTTAGTAGTGACGTAGCGTGTAAAATGTTATTCGTAGGGTGTGAACCTTGTGGTCACTTCACCGAGCACACCAGTGATCACAGTAAATTAACCCTCCTCTCGCTGTTAAGTTATTTGGTATATCCTTGGTTTTCTACATGACAGAACATATCACATGAGTTGAAATTATACTCAAAATAAAACTGTGAAGTTATTAAATAACAGCGCATACACTGTGAAACATATACAAATAATTGTATAAAAAATATGATACTGTCATATTTTTTATAACAAATGAGTTATCATTTATGACTTCACTAGACGTGTTGAATAATTGTTTTACATCTATTTAATTATTTTATGTGAGTCCGGTCTATTGATGTAGCGGTTTTTATTTGTTAATCTATGTTTATTCTTAGTGGATATAAAGTAATAAGGATTTTTTAGCGTGTGGCTACATACCACTTTAATAAATTTATTTTCTGTACGATTTATCAATGTCAACAGGTATTTTTTTGTTATAATTAATTGTGAAGATATCAGCCTTCCGCACTTAAAAAGTCAATGGAAGTGATCTCGGCTTCTTATCACACCTACTAATTGGCGACAAGGCCCAGTGACATCTCCTGCAGTGCAGTAAAGCGCGCCCATCATTAAACCAGCATTGGTTATTCGAGAGGGCCATAACGTGTCGTGCTAATCATTGTGTTTATAGTAATCACCGCACTTGCCCAGTAAGAGGTTCTGACCAAATATTGCGTTATTGCTGGTCTACGGTCTACAACACTGACCCAGAATTTAAAAAAAACAAGATGTCCATGCCCTGTGTTTGACGGGTGATTACATAACAGGGTCACAGTGGTCTGCTCGATTTGATGACGATGGATGAAGGGTAAGGGAGTCAGTGACATTGCACAGCTCAGAAACTCATTCTGCAAATTACACCAGGTAAACAAGTATTTTTAATTAATATACGCTAACTTCACACTTCCTATTTACAATTTTTATAGACTATGCCAAATTGACTTTATTGATCTGATAAGGAATGTTAGGTATATAATGACGTTATTATAATATGTGGGACTGAAATGGACTGCACGTTGAACTCACAAAGCTATGGGAGGGATGTCATACACACCAGCAAACACAAGACGTTAAATTAATATATTGTATTTGTATTTGAACATGTGTATTTGTATTTGTATTTGAATATTTTCAAGTTCACATATTTGTATTTGTATTTGATATTTTTTAGGACCTCGTATTTGTATTTGTATTTGGCCTTGTGTATTTGACCCCATCCCTGTATATGGCACGTAACAAGAACCATACACTGATACAGGACATATGGCACTTATATAGCGTGAGCCAAATTTTCCTGTATGGATTAATGCCTGTTCAGCGTTGTAGATGGCGGACCAACTTTAACACAGTAATGCGGCGATGTTCCGTGATTGCGGGGGATGCCACACGTACAATCTCGCACCATATCGGTACATGCGCGGTGAACCACGAGACTTGACGATGACCTATATGGAAGCATGTTGTCGACCAATGAGAGTGAGATGTGCCAGCCTTTTAATTGATTGACAGCTCAACCGGCGGTATATATACGCGGCTATTATGTTTTATTATATTTTCACGCTTCCTTGCGCTTACCCAGCAAATCATTTGTATAACATTTGTACAACGTCGGCCCAACGTCTTCGACGTTGATCCAACATTGTACAAATGTTGTACAAATGTTTTGTGTTTTGGAAGCTGTCAAATTGGGTGTCAACAACAAACACCTACCGGCATCAAGCTACGAGGCCCAGTTATTATTAATAAATAACCATTTTTGCGGGTGGGGATCAGCAAATCGCATCCACTGGCCGAAGTGCTAAATCCATATAGGCCTGAGTATTATTAAAAGTGTTATATAATTCACATAATTTTATAAATTCATCAATATTTAATATATTTATTATTAAAATATTTAGCAATTAAAGATAAAACGGATTTTTGCAAAATTGCAAGGAATGCTTACCTTGATTTTGTAAAATGAACAAATCGATAGAAAACGGAGAAACCTGTGGAATGAATAAATATTAAATAAAAAAATGATTATGTCATTGGCCTGGATGGATGCATAGGTTTGACACACAAATCGTGGATTGTATGATAGAAAGTAAAAGGATAAAAAGAAACAGTCAAAAAGAAACACGGACAAAAAGAAAGAAGGATAGAAATTAACGGTAAACAGTTGATTAAAGTGTAACAATCAGGCCAAAATCGTCATTTTTATTTTGGCTCCTTGATATGTCCATAGTGTGTCAACATGTTCATATGGGACTAGAATTTCGAAGATGTTTTAAATTTTAGGCTGCGCATTTAGTAAAGGAGAAATAAGGACGCGATTTAATTTCAGACATGCATGCCAAATTAAGAAAGAAAGTATATAACGGATCTTTTGACACACTTGTTACGTTGCCATAGCCACCTAAAATTTAAAAGAGTTACGCAAATCTAGTCTGTGGATATGTTGACATATTATGAACATATTACAGAGTCAAAATAAAAATGATAATTTTTGGCCTGATTGTGTCGCTTTAAAAGTAATAAAATAATAATTTTGAATATTATATATTATGTCCCTGAACATAAAATAAAAGGGATAATGTACGGGGACATATATCTATATTGATATATTCTGCTTTCAGAAAGGCAACTGTACTAAAATAATGGATACATTTAATCAATACTATTCCTATATATTCCAGAACATGCGCTAAAATTGATACATGTGAATACATATAAAATACTATTATTGGAACATTATAATGCATATATTGCGTTTTAAAAAGGTAACAGTCGCTTCAACGTACTAAACTGATGATATAGTTCAATGTTAATAGTAAATACTACATTCCTGAACATACACTACAATGTATTAAAATAAAAGTGATACCGAAAAAATATAAATCTGTTATTAAGGGGAGGTGTATTCTAATTGTATTCGCATCTCCTTGCAATCAATTATTTGGTGAAACAGGCTTGTTTCGTGACTAATACCAAGGAATATAGAAAGATTGTAGTCCACACTTATACTAACTTTAATCTACATGAATTTAACAGAAGAACGATAAGATATGCATTTTTTTAAATTATTTATTGATATAATGTCTCTTAGATATTCATAAAAATAAATAATATATAGTTTATGCACCTTTAAATAATATATTAGTCGGTATGTTTGATAAACATTTTAACCCCCGAGTCTTCGTGAGTCTTCGTTCTGACCATTAAAACAACTTTTAGGTAGAGGCCCCCACACCAAAAGGGTCTTCAGGAACCCTGTCACTGCTTTATTTTTAATTAAAACCTCAATCAGGGGTAAACCTTTATTTCTGCCTCCAGAAGCAGTATCTGTTTACTTGTAAAGTAAGCAGATAGTCATACTGTATATCGGCAGTATATATGCTTCGCCAATATTATCAACATTTCAACCGTGCATGATTATAGAACACAAGGCATTCCGGTATTTTTAAAATTAACCGTCTTTTTAAATCCAATATGCCAACTAATATTGGATTCATCTACACACATACAATATCCCAGCAAACACGGGATAACGCTGGCTTAGGCCTAATGCTCGCCCACCATCTGCGGCGTTGGCCTAGACATTAAGCCAGCATTAACTCACTTTCACATTTAAGAAAAGTTATAATATAGGCCCCCTAAATATATATAATGACAGGGCCTACGCAGTGAACACAAAACATTTGTATAACATTTACACAATCTTGGACCAACGTCGAAGACCTTGGTCCGACGTTGTATAAATGTTATACTATTTTTTTTCTGCTTACTGGGTATAGACCAATTTTCTTTGAAAACTGACATATAAAGTTCTTGGTCAGGTACAACCTTTCTCTTTGTAAGTATGTTAAATATAGTTTAATAAAGTATGTTTATATCTTACCTTGAAAAGTAGTGGGCTGTGAGTGTGAAGTGTAAAATATTTGGAAGTGTGTGTGGATCGTGTATACGCGCGTGAAGGAATGATCCAGAATTATTCAAATATGTTACGGCTCGTGAGCATAAGCACCGTCCCAGAGTAGAGAGGGGAGGTGGGTGTTGACAGTTGACATAGTTCTAGACGTTGACAAGCATCCAGCAAACCAGAAACTGGGCTAGTGCTGAATTAATGCTATGCCGGCATCGAAAACGATTGAATAACATTAAACCATCAATAATCATAGTAAAACATGAACAAATATAGCTAATTTAAAAGAAAACATCTGATCAAACAAGCGTGTTTTATTTTCAAAATAAGGCTTTTGCTCCTTGAAATAAATAATTTCTCTTTAGTTTAAGAGCAAAATATTTTTGTTTTTCCACGATTTTAAAAGTAAGCAGATAACATCTAGGCATATAGATAATATAATATTATAATAGGCCTATAGTAAATTATATTCCAAATTCGTAGGCCTACAGTGTTTGCAGGGTCATGGCTTAAAATACACCCTGTCACAAATAAATAATAGGCCTACCCTGTGCCAATATTATTTTTTATAGGGTGGGGGGGGGGGGTAGGCCTACCCGCTATATCTATGAATAAACCAGTCAGTCTCAAATGTTTGGCCATATTTAGGCCAAATTAGGGAATTAGATAGGGGGTGCCTGCCGGAGATTGGGACTTGTCATAAACAGCTGCATTATAAAATAATCCTGTCATAAACAATGTTAATTGGCTGTTGCCTGTGCCAAACCTGGAAGCTCAAAGAGAACCCTGTCTATGAATTTCTCACTCAGGTGAAAACGTCACTACGACGCTGTACTGACGTTATTTCACGTTATTTCGTTAATTTGAATCCAAACCACCACATTTCTGCAAAAATGTTTCAAGGTTAAAAATTAATATTGATAATGAAATTATCTATCCAGGTGAAAACGTCACTACAACGTTGTACCGACGTTATTTCGCAATGTTAATTTGTAAACAAAACACACCATATTCTGCAATGTTGCAGTAACGTTGCAACAACGTTTGGTCGGCACATTTTGATTGGTCATGGTTCATAAAGGCTTTTGGTGGCAGATTTTGATCTATTATCACCACTAATTCCTCTATCAGCCTAGATGTTTTAAGATTGGGATTAATATTGATAATGAAATTTCTTATCCAGGTGAAAACGTCACTACCAACGTTATTTCGCAATGTTAATTTGTAACCAAACCACACCATTTTTTGCACGTCAATACAACGTTGTGCCGACGTTATTTTGCAACGTTAATTTGTAAACAAACCACACCATTTTCTGCAACGTTGCAGTAACGTTGCGACAACGTTTGGTCAGCACGTATAATTGGTCATGGTTCATAAAAGCTTTTGTGGTAGATTTCGATCTATAATCACCACCAATTCCTCTATCAGCCTAGATGTTTTAAGGTTAAGAATTAATATTGATAATGAAATTTCTCATCCAGGTGAAAACGTCACTACAACGTTGTACCGACATTTTTTCGTAATGTTAATTTGTGAACAAACCACACCATATTCTGCAACGTTGCAGTAACATTGTGACAACGTTTGGTCAGCCATTTGATTGATCATGGTTCATAAAGGCTTTTGGCGGTAGATTTTGATCTATTATCACCTCCAATTCCTTTATCAGCCTAGATGTTTTAAGATTAGGATTAATATTGATAATGAAATTTCTCATCACGGTGAAACCGTCACTACAACGTTGTACCAACGTTATTTCGCAACGTTAATTTTTAACCAAACTACACCATTTTCTGCAGGTTACTACAAAGTTGCACCCACGTTGTTTCGCAACGTTATTTTGTAAACATACCACACCATTTTCTGCAACGTTGCAGTAACGTTGTGACAACGTTTGGTCGGTACGTATGATTGGCCATGATTCATAAAGGCTTTTGGTGGTAGATTTCGTTCTTAATCGCAACAAATTATTCCTCTATCAGCCTATGTTTTAAAATTAAGAGTGGGATTAATATTGATAATGAAATTTTTCACTCAGGTGAAAAAGTCACTACAACGTTGTAACAAAATTATTTCACAACGTTTATTTGTAACCAAACCACACCATTGTTTGCACTTCACTACAACGTTGCACCGACGTTATTTTGCAACGTCAATTTGTGAACAAACCACACCATATTCTGCAACAATGCAGTAACGTTGCGACAACGTTTGGTCGGCACGTATGATTGGTCATGGTTCATAAAGGGTTTTGGGGGTAGATTTTGCTCTTAATCACAACAAATTTATCTATTAGCCTATGTATCAAGATTGGGATTAGAATTAATATTGATAATGAAATTTCTGACTCAGGTGAAAACGTCACTACAACGTTGTACCAACGTTAATTTGCAACGTTATTTTGTAACCAAAATAAAACATTTCTGCAACGTTGCAGTAACGTTGCGTGTTAGCTGGGCATACATGTACATATTCATAACGACTTATATGCTACTTTAATGGTTTAGCAACTACATTTTACTATTTTTAGGGGAACATAACTATACTGTGATCACTATCACTAGTTAGTCAAATTTTGGCAGCCATTTTGAATTTTTGCAAATGGCTATATCTAGACGTCAACTTAACAACTGAAATAGATTGACAGATGGCAAAAACATATGGTTAGCAGGTTAGACACCGAGATCACAATTCTATGATGTAAATTAGTTCAAAGTTCTGCATCTTTGGTCTGTATTTTAAATTTACTTTGGCGGCCATTTTGTTTTTTAAACGGCTATATTTGACTTAGGGCTATAATTTAACACTTGAAATGGATTCGCAGATGCCCGTAACATATGCTTAGCCACCAAAATCAGAATTGTATGTGAATTAGCTCAAAAGTTATGCATCTTTGATATTTGGCGGCCATCTTGGCGGCCATCTTGGATTTTAAAAAATACAAGCTAGGTTGAAGTATACACCCACTGGTTTTAGGTACTAGACAGTACATGTATGTACTAGCCAAAAATGCAAAAAAATGATTTTAGGGCAATTTGGCAAGGTCTCGAGGCTGGGCCACTGGACTATTGGATCTGATCGCCAACCAAGGTTTGAAATTGTGCTCATTGTTATGTAGAACCTCCGTTTACATCTATATAGTTAAAATGAAGGAAGATCATCAAACTCTTGCTTGTATATACATTGGAGTATGTTGTGTGTCCAATGATTAAGAGACAGGAAAGCTCCCCCTGTCTTTATCTGAGGTATAGATAAAATCTTTTGACATCAATCAGGGAAAATTTTGTTGAAAAATTATTGCTTAGCAATTCTCTTCTTCGATGTCCGTTTCCCACATGATCCTTATCATTCATCTATAAATATTGCGCTAATCAATTTGAAATTTGATTACCAAATGGCCAAAATTGCATAGCTTTTCGCTACCGGTACGCGATACTGAACAAAATATTCCCTGTGAATATTAATATATCATGTGATAATCTAGCAGATATGGCAGGTTTTTTGGGTATTTAGTGTTTTATCTCTGATTTACATTCTTTCCGGGTCATATAAACTGAAATTTTATAAGATTGGTTAATGTCCAAAAAATGTCCTCTCCAGTACAAAATGTACTGGAGGAGACATTTTTTTGACATCCAACTATCTGTAGTTATGATGCAGATAGATGGCCAAATTTTTGTTTGTACATGACATATATAAGTATATTTTGTGTCCACTGATCAAAATTAGATTAGCTCTCCCTGTCTTAATCTGAGATGTAAGTTAATCAGGTCATGTACAGTAAATCTTAACTTTTGACTTAAATAATTCAATTGTTCTCATGTTTGAGTTTTCGGGGTGGAACAAAAAGTCTTTAATCTATCCGAAATACACCAGATGTACATTGTAAACTTTATCTAATGGGATAATAGTGATATTTTTTCAAATGATAAAGCACACTTTTCTTACAACATTCTGTTGGATTTTACACCCTGTACATGGATATAATAGTCAATATTTCTAAGCAGCTTCTAGTTGTAGCCTGGAAACCTTCAGTAATATATACTAGAAGATGTTGTTGATGACATGAGGTGCTGAAATTTGTTTTGAAAGGACTTGAAAATTCCGGCTTTGTGAGACTAACTTGACACCCCTGATTGTAAAACAACCCGTATTAAAAGTTTTAAAGTGAAGACCGACGGAGACTCAGTTCAGGCTCGCTGGTTGAAGCTGAGCTTCATTACTATATAATTATATACAAAACCTTGACGAATATACGTCTACAACCAAACCAAAATATTTTGATCTGTGGTGCTTTTACCTTTTTGAAACCCGCACTGGTGTTTAGTAAAGATTTATACAATCACTCAAATGAATGCTCTCTGATGACAGAGC
Organism: Flabesymbios commensalis; assembly: GCA_964017125.1. NCBI lineage: Eukaryota > Metazoa > Annelida > Polychaeta > Terebellida > Flabelligeridae > Flabesymbios > Flabesymbios commensalis. Next base: position 45,710,342 of record OZ024907.1, read on the forward strand.
TGCGGCTTTGAGAGGATCAACAACATAATGATAATCCACCCAAAGAGTATGGTCAGACTCGTGAAGGCTTAAGCTTCTGTTGGATGGTTGTTGTGGACTAGTTGATTATGTACCATGCCACGCAGCATGCAACGACTCCAAAAAAGTGCTACTAAAAAACATCCTAATAGGCCTACCCAAATAGTGAGTAGATTGCCTTAGACATGTAGTAATTATATTGGCGTGAAGAATCCCGTTTCTCATATCAATACATATATAATTTATGTAACCATTCATCAATGGGAAATACATGTAACTTATTTGTTATGTGTAATTTGTAGGATTTGTTTCTGCTCAACTAGTTTTCAATTGTATATAATATTATGTTGCCTCCACATTGACTATACTTCTCTACTCGTCTACTATACTACAAGAACGGAAACATCATATGTCATGGTTATGCCATTGATGAATAAACTTCATATTTGTTTGCACAAGCATAGGTCTTGATCAAAAAGTTATCCAAAGAGCATTTCAATTTTAATTATCATACAGTCAGCCAGCCAAGAGCTGCTAAAATGATGTAAAAATAACTAGATGGCATTTCTTTGTTACAAGCATTCTGAAATATCAGGCATGTCCAGTAGGGTCCTGGGGACCCCGCCTGGGCGGATAACAAACTTTCACTGCGGTTAAAAGCATATTATGACGGCATTCAAAATGGCCACCAGAGAAACGGTAGGAAAATCTAAATTGTGTATAGTTTTGTCGATACTTGACCGAATTTCACAATATTTTTTTTATTTTATACATTTTAGAGGCTATTGATTCCATATATGCAAATAAAATTAACAAAAAGCCACTGTAAATTTGTCAAAAGACCATATATATTTTTCTCATAGATGTTATAATGCATTGTGTCATTAAACGAGAATTAAGACCTGTACATCGAGCACTATAGCTAAAAATTTATCTACAATGGATGGCAGTGAAGTATCAGGTTATATAGTCTATGTATATGAATATGAGCACACAAGGTCCTATTATGTTGGTAGACTGATTCATTAGATTATTCACTGCTTCAACTGTGCGGATGCAGACGGTCATGCAGAACACACAGTGATATGTGAAGGAGCACACAGCACGTGGCCTTGCACGAAAGCAACGTGGATAAACCAGCTGGTCCCAACCTTTAGTATAATCTTCTGGTCACATTGACATTGGAGAAACAATGATATTTCTCTGATAGACCCAAGTGGAATTAGCTGGTTTCTAACATGACTGGCGAGGCAGTCAGGCGCTCTACCGATGCGTCACGCCCCATCTCTTGCACCATGAAACCGGCCAATCACGGAACATGAGATGGTTACAACTCTGACATAATGGGCTGACGAATAACATACAGTGAATTTTATAGGTGGGGTAATCTGTACTTGGCAGTGTCTGTGAGAGAGCGCGCTGTCCCATGGCGTGCTAGTGTTCTGTTATCAAAAGCGTAGTCAGTCATTTATTATATTGCAATGACTGATTAAATAATGTTCCACCATTATTGTTTAGTATAATTATACTAGTGCTTCAACTTTCCTAGTAAAAAATGTGATTTTCTGCATTAACTCTACTATATTTATTTAGTGATGTGTAAAAACATGATCAAGCAGCAGAGGGTTCTGTTTGAAAATATTTCATGCTGATTGCTTTCCAAATCATTATTTTTCTTACCTTGCACTAGTCTGTCTGGAATATCATGAAACCTAATCTTATGACTGTATCCACATCCAGGAAAAAAATCCCTAAAAGTCTACATATTTATATCTTTCTCACCAAATAAGTTGATGAGAAGTAACATAACATATGTACAAGACAAAGCAAATAATGGTAACTCGACAGTGGCATACTAGTCTGGCTGAAGTTTCCCATAAGCCTATGTCAATACATTAGCTCAATGTCTCCATATTACCTCCTGTCGCCATGAATGTACTCTTGTGAATCTTTCATAAACAACAAGTTGGTTTATTCATATTCCATAGTAGTGCATGTCCATCGATCAAGATACAGACACTGACACAGGGTCAGGAACATTTTGAACGTGGTCAATATCTTTCCTGACAGTGACAATAAACGTTGTTTTGGATGGTGAGTTAATGATTTCCTCACTTTTAGCTAATGACAAGGCACACACACAAGTTCATGTGTGAGTATCGCTGATATATATCATACAGCTTTGAGACTTATGTTCTCTTATAATATACTATACTAATGAGACATGTCAGCTTTACCATTCTTGTCTTTATATATTATTGAATCATTGAGATATTTGATACCCTTTTTGTTGCTTAACCAAAAGTTGTGAGCACTAAATGTATATCAATACGTGCATCAAGGTTACAGTGTATCTGCACTACTAGATTTTGAGTACTCAACAAGTCTTTTATTGCTTGGGCTATAATAATCAAAAGTTGTTAGATCAGTGAAGTACATATTTCGCGTGTTATTAAGGGAGCCAAGCATACCATAGCACTACAAGAGTAGTGTTTTGAATATGCCCACATTTATACACATGTAGATACTCAGCAGGATGAAGTTTATAAGGTCTGTATGTATGTAGAGCCATGCCAGTGTCTTTCATCATGTGTCCAAATTGCAATAAGCATCACTACCAGCTAAGATAAAGACTGATGTAAGCTCTATTATGTTAGCTATGACAAGACACATAGTTTGTGTGGGCCCCTAATCAATGGATTGCTCATTGAACGCCACCTTTGTGCACATATAGGCTAAACTTGGCCAGGAGAACCTCCTGAGGATGGTGAGATGACACTGTCCTCCAGACACAGGATGCGAAATTCGAGCCCTGGCGGTCTGAGGCCAAGCACCCTACCTCTCGGTCACGGAGGCTTCCCACAATACTGACTTTTACACGTGGATGGGGAAGAAACATTTTTTGTTTCCTTCAAACCGCCGAGACCGGGAACCGAACCCCGAACTCTGGCGTGAAAGGCAGCGGTGCTAACCACTACCATAGGGCCACCGCCCTATATTGTGGTTGAAACCATTATGACACTAGAATGCTTTATTGATTAGCACACATGTATTATGCCATCTCAGGACTTTGTAGTCAGATTTGTCATGGATGCCTGCTTGTGTTGATTTGGTAAACATACTGGATTTAACACAAATCCTTTCATCGTTCCATGTGTTATCTGATAACTCTCACAAACTACATGGAACTCACATATCGCAAAAATTACACTGTAATACTTTTTGAGAAGAGGCCACTACAAGTCTGCAACTCGATCTTTGGCTTTGTCATAAGCAGGTTGGTCATCAATGATTAGATTATTTTGACCAAGCGATTCATGACTGATGTGCTGTACTAGTCACTGCATTTAATAAGGGCACCATTTCCATAGTTATTTTCAACAGTACTACATCCCTCATTAAAAGCTGGGCATGATGGGAGCAAATACACACCATAGGGCATAACCACGGAATTTAATCGAGCTACAAACATGATCCAACGAATATGATTATTCATTTACATCGGCCTTTAAACACCATTTCTCCTCGGGACAAAAAATCGGCTGTGGGTCAAAACTGAGATACTGATGTCTAATTCCGGCCATGTCGGATGTTTGTCATCGTTGTTGTGCATTACAGCGATATCAACTTTTTGTGTAGTATTTCCTAAAATGATATCCATCATTTCTTCTGTCGAGATATTGACATAATATATCATATTGTGATAATGCGCACAAGGCGACGTAAAGCTATATATAGTCACTCACTCATAATGAGCAATTCCTCTGAGAACAAAGTTTTCTCCTGACAATAACTTGTTCTAGTTCATGGACAATTTGTAGATGCTTCAATCAAAGTTTGTGGATTTGCCATTGGTCTATGGGACATCAGTCTGGGATGGAGCTGACCCACGCAGCGGCTGCTGCCGTCAAACTCAGTATCAGACAATTTTGTGTAGGCTCTGGGGGATTAACCCTTCAGACCGACAAGAAAATTCCTGGGTGATCAGGAACAATTCTAGTTTGTAGGTAGGTCTATATAACAGTTCTGCTCATACCGATGAAGGCGCATCTTTCAGCTAGAATCTACTCATCTCACCCATCTTTATGCCAATGATCTGATATGAAGCATCGCAACAGACTAAGATCGTGTATTCTGCTGAATTGTCTAACCCAATATCAAATTGTTTTGGTGCAAATGCATTAATTATAGATGTTGTAAATACAATGTCTCGAACGATACAGAGTGTGAGCTTCATTATCACGTCCTTATCGTCATCAATGCAATCTTCTATGACATCAACACATATATATTGCTCAATGGAATTACTTTTGTCGTGTAAATATCATGCAATCAATTCACCCACCATATTGACCTGTAGAGGTGTATGAACTCTTGGGTAATATATATATATATGCCTTGAAGAAAAGAGCACACATCCTTCAGTCGAGTGAAAGGATGACCAATCTGTATCTACACAAGTTTGTAACCACTCAAATAAAGAGTTCAGCAACAGCGATATAATATGGATATCTGAGATATCTGACATATTGTACCCATATGATTACTTCACCAATAAGAAAGGAAATCTTTCGATCAGTGACATGTTGTAGCTGCCACCCGTGTACTATGAAGAAGATCTGCTCACATGCCACAAGATATCAACAGCAATTTAAAATCATATACACAACAAAGAGCGGGTGCCTACCGTCGTGCTTCAGAGGGCTTTTGAAGGCAGTTTATTTTTTATGCCTTCGTTTATGTAAATTCCTCCTGTGGGTAAAAACCCTACCACCAAATCCTATTTTTCGGGCCGCATACCGATTGATGTCCGTGTCAAAGCAACATATGACTTATATTGCCCAAATAGGTTTCTAATTTGCTTAGGTATTTTATTTGCCATTTTTTTTTTTTTAATCCGGGAATTTGAGACGTCAACATTGCTGATTATAGGTGACTGGTGGTTCTTAATATAATAAATATTATGGTAATACTTGCATAACATGTTGTAATATGCTACAAAATATCCATGAAATCATATTTAAATTTTGATAATATATTACTGAACATGAAAACATGGTTAAAACATGATAATGGTAACAACAGCGTGAATATTTGATGAAATCTAGCAAAAAGCTAATAAATCGCTAATAATCGCTTGTTATTTTCGCAATAACTAATAATAAAATAGCTGCAAATGATTAAATCGATTTAAATAAACACAATGGATTGCTTTTGGGTAGATTACCACCTTGGAAATGTAGATATACAAGTAGTCTTGACGATAGGGGCTCGGGATATATGGAATAACAGTACATTTTATAGTGAATTTGGCGGACATTTTGTTTTTCAGTTTTCAACACTTCCCGGTACAGTAAAAAATTGTTATCCGTCCTTGTGCTCGTCTCTGCCATCTATAGAACATATCTGGATAGATAGATTGCTTGTAACAAAGATTTGCACCATGGTGACACGATAGCCTTCAGTGGCTGGCTGACTATACTCGAAGCGCTTCTGAAAAACACACGCAGTTGAATCAATGTTGGTTTAATGCTGTCCCAGCGTCACAACTCAACTGGGAACACGATACGAGGGAACGTGTTGATGGTATATAGGCTACACGCCACTAAATGAGTGAACAAATTGTTATCATGTTATCTAGTTTTAGTAAATAAAGTGTCATTGCTATTACATTCCCCAGATATTAAATTCTATAAGAAATGATTGCATTCATATTTTCATATTGTTAATTCAATCTATGCCAATTTTGAAATTGCAAGATCCTGGGGACTCCAATTGTAATTTTATGTCCACCAAATTCATCTAAAGTGACACATGACAGCTCATTTTTATCGATAACTGATGCCTAAAATGATATTATTAATGCCAGAAATTGATTCAGCGTCGCAAAGTTAGTCAGAAACGATTATATCACACAACTATTGCACTACTTATGAAAAAGTTGTGTTTTCCTTACGACCGCTTTTGATAATTAGTCATCAGAATCTGTGCAATAAAAAAAAATTCCTATTCACCCCGTTCTTCTTTGAAAAATCAACAGAAACACAAATAAAATAATATTTTTTTAAATAATTTTACAATTAACATACAACCTTCTGAATATTATTGATTGACTGGCAGGTGTATTAAGGTTGATTTTATTTCACTAGGTGGTACCTGTGGGTACCTGTAGGGTCAAAGTTTTGACCACCTTCAAATTTTCAGCTTTTATCGCAAATTGTTTTTGCCGCTATGGCAACCGTAATTTTTTCACAAAGGTCTCAGTTTTTCTGTGGAAGGACACACATAATTGGGTGATTATTCAAAAATGAGAACATGTGCCTACTTGTAGTTGCTTTGGTAGAATACACAACTCAATGACTTTCAAACCATTCGTTCCTATTAACCCCGCCGTTCCTATTCACCCCATTCTACGGTAATCAAAGTTATCACAGAAATTTATTCTCCAATTAAAACCACATCAAACATTTGCTTGTTGCTACTTGTATTTGTTTAAAACCTTTTGTTTTTATTTTTGATCTTCCTAATTGACCTTTGACCTTGAATATGACATGGAATCACAAAAAAATGTCATAAATGAATTATTTAGTCCAAATCACACCAAAATTAAAGAATTAGTATGTGTATTTTTAAAAAAACGTGCCGTCTTTCAGTCACCAAAATGATACCATAAATGTTTTCTCCAGTCAAAATCAAATAAAAAAGACGTAATATTAGAATGCCCTAGCTTTATTTGGTAAGAAATCATATTTCTCTTACTTTACCTTTAAATTGACATTTGACCTTGAAGATAACCTTGAATCATGCAAATGATGTAAGAAATAAAATTGCGATTCAAAATTACACGAAAAAGAGGTATTGCACTATTATTGTACCTACCTTTATTTTTGCAAAATCATATTTGTTCTTGAAATTAACCTATGCCCTTGGATTTTGCCCTCTAACGCAAATTTCGCAAGGTTGATAATATGTCATCCGACAATTTACCTTATATCACAAATAATCAGCCTATATCACAAATAATCAGTAGGTATCGATCTGTTGGACCAAAAGGGTTAAAAAGTGCAAAAAGTATATATTTTCGTAAGCTTTACCAATTTGACCTTCAGATGAGCTGGGAATGACCTTGAAATGACCTCGAGTGTGAAATCCCAATAACGTGTAGCCTCAGCTCATCTTTTATTTGCTCCTAGCCGGGGATACTATATATATATATATACTGCAGATGTGCTCAGACAATTATGATTGTACAAAATATTCAAGATTTTTGACACCCCCTCATCCCTGGGAATTCAGAGGGGTAGGGGTGGTCCCCGGGTTTCAATGGTTAGTATAGAGTATGTGCCAATACATAGACAATATTACCGGGTGTTTTCAGTATTGGCACTAGTATTTTGTTGAGGTGGCCAGTATTTTGTCGAGGCCATAATAGGGCCAATACTGAAAACACCGGGTAATTTTGTCTATGTATTGGCCAGTGGCGGATCCAAGGGGGGAGGAGTTTGGGGTGTTTGAACCCTCCCCCCTCAGAAAAAAATCATCACCTTATTTAGAGGTTTCCTTATGATTTGGTGATATACTGAGTGAGAAACAGTGCCCAATATGCCTTAGATTGCATGAGAAAGCCTTTGAAAATGAAAAATTTCCCCGGAGGCGGGCCCCTCGACCTCTTTACAGTAAAATATTTTTTTTTGTCAAATTTAAAAAAACCCCTGTGTTTTTTGAAAGATTAGGCTACATCATAGAAAATAACATAACATAAACCTTGATTAAATATATATATAGACTATAGGCCTACATACTGATGTACATGTAGGCCTAGGCCTATAGGCTATAGACAATCTTGAAAACATCCTATGGCTACGGACCTTACAAATTTACCCAAATATTATAAAAAGACTGAACGATTACACAGAGAAAAACATATTAAAATTAACAGCGAGTAAATCTGACCACATATCACAAAGTTATTACGTTTTTAAAATCTATAGTAAGTGTGGCAATAAAATGGATATTCCACAAAATTATTGCTGGTTTAGTAAAAGTGTAATACGAGACGAAAGAGGGCAATACGAACGAAATAGGGCAAATACTGAGTATTTGCCCTCAAACGTCTTTGTCTTCAATGATAAATAGTAAACACTGAACGGACAAAGTAACTGTTATTGCACAAGGCCGAAACTATGTTATTAAGGCAAATAACAGTATAGGTATATAATATATATAGATATATTTATATCAAGGTATATATAATTTCTGTATTTACATTCCAGTAAATTGCAATTATAAACACATCAAACGTTTAACAAAACAACTTGTGTCAATATCACGGCATACATATATTGCAAACAATTGGTTTTATGAAAAAGTGGTTTCCATGGTAACCATATTAACCTTCAAACTTTACATTTCCTGTCTATTTGTGATTATGTTTGAGGGCAGGGGTACTGATTTACATTTTCCATTGGCTTTACATATCTACTACTTTTTAAAAGTAGTATTATGCAAGCTTATTACTTTTACGATACAACACATTTCTTTTGCCATATTTGTCAAAAAGACGTTACCATGGAAACCTTCCCTTTTGTGACGTTGTGCACAGTGCTGTGCAAGCAAGAATGCGAGATTTGAAAACTAGACAAAATTTTATGCAAGAAAAAGTAGAAAAACTCTCCTGACTAAGACGGTCAGATAAATCGACCTGCCTCCCGGACTAATTATGCTTCCGTGCCCTATCGTACAACATGCAACAGACGGAACAGATCCCTAATGACATGCCTCAGGTGGGGCAAAAAGTACTACTACTAGTAACACTTCCAGTAAGTCACAGGGCTCGTTCACAAGCCGGTAAAATTCAAGATGTTGCATAACTTGAAGACATACTTGACCATGGAGGACAAGATAACGACCCTTTTAAAAATAATATTTTAAATATGAATATTTTTACGGTTTACATGAACAGATTACGATATGATATTGAAACCAGCAGCGACACTGAATATACAGTGGCTGGAAAACCCATGCAAAAGAAGTAGTATGCCTTACAAATGTTTTATTCATAAAATAAATAATATTTATGATCAGAATTGAGTACAAAAAAATTATCTGATGTGTGCATCAATACAACCAACGATACATGATTAAAACACGTTCTAACATGTCTAGATAATTAAAAAATTATAAATTACCTGTCATTAATGAAACAGTATAAATAAGCACAGAACAACTTTCACGAGCAGGGGCCGTATTCTCGTACAAGTTACGATATATCGTAGGCTTCTGATTGGTCGAGATGGCCATCTCGACCAATCAGAAGCCTACGATATATCGTAATTTGTGCGATAATACGGCCCCAGATAAAACAATCACGTAAATCCGCGAACAGTCAATAAAATATTAGGTAAACATTCCCTCTTGTGACAATAAATAACGATAAGCAAACCCTAGAGCTCTACCAGAATTCCACCACGAGACGCTGACCCAGTGTTAGCTTAATGATGGGCCAGCGTCCTCAACAGTGAACCATCACTTAGAAAACATTGGGTCAACGTGTCATGTTTACGGACATAGTAACTTACTAACTAACATCATACAGATATTTATGAATGTCGTTATAAACTGGACGGCAAATATGATTCTATCACAATATTTATTAAACAGTAGATATCACAGACCACTACGTACCTGAGCTATATGTACACGTTTATTAGTCACCAGTGGTTAGTAGCCCCTAGAGCACTGATGTCGACTACACAGTAACCATTCTGTGCTTTATTAGCACCTGTATAGCCAGTTGTTAAAAACAAAATATATCTTAAATCACTTGAAGTTGCGTATCACGGTAACAAGAAAAAGCTTCACGTGACTAAAAATTTAAATTGAATAGCTCAGTGCTCTAAGGGTTAAAAAGTGGTATCTGTCACTTTAGAAGTCGCAGACACCACCCTCTCAGTACTACCGAAATGACGCATAACAAAAGATCACAACTGACCGGTGAGAAAAATTAAAATCTCCATGTCTTGGAATTTAATTACAATCTGTATCAATCTTGAAGCGAATCAATACAAGCATAGCAATTCACTAGTTGTAGGTTATTGTAATTATTGAATTTATTAAATATTTATTTATTATACAATTATTATTTATATACAAAACAAACTACATGCAGTTACGGATTTTTTAAACATCATACCGTTTTTCCAGGGTATTTTGATAGCTTTGCCATTCGGAATGATTGTCCACATTGATTTGGCATCATTAATTTTAATTACAATAACTTTAGCAAACTGTAACCATTTATTTTCATTGGAAGCTTGACATTGAGTCAAGACATAATCGACCAAATAAAACACATGTCAGACGACTTCATCGTTTTCTTGACTGAGCACCTGTTAAAATATTGAATGAACATTGGCGTGATTTTGCTTGTTTCGGTAACGCATAGATCTACCTAACCTTGATGCATTAAACCATTTAGCATTAAACCAACATTGGACCTCACTTTGGTATTTTCTGGATATATATATATATGACACATAATGACACGGTACGTTGCGAGAAGACTTGATAGTTATAGCCCGGGTACAGACACTCCAAACTGTCTTGATAGTTTTGCCAGCTGGTCTTCATACTGCACGTTCTTCTGCACAGCTTCTCGGTAGTTGTACTTCAAATCTTCGATCTCCTCGAAAAAGTCAGGACCGAAATTGTCAAGTTCTTCTTTCAACTACAACATCAAATCAATATTAATGACATTAAAGTAGGAGGGTCGTCGTGCTTCGCTCAATACACATTGTGGGCCCGCCACATCATATTCAAAGTCCTCAGTGTGGTCTGCCGCAAAGTAAAACATTATGGTTCAGTTAAGCAAAACCACACAGCTGCTTTAAATCAAAACGTAAGTTTATGTAATGCCATGCCCAAATATGTGCAACGGTCGTTATCAGGCATCAAAAATGGGTTTCCCTTATAGATTAACAACTAGATGTTACATTTGCATGGCAAATATGAAAGTCTCCACCTTCCACAATTAAAAGTTTGTTTCCAATGCACTGGAGTGCGCTTGCGTCGATTTATAAGGTGTATTTTCATTTCTTGTATATGCAAATTAACTGATTTTCGAACTCAAGCAGGGTTTTCCATGAGAGTGTGTTCAGAAAAAAATTTGTGAAGCTCGGATGAATAATGTAGACTGGAGAACGTTTACGTCGATTTGTAAGGAAAATCTTGGATATGTAAATTAGCTGATTTTCGAACTAAACTACGGTAATTCATCAGAAGGTGTCGATTTGTAACATGTGTGAAAAAGATATGCAAACTAGAAGATTTTGGAACTCAACCAGAGCAATCCATCATAGGGTCCTCAGAAATAAATCCGGGAAGATCGGATGAACATTGGCGACTGGAGAGTGTTTACGTCGTCAAATTGTTCAATAATAATAATACCAACGATAGACAGCACTAAACAATAAGTCTCCAGCACATAGTGGATGGATACTTAAAGGCCCATACCCGGGTTAAAAAGTTTCAAATTTTTAAATTGTGTTATATAGGCTTATGTCATCGTAAATCTATATTATCTTTCTCCTCCCTCCATTTGAAAGATATATGTACCCGATAAGTATGTATTTCGGAATGTTCATACAATTAATAACAACCATCTCTTTTATAATAATGGCTTTGACCAAGCCGCTAAGCGTCCGGATGAAGAGTACGATGTTGATTTGTTTTTTTCTTTGAAATGATCAACATTGAGGAAAATCCCTTCCTTTTTGTCACTACACCAGCCACGAACATCTCATGAATATTACCTGTGTATTTTGGCGATGTTCACGATGTCCCGCAAAGATGTAAAACATGTCAGTTGGACGAGTTTAGAAGTGTTGACCCTTCGTGCTTGTATATGTGAGACCCGTAAGGAAAGCGTCGTTAAGCTGTGGTTTTCCGATGACATTGTAATTAAGCTAGCAAAGTCTTTGACGATGTGATACATCTGAGACCTTACACACTTATCCTAATACGAGTTATGAACTTTTTGTCATAGATTACAGCTAGTAAATTTAGAAGGAAATAATAAAATCGTTGACTCGATAAACTTTCCAGTCAAACAAATGGGTAGAACTAAAAGACAAAAATGTAATGACCGACATTTTGTCATATTCGCCTTTTTCGAAACCTGATTACGTTGCCAACGGTTTCTAAAAGTTGTAATCTATGGGAACGTTGCCTGCACTCATTGAAACACTCAAAAAGATATAACAGAGCTAAAACAAAAACAAGCCATTTGCTTGGGTATGGGCCTTTAATAACCCAGCAAAATAAGACGTTAGACAGCGTTGGACTAATGTTCGGTCAACGTTAGGTGTTTTTTGAATGAGACATCAAATGTCTTTACAGTAAGCATTTTTCAACACCAACTTTCATGTGATGGGAACTATTCTAAACTATTTACTAACGAAATTGTTTAATGTTCTTTATTTATTCCACCGCTTTCGAGCTGAAATTGCTGAAGTAAATTAAGCTACAAATGGATGGAAAAGTTCAGATAATTTTGGAAAACACTACTTAGTAAATATAACACAGAGGTTATTATATTAAATTCCAAACCACTTTATAAAAGAGCAGTTGGTGGGATACATATAATCTCAAGTGAATAGAAGATGGGTAATGACATAGCAGACAGTGTAATATGTGTGGCACATACAAATGTCAAAGAAGCAATAACTAATATAAATCTGTGGCTGTTTGACAAGACATTTTTAAATTTTAATTGAGGGACAGTATAATATTATCTATAACATACATTGGAAAACAACACTTACTTTGGTAACGTGTTCATTCAACCGATCACTTTCCAGGTTTGCCGACTTTAGTTGTGTACTTAGGTCTACATTTTCTGATAGTAGTTTATCATGATTTCTCAGTTTCACCAGAACCTCATCATCAAGCTGTGGTGGAAAAAAGTAATAGTCGGTCAAATCAATACAATAAGTATAGACACTGACCTGGATATTACATCTATGCAGTTATACAGATTACTAGATCGCATATATATGATTCATAGGGTAATGTGTACGGGTTGGCAGAGCAAAACTGTATAAGTGTAAAATCACATTTTGACAATATGTGCTCCAAAAATACTTTGCTTAGACACAAATTAGGGATTATATAAATTTAAATCATTCAAAACGGTAATGCCTTCACAATTTAATTCCTAAAGTAAATGTGAGTATTGCGCGATTTTCGACCCTTCAATCTCCAGTGGACGGCAACTCTAATAATGATGTGAAATTATTGAAATGACGCGACACACAACTCGGAGTGGGTGAAAATCGTTTAGATTTGTCAAGACGGATTTAAAAAAAAATAAAAAACCTCGCCGATGAAAGACACATTTCACTTACAAAAATAGTCTTCTCAAGTGCTACTAATGAGATTAAAAACAATAGATACTGGTGCTTAGCGATTATGGGTTGATTATATCCGAGAAAACACGAGACACTCACCCAAAGTTGGGTGTAATGCTGGTCCGCAGTCTACGACGCTGGCCCAACATTACACAAACATTGGCTCAATGCCTCGCGTTTGCTGGTTATACCTTGGTCACAAAGGTTCGTACGACCAGTAGTTTCGTATTTATCATCATTTTCTTAAAACAACACATAGGAGGGTGCACATGAGCTAAAAAACGGATCGAACGAATGGCGAAGCGCCTGTTATTAGGGGCCGAACATTGAGGATTGCAGTTCATAAATAGTGTAAAAAACGAAACAAAAAAATTATATTTATTTCTATCTATATTTATATCATTTTTCTTTTATAAAAAGTGTATAGAGAGGCCAAAAAAATGGGCAAAAAGTGAAGTGGGAAGATTCCATGATTTCCAAGACCCATGTGCACCCCCACATTGTGTCGAAAAACTTTCTGAGCAAACCATTTAAGTCGTATGAAAACCTTACTGTCGCCTGACGACCACCGTTCCAACACCTTGAGACGTTGGTACGATCATCGTACTAATGTTTACATACATTCATATGGCGTTCATACAAGCGCCGGAAGTAGAGGCCCGCAATAACAACTTGATTAATCATTACGACATGCTTACGATCATCGTAGGAATAATGATACTATTATTAAGTTTGGTAGTTCTATCATGTAAAAGCCTCGTCACAATGACCCATACGTACGCCGTACCAACGATTCCTGGATCTTTTCCTGTGGGGCTCGTACGATGTATTACATACCTGTGGAGCGAGGTCGTGTGTTGATCCCTGTAGTCTCTGTCTGATCACCTGTAACTCATACTGTAACTCATCCTTCTCCTTCTCCAGCCGGTCTACTGTTAGTCTACAATTTACAACACATCTCCGTTTGTAGTTCCAGTTCCTTAGTAAATTACTACGCTAACCTAACCCAAAGATTTGTAAATGTTTGGTCCCAATTTAAACAAATAGTAGTAATTTTCAAGCATTTGAGGTTGTGGATCGCGGTAGCGAGACACAACCTCAAGTGGTTGAAAAATAAAATAAATTAACTTGGCTTTATAAGGGGTAACTTCTATACTAAATGGAGAGGAGCATATAAAAAAAAACATTTCCTGTGGAGCCAAAGCGCTCCGACATGTGGTTGTCCTATCGTATTATGTACGTGATATTTTACCTTTTTGAACTATTTTAAAATATCTGTAAACGCAATATCGGATATATATGCCAAATACTTTAATTATAACTCCATTATTTCCTAGTACAATGATCAAGGCGAAATTTGGAATATAAACCACCCTCATATCAGTAGTTATAATTCTAGCCACGCCAATTACACATCCTTTGTTGCTATTAAGGACGTAACTGGATAAAACAAACCATCAAATACTAAATGTAAATGTACTAAACTAATCATTATGTAGCCGTACCTTTGAAGCTGGAATTCTTTCTTAAGCCCACTATCAGAGCTGTCCAGACCAGGTGGACAGTGTTTTAATATCTCCACCTGTATCATAAAAAATAATTTTAAACACAATTTAAAAAAAACGCATTACAAACTGCTTCTATAAAACATTAACATCAGCCACTGCGCATTTCAGATACTCAACTATCATGCAAAGACAAACAGCAGTAACTGCTAACTTTTCGAGAAAGCAGTTAATGTGTGTCTTTTGCATAGAAGTATTACAGCAGAACACGAGACATTTAGCAAATGTTGCTGTGATGGTGGGCAAGCGTCGTAGACGATGGCCCAACACCAGAGCAACATTTGATCAATGTCTTGTGTTTGCCGGAGTGGTGAGTGTAGTGTTGATTACTGTTCCTTTGAAACGTGTAATTACATCTGAAAGACAACACTGTTACGGTTGGTGCTACTTTCCATCTTCCTATGGAAACAAGTAATTTTTAGATACATTTTTGTCAATGTATATCTATACATTTTCTGGTAAAAGTGCAAACAAAGAAGCTTTACATGTATTGTGGTGGGTGTTGATATATATGTGTTTCACAGTGGGCACAATGCACTTGCTAACATGTAGATTGTCCACTTAGTTCGGTCACAAAGTTTAATGCCTGGTCTGACTCACCTGCTCAACTAACTCGTCTCGTTCTCGACTCAATAATTGTTCTCGTTGTGCGGACTCCTTCAACAACATTTTTAAATCTCCGAGCAACTTTGTCTGAAAAAATACAAATGTTTCAGACGGGTGGTACTATACGTTTATTTAACCCTCAAAATTAAAAAATACAAAAATACACAAGTTCACATCTCAAGGTTATTGAAAATGAATGATTTCATAAAATAGACAAGTATAGGACATGTAAATTAAAAGCTCTGACCATCATTATTGTGATGGATATAATATCCTTTTTCAGTGTACATGTACGATGTTTTCTGAATGATGCCATGTGGTGTATTTAGGCGACGAAGGGGCTTAAAGGGTTAAATCACATCAATGGCACGATCACAAAAATTTTTATCATGCTAAGTAAATTTCTTTAAATTCTCAAGGTTGTGTCTCGCTGCCGCGAAATTTTTCAAGTGGTGGAAAATTTTTAGTTCAACTTTACCAAACATTTACAAATATTGATGTTTAAACAGTAATTTTATTCCCAATAATAGTGGTTTATTCGGCTGAGAAGACGAATTAAAAACGACTATTGTCGTGATTAGCAGGCAAAGGGTTAAAGAGTTTCCCAATATTTTCCAAAAATCGAAGATATAAAATTCGTGTGGTTCGATCTGACAAAATAGCGCATTATTGTTACATGTAGATAACCATATAATTTACCATCAAAGTGATGTCTGATTATTTTTGGCATTTCCGTAGTTTTAAAAATGCGCGATGCGACTGATTACGTTCAGATGGGTCAGGTATACTATGTTTTTCGATACCAAGGCCACAATAACATTATGGGAGGCTAATGTTTTCAAGCACAAACGTATTTTGTTATCATTTTATCCGCTATTTCATTTGTTTCGCCGGTTTTTATCTGCGACTTTAAGAAGACGATTATCATGATTTTGCAGAAATAAAGACTCTGATGCCAGGCAGACGGCAGGCTACAACAACGTATCCGCCCAGAAGCCGTGAGTGACCCATAAATAAACATTAAAACAGATTGCCGTGTTCTATCACAGTGGTGGTTTAACCCTTTCACTGCGGGGACCGTCTTTATACGTCAGGATCTGACGTCTGTAGACGTCAGATCCTGACGTATAAAGACGGTCCCCGCAGTGAAAGAATTAAAATATTTATAATGGCCGTAGACCCATAACATAAGTAGTTAACTTAAGCAGAAGAGCTAACGAAGACATTTATGATGATTTCAAATTGAAAATCTTTTTGGTGGTCTCCATGGTTTATACAAAGATATTTCAGCGCTATAAGGGTTAAATGCCACCACTTCCTCTATTGAGATCACATCTGTGCGGGGCTAATGGCGGGATCACTAGCAGATCAGAATCTATCGGCGGGTGGCACTAACTAGAAAATCATTGATACTAAAGGCGAACCGTCACTGCAGCAATGGGTCAACATCGTCATATGAAGGCCCAATGCTGAGGTGGCGTTTATACAATGTCTCGTGTCAGGTGTAAATGGCGATAATGGATACATTAGTCAGCACAGTAGGCTACATGGAGCTTTTCTGTTATTGTGCTCAGGAAATGTCACCATGACCTTCTGTTGACTAGTCGTTCAATTTTGTTTTATAATCTATGTCATATACTCTGCTTGAGGGAGTGGAGAAACAATACCTAGATCTTACGCTTTATCTTCTGTCATAAGTTTTTCATCAATTCCTTTGAAAATCAATAGGATACCAACAATTTAGTCATACAATTGCGGCATGTCAGAATGGCTATCAAGCAAACAAAATAATAATAAAAACAACAAAATACTTTAAAAACATCGATCGAAAGATAATTGATCATGAACTTGCGTGTAAGTGACATATATTATCATATATCGTCACTTAGCAGCCAAAGTATCGTACATGCCACTCACTTGATACTTTGAGTGGGAAGGGACGATACGAAATGTGGCAGAGAAACTAATTAGTGCCACGCTCTTAGCGCAATGAATGATGTGGAACTCTGGAGCTACAGATCGTGTGATTACCTTGGAAATAAGTGGCAGATACTGCTACTAAACTCTGCGACTGCTGCCTTACACCTAGGCATACGTTGTCTATTTGAAGCTGGGGCATTGCGAAGGCCGTCATAATACCCTGCCCCGCCTTTGTGATAGGAGCACACAAAAGGCAAAAAGCTACTTGGGCTCAGAGCTGTTTGGGTCAGAGATATAGGCAGCGTTACCACAAAATTTCAAAAAAACAAAATTCCTGATTTTTTATGACAAAAATTGTTAGTATTCATGCGAAAATCTGGCGCAAAGTGGGCAGAAATTGGTGGCGAATTAAGGATCTGTAGAAACTAAAATTATTGACTTTTTCCAGACTTTGCCTAATTTATTAAAATGTGCTTTTCTTGACATTTTACTTTTTTGATAAAAAATTCAGATTATTAAGATAACGTGGCGATTCAGTACAGGTCAACAGATTATCCAGCCATTTTGGTTTAGAAACGTAGGTCAGAGATGGTGGTGAAAAAGAAATTCCAAAGTCATAATCCTCAAAAGGCCCATTCATATGCTTCTGAAAAGAGCTGTTTGGTCAGATTTGGTCAACAGATTCTCCAACCAATTTGGTGATTTTGGCTCGCATGTGGGTGAGAAAGTAGGTCAGAGGTCAAAACTCCTGAGGGATGTTGTGTGCAGTATGAAAAAATACCGTGCAAGAACTTACATGTAAACACACATCGGCTGATGCAGTGACTCAAAATGGGCACACATTAGACACAACTCAAAGACCACAATATTTAAAAAACGTATATATAATTTAATATATACCGCACATCCGTATACGAGGTGTCAATACATTTAACTGAACATGGCCGTCACAGCTTCGTTCTAGGTCGCACATGAAAACGGATTATGTCAATAAACTCGTAGACCCCGAAAACCTATATATACCAGGTGTCAATGTATTCAACTGAAAATAAGAAAGATTTATTAAGATTGATAAAATCAACATGGTCGCCATAGCCTCGTTTTCTATCGGACATGAAAACGGACCGGGCCAATTGACTCCCAGACCCCGGAAACTCATATATGCCAGATTTCAAGGCATTTTAATGAAAATTAGAATGATTTAGTAAAATTGATTAAAATTAAAAATCGTGTTTTATTTGTGAATTATTTCAGTCTATATGTTTGCTGTGAAAAGCTGCTCTGTTTCCGCCCCGAAGAGGTTTATATGATTGACGGCTAAGCTCACCACCATGTCGGACTGCGTGTGGGGGACTAAAAGTAAACCATTCTGATAGTGATTCAAGGCTTTCATGTGGGTGGGAATAAAATAAATACTTCTCGTAGTGTCACAGTGACATACATGTGTCACTATGTTATAATTTACGATCTCACAAAATATATTGTTAACAGAAGTCGAACACGGAACCCTCTTTAACGATTCCCTTTCATCCATTTGATGTTGAAATTGCAAACTGAAAGTAATGCAAAATCCAAACCCTTAATAATACGGACAAATTATGATATTACGCATATAAAAGGTATGTCCATATAAAGTACCGGGTATGGAAAGGAGGTAACATAACCCTAAAACAGGGCTTTAGAACTTTTTATTGTTATTATTAGGATTATTATTACTACCACGTTATCCAAAACATCATCAATTGTAAATAGAATATACGATAATAAAGGCCATATATAAATACAAAGGCCATAACATCTCAATTGATGGCTAACTGGACAGCTAAAGTAAACATCATCAAAGTGAGATATGTACGGGAAATTAATCAACTTCTGGTTTATACAAAGTCATTTTAGAAATTGAAAATTGCGACCTTTGGACGACAAAGTGCGTCAGACAGATTATTTCTAAATAAATCCCCAACGGTCTATATATAAACACCTAGAAGCACCAGTAAATCAACTGTGATCTATAAAGAACCAAACACCTGATGTGGGCGGGTGCTGGGTCAACGTCGGCAAGACAGTTGTCTCTCTGGTGGATATGTGTCCATTACTATGATTAAACGAAATCTGGCTGCTCTGGTTTAGAAAACAGCAAAGCAGGGGAATTTAAAGACAGGCTATACTTGAATTCCTGGCTGTAAATGTACTGCACATATATATTAATGGTCCAAAGACGCGGATTGTGATTGTTTTATATATGTTGTTGCTAATAAAATTATCAATGTGTATAGTTACTGTAGGCCTTGTGATCGTCTTTCCAAAACGTCTTGATTTTAAATAAATAAGCTAATGTTTCACACCATTAGTCTTTACCATATTACAAGTGTATCACAATGTTGAATACATAATCTGTAAGTCAAGCAGTAATCTAACTGAATAATGTTACATTTTGCACACGGTGCACGGCCACATTTGACGTAATGTAACCGTTTCTCGCTACTTGACAACTATTTAGCCCACATATCTAAAACTAAAAACATTATTTTGATATGAAGGTATCATCTTCTGTATATACCATCAGCGCTGAGCGCTCTCACAATTAGTCCGCATCACACTGACAGGTTGATTACTGCAACACGGTGTAGTTGTTTCGTCGCCTCGGAGCTAAAGGATCCTATCTGACACTCGTTAGAGTGGCAGATATGATCATTTAGATCCGAGGAGACGGTTTGGCAGCGATTCACACCCTCAGTGAAAAGTGCTAATTGAAACCACAGGGAGATCCACTCCAGCATAGTTCTCCAAATGGGTTAATTTCCCATACATGTGCGTTACACGTGTACATATTCCCTCTCCTTGCATTCCACGAAAACCAGTATCACCATCTAATGCGTGGATATCATGCTCTACCGACAACTGGTTTGTCTTTTTAATGGAGTATATCCCAAAGCAAAAAAAATACGTTTTTTAATATCTGCGATATTTATCATATATTAATGTAAAGTTTGGCAGTGAAATACACTGCAGTTCAAAATTAAAGCCAAAAACACGTTGAGCCTATGCCTAATTAGCCCGGATATATTCCTACTCATCCATATTAATCGTGACGTCATAAGATGAATTAAATGGTTTCATAATGATAGCAGAGTATGATTTATGGTATCATTACCCGAAATGCCAGTCCCATTGTAACACATGTATAATGCCAACATATAATATAACACATATAATGCAAACGCATGATGAAAACAATGTGTGCCGGCAAATTATCTACTAAATTACAACATTCAGCTATTTATTTTAATTGACCAGGAGCGGAAACAACCATATCAAGCAGTGATCTGTGTATTGACTCTCCACCCCACCCCCCTTGGATTTCGGCTCATTTACGGTGGTGAGACCATATATCAAACGAAGGCTCATTTATAACGTCACTATTGCGATGGACTAGACCATTTTTTGGTCCCTAATTTTTTTTTAAATTAGGGACCAAAAAATGGTCTAGTTCATTTATGCGACAACGGTGGTAAAATGGTTAATGTTTGGCTCCTCAGCAAACACAAGACGTTCAATCAAAGTTGGTTTAACGTTGGTGCAACGTCTCCGACGCTGGACCAACGTTAAACCAACATTGATTCAACGTCTTGTGTCTGCTGGGGAGTTTCGTTAACCCTTTCACCGCTGATCACGACTATAATATATGTTTATTATTAGCCGATTAAATCATTGTTTATATTTAAAATAAAAATGTGTGTTTGAAAATTATTATTGGCAAATTTGGGGGTTCCAAATTAAACAAACAACGATTAACTCAGCAGGCAAAGGGTTAATTCACAATGGCGCATTGAGGACGCTCATGGCCAGTTCCCAGTAAACACAAAACATTTGTATAACATTTGTATAACATTTGTACAACGTCGGCTCAACGTCTTCGACGTTGGTCCAACATTGTGCAAATGTTATACACATGTTTTTGTGTTTACTGGGTTGCACACGTCGTTCATGAGTCTGAGACCGGGTTTAACCCTTTCAAGCCTGAATTTACCATAGTCATCTTCATCCACTACAAGCCGCGAATTGCTGCCGCAATTCTTGACTTGTAGTGGATGAAGATGACTTGATGTGGTTTAAAAATTAAAGAAAATTACCACGTATTGGTAAACCAGTTTCATGGAAATTGTCCTTCTAAAACCATCTGTTGTAGTAAAATTAAGTATGTTTTCATACATGTAAAATGATGCTTTAATGCATCGTGGGGGCTTAAAGGGTTAAACAATAGAAGACTCTCTTACATGGAAAACGCCTACATACCTTTTTCGTGTTTTCTTCTGCTAATGTTTTGATCTTTTCCTCGTACATCTTATTGTTGGCTGAGGCCACCCAGCTCTTGGTGTCGTGAGGTGGATGCTCGCTCGTACGTGAAGCAGCCATCTGTAACTCGGCATCAGTTCCTTCTTTCTCTCGCTGTAATTGACCCACCTTCACCTCTTCTTGATTCAACTGTATGCGTAGCTTCTCGTTCAAATCTTTTTCCTTTCAAAGCAGCATAAACAATATGTCAACGTTGTTAGTGTGTCTTTAAATGAAATGAATGGGGTTTTAGGCCACCTTTGTGCACATACAGGCTAAACTGGGCCATGAGTACCTCCTGATGATGGTGAGATGAATGAGATGACAATGCCCTCCAGACACAGGATTCGAAATTCGAGCCCTGGCGGCCTGAAGCCGAGCACGCTATCTCTTGGTCACGAGAGTTCCCTACAATATTGAATTTTTATGAGTGACCGGGGAACAAACATTTTGTTTCTTTGAAACTTGAGGGCTAAATGTACAGTGGAATTCGAACCCGCGATCTTTGACTTTCCAAGCAAGCAGCTTTATTCACTGCACTCTTTAAAGTAATTGGTACCATTTACACAGATTTACACACTACACAGATCTACCCTTTCAGATTAGGCTTTGTGTGATAAACATATGATTTTGTGAAAATTGATTACGGGTTTATGTAGTAGTAGTAAATCATTGCTTTACGTCACTTTTCGGCACAAAAGATCTTTTAAGTGATATTGTAATACGATAAAAACGTTGTAGTCAATTGATGAGATGAATGATGTACAGATGATGATGTGTGGGTGGGGGTGATGGGGCATGGTGGGTTATTGAGAGCGTTTTCCTTCGCTCGCCCGATAAGGGGTTCTGGGCATGTCTAGGGAATATACCCCCAGACATGCCCAGACGGCCGAAGACTTTGAGTTTCGCTGTGCAATTTGATTATTGGTTTATAATTTTAACATTTTAGACAGGAAATAAAGACATCTACAAAAGTTGCAGACAGAAACCGGAACATTTAAATGACTCCTCCTCATATTACGATAGACCATACTTTACAGTAATTAATTTACAGTTTTCCCTTGGGTGATATCATATGATCACGTTTATAGGAATAAGTGGATTATACGTACAGGCAAGGTATATCTCACATTACTGATTGGTCGAGGTTTACAACTCATATCCGGTATTCTGAAAGAGGTTCAGACAGATCTCGGACATGTAATTGGTCGAAATAGCCATCTAGACCAATCCCATGCCTAAAATCTAGGTCAAACAACAAACACAAAACATTTGTATAACATTTATAAAACGTCGGCCCAACGTCGTTGGTACAACATTGTATACATGGTATGCAAATGTTTTATGTTTGCTGGGATGGCTCAATATAGCAGGAAGCTCTAGGCTGAGTTACAATCATATACGTTTTACTTCTTAAGTGTCAGTGATCCCGGCTCTGGTAGCATTATTAGATAAACTTTGCAATGGGTAGGATAATAACACAGGACTGGTGGCGTTGCAATTAAATAGCTTAATCTTTTAAATACCGTTAAGTAATAAAGTGAGATAGGAGAGCTGTACCCAGCAAGCACAAGACATTGACTCGGTGCTGATTTAATGTTGTGCCACCGTCTGCGACACTGGTCCAACATTAAATCAGCACCGTGTCAATGTGTTGTGTTTGCTGGGTATGTCTGATTAAGATTCACCGTGATGTTCCATGACAAACTACAATTCACATTTAATTCATTTCAAATTAAAATCTGCTTAGCGTCATATGAATAAAGTGGTTCACCTACAAAAACAAAACGTTGGCCAAACACTGGCGCAAGGCTGGGCCAACGTCTCCGACGTTTTTCTGCCATTCAATCAGCGTTTGATGGGTGCTTCGTGTCAGCTTGACAAGCTGAAGGAAAAGTACATTCTAATGGCCGGACGCGACGTAAGTCCTCGTACAGGAAACGCGAAGAACAGGCCATGCATTAAATGCGACCACCTGCTATTAAAAGAATAATGTCACCTATTTATACATGCCTCGGAATATGGCGCTGTTTCCTAACATTCCTTCATCCAGCGTTGACAAACCATAACTACTGAGGATTTAACAACGGTCAAACGACCAAAATAATACTTATATATTATTATACAAGTAGAATGCGTTGCATAGGATGTAACCATAACAATAAGTGAAAAGGATACCGCAGCATTAAATTCCTAATTGATCAGAAATGCTCGAAAGGTGCTTTTTCCTAACATTCCTTCACCCAGCGTTGAAAAACCATAATAACTGAGAATTTAACAACGGTCAAACGACCAAATTAATACTTCTATATTATTCTAGAGTAGAATGCGTTGCATCGGGAGTAATCATAACAATAAGTGAAAAGGATACCGCAGCATTAAATTCCTAATTAAAATGTTCGAACAACTTCGATTCGATTGTGACCTTGTATAGGCTTAAGTAGCGCGCGAAACATGACTGGATTGAATGAAAAATAATTATCGAAATTGGAGTGAAAATTACTATACGAACCTTGTGAACCTGAAATACTCACACCGCTATTATGATTAGTTTAAAATTACCTAATTTAATTTTTCAGTGATCTGAAATTGTGCTCAGCTTACGCTATCCACAAAAGAGTGAAAACTGTTACATTTATCAAATCGAAGTTATCTGAAGGCCAAGTTTAACCCTTTCACCGCCAAATTATTCAATTGGAAGTTTCACCCACTTGAAGTTGTGTCTCGCTGACGCGATCCACAACTTCAAGTGAGTGAAAATTATTCAGATTTGACAAAATGGAGGTCAACAAATTTTAAATCTTGCTGATTAATGTCACTTGCTATTGAATTCACTACAAATTATCATTTGCCACATAACCCTTACAGCGCGGGGATCGACTTTAGTCGTCAGATTCTGACGCCTAAAGTCGATCCCCGCACTGTAAGAGTTGAAATATTTCTAATAGCCGTAGAACCATACCACAGGTATTCAAATGAACAGGCAAGCGCTAACGAAGACATTTATGATGATTTCAAATTGAAAAAACCCTTTGGTTGCGATGTTTTTTACAAATTATTTCAGTGCTTCAAGGGTTAATTTGATGTGGTTGATCGCTGTCATCGAACCAGCTGGGAGTAGGCCTACGTGGGATATGATGATGAACGTAATATAGTTAATATGAGATTAGCGTGGGATAGAATCCGTCCTCAATGCGTGCTACAGCATGTGTGATAACGTACAAAGGAAAACTGAATCCATTGCTTACTTATAAAGAAAGTATTAACTACTGTTTACCTCATGCTATATGAGCGGTTTCTGAAAATATAGATGTAATATTAATCAAAATAAATTATGTTTTTATGCCTCTACGCGTGATGTACACAATGGTCCATCCCATGAGTTTTCCACCAGTATTATAATTTGCGACGTCGTTGTACCGTAACAAAATAGCTAGGCAGCCAAAGAACCTTTTTCTTAGCTGAGCCATGATTTGACTAATATACTTTTTTTTGTCCTGAGGCATAATCACCTGATAAATATGCCCCATAAACATGATAAATAAAAAACAGGAGTCCACCATGAGGGAAGAAAAGTATCAAGATGTAAAATGACTTGTACCTGTACAATGTGTGTGTTACTGTCTAAAGAATGTTTACTGACTCATGTATCTCTTGACTCTTGGCCATCTTCTATTTTAAAAATTGTTTGTGGATAAGCTCAATTTATGTTCATGCTCAATATTATGCATCAATTCAAAAGAGGAAAATAATATAGCTCTGTATAAAGATATGTACGGTGTCCTGGCTACATGACTAATACATACAATCTAAATCCATGCATTCTCCACAATGGATGTAAGCCTACGCTAAAATATAACAAAAGGTAATTGGTAAAAACTGTCCTGGTTCAACCTAGAAAAATAAATACAATAAAATGTAACTTAAAATTCTTATCAGCTGTCCTCGTTCAACCTGGAGAAAAACAATCCAATCAATAAAGAGCGAACAATTACAAAACACATTGTTGAACACAGACTGGGATTAAATGTCGTTCTAAAGGGAAAATCACACGTATGTATAGGCCTTAGTAGCCAATAAATAAATAAATGTAAAACAAGACAATTTAATTAATTCATTCCAAGCTTCCAGTATCTGAGTGCAGAGTGTTTTTCCTTGATGGGTATATCATGAAAACTGGAATTGGCTTAGATTTGCATGTCTGTCGTGTCGTTGACTTACTTTGAGGAGATCTCGCCTGAGCTTGTCGTAATCAGACATCATTTTGGCCGTGCCCTTCTGCTGGCTCATATACCGCTCACTCAGCTGGGCTCCCATTTTCTGGCGCAGCTCTTCCAGTTGACCCTGTAAACCCCACCACAGTTCACTATACTATGATAATGATGAGTTGACAGCCCAGTGACACGTAACATAAAATATTTACCCTATATCAATATTGTCATGTCAACTGGCTCGTATTCCCGTACAAGTTACGATATATCGTAGGCTTCTGATTGGTCCAGATGGCCATCTCGACCAATCAGAAGCCTACGATATATCGTAACTTGTACGAGAATACGGACCCTGTCGTGCAGATCAGTATCTTTCTGGACAATCGGTGTATAATTGGGACTCTAGCAGGCAGAATGTCCTATTATTTATCATTATCTAGACTCTACCGTCCGCGTTTGCTCAACATATCGTGTGTTATCAGGATAAGTGATGTTTTACAAGCCAGTTGCGATTCATCATTGAGCTTGATAACGCTGTAGGCAATGTGAGAATTAAGGGACCAAAGATAGAGCCTTGCTGTCCCTCATAAACGAAGACCTATTGATCTCAGTCGAGCTGCTTATACACTCCTTCAGTATATTCTATTGTCGTCAGTTTTAATTATAAATAAAAACACTGAAAAGCAGTAGCCGTTATCTCAAACGATCCTAACAAGAAATTAAGGACGCTTTTATGATCAGAATGTCGAAAACCGCAAAAAGATCGAACACAGTACGGACGGTCAACTTGCTCTGTTCATGTTGTGAATGAAGTCATTATCACGGTTATTTACACTCGGCAATAGCCCGCCGCCATGCGATAAATCGACCCTTTTTCAGCCATTATTGAACCTGTTCGAGAACTGGTTATTTATAGCCACATTTATAGCCACATTGATACTAGCCAGAACAAATGTGAGCAGGATACATGAGAAACTTAGCAAGTTATCGTGCCCACAAGTAAAAGGACAGTTAATAAGCAGATTTTTATGTTTACAAATAATTCGCTTCCAGATAAGAACGCAAAAGAGCAATTATGACGTTTTATATTATCTTTATTACGAAATTGAAGCTAGATATCCGTCTGTAATTTATTGAAAGGGATAATGTGCTATAATATAACTGTAAAAAATCCTGAACATAACAATTATAATGACACGTTCCCATTTTTTTGTTTGGAGGCAGTTATAATTCCAGACAAGGTTTAAACAAACTAGTCGGTATTAGGTCAAAATCACATAACTTGCTTGGTGTTGGTGGTATTGGTATTGGTGTTCTCCGATTTACTAAATTTCCTGAGAACACCCCTGCTGCTATTTACATAAAGGGCGCAGTATTAGCCACCATCCCATTGCACAACCAGGACGGGTCCTTACGTTATACGTTGAGCTATCAACCAGCCAGGGGGACTTTCGCTATACACGTTCAACGTTACGACGCCTGCGTTCAGCATCTTCAATCATTGCCCTGCTACCTGAACCATCTTTTTAAATTAAATTGAAGTATATGCAAAACAAAAAGAGAAGATAATATTATGGAAGCGCTGGTAAGTAAGTGAGTAAAAATGGTGCTTCACGTCAGCTTTCAAACGGGACGCTCATTTCAGGGACTTTGTAATACGCAAAAATCAGTGCAATCTGCGGGTGGACGGAAAAGAGAGTATTTCCTTGGGATTTTGTAATAAATGTAGTTATGTGTGCCTTTTTTTAAATTACCGTCTTAGATTTCTCTAGATAAACCGCCCTCATTAATTTACAAGTTCCACGTGTGATATGCTAGTTTGCAAAAACTGATTGTGGGTGCACTTAGTTAACATTTACAACGTTTCAAGACACGAAACCATAGAAAATCAGTGATAATGTTTGGCATTTTGCCATCTTAGCGAAATGTAGGTACCTAGCCACCCACACCACAAAAACTGCTATGGCTTCCTAACCTCCTAACGGTAGATATCGCACCAGCATTCAGTTAATATCGTACACGATGGCCTGATATTGGGCAAATAAAATTGGGTCACCGCTTCGCGGCGGTTGATACGACAACTGTCAAACGTTGAATACAATATTAGTGTGTCGTTGACGGGTGTACTCCTGGTAAAACACAAAACATTTGTATAGCAGTTGTCCAATGTTGGACCAACGTCGAAGGTTATACAAATGTTTGTGTTTGTTTGGCTGTAGGTTATCTTCATCACCAGTGGACAAACTTCTGATGACTAACGGTCAGGAAATTACCCCTTTTAATGTTGGGCCATCCAGAGAACATGTTAGGTGTTCCCACACTTGCACAATAAAAAGCAGTGTACATCATTAGCATGGGTAGTGGGAGAAAGACGTAAACACATCAGACAATTGGTTAGTTGCGTAACGCAGCTTGTATCTAATGTCAACCAACTACATCACGAAAGGCAGCAAGTGATTATGATGTTTTCCATCGTACAACCAGATATCAATTCCATGTGTAATTTAAGGTCATTGACTCACTGAGCTTAGTCGTTGCTTGACATTTGTGTGTTTCAATAAAATTTTAAAGCCATTTATTTTTTAAAACCTATTTTTGAACTTGCCCTAGACTTTCATGAGGTTTCTTACTGCTAATGATATGTATCTGTTAGCTTCAGTTGTTATTAAATTATTGTGATGGCAAGAACGACTAGACGGACGAATGAACGAACGAAAGGACGGACGGACAATCCAACAATATGATGCCTTCGCTCGCTCCGCGGCGGAGACATACAACCAAAACACACTTAGTATAATACAATATTCGCGACATTTCGATTTCTCAAAAAATCAAATTAGAAATCATATATGGATTGCCACAACAAAAAGAGTAATATAATGTAACGACATACAAATGGTCATCTAACACCTTTATATCATATTTAAATGAGTAAATCAGTTAACTCAGATAATCTATTCATACTTGAACAAATGAGTTTCTATTAGGTATCAGATACAGATGTGATATCATGCTGTTCACAGGGTAAGAGCATCATAGCCTCTTTTCCTCTTTAGTGGGCGCGCAAGGTCATTTACTAGTGGATACCCCACGCTATCAAAGCGCAATCTGGTCCAGGAGCATATTGAGGGGAAAGACTAGCAATCATCAGACCGATGTCTTTGGAACATTGACACATTGCTGAAGTCTTTGACACACACATTGCTTGGACACGATAATGCAGTGTGTGAAATTGATTTAGCATGTGCGTAAATTATATTTTATTCTGCGACTGAAACACACACAGACACACTACGGTGACCAATCGTTGATTTAAGCACACTAACCCTTAACACGTTGAAATATGTTTGTATTACCCCTTTAAGCCCTCACGATGCATTAAAGCATCATTTTACATCACTGAAAACATATCTAATTTTCTTACAACTCGGGGTGTATAACGAAAATTTCCATGAAACTGGATTACCAATACTTGGCAATTTTCTTTAAATTTTAAACCACATCAAGTCATCTTCATTCACTACAAGTCGAGAATTGCGGCAGCAATTCGCGGTTTGTAGTGGATGAAGATGACAACGGTAAATTCAGGCTTGAAAGGGTTAACTATGGAGAACAAAGGGTTTTTCATTTTAAAATACAAATAAATGTCTTAGTTAGATCCTTCCGCTTTATTTAATTACCTATGCTATGGGTGTACAGCCATTATCATTATCAATCTTTTAGTGTGGGGAGTGGGGACCCTCTTTAGAGACGGTCCCCGCGCTGAGAGGGTGATGTATGTTTTATGTACATTTAATGTTGCTTGCCAAATTGATTTACGGGGGGCCAACCGCAAAAAACATTGGCACAAAAGTCTCGTCAAATCTGATATTATTGACCGCAACAGAAATTTATGAACTTAAATACTTCATATTCGCGACGGAAATCTAGCCTCTCTAATCTAATGCGCCACCCATGCACTGGTCTAGACAATGATTTTGAAATAAAAAAATAATGTATTATGCACCAGTATCGAAATAAAGGTGGGCAAAAGTATGAAGTGCAAAATTAAATCCTCATAAGAGAACGGGCAATCCCCATGGTAGCTAATTTAGCAAAACACGAGAATTTATTACCTGCCATGTGATCTGTATTACATAAGACATGGTTAATTAGGCATATATCCAGATAAGACGCTGGCAGCTGTATCCCAGCGAAACAAGAGACAAATGTCAATGATCCAATGTTGGCTTTATGTTGGGCCAGCGTCGCAGACGCTGGCCCAACATGAAGCCAGCATTGGATCAACACTTCGCGTTTGATAGGATCAGCCCACATGGCATGGCTAGTTACGCTGTAGTTAGTTACCTTGAGAGCTTGGTTTTCGTTCTGCACCACCCTGAGATGGTCGTTAGAGATGACGCCAGGAGCCCGCTTGAGTGCCTCGTTCTCCTGCTGCGTCCTCTCCACCACCTTCTTCAGCAGGGCTATTGTCTTCTCCAGCTCCCGCGTACTCTTCCCGCTCTCTCCAATCTAAAACAAAGCATCAGTCACCCCCAGGTTAAAGTGTGTGGGATATTAAAGTGCTATGTAGGCTTGTAGCTTAGTTTAAAAATGTATACGTTTCCGGTACAATCTGTTAATACCATGATGTGGTAGCTATAGTGATGACCAACTTGTATGCGTAATTTGCATTTTCTATGTGCCAATTATTTTATACACACGATTTAGTGCACAAAACAAGAGCTAAAATCGCAGATTTCGGACATTGATCTTACTTCCTAGGTGAGTTATACAATAATG
Organism: Flabesymbios commensalis; assembly: GCA_964017125.1. Classification (NCBI taxonomy): domain Eukaryota; kingdom Metazoa; phylum Annelida; class Polychaeta; order Terebellida; family Flabelligeridae; genus Flabesymbios; species Flabesymbios commensalis. The sequence goes on from OZ024907.1 coordinate 45,741,185, forward strand.
TACCTTACAAAAACAACAAAACTGTAGATTATTATTTGGCTATATATATATTGATTATATATATATATATATAGTGCCCGCCCATTTATAAAGCACGGGTTTTTATAAGCACTCGCCGCAAGTGCGCCACGGCAACCGTTTATAAACGACTGGACCGGTAGTTGTAGTTTTAGTAGTAGTAAAGCATTGCTTTACGTCACTTTTCGCCACAAAAGGTCTTTTAAGTGATATTGTAATACGATAAAAACGTTGTAGTCAATTGATGAGATGAATGATGTACAGATGATGATGTGAGGGTGGGGGTGATAGGACATGGTGGGTTATTGAGAGCGTTTTCGCTCGCACGATAAGGGGTTCGGGGCATGTCTAGGGGATCTACCAGACATGCCCAGACGGCCGGAGACTTGGGTTTCGCTGTGCAATTTAATGCTGAAACATTTCGCGCAGCTCCGCTATCCTCGGGTCAGATAGTCCCCAGAGTAACAATAGGAAGGATAATTCCCTCTGGGGAACTCCATTCATCCCACGTGAGAGATGTCAAACACGCTATTGCCGGTTATTTAAGGCTACCACAGCCTACACCAGCGCCAACAGTGATGCCAGAGCTGCATATTAGCACCGCAGTTGAGCGGTGTACAAATTGCTGACCCCATGGACAACAAATCATCACACTTTAAATAGAAATAGTTTACTGTTAACGCTACGCCTATGTTAATTCCTGGTAAACTACGTGCATCAGATCACGCGGCGAGTTGTTGTGTAACGCACTAGGCAGGTGAGGCTGTTAAAATACCACCTGAGACGCGGTACTCTTGAGCCCCATAAGTACACACCAGTGATCAAGCAGCGTGATGACGTAGGCTCATTAGCACATACTAAATACTCAGCTAATTGTGACATCTGCAATTAAAATGCCAGCAAACACGAGAATCTCACCCAATGTTAGATTAATATTGGTCCAGCGTCGCAGACGGTGGACCAATAATGATCCAACGACACACTAGAGAAAAATGGCCTAATGAGTCATCTGTGGACATCTTAGGGATTTTTCATACATATATCCCTCCATCCATTCATAAAATAAAACCCGAAGAAGCCAAGCACATTTATTTGTCAACCCTGAATGGTACAACTGCTACTGAAAGATGTAGAATAACGGTGAGGATATAATGTTGTGGTTAATTCTTGTTAGTGACGATATGTAATACAATCATGTCAAATTCAGTCACTTTGAAGAGGGAATTACGGTAAATATTAACATCTCAAGGTAAATATAAATAAAATGTCTGGGTGATGAACTAAACTCGTCTATGGGTGAGTTTATTAACCATTGACCCGCAAGCACTAATACAGTCATTTATAATCTGATTATCAGATTAAATCACTGTTATTGAAAAAGAAATGTGTGTTTAAAATTTGCAAATGTTTGGTCTCAAATTAAACAAATATAAGTAATTGAGGTTGTAGGTCGCGGTAGTGAGGTACAACCTGAAGTGTGTGAAAAATCAAATAAGATCTTATTTAGCGTTCTAAGGTTCACACACCAAAGTGTATTAACACTTACACTGAAGTTGTCTTTTTAAATGCGCACGACCCATTTCAAGTCCTGATAAATAAAATATTACAAACTTCAGCTGGATTTCAATTATCTAGTTATGCTATAGTAAGCAATCTTGAATCGAAGAAACGAAACAACTTTTAGTGTGGGAACATTAGTCTCATTGTAGATCATCAAAGTGATCCAGCTATCAGACAGGGAACTGACATTGGGTCCATAACAATATATAATTGAATTAATAGACGAGGTAAAACGTAGTCTTGAATCGGGATATCTCCTGTCTAATTAAAGACAACCGGTCTAATATTTTCCGGTTTCAGATCACAGGGCCAATACGTTTCCTGAGTGGCCAAATCGTCCAACATAACGATGTTAACATAAAGCGGCACGGCCCTCAGATGCGCCTGGACGGAAAATAATTACCCCCCCCCCCTCTCGAGGCCGCCCCCGCAGTGGAAAAGACGGCCACTTCTTGTGAAATCTAAAAGCTGTTTTATCAACCGTCGTATTCCATTTTCTATTAAATGCGACAAAAGCACCCTTGAATCCCCCGGAAGGCGGCATTTCCGGAGTATGACCATAACCGGTGCGCAGTAAACCAAGGCGCTGGGTGAATTATGTGCCAACGTCGGACGTCGTTGGCACATCATTCAACCAGCGTCTCGTGTCAGCTGTCTAGGTATAAGCCCACTCTTCTGCCCATCTGTGACAATCAGCTATAAAATATTTGACTGTTCACGGTGAGTGAGACAAACCCAGGTGTGGCGGCTTTAGCGAGGTTCAATCTATGATCCGCGTCAGCACTGGCAATTTGCTGTAAAGTGTCCGCCATTTTTTTCTCGTGCCAGGGGAATTCGTCTGCTTTTCACCAGATTAAATGCACCATCCGCCGCTCGTATAACGATTGAAAAATACTTCAGCAATTGGCTGTAAAGTATCCACCATTTTGTTCTCGTGCTAGTGGAATTCGTCTGCTTTTTACCAGATTAAAAACACCATCCACGGTTCGTATAAAGAATAAAAAACACCGTTTTTACTATAATCCTCGGTGGGAAAACACCACACATAATCTGCAAGTTACTAAAAGAGATCCAGCCGAATATAAAATGTCTATAATTGTACAGTACGCCCGGCAATCTAAGACGCTGATCGAATGCTGGGGTAATGCTGGGCCACCGTCAGTGACGGTGGCCCAGCATTGCCCCAGCATTGGGTTACCGTGTGTGTTTAGGGGTAGTGGGGCTCAGGTGGCGGTTTGCCGGCGGCTTGACGTGGCAGTCGGCGGGCGGGGTGTGAAGGCGGAGGTTTAGCAATCCCCGGCATTTCCTGCGACACCATCTGCCTGCTTAACCCGCCTACTAGGGGATCCACATCACGACCCACATTAACCCCTTGATCGCTAGGCCCCACTTCTCATGATTCTTGTCCCGTTTTGATCGTTTTTTTCACTGAACATGACATTATGGAATGGCATACCCCTTCTATGCGCGACAAGGATACTGATTCAGCTCGTTGGTATCAACGAAAAATATCAATTGCAGGTGTACCTTGGACCACTAAACATTACTTCCCCGAAAAAAGTGTCGCCAACTTTTGGATATAATCATAAGACCATTGTGCATGCATTTTTGTTGTAAGCGATATCATAGCAGAGTAGTACAGATTGTCATTGAAAGTTTATTTTTTGGTTGCATGGGACACTGTCACAGGCTCATGAGACGAAATTGCAACGTAAATCTAGCCGGCAAGGTCAGGCTGCCTAACTCACTGAGCGGCAGACCCGGCAGCTCTGACGTCATGAAAACACAGCATGATGACGTCGCATGGGAAGCATTAATGTAAAACGTTCCGCGCCTACGCCTGTACTGGATCCATTTTATTTCTCAATATATAGGTTTATTTCATAAAAATATAGGCTTTTATATGTTTATTTGGTATACAATTATATGTTTTTATAGGTTTTAAATGGAAAATAATGTACCCGTCATGTGAAAATTCATACGTTTTTACTTGTCGAAAGTCTTATCTACCGAATTTCGCATAAATATAAGGTATAGTACACACCCTTGAATATATGTACAGTATAATACGTAGTGCCTAAAATTCATACTTTTTATACAGGTCTGTCCATCTAAATCATTTACCGGATAATCATGCGCTTATGGTAGCATATGTAGTTTGGTCTTTCAAACTTACATAGGCAACATTAATAGGCAACTTAATGGAGCCAATGTTCAACCAGAAGAAGTGTTTGAATTGGACAAATTATACAAAACTGTTCATACTTTGTCTGAAACAAAATATTTCTTTCAGCTTAGGTGCGGAGGTGAATATTATATATTTTTTTATCTAAAATCTTTGCCACAGCACAGGTTGCAAGTAAACTAGACTATTGCAACGGCGGCGGCGACCTCTTCTACAATGTCACAAAACGAGAAAAAACATGCTTTAGGGAGTCAAAACTGTCTAGCTTGAAAAGTGACACGTTCACCTCGTTTTTCTAGAACTACGCCCCTTCTAAAGTCGTTGCATTGGTTTCCGGTCCCTTTTAGAATAAAATTTAAGATATGTTTAGTCACTTATAATGCCCTAATATGCAACAATCAGCCAATCAAGGAAATGCTTAAGCCTCCTCACGGTACTAGTGATCTTCGCTCATCTGATCAAAATGTGTCATGTGTTCCTTGGATTAAGACCAAGATGAGAGAAGGGACTTTCTCTGTGGCGGCACCAACATTGTGGAATCGTCTCCCGGTGAAATAAGAGCTTCTGAAAAAGTTTCAGGAAAAAAATAAAACCTCTTTCATTTTAACCAAGCTTTTCCGAACTAGTTCCTTTGCGTCCTGGCATGCTCAGTTGGTGACCCGAAATGAAATAATACAATACTGAACACTCCTTCTGACTTTCGCGCCTATGTCAGTATGAGCTCGGGACACCCAGACGTTATGCGATAGAAGTTTATATATTCATATTGTCAATTTAAAAAATCAAGTAGAAAAAATAAAATTAGTCTTCAGGTGAAAGGCTGAACCAGGTCATAAGCAATACATATAAGTGACTTCGCATAACAAATAGGAGATCCAATCAGTATTTGCTATTTCTGCGTTAACAAGCAATATTCCTATATCTTTGACCTTCAGGAAAACAAAAATTGTGGGAGAAGTTGAATGATTGTGTGAATTATGAATTCAATCTGTGAGACCATGTTAAAGCAGTAGCCAAAACAAATGGCGGAGACGACAGGCGGCGGCGCACCAAGAGGATGACAATCTACCTACGGGCCCAACGGGCCGAGGGGTAAAAAACCCAATCTCCTTTTACATATCAAAACGAAAGCTTATGGTTTCGTCATTTCGATCGGCTTTGTCATTTTCAATGCAATTACCGTCTTTGAAAATATGCCACATGAAGCATACTAAAGCGTCACTAGGAGTAAAGGGTGCTGCCAGGACAAATTGTATCACTTGTCATACTTTATACTGCGTCTTTAGGGTTCAACGGGCAACTTAAACGGTGTTTTTTCTATAATGTGAAATAACTGATTTTTTTTAAATATAACTTCACCGAGTCTTAGATGTAAAATTTAAAAAAATGCGCTCTTTTGAAACTTGTGTACGGAGGCAGCGAGAGACAACTTAAGGCTCGCAACAAAAGTAATATAACTATCCAATTCACCGCATGAGAGAGTGAAAATAAAGCTGACACTGATGTGCTCATAGGGTTTCCAGCACACACGAGACGTTGACACAATGTTGGATTAATGCTGATTCACCGTCTGCGACGTCGGACCAGCATTGAACCAGCATTAGGTGAACCTCTGGTGTTTGCTGGGTTAGCAGGACCCGCCAATCAGAGAGATGGTCTTATTCTCGCCCAGCAATCACGATACATCGAAACAGTGTTGTTTTAACGTTGGCCCAGCGTCTTCGACGCTGGCCCAACATTAAAACAACATTGTTTCAATGTATCGTGCTCGCTGGGCACTGGTGTGGCGTTTTATCCACATCTCAGGTGATTCCAAAATGTCACGGAAACATTATGTGGTCTTCATCGTTATCTGGGCATCGGAGATCCTTCTCATCAACAAAATCCTTATCGGCACACATCTGCTCTTTAAGTTGAAGCTAGCCGCTTAACCCTTACGATGCTGAAATACGTTTGTACAAACCGTAGAGAGCAAATCAATATTTTTTAATTTGAAATCATCATAAATTTCTTAGTTAGCTCTTTCTGTTTCATTTGAATACCTATGTTATGGGTCTACGCCCATTATACTTTTTTTAATTCTTTCAGGGCGGGGATCATCTTCAGACGTCAGAATCTTAGACGTCATATTCTGACGTCCCCGCGCTGAAAGGTTAGATGCCCGCTTCTGAAATGAGGTGAACAGTTTCTGAAAATATACCCCTAACTATATATGTATGCATGGCATTTAAACATAAAAATCATTGTACTGAATAAATTTCTTTATAAAATTGATCCAGCATAAGATCAACTAATCCTTGGACATGTGTCCGTCATCCAGTTTCTGTTTGGTTGAGACCAATATTACGTTTTATATGTTTTAAAAGGGTGCAATTTACATTCAATGTGAATCAAAACAAGCAATAATACCTGGGGTTTAAGGTTTTCTACATTTTGATGAATGTTTATCTCCATCAAGAGATAGAACACAATGCTTGTTGAGGATGAAAGCCGCTAACGGTGAGCCGCCTCCTAAAAGGTGATGGTGCTTACAACTGAAATGTGTTTAGTCATATTTTCAGAACCAATGTACCCGCTACATCTAGTTGAGTACGCCTGTTTTCATTGAAGCAATTAACAATTTACATTTCTTTTGCAACGAGCGCCGACAGGGAAAGGTCTATTGCAATGAGCGAAGACAGTTAAAAGTCTTTTTGCAACCAGCCCCGACAGGAAAATGTCCTCTTGCAATGAGCGCCGACAGGAAAAGATACTTCTGCAATAAGCGCCGACAGAAAAAGGTACTTTTGCAACTAGAAGTAGCGCCGACAGGGAACGGTGCTTTTACAAGGAGCGACGACAGGAAAAGGTACTTTTGCAACTAGCGCCGACAGGAAACGGTAGTTTTGCAAGCAGCGCCGACAGGAAAAGGTACTTTTGCAATGAGCGCCGACAGCCGTCTGCTCGCTCAATAAGTGAAGACAAAATTACACTAACTGTAGATAACTAAACCATTCACCCTTTCTCGTTATTTTGTTCAAACTTGCTGAATTATGCAAAAACATTTTTAATCAGTAGTCAGTGCGGTGAGGGTCAACATAATTTTGTACAGCATCGAGGCACGCTCACTGACAGTTGCTGCCAGATGTCTGTCACCAGGAAAACCACTCAGATCAAGATACTGTGATAATAGGAGTCAGTGAAGCTGAACGATAATGTTATCGTCATGATTCTAGACCTCAGTTGTGGTGAGGTTGATTAATAACAGATCAAACCATGTACACGACAACTTGAGGCGCAGAAGGAGACTTGAATCTTGGATGCATAATAATACCACACTTACTAAAATAAATGCATTCATCAACGTCAGAACAGTTACAGTGTACACAGAGCATCGAGCTCAGAGGTGAGTTCAAAGAGTGGCTGGATAAATACAAATTAATATTTTCTTGAGAACAGGTATGCTGAATTGAGCTGGTCAAATATACTACCCGAGAGATCATAAGTAATTCTCATACACTCGGTCACTCATACCTTCGACAAAAACCTACTGTTATACTGTTTAAACGTATACCTTGGACCACAGTATATATATATATGGTGACTGGTGAGGGAGATATAATAATGATATCAGATTGGGCAAAATGCGTTCAGCGAGCATTAAATCGTTTTGTAACAAAATATAGATGTTATATATATATGCAATTGAGAATGTAAATATTGCTTAAAATCACTCTTCGACCGACATCGGCTAGTATGTAGTTAAACAGGATAAGACGTTCAATTTTTCAGGAATTAGAACCAACGACAGTTAGTGTTATAAAGCAAACGGCGCAAACGTTGAGCCAGCAACGAGTCGCAGTAGGCATATGTTAACACAGCGACAGAACACGTCGACCCAGTGTTTGCCCACCGTCTGTGACGCTGGCCCAACTTTAAAACAACATTGGGTCACTGCCTAGTGTTTTCTGAAAAATCCTGGTCTAAGCTGGCGATAAACAGCCCAGTAATAGAGACGAGGATTGTTTCCAAACACAAGACGTTGGCCTAATATTAGTTTAATGTTGGCCCACCGTCTGCGACGGTGAGCCAACATTAGGTGAAGGTCGTTGGTTTGTTGGGGATTGCTAGCTGCTGCCTCCCACGCCACCCTTTCTTCATCTACGGGCTTTGTGCAGAGTTTCCTGTTCGTGCCCGACCCAAAACCAGCCAGCCCATTCGCCGACTCATCGTGTTGGCCATTGTGTTTCTAAAAATGGTGTATTTGTGGAAGAAGTAGTTACAGATGCACTCTGTGCTCCTCAGAAAAAGTACACATTTCTTCTTCTACACAATTCTACACAATTCTATAATCATAATTTTCTTAGATTTTTTTAGTGTGTGGTACGTTATACATTTATGGTAATAGATTGTTCTCTTTTGTTAATAAGTACAATATCAATGAGACCATTTCGTACTGCTGAGTCATAACTGGGATGTACTTGCAATCTATACCCAACAAACACAAAATAATTATACATACAAATGTTTTATGTTTGCTGGGTGGAGACTAAATTGAGAAAATGATATACATGTAAAATGTGTGAATACATTATCGTTGTATGTAACACTGGATATGGTATTTAATATTAATGCTATATCAAGCTATAATGATGCAAATTATTTGAGATAATGAGCAAAAACCAGTAAAAATAGCCACCAGTCAGTCATTTTATATCCGCAAAATTTGTCATAGGTTATCATTTTTTGACACTAAATTTTGCTTCATAATTATGGTCTAACTATTGCATGGTTTTCAAATTAAGTATAATCATAGTAACAAGCTTTTTTCGTTAGTCGTCATGATAACAATGGAAACAAAATGTCATCAAACAAAGTTTCCAATTGTATGTACATAATGTATATATAAAGTAAGCAAAACTAAAACAAATTGCGGGGACAGAGGACAGTGTATGTGGACTGTGTGGAATATAATAAGCAGTCCCCGATTAGGGCAAATCGATACACTCACAAACATGGAAAGACATTTTGGCTGTCATCTATTGTTATTATAAAGAGGTCAAATTTGAATGTTTTAAATAGAACTGTACACAACTGTATAAAATAAAATCAGTAACCTTCGGATTGCTGTATGATTAGTATTGTAACAGTGTTCGTTTACTAAGGCAGGATTTTAATCATTTGTGTGATATGAAAAAAGAAACCTACTAACATTGGCTGAATACTCAGATGTGAATAGTGGCGTATATTGGCAATCTTCGTGAGCATCATGTTTATAATGGTCAGGCAGTGAACGCATGTAGTAAAATGTTAATACAGCTTGCTATTGGTCTCCGCATTTATCTGTAACTAACCTCTTATGTGAGGACTTGTTCAGTCCTTGAAATGACGTTATGTTACCTATATAAATGACACTTCTGTTTTCAGAGTTAAAGTGTGCCCTCCAAAGGGTGACTGACAGCAAATAACAGGCTCTACTGTACTAATAATATCAGGTTTGATTCTTCACTCTTTACTGCAAATTGTGGAGAACTAGACTTGGCCAAATCCTGCACCAACCATATGTATATTTACACATTTTAAAGTTAGCACGTGGCTCGGATAAACGTATTGAAACGTCCATTGTCTCAACAAATAAACAAGAATCTTAAACTTTGTTACCACCTTGGTAAAGCTCAGAATGCTGATGGATGTATGCGTACATACCATGTGATTAGTTACGGTACCGGTACTGACATTAATTAGAGCTTCCGTCCGTTCAGCTTGCCATAGCAACCATCCACCCTCCTAACCATATGAAAAACGTACCGTATTATGCTGTGTATGTGTCACGGGGGGATGTTTATGGTGTATAACTAATATACTTTACCTTGTTTACAGAAGTTAAATGATACAAAAAACGATATTTTAAAGATTCGGTTCTAATTCATTTTATTGGTGAATATAGTAATCCAGGTTAAGCACATGTTTGACGATGTAGGTCTGTTGCTGAATTAAAACATAAACTAAACAAGAAATACACAATATGGATATACGTGCCCGCCACCTGGTGAACACGATTAAAACATGTTTAAGTAAGCAATACGTGGCTGTCTGAGAACCAACGAGAGGTGGGAGAGGGCTGGCTAAATTTCGGGCTAGTGACGGCAACATTCACCCACCATTGATCAAGCATTGGAACGGTAGTTTGTGTTATTATCACGGCACGCACTGGTTATACCCCCATGCCACTGAGAAATTTGGTTGACCAGAGACTGACTAGCTGCTGACCAGACAAGCACATTTGAAGTGCAGGTCAGTTTATGATGAGTAGGCCTACATGACGTATCCGGCCGACCATCTCATGAGTGCCTTGTCACCCTCAGGTCATTCCGATTGCCACATGACGACTTGAGAATCAGCTGTCACAACCCGCATAATTATTATGCTTATACCCCCATGCCACTGAGAAATTTGGTTGACCAGAGACTGACCTGCTGCTGACCTCAGTGACAAACAAGATACAAATTAACTAATTATTTAAAACCATTGTCATAAGTTAGTGAAGATGAAAATAAAATATCGATAGATTTGGCTTATATTATAGATCTACTATCGAGCTGACCGATGTCTAAACAACGCTGCATATAGATCGGGTGACCAAAACGATTGAAATAGGTATACACAGTGACAATACATGTTTCTTTGCAGAAGATAGCTATTTAGATTAAAAATTCACATACTTTGATCTAAAATAAAGCATAACAGTTCTAATTTTCAGAATAAAATGGATAAAAACACATAGCTAGTCAAATGAATAAAACTATAATTAAAAAACCCCACATATATGTAACTAGTAAAATGATTAGCTGGCCTTCTGAATATCAAGCTTCACTAATTGTCGGACCAACAGGCCTTCTGACAAGCAGGCCTTCTGACTAATGGGGCTTCTGGCTAAAAGGCATACCCCATTTTGGTGCAAAGTGCCAACTTTTAATTTAATAAAGTAACATTTTAGTTTGTCTACACAGTAGTGAAGACACAAAACGAGACACAACACCCATTCATCCTGATACAATATTGCGTAGAACCTCCGTGACTGAGAGGTAGCGTGCCCGGGCGTGAGAGACCTAATGTCAAACACGCTATTGCCGGTTATTTAAGGCTACCAGGGCCTACACCAGCGTCTGCACTGATGTGAGAGTTGCATTGGCACCGCTGTTGAGCGGAGGGACCAGGGTACGTCACTGGCAATCCGTCCGAAGATTATGGCCAGAAATATCTAGAGAATAACCCTACTAAATTTGAATGCAATCAAACCAACGGTTCATAAGTTGTCGTGCCCACAAGCTTTTTAGGCAGCCATCTTGGAAAATGGCCGCTTATGACATGGTGTAAAAAATAAACCAGAATTATCAGTTAACTTTTTAGTAAGAGCTAAATTTCTGATACACCCGGTGACGGAATAATGCTAAACACTATAAGCATCCCGATATTATCGAGAATGCTTAAAAAATATTATTCAAATAATGTGGCTGGATGTGAAAAATATGATGTGATGTCATCAAAATGAATGATGAGTGCCAGCCCACACACGGTGGAGTATCGGGAGTCCATGACCCACCCTCCTGGCACCCTCTGGTTCACCGTCTACTACTGTAGGATGACCACTTGACGACCTCAGAATTCTCAGTATCGGACTGTAAGCTGGTGAGTTGCCTCTGCGTCGGGTACGTCGCACTAACGTGGCACCCAACTATGTTGATGGGTGTATCAATGTGTCCTCAGAATAAATTTCATCAGAACTCGCCCTCATAAGTACATTCGTTTCTGATCAGTGTCTGGTGACCACCATATCGCCAGTGGCATGGGGGTATAATTACAGCAACAATTCACTTCGCGTCCGATTCACCAGACGCTAGTTAACCCTTTGCTGTTTTGAATTTAATTTACAGGCATCATGAATATTTCTTTATTAATCATATATTTAATCAACAAATCTCATTTGTAATGTGTTAACATTGTCAAATATTAGGTCGTGAGCATTGATTGTATTCCATTTGTATCTATATAGTCAATCAGTTACACATTTCTTAGTCACATATAATATGTATCTCTATTAGGTAGAACGGCGTTTTACAATACAATAAAAAGTAATTCCCATAAAGATACATTTAAATGTCATCCCCCACATAGAACTGTCTAGTAATAACGTTTTAGCTAATTAGAGACATCAGCCAAACATAAAATAACACTTTATCAATGAATGACTCCCAGTGAATCGTGTGCGGCATCATATTTCAGTTCTCATTGAGACAGCCGCCAAAATTAAATTACATATATATAAAGTTTAGTTAATTTTGTATTTAATCGTTTAATCGTTAAAGGCATGTGTGGCCTTCTCAATGAAAATATCAAGGACAATAAAGTAGTTTCAAAATTGACAGATGATGAACTGCAGTAACCCCAAGCATTAGCAGACAGATGGGTAAGAATCGATAAGAGTTTATGATCCCAGCCTCCTTATACCGAATACCAATCGGCTGCACTACGACTGTCTAGGGCACACTACGACTGTCTAGGGCACACAATGATATCACTATTCACGAGAATCACCTTGTGAAACAGGCTGAACCGAAAGGAAGCCCAGTCTAGCAAACTTTCATCCCGCTCAGTATCTACCCATGAGTCAAGTGAAACAGTTACCATTGCATACATGACCCGCAGGGGGTCGCTGCCAAAAAGTGGGTTGTATGCAACTTGGAAACAAAAGATGACAATAAGCAGTATAATCATAGTTAGATGCTCAGAGCAAAATGCTGTCAGTAAAATCAAATGTTCAATTGACCTTAAAACCAAAGATGACGAAAATAAGTACCATGCTGCAGCTAAGGTATTGGAGGTTATTCTAAGTGGTGCAACACATGATATATTTGCACTCGATCTCTACTATCACAAGACTTGTTATGATAATTTAACTATGTGCATGATCAAAAAAAACACACTGCTGATGATGTAGAAAAGGATAAATTAGGTTCAGCGGTCATGGACAGGTTTTTCCATTTATTTCATCGCAAGGTTACCAAAGATCAAAATGACAGTCACTTGAAGATATAAGTGAAGATAATGACCTTGATGATCCAACGATAACAAAGGCATTCACCCTAACGCCTGATTGCGGTTACTCAATTGATTATCATATATTAGGATACAGGCTGGTGGTGCATTCCAGTGCAGTCGATCCCATATCATATTCTGCTGCTATAATTCAAGGCAATGGATCCCGTGAAACCGATTTGACAGAGGCTTTCTCAAGGCTGATTCGTCGCAAGCTTTCAAAAAGGAATGCCATCAAATGGCCTCTGGAAGCAAATGAATTGCTAGTCCTACAGTGATAGTCAGAAAGCTCTTCATTGTATCTATACAGTTGCCGTTTACTGGTCAATAAATCTCAGGCGATCCACAAATGCATTTGGTTATTTAACAGCTACAAGCTGGGCTGAATCAGAGAACAAATTTTGACAACTACTCCTTTGAATCGCTGTGGAGTCGGAATACCCTACACACATGTCCGTGACTTGAACTATTAAAATAAATGGGCGGAGTCTATCACTATGGAGCACAAAAAGATGCAGGGCTCCCCACAGAAAAAAAAATCATCCGGTCGTTCTCACAAAAATCTTAACTTAGAGCGCGAGCAGCGTAATAATATGTTTACTGTTGCGCGCGCGCTAAAAAAAGCAAAGATTTTTTTATTAAGACACAACAAAGTATAGTAGTTAGTAGGCCTATCACTCACTGACCAACGCGGTGACACTCTGGTGAGTGACAACGTGTCGTGGTGACTGGCAACGCTAAGGAGTGTTGGCCCATCAACGCTGTTATCACACTCTCTAGTATTGCCAGCTCCGCCAGCGTCGCGCCAATGCCGGCTCAGCGCTGTTAGCGTGACATAACACTGTGACCTAACACTCACTTGCTGTCAGCTCTGCTTCCCAGCAAACACTTAATTGGACCTAATTCATGAAGACAGTGACTAATTCTTCAACTACTAAATGCAAGTTGGAGTATCTGTTGTTCCACTACCACCAGGTGATTATGTCATTAAATGGTACATGGCTATGATCATAGAGATTGCGCATATTCCCAAACTGGAATATATTTCTCACATGCAGATGAGACAATCAATAGCAAGATGTTGATAATTTCATGGCTTGAGCAGAATAAGTACGACAAAATCACACCCCTCATGAGAGGATTTCATACAATTGCTGGTCCTTAAGAAGTACGGCTGTCTTTCTTTTAAGGATTGGTGGGTGGGTGCAAGAGCCACTGCGGAGGGTTCTGCTGCTCAAGCATTTGAATGTCATCACTATGCAAGAAGTGTTCGTCTGCACAAGCAGTCATTTGAGGCGCTAGAAAAGCACAGGATGAAATCAGAAAGTGCTGGTACCAAATTGGACCAGAACATGAGAAAAGTAATTAACAAGTTCAGAAGCAATCCGTGTCCAAAAAATCTTGAATCACATATGAGCTTGCCTGGATTCAAAGACATATGTTCTTCATTGATGCAATCTGAAGGGACACAGGCGAAAATGATGGTGGACTATCTGAAGGATGCATCAGCAATGTTTCATCGCAGCAGTGAGGAAGAAAAATATTGAAGCACACTTATCAGTAGAGCGGGTGCTCCTTCCAAAGTGTTTGATTTTGGGCATGTAAACTATGCCAGGTATCTGATATTGAAGCAAGTCAATCTCAAAAATTTCGAGTTGCATCACAAAGCCGCCTGGCATGATCTAGTGCAAAATGGATTTGAAGGGTCGAGGTCTGGTGAGCCTTTCTCTACAATCCATGAGAATTTAATAAAGAAAACAACAATCAACCAAGAAGTGATAGTGAGAGGTGGCCCAATGCAAGGTGGATACAGTACCAATGAGCAGACAACAGATAGATTCACCAAGACGAGTCACATGATGGCAAAGCTCAGAGCTACACTGAAGGAAAGATTAGATATCCTGACCTCTTCAACTCACAAAGAGACTTTTATAGGGGCACGGCGGGAAATCAGGTGGAAAATCGGGAGAATTCTGTAAAAATCAGAAGACTTGGGATCTATGGCGTTATGAAGTTTTCGCGCTTACAAGCCTTTTTGGTTTCTGACTAGATTAGTCTGGTGCACATGCAGTTGAAAAATAAAGGCCCTCTGTCAAGGCGTGATGAAGTTATCAGGCTTATAAGCATCTGCATGGCCCGCTGACCCGCCTCTGGTGATCACTATACTCCACGCCTTGGGGGGCAGGGGCGGATCTAGCTTTTCAGTGAGTGGGGGGGGGGGGTTTAAAATTTGACAAAAAAAACGTTTTACTGTAAAGGGGTCTGTTTTAAACAATAAATAGTTTAGAACCCAGTTAGAATTTATAAATATATATAAACGAGAGAGAAGAAAGGCACCTATGGTGTGTATACTGGTTGTGGTTTGTTTTCATCAGACACAGCCAGGTACCTGTGTGATGGATATATTTTGCCACACCCATCGGTCGACATACACACCATAGATGCCGTCCTTTTCTATTCCTTCAAACAATACATGTGTAGACTAGTCTAGAAGCCAGTTAGACTGACTGTATATAGGCCTAAGCAAGAGAGAAGGAAGGCATTTATGGTGTGAATGTCCCCGGCTGGTGGTGGAAAAGATATTTCATCAGACACATCCAGATACCTGTGTGGTGGAATATATTCTGCCACACCTAGTGGTCGACAAACACACGATAGATGCTGTCTTTTTCTGTTCCTTATTTTTCATAAATAAACATATTTTTTGTCATTTGAAGCTGGGAATTGCGTTAGCAATTCCAGCTTTGAATGACAGAAAAATACCATAGACACCATAGATGCTGTCCTTTTCTGTTCCTTATTTCTCATAAATAAACATATTTTTGTAATTTGAAGCTGGGAATTGCGTTAGCAATTCCAGCTTTAAATGACAGAATTTAAATCGAAATAAGCAGTTCAGCAGCACACGGGTTATTCGCAGGCTTTGAAAAACAACAAATAATATCTCACCCTTCTGACATTAGACATGGTGGAGCTGAGAGAAGACAGAGATCGAGCACTGTTACCCAGCTGGATTTGCTCTTTTTCAGCTTTCAGTACATCCACATACTTCTGAAGGTCACCTATACGACTCTGAAAAAAAACAGGTTTTTATGGAGATATCTGATATACCAATTGGTGTGATCAAATATGATATAAAAACATATTTTATTTTACAATTGCTAACCCTCAACCCTTTTAAGGCTGAATTTACCATTGTCATCTTCATCCACTACAAGCCGCGAACTGCTGTCGCAATTCTCGACTTGTAGTGGATGAAGATGACTCAAAGTGAGTGACTGAAGTTATTACTTAAACAGTTCCATGAATTTTTTTTGTTGTGTAAAGTCATTCTTCAGAGATGCAAAATGATGCTTTGATGCATAGTGAGGGTTTAATCCTTTAACGCTAAATTATTCAATTTGAATTTTCACTCACTTGAAGTTGTGTCTCACTGACGCGATCCACAACTTCAAGCAAGTGAAAATTATATAGATTTTACAAAATGGAGGTTAACTATTTTCAAATCTTGCTGATTGATATCAGTTTTATTTTCAACATAAAAGCTGATAGACAATGTGCTAATAAAAAAGGTTAAGAAATGAATATAATCGGTACAGGCGGTTGAAGTGTTAAAAGGTTAAAGTGCTAATAACATCTACAGCTGTTTTCTGCCATTTTATTTGTCATACAAACAGGGAAATTTGAAAGAGAAATGAGCATTAAAATTTGCTACAGCGACACATGTTTGGATTCAAAAAGGAAATGGCCGTAATTTTCATCCACTTGGAAGTCATGGGCCACAGTAGCAAGACACACTTCAAGTGGGCAAAAAATTAAATTTCAAAATTTAAGATTTTAGTGTTAAAATTCTTAAGCATCAAACATCATCTCGGTTACTTTGAAAAAAATAGAAAATTTACTGCTATAACCGCTGATAACAAATTTTAAAATATTAATGTCCAGCTGTGAAACACAGCTTCCAGGTGCACATTCACAAAACACTGGTGACTGAATACATACCTTCAGACGAGGAATATCTTTGTGAGCCTGTTCAACTTCAAAACGCAGTTCAAGGTTTTCTTCTGAGAGTTTGATCACCTGCTTCTGTAGATTAGATTCTTTTTCTGCCAGCTGACGGTATGTGTCATGTCCCACAATAGGACTTTTTTCCTGTAGAAAAAAGGAGGGGGAAATAATCATTTAATTCTTTCATTGCTATCGTTTTCTTTACATCAGTTTTACTCATTTGAGACAATCACCATCGCTCACTGCATTTTGATCTACAAAAATAACAAATGAATCATGGGGACTTGAAGATTTATATAAAATCTATACAACTTCATGAGTATACATTGCAGATACCAGTACTCCCTTATTCAGTGTATGAACTGCTAACCACCTGAATGTCATGATTACTTTCTGAATGTATGCGTCATCATCATGAGTCAACATCTATACAATTGAGTGGGCTCCAGGGATTTGATGTAGGCAACCAAAATTAGCATAAGAGGGGCCCACATAACTAGCAGAGTTTGTATAGGTATCTTGATCCCTGACACACCTCTGATGATCGCATAGGCTTACACTGATTTATTACTTTGAAAGTTACAAAATATTTTAGTTGAGCACACATCTGTGCTGATCCATTAGACTGATAATAACTTGAAGAGTAAGGAAATGATTAAATTGAGCACACACCTGTGATGATCTCATAGACTGCATCTTCATTTGTGTTTCTATTTCTTGTAGTTTTTGCGTTAGAAACTTATTCCTCAGTTCCACCTCCTCGTACACAGCATCTCTACCCTGTAGTAATCGTCTCTTGAGATCCGTTACCTGCGACAAAGGACTATATTTTGTTATTTCTGTTTAGAAAAATTACCCTTTGCCTGCTAATCACAACAATATTCGTTTTTAATCAGTTTATTTTTTTATGACTGTTTAAACATCAAAATTTAAAAGCTGGAAATTGTGTTAGCAATTCCAGCTGTAAATGGATATAATGTACACACAAACAATTCAGCAAGATAAGGGTTAAGGCTACAAAAGGAGACCGACATGTGAACTGCAATGCAAGATAATTATTAGTACTTGCCTGTTCTTCAAGCTCAAAGTTTTTCTTGCGAAGTTCCTGTGTGATATGTAAAGCTGAGCCTGATGGTGGCAAAGCATTCAATGTGCTGGACATCTGTTTTTGGATTGGTCCCTCTTGTCTTGTGGCTGAACGTAACTTGCTCTCTAAACTCTCTTTATCCTTGTTAGCTCTATAAAAAATTAAGCCAGGCTCAAAATCTTAACAACAAAGAGTAATACATTTTGCTGATATATGGCAAAGTAAACATTTTCAAAGTAGCCTTTCTATAGTTATTCTATTCAACAAAAAGAGCTTTGACTAAAAATTTTAGAAAACAACTACAAATCGACTAAAAATTTTAGAAAACAACTACAAATCTTATTCAGGCATTAGATGTTGCTCACCTTTCAAGGGCATGTTTTGCTAATTCATGTGTTTTGTGCAATTTCTCAAATTCGACCTCTTTATCTTTTAATCTAATCTTTAGCCTGTCAACCATTTTTTGCCATTTTTTACTCTCTTCCCATTTTGCCACTTGCTCTGCTGGCTGTAATCAAGAAAGGAAAAACAATGCATGAGTATTGCAAGACACATTACTCATTGGGAATGGAATATCAAATAGATTAATAAAAGGAACAAATATTTTAAAATTTAAAAATATTAATATATTTAATTATCTTGAAAGATTTAAATAAATTATTATAGATAGTCTTTCTTCGCAAACAAAGAATGATTAAACTACATGGTGTACTTACATCTCTTGAGGTATCCCTGCCTTGCTGCTCATATGGTTTCTCTGCCTGATGCCTGGTCCTGCTTAATTCCTCTGTTAACAGTCGATTCTTCCTACGAAGCTCTTCTGCCTCAGACTGCAAACCATCCGCAGCAGTGCGCTGTAATAGGACAGCAACATTATTCACATAGATTTGTTTAACAGCTTGAATCTCTGAACAATGCTGTCAGGTGTGAGCAAAAAAAAACAGAAAACCAAAATATGATCCATACAAGACTAGAAATGGTAATTAAATTGGTATCTCCTCATATTAACCCTTTCAGCCCTCTCAATGCATTAAAGCAGCATTTTACATCCCTGAAAACAGACTTAATATTCCTACAACTAAGGGTTTTAGAATAAAAATTTCCATGAAACTGGTTTACCAATACATTGCAATTTTTTTCAATTTTTTAAATACACAATGTACTTCAAATCATCTTCATCCACTACAAGTCGAGAATTGCGAAAGCAATTCACGGCTTGTAGTGGATGAAGATGACGATGGTAAATTCAGGCCTGAAAGGGTTAGGTATATTTTATTATCACATCTTTGTTTATAACATAATATTGATCCAATATGAAATGGTGGAAACTAATAAACATGGTGAGTTTCTTGAAATTTATTCTCCCACATTCTGGAAAGAAACTATTTGATAATTTTCTCAATGATAGAATATGCTAATGTGTTGTACAAAAACTGTCCAGCTCATAATTATTTTAAAAAATTGAGACAGCAACAATTTTAGGTATTTTTTTTAAATTATTGTTTTAAAAAGTGGAGAAGGCAGGGAACATAAATGTCTTGGCAACAGTAGGGGCTTTATTTGCTTCAGACATCTTACAAATTGGCAAAGCCGTTCGGGCTGGAAAGTACTCACAAAGAAATCAGACTACCATCTTCGAAAATGACCACCACTGAGTTGCCATAATGCCAAAATGTCATAGTCAATACTATTACCATTACATTTAAGTAGACTGTAAGATAATCAGAAAAATATTGCCA
Organism: Flabesymbios commensalis; assembly: GCA_964017125.1. NCBI lineage: Eukaryota > Metazoa > Annelida > Polychaeta > Terebellida > Flabelligeridae > Flabesymbios > Flabesymbios commensalis. Next base: position 45,760,857 of record OZ024907.1, read on the forward strand.
ACCTGTTTTTGCATGGTGCTCATTCTATTAATTTTCTTTTCTAGCTCTTCCACTTCTGTCTCAAGACGTCCTTTGTCTTCCCGTGCTTTCCTCAGTTGACCATCACGTTTCTCTGTAAAGAGTAACTTTTTTCTGTGACTCACATTCACACCAGATTCAATTTATGGCGAGCATCTATAATTTAACTCAATTCTATATCTGCTGTACACATGTACAATGAAAAAAGTATGCTCTTAAATTTGTGTCAATAAGATGATGCGGAATGTCAAGTAGATCAAAACTTTCAGTGTATGTTTACTATAGACAGTGCGTGAAATTCTGGTTTGTTCAAAGTGTTTGTAACAAAACAATATATGACGCAGACATCGAGCCAACAGTGGGACAACAGTACCAGGTGTTTGCCTGGAAGATAACTTACGCAAGTCATGTCGCATCTCATCCACTTCAGTATGAAGTGACGTTTCAGCTTCTCTCATTTTCCTGCTGTCTTTTTTATACCTTATATTCTGATTTTCCATGTCTTCAAGCCTCTCCTGCAAAATGAAAAGCAGGTGAAATACAAAAAATAAACTACATTAGCTTTTTCGAAATGATTTAACCCATTACTTGTTCTTGACTTTTTTCACCCATTTGAGGCTGATTTCTATTTAACAAGAGCACAAAAGAGTTGTTTGTTAGCATAGAATACAAAATCAACTCTCTTTTACTATCACTTGGCCATATTAGGTTTAATATCTGTAAAATGCCTTACAGCTTGTGGCTTTTGAAGCTGTATGAATACAAATTATTTATACAAAAAGAGTCATCTCGTGTAACGCAGCAAAATATATTTTACATTGCTACTTCACTTATCATGCAAGGTTATAAAAAAATATTCTTGTGTAACAGCAGACATTTTATTTAAATTTTCTGTGGATTGAAAGCAAGGACAAGTCAAATCATAATCTTGTACAGCTAGTAGCCATACATCTGTATACGGGATATAAAAACTCCAAACAGGCCAAACAATTGAAAAATATCGAGCATCAAAGGAGAATAAAACTATAGCCTAACAGAAAATATTTCACTCTCCACAAGAAATATTACCACACAGTTATGAAACAATTCAGTTTAAACCTGATTATTTTTACCTGAATTTCCTTTGTACGTTTATCAACAAGTTTTTGTACATTTTGCTGTGTGGCTGCTTGCTCGGCGTGAGCTTTAACATCCTCCTCTGCCTTAACCACCATCTCCGCTCGTAAATCCATCAGTGCTTTACTAAGAGCCTTTAGAAACATATAAATTATTAAAATTATTACCGTATCTAATTTTCAATGTTAAACAAAACTTTCATCATTTATTATTTCAATATTACTTTTTCTCCATACAATCAAAAGATCAATTTAACATTAGACAAGAATAGTAATCATTGATTAAAGTGTAGGCCTACTATTGTGCATGTCCACAAAATAAAATAGTATAGCTAAAAGACAAATTACGTTTTTCCCTGTGACATCAGACGTATATTTCTGTTGTGCTTATATAATTCTTCTGAGATGACAAACCTTATGCTGCTTCTCCTTCAGACTGAGGTCATTACGCAATCGTTCCACCAGTTTCTTCAAGGTGGTTGTTGGTGCTCTAGTATTTGCATCTTTTTGTGCTTCAAGATCTCTTTCTAGGATTTCTGTCTCCTTCTCCTTGTCAGACAATTCACGCCGCGCATTCTTTAGCTCTTCTTGTAGCTCCTGTAAAGCCTCCTGATGCTCCCCCAGTATACTGTTAATTTAAATAAGTCATTTAGCTAATGTACATGTACACAAATTTAGACAAAACAGTTAATGTACCTTATTGTGTGAATAATTAACACTTTGAATATGTCATATGATAAATGTTGAAAAATGTTAAAAGTACTCTTTTGGGTGGGAAATCAGCAAAAAGGGTTGTTAGCCTGTGACAAATTTGATTTGACAAGTTTTTTTTTTAAATCACGCTCACATTACACACCCAGATCTTAATAAATATACGATACTATATGCAGAGGTCGTTCACCTACATACAGGTTGATTTAAATCTACAAACTATTCTACAAGGCCATCCGACTGAAAATGAGAATATCGTTCAAATTGTTGATACTTTCCTAACCCGTATGAACGTTTTTCTATTATCACAAAGTAAACTTCTACGTCTAAGTATTAGTTCTGTCCTGCGCTCTATTCATATGCAACTCGAAATGGAGCCTACCAGTGTAGCTGCAGAGCCGCCACCACAGCCGAGAGGAACCTTGTATTACATTTGGTATTGCTCTAATTGGTAAATGAAAATATATTTATATTACATCTAACTAGATTACAAAATCAATTACTAAATATATAATAACCAGTACTTTAAAAAAAGCTCAACCTTTCTTTCTCGCCAGCATGATTCCTCACACCATCCTCATATTTATGTTTCCAACTTTGAGTCTCCTTCCTGGAATTGGTTAACTTTTCTCGAAGTGCCGCAATAGAATTATCCTGGTCGGCCACTATATCTTCCAACTCATTAAGGCGCTTCAGCTGTAAAAGTAAAGGTGTATTTTTCAGTAACAAACTAAAACAATATTTAAAGCAACATGTCTTGCTCATTTCTCTGAGGAGGTTAAGTCAATAAACTTTTGATTTTAGTCTCAATTTCCGTGAAAATTTGGTGATTTGTAAATAATGTACCCTGCTACCCCTTATTACGCTAAGGTAATTTATTTTAATTTTCACCCACTTGAAGCTGTGTCTCGCTACCGCGACCCACAACTTCAATTGGGTGAAAATTACTCATATTTGTTTAATTGGAAACCAAACATTTGCAAATCATAATGTTTAAACAGTCATTTCATTCCAAATATCAGTGATTTGGTCGACAAATAAAACAGATTATAAAACAACTATAGTCAAGCTTAGCGGTGTAACGGTTAATAACAGTAACAGTATGTATTGTCACTTGATATTGTAATTTGTCCATGACATTACATGTATCAAGTTACAGACAAGCATACAGATAAAAATGAGAATGTTGAAAATTATAATTATTTTTTATGTGATAAGTTTAATAGTGCAATTATCAATTGGGCCTATTTACAGGTTATTACTTTGTCTAAAATTGACAAACTATGTATATATTTGTGTGTTTAAATTTTTAAATATACAGAATGTCACTGCCTTAACCCATTAAAGCCTAACTTTTCAAAACAGAGCCTACGAGTCGAAAATATAACACATTGCTACGATTAGGCCATTATTACTATTTTAAATTTCAATTTTTTTTTATTTTTCTTAAAGTGGTTTCTGGGACTGGCAATTTTTTTTGCCAGTGGGCTTTAGAGGGGTCAATCAAATGTGTTTATTGTGACCAGTAGTAGTACATGTACCGTATATCCCCGCGTATAGTGCGACGCCATGTATAATACGAGTTAAGATTTGAGGCCTCTGATGACCTGAAAAACGTCTACCCCTCTGTATAATACGACCTCAAATTTTGGATGTCGGCAGCGTCCCGGTCGGCAGCGTTCTGGGCCATCTAAATGTGAGGCATGGATATTATCTTATTCTACTAAATAGCGCCGTAACTGCATAGACGATGCTCAATGACGGGAACAGCGGCAACAGTACATCTCTGCAAAACCAAAGGGCAGTATCTGCTGACTTATAAAGTGAGCAGATACTATATTTTCATTTCCCACGGCAGAGTGGATGTCATCTGGACTGTCTCGATCGGCAGACATTCTGAGGGCTGCATAGGCTACATATATATACACACAGATTTTAAAATACCTGTATTTATATTTCGCCGACAAATTTATATAATTTTAATTTATCTATTGCAAAGACCATATTTTAATATTGTCGTGCTTAAATAAGAACATTCCAAGATGAAATGTTATTGTAAAACATTTGCAGACTAGCCGCATTGTCTAGACACAAGAGGTGTTTGGTTGTATAAGTGTCAGGGTGCAATAACACAGCAGCGCTCCATGAACTACAGCTAACAGATACCACCATTTGCTCAATACCGTATCAGCCGCGGCAACAGCGGTAGGCGTTAATGTTATCCCAGCAATATGGACATTCTGAGGCCTACATGTATAGGATTTGCGATAGGAGATATAATCAGTGATATCTTGTTATATTTCGTCAACGCATTCTCTTATTCCAATATGAAAATATCATGCTCAGATTTGTCGTACACGATAGAACACTCCCATATGAAAGGCGATCTTAGATTAAATCATTATTATTATAAATGAACAGGTCAGAAGTGTGAATTGGTTGCAGACTAACGGCGTCATTTATCTGCCCGTGGTTGTCAAAGGTGCCACGCTCGTCGGCGGGAATAAGAGACGGGGGCTCCCAGGAAACACGACACATTCACCCAATGCTGGTACAATATTGTGTCAGCGTCTCAGACGGTGGCCCAACAATGTACCAGCATTGGGTGAACGTCTCTTGTTTGCTACTAGTTGGAAAGGCACAATCTTGTTGTATCGTGTGTATAGGCCTGCTTACCAAACACGCTGACTGGCCTATGTTTAAAGATACGTTTTACCGCTAGAGAACTTACCGCTAGAGAGCTAAAAAATTGTATTAAATTCTACATCTATGTATAATACGAGGTGCTTTTTTGTGACATGAATAGCTAAGAAAAAACATCGCATTATACACGGGGATATACGGTAGTAGTAAATCATTGCCATACGTCACTTTTCGGCACAAATGGTCCTATAAATGCCATTGTAAAACGATAAAAACGTTGTAGTCAATTGATGAGATGAATGATGTACAGATGATGATGTGAGGGTGGGGGTGATAGGGCATGGTGGGTTATTGAGACCGTTTTCCTTCGCTCGCCCAATAAGGGGTTCTGGGCATATCTAGGGGATTTACCCCCAGACATGTCCAGACGGCAGGAGACTTGGGTTTCGCTGTGCAATTTAATGCTGAAACATCTTCACTATTGAGATTATCATGCCTACGAGGAAAGAATTAGCAGTTAATAGTTATCTAATGCCCCCAAAATATTATTAAATGTAATCAACCCAATATTGCACAATATCAGACTTTTATATTTTCTGAATGTAACTTGCTTTGTCTAAATTGTGAAATACAGTAAAACATAATACAGAACACATGTTCATCAAAAATTGTATAATTGATGGCTTATATGTTTGTTGTATTACTGTCCAAATGAGAAAACAATGCATGTAGCCTCAGTTCAATACTTTACATGTATACCTTCTACTTTAGAACTATATCAGGCAATGTATGCACTTCATCCTTGGCTTGTACCCAGTAACAAATAAAATAAACATAACATTATGAGGCTAAATGCTGGAAGATTTGGTGTGGATAAAGCACTGACTCGGAAACCCAGCAAACACATTGAGCCAATGTTGTTTTCATGTTGAGCCAACATCACAGACGATGGACCAACATTAAAACAACATTGTCTCAACATCTCGTGTTTGCTGGGAAGCATTGACAGCTGCGATTATAGCATACACACCTGCTCGTTGGTGGGACCAGCAGACATAGGCTTGTTGATGGTATCGCTGACTGTCTGTTTGAATTTATTGAAGGCTGCGTCATTCTTGTTGTGCAGTTTTTCCTGGAGCAGACGCATCTCCTCGTCATGTCGCCTACTCATACCTCGTAGATCCTCACGAGTTGCCTCCAGAAGCTCCTGGTATTTCTGGACGGTCTCTTCCTTTTGATGTAGTCTAGCCTATAACAATTGAAACAAAACAGGTTTTGCACAAGTTAACCCTCGAAGTGCTACATTATAAAATCAAAATTTTCACCCGCTTGATGTTGTGTCTCGCTACCGCGATCCACAACATCAAGTGGGTGAAAAATAGTCACATTTGGTTAATTTGAGAACAAACATTTGTGAATCATGATGCTTAAACACTCATGGCATTCTCGAAGACAAATTAAAAACGACTATAGTCGTCCTTAACAGTGTAAGTCTCTCCATGTGATACAGCTGACTGATCATCACATCTGACAGTTGATATCGTCCCCTTGGAGTTAGAAGGTGATAAACTGCCACTTCTAGGCAAATTTAACCCTTCTAATACCCGGTGAATTGCTGCTTGTGCTACTAAGAACGTATACATAAGGTTTCAAACAAATTTTAGACTAAATAAAATACCCCTAAAATTTGTAACATATCTAGTGGTAGATGCGCAGTTTATCAAATAATTCAATTTGGGAGATGTCTATTCTTTCTAAACACTATTATTTTTCATTCGCTTGAAGCTGGATATTGCGTTAGCAATTCCAGCTTCAAATGAATGAAACATTTGCACAAACAATTCAGCAGTACAAAGGTTGATGGTACAGGAGAAATCTGAATCAAAAAAGCATATCTTAGTGATGACCTGTATCATTTGTTATTCAAGGAATTTTATTTAAAATTTTAAAAAATATGCCATTTGGTGCATGAATGGGACTTGTGCTGCTAAGACTGTATATTATACGATTTTAAACAAATAAAATAAATAAATAAAATAAATAAATAAAATACCACTAAAATTGGTAAAATATCTAGTGGATGCTCAGTTATTCAACTACCTAATACAATTTTTTTATAAATAATATTACTTTTCATTCATTTGAAGCTGGAAATTCAGCAGTACAAGGATTAATGGTATGGGAGAAATCTGAATCAGAAAGGCTTTGCTTAGTCATATTGCAAACCAGAAACTTTACAATCCTAGAAAATAGTTCTACAAATTTATTTGGTTGTAAGTAAAGTTGACAATAAATACTAGGACTATAAATAGGGTGTTAACTGGGCATATAATTTCACTACAAACTAAATAATAGTACTATTGTGTTATACTGTAAACATTGAGCTACCTGTAGACTTTGTACTGTAGTCTGGGCCACTCTAACAGCTTGTTTGCCTTCATAGTCATCTTCAGGAGCTGCACCAGTGGCTGCGTGAGTTGCCTTAAGTATCATGTCATCTCGTTCTTGTGTTGCAGGTAATCGAAGTCGCATTTCAGTGATTAGTTTATCACGTTGCAGAAGATTTTTGTCCTTTTCCTTAAGTTCTTTTTCTAATTTCTCTATTTTCTATTAGAAAGCAAGCAAGAGAATAATAATAAGAACACACTTCAGACCACCTACCATCCAAGATGTCTGAGAGCTTCACCGATCATTATCACAAAAAGCAAATGTACCAAATAAAGTGTATTACGAAAACGAATGTATCACATAGACAGTAACCAATAAATGTTTGAACTGGCTGATTAACTCTTTAACCACCGGCTGATTAAAACTGTTTTTTTAATTTTCATTATCAGCTTTTAAACATGCTAAAGACAAAACGTCACATCAGTCAGCAAGGTTTGAAAATAGTTTACTGCTACCTCCATTTTATCAAATCTGAATGAATTTCACTCACTTGAAGTTGTGGATCGCGTTAGCGAGACACAACTTCAAGTGGGTGAAAATTCAAATTGAATAATTTGGCGGTTAAAAGGTCAATAAGGCATAACATGTATAAGAATATGTTCACCCTTGTCCTTACAAGAATGTATATATGTAATTGTATATATCATATATTATTTATATACATGTACATGTATTACCAGAGTAAATTGAAAGTGATAATAATACAGAAGATATGTTATAATCCTACACACCACTTTAGTAACTTCTGACTGTGCCTTTGTGTCGATGATTAGTTTGACATTACGTTTAATAGTGGTGACAGCATGATCCAGCTGTTTAGCCACAGGCCATGATGTGTCTGGTAATGCACCCACAGCTTGCTCAAACTAGACAAAAAGCAATGAACGGTTACCACTAAACCCTTGTTCTGTCATAATAATAATGGAGATGGTTCTATTAGGCATATATAAAACTATACAATTGTCCTACAGATGAGTAATTGAAGGTTACATTTTTTAAATAACTGCATTTTTTCCACTTGAAATTGTATATTAAATAGCTTTATGATGATAATGATTCAAATCTACAAGAGGAAAATTGACAAATTTAAACATCTCTCCAGCTATGGAGATCTGTAAATGTGTAAGTTGAATATGACATATATTGTTAGAAGTAAGTACAAGCTAATAAAATAATTTACAGTGTGCACTAGTCAGATGTATAAAATTATAAACAGTCACCTGGTTTGCTGCCCCAGCTATTTCTAGTTGTTGCCCCTCCAGCATGGCGATAATTCTTTCTAACTCCACTTCTCGATGTTCCCACTCAAGTTCACGTTCATCAAAATTCTGCAATACAAGTTTTTTACAGTCACAGTAGTAATTATTATCTATATATTCTAAATTTCCCATCAAATACTGAAACATTTTTCTATAAACCAAGAGAGCAAAGGTTTTTCTTTCAATTTGAAATCATCATAAATGTTTTCATTTGTTCGCTCCATTTGTTATGGATCTACAGCTATTCTAAATATTTTACTCATTCAGTGCAGAATCTGACCTCTATTAATGTCAGATTCTGAGGTCAGTTCCCACACTGAAAGGGTTAACATCACCAATCAGACAACAACATGAAAGAGGCTTTTCAGCACCTGTTTATTTATTTTCTAGATAAAAAAAACGGAGGGAGAATCCATAGCTCCCTCCGTCTCACCTACGGTGACGGCGGAAGCTAAAAATAAATTATCTTAAAGCACAAAACATCTGTTCATTATTCTGCTTAACCCTTACAACAGTGTATTATTTCTGTTTAACCCTTCAACAGCCGGTGCCGCATATATTCTGGTTTTCATTTTTATTAGCACATTAAGTACCACATTTTAAATATGTTAAAGATAAAATGTGACATCAACCAGCAAGGTTTGAAAAGAGTTGACCTCCATTTTGTCAAATCTGAATAATTTTCACTCACTTGAAGTTGTGGATCGCGTCAGCGAGACACAACTTCAAGTGAGTGAAAATTCAAATTGAATTATTTGGCGATTGAAGGGTTAAACCATGGAAACCAAAGTATTTTTTTCAATATGAAATCATCATAAATGTCTTCATCAGCTCTTTCCTATTCATTTGAATACCTATGATAATGATATGGGTCTACGGCCATTATAAATGTTTTAATTCTTTCAGTGCGGGGATCCTTTATACCTCAGGATAAAAGGGTGAACACATATACTGCTAGATTTCCAAAGAGTAGCCTTACCTTCGCCTGCCTGACTTTTTCTTCTTCCATCATCACAACCTCCGCTTCATGTTTCTTAACCAAACTCTCCTGGAACTTGACCTGTTAGTGGGAATATTCTCATTTTATACTTACAATAATGTATTAGATGTGGACAGTGGCAATATTATAACTTAAATGAATAACTTCTCAATTTTAAGTCATATGCATTGCTAGGCATTACCTCTATTATCCATCAAATAAAATTAATTTAAAACAACTGATATCGATAAATAAAACATATCCATGTGATGCAAGTCAACGTGATTGAACAGGGAGAGTGGAAGAGTGTGCTGCAAAAGTACAGTAAAAAGTGTCCAAGCAAAAAGGCCCAACCAATGCAACAGAGTAAGAGTGGCCAGACATATTTAATGACACAGCCTGACACGACTGCCTGGCGACTGCCCGGCTATCAAATAGGACTGTCCCGAGCTTGGATGCCTATTTCAGTCTAAAGTATATGCTTGCAGTATCTGTTTGGAAAATTTAAACACATTGCAATCACAAAATAATTTTTTTTACAATACCTGATGTTTCATTCTCTCTATTTCCCTGCGTCTTCTCAGCTCCTCTAGTCGCAGCCCTTCCATCTTTGAGTGCCACTCAGCCACCTTCTGTGCACCATGTCCATCCTGCAGTGTGGCTATCAACTCGTGCATGCCTTTCTGTTTCAACTGCAGTTCTGCCACGTTGTCTTCTACTTTAAGCCTTTCATCATTTGTCTGAAAAAAACAAGAAAGATAAAAAAAATAATATAAAAAAACAGAGTTAGATGGTACTTGTCACTTGAGGTATTTTCTATCATCCCCATGACTCAGAGCAAAATAAATTATAATAACAAATTATTTTTTTCATTTGTCACCCACGTGAAGTCATCTTTATCCACTACTCGGGGCTTGTAGTGGATGAAGCTACAGCTGCTAGTAACTATGCCCAAATTTTCTTGTACAATTTTAACTAAATTAATTATTTAAAAAATGATATGACCACCTTTTTGAGATCCTCTTCTATTTGATGCTTCTCTTCCTGCAGCCTCATCATAGCTTCAGAGAACTTTTCTTGTTCCGGAAGAGGAACAGCACCCGAGTACTTGGTGCGTAAGTCCTGCAAAGCATTTCACAGTTAAAGAAATAGGAATTTAGCTAGTTCTACTTAAAAATATAAATGTTTTAAAACATATTGAATCATTGTGATATAATGTAGACAAAGGTAAAAAATTATTTAGCAATGTGGATTTTTTTATATATCAAATACCTGAATTGTGTGTTTGAGATGTCGGGACTTGTTGCGAGATTCTTGACGATTGTGATAAATGGTTTGATTTTTGTCATCCACCTTCTGCTCTGTCCGTAAAAGCTGAGCCTCCAGCTTCTTCTCTCGTTTTGTAGAATCTTCCAGTTTACGCACAGCCATCCCTTCACTAACTTGAAGCTGGACTATGTGACGATGCAACTTTCCTGCAGAAGATAAACAATACAACCGTAAATTTTTCTTCACCCCCAGAGCATTGGGTCGGTATTCTTGTACAAGTTACGATATATCAAAATTTGTACAAGAATACAAACCCTGATGTTGACTACAGTAGCCATTCTGTGGCGGTTTTTTTGGCACCTGTATCAAATTTTGACCAGTTGGTAAAAGTTAAATATGCTCTCAATAGTGAAAAACTAATATATGCTGGGATTTCGCTCAAATCAGCTCAATTTTCAGTCACTTCAAGTTGTGTGTCGCAGTAGCGAGACACAACTTGAAGTGACTGAAAATTTAAATTGCATGCCTCAGTGCTCTAGGGTTCAATATATAGCTAACTAGAAAGATATGTTTTGGAAAACCAATCGCAAATCCAGAATGTGCAAAAGGAGGGTACGTAAGCCACATTTCAGCTGAAAAAAGGTGGTCCAAAAAATCAAGTCATCGCACCAGAAGATAAAATTATTCCTGTAAAATGTGATAAATCGCCATAAATCAGCCATTTAAAAAAAATTCAGCCATTATTGAACTTGTCTGAGAACTGGTTATTATCAACATGCTGAACAAATTTGAGCAAGATACATGATAAACTTGAGAAGTTATCGCACCCACAAGGTAAAATTAATGATGTAAATGTGAAAAGCTCGCTATTTAAGCAATACTAATATTTTTTTTCAGCAATTATTGAACTTGTCCAAGAACTGGATATTATCAACATGCAGAGCAAATTTTAGCAGGATAAATTTAAACTTTTGAGGTTATCGGCCCTCAGGGACGTAAAATGTTATCAATCGCTATATATCTGCCATTTTGTGCAATAAATCGTCCATTTCGATTTTTTCTAAGCCATTTTTAAAATGGTCCGAGAACTGGTTATTATCTACATACAGAACAAATTTGAGAAGGATACATGAAAATATTTTGAAGTGATCGCGCCTACAGGGATGCCGATGACGCATAACTTCAATTGCAATAGTCGACCTTTTTAATGGGATGGTGGGCTAAAAAGTAGAATGAGACCAAAGAAATAGTGTTTTTATTTTAGATCAGCTTGGTGATAAATAACAACAGCTACGGGAAGCAAAATACATCACAGAATATGATAAATGAATCTGTCAAAATACTGATGTTTTTAAAAAATGCTCAAACAAACCAATGACAGTTTTCTCTTCACTCTGTGCTTGAAAATCTACAAGCTGTTGGCGTAACGATGTGACTTCTTTGTCACGAGATTGCTGTTGTGCTTCTAGAGACCTCACCTGCATGGTGGCCACATCGGAGATTTCCTGAAAAAAATATCAGCTAGCAATATTCACTACCTTTTTAAGAACAAACGATTTGAAAAAGCAGTCATATACATTTTTATTGAGCATCTTGACTACTGAATAAGTTTTATAGTCAATGAAAACATTTTCATGTATAAAAAATACCTTTATAATATTTAGAACTAAAATTCGTCCAATAGGAAATCATGTAGGCACTATAGAGGTTCATATTATTATTATAAAATACAAAAAAAAAATGGGCATTTTGAGTTTTTTTTATATATTACATATATGATCTCATTAAAAATGTTGTAGCCTTCATTCTGTTAGATGTCCGAATTTTGGCAGCAATTTACAAAAAGTGACTAAATGTTTGAAGAAATGGCTGGGTAGCCTTGAATGGTACCTTCAGTCTAGAGTTCTCTATTTTCAGTGTTGTTTCCGACTCTTCTAGCTGTGAAATTTTCTTCCTGTCAGCATCACTGATAGATTTAGTTACACAATCTGAAGTAGAAACACAAACAGACATGACACCAAATAAAAATAAAAATGAAGTCAATAATTTTTTCAAATGTAATAAAAACAATTCTTCAAGTTGAATAAATGAAGAGTAAACTTACTTGTCAGTTCATCTCGAAGTTCACGTTCAGTTTTCTGCATCTGGAGATTCAGTTTTGTAATCTAAAACAAAAAAAGATTGGACTAAAATGATTAAATCCACAAAATAAAATGTATTGCATCATGGGGGCATAATGAAAATACATGTATATCACAATGTATCTTTACATTGCATCTTTACATTGTTCATACATTGTGCAATATTTGACAGAAGACAAGCCCATTGAACCCCTAGAGGGTGTTGTCAGAAAAAAACCCCACCCAAGGCAGATAGAGTGGAGATGCCAACCGGTTTCGTTCTAAAATAACTCTTCATGTACCCTGAAGAGTTATTACCTCTTTCAAGCCTGAATTTACCATTGTCATTTTCATCAACTACAAGCCACAAATTGCTGTCGCAATTCCCGACTTGTAGTTGATAAAAATGACTTAAAGTGAGTGGCAAATGAAAAAAAAATATTGTTATTATTGAAAAGTTTGATAGAAATTTGCGTTCTAAAACCCCTGATTTTTAGGAAATTAAGTCATTCTTCAGAGATGCAAAATGATGCTTTGATACATCGTGAGGGCTTAAAGGGTTAAAGAATGAAACAAGCTCTAGGGGTTCAATGGGCTTGTCTTCTATGACTAGCTTGGCAGCGATCCCACTTATATTAGTGACTCTGTTCCATCTGTTCATACACTTTTATTAAGTAATATTTACTAAAATGAATATAATGGCAAAGCACAGACACAATAAACAGAAAGTAGTAAACAAAATATGGTAGCTATATGTGGTTCACATTTATTATATGAGAGCTGAAAATGAAAGTATAATTTTCACCTCAGAGAATTTCTTCTCCAACTCAAAGTTCCGATCTTCTAGTTGTCTGAGCTGGTGTTTCTGTGAGTCATACATACGAGAGGCATGTTCAGCTCGCTGACGTTCATTCAGCTCCTTCATTTCAAGCATCGTCAATTTCTTAGATACAGACGTTATATCATTGTCGCCCAACCTCGTATTTGAGCTCACCATACCTGAAGTAAAAATTTGTTCATATATCTCATATGCATGACATTCACATTTAAAACAATTTTCAGCATCCTGATTTTTTAAACTTCAATGTCTCAAATCAATATATTACGATATAACTTCCCCTTTCGAAATGTTCTTTTATTCTAGAATGGTTTCCGGTCAAACCTAAACTGAAGAAATGAGGAATGGAAAAATACAGGGTGAAAGTATGGGTGATTTTGCAATAACATTTGTGAATCAAATTAAACCGTGCCATTCTCCAGCAAGCTTTAACTACTGAATAGTTGACAAAAACAATTTCAGGAAATAGTCAAGTCTAATATATCAAAGTTCAAAACATCTTGATGAATTTGATAAAAAAAAAAAAATTCTAAAAATTAATTGTATTCATGACAAATCCTGCCACATATGTAGGCCTATATGTGGCATAGGTGCTTAAATAGTTAATTACAGATTCTCGTGAAAAAAACTGAAATAGATATGTATTTATGGGTTAAAACGAACACCTACAGAAAGGATGTTGACAATGTCTTCAATTTATATCACATGTGGAGACCTAAATGTTCATATAATTTAATGTAATTCTCAGTTGTGGATCAAGGTAGAGACAAACAGTAAGAAATGTCTAAAGGTTAAACTGACTATATGTATGTATAGTTGAAATCCCAGATTTGTTATACAAAATTCACCTTGTTTTTTCAAACCATCAAAAGCAGCTTCTAATGTATGCAGCTTCTCCTTCTCTATCATTAATTCTTGTTTCAGAATATTGCTTTCATTGTTTAATCTCTTGACTTCAACCTAAAAACAATGTTCATCACGTTATCGAAAATAGCGATAAAAAGTAATATCAAATATATTATTCTTTTCATCTGCAGTAATATTATTAGTAAAAATTTGTCTTATATTTAGCATCAAGACTAAAGCTAAAAATATAGATGTTGTGATCAAAAGCCTTGAAAATCAGATAAATAAGCTGCAATCTCAGCCTCAGGTTTATTGAACACACATAAAGGACATTAAAAACAAATAAACATCTGAAAAACATGTGAACATAACAGCTTCAACGAGGGCTGCTAACTCAAAAAACTTTTTTATTTTATTCAAATTACCAAATTTTCTCACCTCATATCCAGTATTTTGTTCACTCTTTGCAACTAGATTGTTGCTTTTCCCTAAAATATCTCTGTATTTCTCTGTGAGCTCAGTATACTTTTTATTCATCGCGTCAAGCTCAGATGCTGGCACAGAATCCTCCAATGCTTTTTGAAGAGCAGCGATTTTGAAAGAAGCCATATCCTGTTATAAAAGATGTGTGATAATGCTTTAAATGTTATCAATATTAAACCTTCTGGTTATATATACAGGCTTAGAGGAATGGAGGTAATACTGTTTTCATTAATTCACATATATAAGATATAAGGTATTTGGAGGAATAAAAAGAAGCTAATAATTAATATAACACCTTATTAAGATTAAAGATCTAACCCAACACGAATGATCTTTCCCAATATACTGACAGGAATGTTAAGCATAAAATGGATGAAAAAGTAGTAATACAAAATTCTTTGGTTAAAAAGATTGAATTATTGAGGTACAGATACAACTTAGCCCACTTGTACCTTGTATCGTCCTAAGTAACCCAATCTCTCTTGAACTGCAGTGTGCATCGCTGTGATCTCATTATGTAACCGACCGTTTTGCTGCAAAGAATGGATAAAACATTTCAAAAAATTGTTGTACATATAATATATTTCTGTTTTTTTTTTAAATATTAAATTATCAATTTAGAACTTGTTATATTAAATGGCATATTACCAATTATCTGCTGCACAATCTTAAAAGCATAAATATTCTAAACATTTAATGGATGTAGATATATTTTTTTACAATATCTATTTGTGTATTAATACGTCTATTAATATTACTATGCCCAGCCACCACCCACATATATTTGTTGCAATTTTCACACTTCTCCCAACCCAGCAAACAAGTAACATTGCTACCAGAAATTAGCACGAGGCATTTAATAAATATCGGCTGTCAATGTCAATGACAATATTTCCATTTCCCTTGGTGAAAAAGCTGTGAAATTGAAATAAAAATTTCTTAACTAGCTCCATTCCTAATATGAGTTGTATTTCAACAATAGTTTTCCTATGATAAATTATTACGCAGAGATTAGTCATGCTATATTTTTTGTACAGGACCAGCATTTTGTTTCAGGGTTGTTTATGTCAAATAGGCCTTATTACTGTTTCAGCTTCAGCAAACTGACTCCACCATATTTCTTTTATAGAAAGTTGAGAAGGATGACAAAAAATCTTACCTTCCGTAAATGTGACTCCACGTCTTGTAAAGCACTATATCGCCTAGCCAGAGCCTTCTCATTTACTCTGAGCACGGTACTCTTACGTGTCATATCAGCTAGTCTCCTACGAACTTCAACCTCATCTTGTCCCAAAGTATCTACCAGACGCTGTAAAAGGACAACATTTTGACCAATTAAAATTGTTGTATACAGGGTTCCAACAGAGATCCAGAAATGAAATTCCATGACTTTTCCATGACTTTCCATGACCATTTTGTCAGAATTCCAAACTAACCAAATATAAAAATGTACAGCCTCCACCACCCCAGCGACCCGATCTGTAACCACGTCATAAAGCAAATCCGTACCCGACAGGTGTCGAGGCGGTTGGACGACCCCTCCCCCCCCCCCCCCACACACGTACCATGTAAAATATTTTACAGATAGGTGATTTGTCAGTTTCGTTGTGTGTCAAAAGTGTATCCAATCAACAAATTTTTCTCAAAAGAAATGCGAGAGAGATTTGTGAAAATTCGAAATTCCATGACTTCTCCATGATTTTTTGCCAGATTTTCATATTGCATGACTTTTCCAAGCTTGGATTTTATTTTTTCATTTTCCATGGTTTTCCATGATTTTCCATGACCGTGGAAACCCTGGTATAAAGTAATAATTATCTACACTGATATAACTTTGTTTGTATTTGTAAAAATATTCAAAAATAATCTTGTTTTTTTATAGATGCTTCCTCCTACACCTTTGAGATTTGGAGTTCAGTGTGTGATGCAGTGCGAGTAAAACTTCTGTAGTTTAGAAGTATAATATTCTCCTGTGATATTTGGGAAAATGAATAATACTCTTGTAGATAAAACGATCCCCTGAATGCTTTTAAAATATATGGTTCAATCACCAATCACATTTAAAATTTATTGGTAATACCACATTTTAAATTGAAACAGCAAGTGTACACTTACATCAAATTCCTGTATTCTGACTTTATCATCTTCGTGCAGACCCACCGTTCGCTTCATTTCTCCTTCCAACTGCTCTTTCTCATTTTCCCATTCCTTGGGTAAAAAATATTAAAATAATAATGAAAAGTTTTTGAGCATTATGGTATATTTTCAAAATGAATTTACAGGTAATATTTGTTATACAAGTAACCTATCAAATAATCATATAGCCACAGAGTAAGACTGAAGAGTACAAACCAATACATGTATAATAATACTGTAATAATTACTGGTAATGCAGACAGTTTTCATTACATTTCTATTTTGATATGTCTACATGCATATATTAATCATTAGTCACCTTTTTCATATCCAGGTACTCTTTGTAGAGAAGCCCTTGTTGATGCCTTGTCATGGCAAACTTACGACGAAATGTTTCCAATGATTCTTCCATTTTACCCAACATCTCTTCTTTAAGTGACAGTTCCTGATACACAACACAAGGGTATAAACTAATAGAGGCGAAGGGGTGTGGCTAATGAGGAGGGGTAACCTGTGACCTGAGCTAATGATTGATTGGAACCTCCCTCTCCTGACGCAACTAGTGATTGACAGCTAGGCCATAACTCCCCCCCCCCCCTACTCCCCAGGAAATATATTGACAATAAATTGTCCGCATTTATTTATCTCACAACCAAAAATATTTCTGACATTTTATTGACGGCTCTCACTTGTTATTTAATCACATCATTAAAATATCATCTGCTAAACGTTTTCAGCAATAGGATATACTCTGTAAGATAATTTATTATTGACATTTTGCAGAAAAGCAGCAGCAAATCGCAATGACTTAATAATAATAATAATAATAAGCCAATAATTAATTTCATCTTACAGTCACAAATTAAGTATCATCATCATTATCATCATCATCATCATCATAAAGTACAGACGAGCATTGTGAGCCGTAAGCGCCAACATATTTGTGACTGTGGTTGTATTTGTGTACATATAGGCCTATTTATGTTTATTATTTTACATGCAACAATAGACCGCCATTGAACATAGCGTCCCATGTCTGCGATATGAATCAACCCTTGTTGTCCCGTAAAGGCAATAAAACTAGCGGACATTCCTACTTCAGTACTGTATGTTATTCCTGGTTAGTAACAACGGGTAAAAAAGACTGATATATTATTCAATCCCAGCAAACAAGATTCGTTAAGCCAATGCCGATTTAATGTTGGGCCGACGTCGGGGATCGCGGGCCAACATTAAAAAGCCATCGATTTAACGTATCGTGTTTGCTGGGATATCTTATGACGCATTTGCTGAATAGCGGCCTATTAGTGCCCGCTAGCGTCCACGGGGTCACAGCGACACTTACTGTTGAAACAACACCTGCCAGTCGTCGCCGGCAGTTCATAATACCCCAGCAGCCACAAGACGTTGAATCAATGTTGATTTAATGTTGGTCCACCGTCTACGACGTTGGACCAGCGTTAAGCCAACATTGATTCAACATCTTGTGTCCGCCGGGACATGACTTGCATTAATACCACATTCACATGACAGAGCTAATCCCCCCGATGCGGTTCCAGAGTCGCCCCTTTCTAAATACTTTATCAAATTAAAATGCCTTTACTCTTATCAAATTAAAATGCCTAAATACACTTATCAAATTAAAATGCACAATTAAACAGTGTTAAAGGAACTTATTAACTGCTGAAAATAACGACTGAAGACGCCTGCCGTTTCCCAGACAATATCTATTCTTTGCAGACGTGCGCCACGCATCCTGTAATGTTTGGGGATTAACGGAGATTTAGCGCGCGGTATATAACGGAGCGAGTTATGTGAGGATTTTACCCTATAAAGGGTCACTTTTACCCTTCTGCGCGTTATACAACGGGGCGCGTTATTTTCCACCTTTTACGGTAGGTGTTATATTTACATGACAAATATAAAAATCTCCACCTTCCACAATTAAAAAACATATTGCCAATGCAGCAACGAGGGAGCTATAAATTAGAAGTGCCATGGCGGCCATTTTTAATATGCAAACTAGCTTAATTTCAAATTTAACCTGGGCAATCCATCATTGTTCAGAATTTTATGTGAAGGTTGGATGAATATTTGTTACTGTAGAGCATTTACGTTGATTTGTAAGGAAGTATGCAAATTAGCCAATTGCCGCACTCAACCAGGATAATCCATCAGAGAAGAATATTGTTCATGTCGTTTAACAAGGAAGGCCATCTTGGATAAGCAAATTAGCTTAACCAGGGTAATTCACCAATGTTAGAAAATAATTATTTAGATTGGATGAATATTTGCGAATGTAAAGCGTTTACATCATTGAATGGTTGAAAAATAATAATAACAACAATCGACAACACTGAAAAAATAAGTCTCCAGAACATAGTGGGTGGAGTCTTCAACTACAAAGATTAGAAAATATTTGCAATATCCAGCTACAGATGACAAAAAATATTTAAAAATGAAAATTTGAAACAAACAATTAAGCAGCACAAGGGTTAATACACAAATTGAAACTCTGCATAATTTTCACAAAGAATGAGACAAAATCACTGGTGGTCAAATTATCAGTGAACAGCTGACTAGATGAGTAATAGTATATATATATCTGACCTGTAGTACTTGTACCAGGTGCTCGTTCAGACTAGCGATCACGTCAGAACTTGTGACAGCCATGCCTTCAGGCAGTGGCATCGTCTGGAAAAATCCACCAGCACCAACTTCTCTCAGAGTTTTGATTTCTTCATCCATGCGTTCCATCTGAAATGTCAAACACATGCAGAGATGTCACTTCTAGAATGTACGGGGAGAAATTACAATCTTTCCAGCATTCTTTATAGTGTTCCTTGAACTAGATTATTGAATCAAAATGGAAATTAGAAAGGCTTAAGGAAACAAATTTTAAACTTCAACAAATCATCAAATGATATAAGAACAGTAACCTCCGGTTCCATGCAAAAGTAAACTTGGCAAAAAATAATATGACATAACAAATGTTCAATAAACCATTTCTTAATAATATTACTAAAAGCTTATCATCACAAAAATAAATATATTTTATTCAGACAAAAATATGTTCAAAAAAGAATGATACAAAGGTGATGAAAAATATATAAAATACCACTTATTACCTTAGAAGTAGCTTTGTCAAGCTGCATATTACTTTTCATGGCCTCAAATCTTGTTTCTTTTAATTCTTTCCTAAGTTCTTCGTTGTGACCAGTTAAGTTGTCAACTCTGGCCTTCAGGAACAGCACATTGTCCACACGTCCAACTAAAGAGCGAGTTTCCATCACCTAAAACAATATTTAGTCTCATTCAGAGATAAACTATAAATCACAACAGACCAATGACTTTTATACAGGTATGATAACTTGTAATAGGTCAAAAATAAAATGTCCCGAAAAGCAGTTGAAGGGTTGAATGATCTTATAGGTTGAAAGTGGTATCTGCCACAAAGTGCAGACCAACCCTTTAATTCTATGGGGATGATTCATATACATAGTGCTCAAGTAGTCACATTTTTTACAAATTTGTAGACTAGGATATCTGGCATTTACAATACAATATTTCTGTTTCATTTTCAACAAAAATTGTGCCACCTTCAAATGATGATAAAAGAAAACAGTTTATCCCTTAAAGCGCAAAATTAAATAATTTAAATTTTCAACCCCCTAGTTGTGTATAGGTACGGTGAACCACAATTTCAAGTGGGTGAAAATGACTCATATTAACCTTTGTCCTGCTGAATTGCTTCAATTGTATTTTTCGTCATTTGAAGCTGGAATTGCTAACGCAATTTCCAGCTTCAAATGACGAAAAATATTAGTATTTATGAAAAATAGACATGTCTAAAATTAAATTATTGGATCAACAAAGCGTCTATTAAAAACTATTTTATCTAAATTAAGTGATCTAAAACATCCTTAACCCCGTATATATCCGAGCATAGCAGGACAAGGGTTAACAGTGATTTGATCGGCTAATAAAACAAATTAACTAGAAAGGTGTATGATGACTATGCTTCTGTTTACTCCGCTGTAAACGCTCCCCCAATGTTTTTTTTAAAGACAGTCAAAATAAATATTCCTTTGGCCTACATCGTACTGCCTGAATTTTTTTTAATTGGCCTTGATCACCCCCCTTCCTGCCGAAAAAAAATATAACCCGGACGGACAGACAGACAACCCAATTACATAATGCCTCCAGCCGCAGGCGCGCAGAGGCATAGTTGTGCTTGGCAGTTTAAGGGTTATTTATACATACAGCTAAAAGTTTATCCAAGACTGGTACTTCAAGCACATGATTATCACCGGGATCTTGAATGGCGTCTCTCAGTTCACGAATACCATCTTCCAAGTGTTTATTTTCTACCTCCAGCTCATCTAGACGAGCCTTCAACTGAATATTTTCCACACTAAGTTTGTCAGCTTGTCCTGCCTGCTTCTCTACTTCACGATCCAGTTGAAGGTTCTTAAAAACAAAAATAGGATATTGAAACCTGTGATACGACAATTCCGGTGTTATTACTATTCGACCTATGTGGATAGTTAACAAAGTAATGAAAATTGAAATGCAGAAACAAAGATTGAAAGTATAGCATAGTAGTATTGAAAACATAACATACCACAATCACTGAAAAAGAAACTAGGTACATCACTATTTCAATGATGCTGAAATAATTGGATCTGCTTTAAAAGCATACAACTTATTTTAAAGAAAAAATAATGGATCTTACTTTTTCTTTAAATGACATATTTTAAGGTTTTAATTTCCAAGATACTGGAATTAATGAGCATAAATGTGACCCTCTATGTGAAAAGGTATATCCAGGCAGAATTTTTAAATTATTTATGAGTCATTTGAATTTTAATGATTACATAATTCAAAAGAAAAAGTAAAAAATATTTTTTCTAAAATTCTTTTAGTTCATAAAACAGGAAAGGCAGACAATCAAATCTAATGAACATTCAATTTTGATTTTGTTACCTTACTGCCCTTTTAGTGCTGCGGGTCACAAAAGTCTAACCTTCACTTTGAGAGCATCTTTCTCAGCTTCTGATTTCACTTGATCAGCAGTGTTTGTCATTCTTCTCTTTTCCTTTAAATTTTCAATTAAGTGGTCTACCTCTGCCATGTCATCAGATGTCAAACCCATAGCCACAGCCCTCCAAAAAGAAAATAAAAATGTTTCATATTATTATTTCTGCATATACCTATCGAAGCAATAGTTTTTAAAAAAAAAATTAAAAAATTATTTATAGAACAGGTAAAAAATTGGATGTACTGTAGCTGGAAATGGTTGGTGCACCTGTTCATGATATAATTGGTTTTCTTGAGTTCACAGATGAATGTCAGATAGGCCTGCATAAGTATTTTTCACAATTTCCAACATATAAAGATTGCAAAAACAGTATTAATTAGATTATATATGGCCAAGTAAGGACCTCTTTCTGCATTTTACTATACTTCTTTGTAGGAGATCAGCTAAAAGCATCACAATCAAACTTTATCCCATTATGTCAAAGCATAAAATCTTATGGGAATTCCCAGCACTGCATATCATGAAAAAAAACCTAGGCCACGACAAGATACGAAATCTGCTGTGTATCAAGCATAGAATTGGTGAGGAGTATGTTAACAAAGAAACTTATTAAGCTCACTTTGCTCCCATTGACTGTGCGTATCTTCTAATCTGGTGCTTCAGCTGGATTCGTTCTTCTTCCATCTGTTCAATCTGGAAGAAACAAATTTTGCATTTGGAATAAAAAAGATACCCTGAATTGTGTCGATACATGTGTAAGTAGAGATAACTTATTATTTAACCCTTTCAGTGCAGGGACCGTCTTTATACTTCAAAATCTGACATCTAGACGTCAAAGACGGCCCCCGCACCTTAAGAATTAAGAGACTTCTAATTGCCGCAGACCCATAACATAGGTATTCAAATGAATTGGAAAAACCTAACTAAGACATTTATGATCATTTCAAATTGAAAAAAAAACTTTGGTCTGATGCAAAAATATTTCAGCGTGGAAAGGTTAAATAAACACTTACATATCACTAGGGATTCACATACCTCTTTTTGTAAAACTCTATTAAGTGCTCTATCTTCTTCCATTCTCTTCCCTTTCTTTTTTCGAAATTCGCCAAGATCTATGGCTTCTTTAGGGTCAAGTCCTAGTCGTTCTCTCAGATCCTCAACCTCATCTTGCAAGTCATTAATCACCTCTTCATTATCATTTATGTGTTTTGTCAATGTCTCAATATTCCTGGAAAAATATCAACCTCTGTTGGTAATTCATTCTGTTTATATGCCAACCAACAAATTCTTATCATTTCTAATCTGTTCTGTTGTGATAAAAAAAATAAGACTACTTGCCTATCTCGTATTCCAGTCTCTGATTTCAACTGCTTTATCTCCGCAACTGCTTCAGCCAAACCATATTCTCCCTTAAAAAAAAAACAGAAAATATATCATCATTATCTAATCATGAATAAATGCATAGGTATCACAAATCAGGAAACCAATTATGCTGATTTAAATTAAAGGACCTATGCAATCAAATGAAGCCTTTGTGACAGAATTTACACTTCAAATCATGAGCACAACTAATTAATAAATACTACAAGGGCATAATTATTTTTAAGCAAATCCATTGAGTTGAGGTGATTAATAAATGTATTCATTTTATTTTAGTAGACTAGTGATTCAATACTTTCTGCAGTGCAATGATTCCACAATATAGACACACTACACCATTAAAATAATATTGACAGAAAAACATGGAAAACTAACCGCTTCATATTGCCTCATCCTCTCCAGTGCATCAGCCAACTCTTTGTCCTTTGCGCGAGCATCTTGTTCTGCCTAAAACAGAAAATGGTAATTTAAATTAATTATAATTGACTTCTTATGCTCCCTAGTCACATTTATGCATGTCACACCATATTTTGAATAAATTTCACAAAATAAAATATGTTACAATCCATCACAATGAAGTAGTTCTTTCGTTCAGATAGTATACTTCACCCTTAGAGCACTGAGCTGAGAAATTTAAATTTTCAGCCACTTGAAGTTGTGTCTCGCTACCGCGATCCACAACTTCAAGTGCCTAAAAATTTGTGTGATTTGCCAAATTCAAGTCCTAACATATATCAGTGTTTCAAGATTGAAAGCATAATTTACTTTCAACAACTGGTGATGCAGGAGCTAGTAAAATCACAGAATGTCTACTGTAGTCGACATCAGTGTTCTAAGGCTTAGGTATATCATAAAATCACAGAATGTCTACTGTAGTCGACATCAGTGTTCTAAGGGTTAGGTATATCATAAAATCACAGAATGTCTACTGTAGTCGACATCAGTGTTCTAAGGGTTAGGTATATCATAAAATCACAGAATGTCTACTGTAGTCGACATCAGTGTTCTAAGGGTTAGGTATATCATAAAATCACAGAATGTCTATTGTAGTCGACATCAGTGTTCTAAGGGTTAGGTATATCATAAAATCACAGAATGTCTACTGAAGTCGACATCAGTGTTCTAAGAGTTACGTACAGTGGTACCCCTGTCCAGCGTTGCCCCTCAAGAACGACTGCTCCCCTTAAACGACTGTTTTTCTGTGCACGTATGCCTTTTACACTGTTAAGGACCCCTTAAGAACTACGACCCCTCTAACACGTTATACGACGGCAAAAATTTGGCCGACGGCCGTCACTTACCTCCCCAGAAACGACCGTTGGGTGTTATTACTATAAAAAAAAAGACTGAAAAATTAGCATGTGAGACGTCACTCAACTGGCAAGTAGGCTGTGTTATATAAACAATGACGTGCGATCTTAGACACTTGATACAATATTATTGTGAGACGATCCGTTTTCGGCTGTGTGTGTATAAATGAGCTCCCATATATCTGGCCATTGTGTATGCGATGTTGGTTCGGCAATGATCCAGGACCAGTGTTGGCTGTAATAGCCTACATTTTGCTATTACAACACAGCAAACACGAGACGATCAACCTGCACTAAAACAACGTTGGATCAGCGTCTGGAATTCGCTGAGAAGTCACACCGAGATGCACTCGAATTGCTGAGACACTGGGGGAACGAGGGTGTTGATAGAATGATTATCGCAAAATTGACACCCTTGTGAGCCAGCGGGTGCTATAATGACAGCACTTGCATTAATTCAAAAATGGTATTACCCTATATTGCCGGTTAGTAACCGTGGTTTATAAATTGAAAAATGTTTGGTAAAATATCTAAAAAAAATTGATACTTTTAAGAGGCGGTTTATAACCAGGCATTCTGAGTGAGCCATGACGATTTCTGGTTGAAATAGGAGTGTTTGCCGGGACTGGCAACCAGCTGACAGACCGGGTATCGTCACCTGCGTTGGTGTGAGCTTTGTCGCCCGATTATGAAGTCAATTAACCATCTGCGTCCCAATGTGAATAATAATGTGAGCTAAATTAAAGCTCATGTAAATTGCAACATCTTTGTCGGCTGAAAGCCGAAAGAATTAGTTATGTTGATGAAATTTCACGATGGTAGATGATTTCAAACATCACTGTATATCACCGCATTGTTATTGTCTGTAGGGCTGAGATTGTCGTCATAACAGTCTTAACTAGAGCAGTAGGAGTTCAGAGCGAAGGGCGGTAATGGTGCCGTGGAAAGCTAATAGGCATTAACTGTTCACTTGTAATTACTTGTAGTTACTGCCTCTTGGCTTTGTAAGATGTTATATTACAGTTTTCTACCAGGTGTTGTCCTCTCGGTAGACACAGCCGGCCGGTATTGATTTGATGTTAGATTAATAGCTTTGGGCTAACCTTGTTTATGCGCATCTAAACCAGATGCATGAAAGCCAAACTCAAATATACTAATACATTTATTAATCATGCTAATTGAGTGTTGAATTATAACGATTAAAACAGATTTTCGATGTCACGGGAATAATATATATGACGATATTTTGATCCCCTGTAGAACTAAAAGTGTCAGCCTAATTACCGTCACGAGAAGAACAAAGGGACTTGCAGCTTGTTGGTCCACCGTCTGCGACGCTGGACCAACATTAAAATAACAGGAAGGAGACGTCTCTTGTATTTGCCAGGAATTGCCCATCAAACACACACATCGACCCAGTGCTTGTTTGTCTGCTGCAACGACGCTGGCCTAACATTAATCTGACACAGGATCATCCTATCGTTTTTTGCTGTGTAATCAGGTTTGTCGGGAATATGTCGCCTGCTCACAGCAATGTTGTAACAGCAGACTGCACCAATGGCCCAACATTAAGCCAACACTTTCTTAATGCCGGCACTCCATCCACAACGATGCCCCGGCATATATTGAGTCTCCCGTGAGAAACACGCTGACTGTACTAATGCCGCATGGCGTTGACTGCGATAATGATGAAATACCACTCTAAAGCTAAGCTGTCTGGCTGAACTGCGGGAGTTACCGGGAAGAATTACAGCTGCCTGTTGTACCCAAAGTAGGGATGCGGTTTGTAAGGGGGCCACCATTCATTCTCCAGAAGTAAACAAAAAGACATTTTGCCTCTAAACCTAAGTGCAATAAATAATTTGAGCTAAGTCAATGAAAAGTCACTTACTAAATAAAAACGTTTTTTTACACAGCGAATGTGTTTTGCTCATTTTTTTCTGGTGTTCAAAATAATTCATGCCCCTGACAAACGACCACCCCTCTCATATAACCGTTTTTATGTGGCAGTAACTGGGGTCGCATAACAGGGGTACCACTGTATATCATAAAATCAGAGCACTTTTATTCACTTCAGAATAGCGGCAGCAATAATATCTCAAAGTCAATAAAGAGTAAATAGTTGTGCGTTAGAAGTTAAAATGCACAAAGTATGCTGTCATTAACCCTTAGAACACTGATGTCGACCGCAGTGGACATTTTGTGTTTTTATTAGCACCTGTATAACCCCTGATAACCAGATGTTAAAAGTAAAATATCCCTTCAATCTTGAAACACTGATATATATTGAGACTAAAATTTCATAAATAACAAAATTTTCAGTCACTTGAAGTTGTGTCTCGCTACTGCGAGACACAACTTCAAGTGACTGAAAATTTAAATTGAATAGCTCAGTGACCTAAGGGGTAATAGTCCTTCTCAATTATATTGCACTTACTGAACCTGATTGAATTATGTGGAATACCTCCACCTCTATCCATTATTTATTCTTTTTTTATCATAAATTTCCATATATTTTTAATGATTATTTATGATTTTCTTTTCATCAGCTGCAAATTTCACGAGGGTAAGAACTAGGTCATGCGTGTTGAATTTTAACAAGAAGCTTCTTTATGTCGATTTAGCATGTAGTTCATCTCCAACAAAAGACATTTTCTGATAATAAATTACCATCAGCTATAGATGTGATAGGCACTCAAAGGGTTAATAAATTTGGTGAAGCCTTTCTATCCTTCACTTACCTCAACTGCCCTGGTATCAGCATCTTTCACCTGCTCCTCATGTGTTTTCAGTGTATTTTGAAGTGTAAGTATTCTCTGTTGCTGTTTATCTTTTGACCCACCAGCCTCTAAAGAAAAATGTTTTACAACGTTACGTGATATTCTTCAATCAAGCGATCAAGTTTAAAAAAATTGTGATAATGCATCCACATCACATGTACACAAAAATATTCATTCAAGAATATAAATGGAAAAAGTGCCAGGTCTATTGTATTCCCCTGTGCCAGGCCACATAGGGCCAACACAGGGAGTTTTGGGACAACATTCTTCCATGTGGAATATCTTTGCACACAGGTGATTTGCATACAAATGGCTACAAACTGACTTGGGTTGGGGTTGAACTTTACAGGGGTACTACCCCAAGGCCAGGTCAAGATTATGTCAAGAATAATTAAAGGTCAAACCAGCTAAAATATTGAATATAGAATTTTTTTTACAGTTTGACATGTGTTGGGCTTGAAATCACAAAGCACCTGTGGCACTCACAACTGGGTTCTAAAAGTGCCAATGGTTCGGGGATTGCCCTTTACTGGGGTAAGGTCAGGGTCATGTCAAGGTTATTCCAAGGTCTTAGGCTAACTAGAAACAATATCTTTAATTTCCACAGATGTTATACCTTTAGTCATTTGATTCTTATAGTCTTCCATCAGTGCTGCATTACCCTCTAAACTTCCAGCAGCTTCTTCAACCTTAGCTCTCAACAATTCAATTTGCTCGTCACGTTCCGCTAGGGCCTAAAATAAAAATCACTGTCAGCTAGATTAGTCCTATCAAGCATGGAAATATTGTGAAAAAAAACAGTAACATACTGACCCTTAAAAGTCATATAATTTAAATTTGTATCCACTCAAATTTGTGTTTCGCCAATGAAACCCACAACCCATAAGAGGGTAAAAATGACTTGCATATGTACAATTTGAAATAACCATACACCATTCTCAAAAGTTTAATGTTTAACATAAAATAAATATGTTTATAAATGTGACTTTCTCTTTAATGGGCAATGAAATACTTCATGGCCACACAGCTTTGATATGTACCTAGTTTAGCATGTGATTTAAATGATCGTTTACTTATTTCTCAGCAGCTAGATGATCTCACAATGCTGGGCCAGTGTCATGAACTGTGGATCAACATCAAAACAACATTGGGTGAACTAACCATAAATGCTAATAATAATAGCGATAAATACCTTAGTTAACATGGCAACTGATGTCTTCTCACTATCCATATTAGCTGCAACAAGCTGTTCTCTCATTCTAGCCATCTCATCTTGCTGTTTGGCTATTTTGTCATCCTTGGCTCCCAGTATGCTCTGCATAACATTTAAATATGGTTTAGTCTTGGAATATATCACAAATCATGATGCCAGTTAATGCATGATTCAATATAATAATCTGAGCATAGTTTGTTCACATATTTTACCTGTCTTCATGCTGCGACACACAAATATGATTACTATAATAGAAATAAAATTGTAATCTTTTAATTCATAAGATTCAAATTTAAATGTTGTATAATGTATTCTTTGGTAAACCCTACTTCTCATATTATTACACAATGTATATGCAAATTAGGCAGCTGGCATAATTACAAACAATAAGTTGGTGTAGGGTGGACAGAGTGGTTTGTTTGGTTTAAGAATTAATAGCTCAATTATTTTATAACGGTGAAGGGTTTGAAATCACTCTTTTTTGTGCAATCTAAAATATGATTTAATATAAAATACTGTCAGTGATTGGAAGGGGGAATGTGTCAATAAAAAATACATGTCGTCTCCTTGTATTAGAGGCTTATACCTGGAACTCTATGATCCTTTAATATCTAAGTTATGATATATACAACAAGGGTTATCAAGAACAAGATAGTAACCTTCCATTCTTCCACTTTTTGATCAACTTGTGACAAAATAGCATCATCCGCATCTGTTTTAGACCGCACCTGGTCCATAAGCTCTACAATCTGTTATGTAGAAAATAACACAAGCAAATTTAATATTTATTCTTTCCACGAGGAAATTAAATTTGAAAAATAAATGTTCAAAATTGTATTACACAGCAAAATTAGAATCCTGGGAGTTAAGGGGTTAACTTCCAATAGCTTCTAACTCACCTGATCCTTCTGCATCTGGTTCTCACGAATCAATTCTGTTAGTTTAATGTCCGTCTCCCTGATTGCATTCTACAAAAATTTAAGAAAACAACTTAAAAAAACAATATCAGTACTGGTGAGTTTTCAAAAATATTTTTGCACTGAGAAGACAGCATAGAGAAAACATAAGTTTTATGCAAATATGACAACTAAACTGACATAGTATAACCACCAATTATAGATTCAGCCTTGAAGTTAGACAATAAATGGAAAACTTTGAGGATATATTATTTGTAATTCAGACCATGTACCTGAAGTCGAAGGTTTTCATCAGTTGTTTTCTCGATTTCATCCCTTCCATCCCGCATCTCCTTCTCCATACTTTGAATTTGGTCTTCCAGCTCAACATTATTCTCTGCCAAGTTCTGAAAAGCAGTTATTATATAGTGAAAAAAAAACAATCGTTACATATGAGCACAAGGTGACACCTATCAAACCTATAAAATTGGCAGTCCAGGAATTACCTGACAGCTAAAAAGGACATATTTGCCACCTTGCAAATTTGTATAATTTATGTCACATTAATCAACAGGGAACCAAAAATACATATGTTCTTGAGTATTTACATATTTATAGTAAAATAAAGTATTCTTCAATAAATATGTTGTTATAAATGTTCGAAAATAATATATATAACGTCCTGCTCAAAATATAAAAAAAGCGAAAGCAAAATAAATGACTAAAATAAACAATCATAACAATCCATCTAATAACGAATTGTATGTTAAGCTTCAATGAAAAATCTTATTCTAAAAATGCTACGTCCTCTAAAAGTAACTTGCCTTATTTTCATCCAATGCTTCTTGAAGAAGACGATTCTTTGACATAATTTTGTTCTGATTTTGGCGTTCGTCATCCTGTTGCTGATATCTAAAGTCTTTTGATGATTCCAATTGTCTACGCAAATCATTAACATCCTCTTGCAGTCTTTCATTCTGAAAACAGTTATCATAATCTCCATTGAATGATTTTAATCAATCACCATATATATTATATACATAAACATTTAAGTATAAATATATGGTAATAAGAATTTAAAATATTTATCATAATGAAAATTATAAGAATTATTTTAAAAATAGCTAAGTATCCCTTTTTTATACATCGATAAAAGCTTTTGTCATTTACTATTATAAACCTATTTTAAAATAATAATAAATTTTGTGGTAGAAAGCCTTACTTCATGGGAGTAAAAAGTAGGTGACGTTGATGTTTTTTGTATTTGTTTCTAGCTCTTAGGAGGTGATGAGCCATACATTATAATTATGTAAAATAAGTCCTTTATTATGACACTTTTTAATGATTTTAATACCCACCTCTCTTCTCAGGTCTCTTATATCTCTTTCCAAGTTTTCTGAACGCTCCAGATACTAAAATTGGGAAAAAAGAAAAGAAAAGGGTTAATAATTTGTATAGTGTTGGGTTGACGCTTCAAGTTCAATTTGTAACATCATACAGTTACATTTTGGCATACCTTATTACTATACTGCAGTAGTGTCAAGCTGAGAATAAAAAAGTAGGGAGAATCTCACTCTGAGGGGTCTTAAAATCAGGAGGATGGATGCCACAGCCGGTCACAAAAGTGCCCAGAAGGGGGGAAAGCCCAAGAGGGGTGCTACTGGGGAAATTGGTTATTTTACCAAGTGGTGACTTCTGGTGACCAGCTGGTGACTTCTTTCTAAGATTATTAGTATGAAAGAATGATTGTCAAATTAATCGTGAGTAAGTTGGAAGAGTTGGGAGAATAGTGAGAGGGCAATTTTTGGTCAGAAAGTCGGGAGATCTCATGCCTAAATAGGGAAACTTGGCAATACTGATACTGCTCAAATATTTCTAGCAATTTTCTGGACGACAGGCCTAGTATAAATATTTCATATATGATACCATGTCCCAGTCAACAGTATCTGATTGACTATTGTATGCTATTGGGTAATCATAACAAATCAATAAATAAATAATAATAAATAATTAGTACATAAAATTTACAAATTTTAGCCTCAGACAATGTGTCACTGTAAGCTGAGAGCTAACAACTGCCTTGAAGTAAACATGTATTAACGTTTGACCTTTTGTGCTGTATTTCTTTCATCTTCTATCTGGGTGTTTTTGTCAGTGCTTTCTTGCTGAAGGAGCTCAATCTGTTTTTCCATGTCCAGCATTTCATCCCTGAGGAAACGGGTCTCCCTTGAATCGCCTCCAGTGCCAGAAAATTTCTGCAAATAAAACCTATGCTATCAAGACAAAAAATATAACATAATTCCTAAAGGCCCCCCTCCCCCCTTCTCCAAAGGAAATGACAGTATGCAAAACATTGTCTAAAGTCAATACACACACAGAAAGCATAAAATATTTATATTGACTGTCGAACCATAATATAAGTATTCAAATCAAGTAGAAAGAGCTGAATAACACATTTATTTATGATTATTTAAATTGAAAAACTCTTTGGTCTCCATGGCTTGCATACAAATATTTCAGCACTGTAAGGGTTAACCCTTGTCCTGCTGAATTGTTTCAATTGTATTTTTTGTCATTTGAACTTCAAATGACGAAAAATATTACTACTTATGAAAAATAGACATGTCTAAAATTAAATTATTGGATCAACAAAGCGTCTATTAAAAACTATTTTATTAAAATTAAGTGATATTTTTATTGATCTAAAACATCCTTAACCCCGTATATATCCGGGTTTAGCAGGACAAAGGTTAGGAGCATAACAAGAAACTTACAACAAAGCTGTTTTTCAAGATATAAACTATTTATATGTGATTGACCTGCATTTGAATCCTCTATGTCACCCAAGGTAGAAAATTAGTATGCAATTATATGCTTATGTGGGTTTTCTTAAAAGCAAGTACGGTACATAATGAAGATTATAAGTAAACTTGAACAAAGATTGATGCAGTTGTTGAAGGTTGACCGTAAGAACTGATTGAGTTAAAGGGTTCACTAGATATTTGGCAGATATCTAGGAAAATGGCTGATAAATGGCTGATGGGAAAAGATGGTGCAATGATCCAAATATTTTTCAGCACTTCTAAAAAATTGATGCAGTTTAGGAATTAATACTAGTATCTGGTATGATAACACTAGGTGAATAGAAAAAGCTATTATATAGATATCAGGGTGAGAAAGTATGGATGAGCGGCCACAGATAAAACTGTACAGAAATAATATAATAATAAGAAATTATATGTTTAAAAATTTGCTTTTGGCTTATATTGATTAAACCACCGAAAAATTTCAAATAAAAATACAAGAATATAGGGTATTTTGAATAGTCCCTAAATGTGTGCACTGTTATATCATAATCAATATCATATCAGAGATAACAAATAAAACAAGACTACATAAGTCCAGGAGCTCCCGCACCGAATTAGAATTTGATTTAAGCAATTTTGTATAGGGTTATTATTCTAGTCCTAGTCTAGGTCAAACATCAAGACGCAAGACAACTAGGTCTAAGAAGCCCAGTCTAAGAGTAAGATAAGAACTAGACAGTCTGTCAGAGATTGCAAACCTCCATTGAAATGAATGATCCTAATCAGTATCCCAGTAATGGTCTACCTATCTGGCACGGTTTACCCGATATCAGGCCAATCGAGTTAACTAATAGCTGATTTACGGTCATTTTGAATTAGATATAAATGAAATCACACATTTTGTTTTATAGTAATGGTCTAGCCATCTAGCACGGTTTACCAGATAACGGCCATGTGAAAGTGAATAATGGCCGATAAGCGGCCATTTTGAATTTTATCGAGTCGAATTTTTTCAAGATGCATCCTCTCCTGAAATCACACATTTTGTTTTATAGTAATGGTCTAGCCATCTAGCACGGTTTACCAAATAACGGCCATGTGAAAGTGAATAATGGCCGATAAGCGGCCATTTTGAATTTCATCGAGTTGAATTTTTTCAAGATGCATCCTCTCCTGAAATCACACATTTTGTTTTATAGTAATGGTCTAGCCATCTAGCACAGTTTACCAAATAACGGCCATGTGAAAATGAATAATGGCCGATTGGCGGCCATTTTGAACTTTGACAAAATGATTTTTTTCAAAATACATCCTTTCCTGAAGCCTTACAATTTGTTTTATAGTAATGGTGTAGATATCTTGAGGGGTTTTCATGATATTCCACAATATCAGGCCTGTCGAGGTGAATAATGGCTGATAGGCGGCCATTTTGAATTTTATCAACTTCAAATTTTTCAGGATGCATCCTCTCCTGAAACCTTACAATTTATTTGATATTAATGGTGTAGCTATCTTGAGCGGTTTTCAGGATATTCCGCAATATCAGGCCTGTCAAGGTGAATAATGGCCGATAGGCGGCCATTTTTAATTTTATCGACTTGAAATTTTTCAAGATGCATCCTCTCCTGAAACCTCACAATTTGTTTTATAGTAATGGTGTAGCTATCTTGAGCGGTTTTCATGATATTCCGCAAAATCTTTCAGTCGGATTTACCGATGTTATAAATTAGGTCAAAGTGCTGGGTCAACTTCAAGGTCAAGGTCCAAAAACCTGAAAAGGCACAACTAGGGACCTTAGAGAACATGTATGTGCAATATGACTGTCATCGGCCCAGTACTTTTCGAGATCTGCTCCGGAAACGAAGTGCGCGTCAAAACGTCTAAATAGGTCATAGTTCTGAACCAGAAGTAGGTCAAAGTTCAAATACCCCAAAAGGCACAACTAGACCCCCTAGGGGTGTTGTGTGTAAAATTTGAAGACAATCGGACAAGTACTTTCAGAGATATGCTCCGGAAACGAATTGTTTACAGACGGCCCAACGGCCCAACGCCGTCACATCATCATTTTCTCCTCTGCAACCTTGCGTATTGAATTCAGATTAAAAATATTTTAACCCGTCCATTAGCCACCTGGAAGTAACCCACATACCAAAAATTGTTATCCTAGCTTATTTTCTCACAAAGTTATAGGCAAAAGAAGAGGCCAAAAAAAAACGGAGGTAGAATCCATAGCTCCCTTCGCTCACCTACGGTGACGGCGGGAGCTAAAAAGAAGGGAACAACATATTCACAGCAAATATTAGCCATTTGACCGATCAGATAATTGTACCTCTAAATCCTTGCATTTTCTTTTATAGAATTCTAAATCATCCTTCAAAGTTTCAAGTTCTTGGTCTGCAAAAAAGCGGACACAGGTGATACAGTGTGTCTTTGTCTTCAATAATTTTAAGAGTAAATGTATCAATTTGTCTAAAGAATGTAATGTATAACAAATTTTCTTAATAACATAATTGAATGTGAGGAATATGTAATTATTTTCAACCCTAAATTGAAATTAACAAGATTATACAAATATTTTGGATATATCCGAAGAACAGAAACTACTAAAAATTATTTTTAAATGTATAAATTGAAAGCAACTATTTAACTAAGAATAAAACAGAATTTGACGTTGACAGTACACACTAAATGAACATGCATATTTAAATCACTTCAAAGTCCCACCTTTCTTCACTCCTTTCTTTCCTTCAAATTGTGCAGTTTCTTTCAGTTCATCTTCTAATACACTGACTGTAGCCCCCTTGATCGTCATGATATGTATAGTGATGGTGGCCAGGTGGCGCAGACGATCTGGATCATCTTCACCTGATATATTGTACTGCATAAAAGCAAACACAGCGTTTATCTTAATCATGTTAATGGAAAGGCTTCAATAAAATAATAACATATAACATTTCGATTTAAATAGCAAATATGAAAGTCTCCACGTTCCACAATTAAAAGTTTATTGCCAGTGCAGTAACAATGGGGCTATATGAAAAGAAGTGCCATGGTGGCCATCTTGGATATGCAAATAAGGTGATTTTCAAACTCAAACAGGATAATCCATCAGAGGGTGTTCAGAAATGTATATGCAAATTAGCCCATGTTCAATATGCAAATTAGCTGATTTTTTAACAAAACCAGGATAATCCATCAGAGCGTGTTTAGGAAAACAATTGCGAAAATTTAATGAATATTGGCGACTGAAGAGGGTTTACTTCATTCTTGGATATGCAAACTAGCTCTGTCTTACATTTGCATAGCAAATATATATGAAAGTCTCTACTTTCCACTAGAAATTAAAAGTTTATTGCCAATGCAGTTATGATGGGGCCATATAACAGAATTGCCATGGCGGCCATCTTGGAATGCAATTTAGCTGATTTTTAAGCCCAAATAGGGCAATCCACCAGACGGCACATTCAGAAAAAAATTGCGAAGATCCGATGAAAATTGGCGACTGTAGAGCGTTTACATCAATCTTTTATATGCAAATTAGCTCATGGTGGCCATGTTTAATATGCAAATTAGCTGATTTTCAAATTCAACCCGGATAATACATCAGAGCGTGTTTAGGATAAATTTCTCGAAGATCGGATGTAAAATATTGGCAACTAGAGAGCGTTTACATCGATCTTGGATATGCAAATTAGCCCAGGGGACCATGTTTAATATGCAAATTAGTTGATTTTCGAACTCAGAGAGGATAATCCATCAGAGGGTGTTTAGAAAATTGTTTGAGAAGATCGAATGAATTCTAGCAACTAGAGAGTGTTTACTTCTTCAAATTGTTGAAGGAAAATAACAACTAGAAAGAGTTGTTCTGAAACAAACACGAAAGCAGCCCTCCGTTATCGCTCGCCCACTATTTAAAAATTGTTTCTTCTAAAAAGTTAATCAGGCTATTTGCTAACATTGCTATGTATATTTGCCAAATAAGAAGAAGATCTGCTGGCAACCTTTTCCTGAAACGCGCTAACAAGTATTTCTTTGTTAGTGGCCCTAGTAATTAAAGGGTTGATTATGGCGATCAAAATGTCACAAAATATCCCCCAGTGGTATATGATGGCTATGTGAAGTATGAGGAAGCAGAAATTCATAGATCAGCTATCATGCAAGATTTCCGCGATAGTGAAATTTTTTTTTTTTTTTTTAAATGGCCGACTGGCAGCCATTTTGGATTTTTTAGTGTGAAATTTGTCATTGGTTATCCTTGTGTGAGACATTACATTTTGTTTTATATTCATGGTCCAGTCATTTTGCATTTCTTCAGTTAAGTAAATATTACAAAATTCGAAATGGCCGCTAAACGGCCATTTTGAAATTGTTTGATCCCAAAAGTTAATCAGGTCATCGGCTGACATAGCTGAACATATTTGCCGAATTAAAAAAAGATCTGATGGCAACTTTTTCCTGAAATGCGCTAGCAAGCATTTCTTCGTTAGTGACCATAGTAATTAAAGGGTTGATGATATGGGGATCAAAATGTCACCAAAACAATTCCCCAGTGGTATGTGATGGCTATGTGAAGTATGAGGCAGCAGAAGTTGATAGATTAGTAGCTATCTTGAAAACAAATAACTGCGGCGGCGGCGGACCGTGTGGAATACAGTAAGCAGCCCGCCTCAGCGAGGGCTGCTTAAATATAGAGAGCACTAAAACAATAAGTCTCCATCATGACTTAATCTGCCTATGGCAGCGTTGTTGAATATGTAAATTACCGGTAGCTGATTTTCGAACTAAACAGGGAGAGAACATCCCATTGGTCCGCTAGTTTGATCACTAGTATAGATCGCCACGGACCAGTAAACATTCATGGCTGCTGGTCCGTCAGGATGATGTTCAGTAAACATTCCCCCCTTAATAGTTATCAGATTGCTCACTGTCAGAGTATCTGTCTGACTTTAACATAATGAACCCTTATAATGAGGGAACTAATTATTTTGTTCACTTTTCATAGACATTTGCACAGACTGTTTCAGTTGCTCTCTGGCTTAAATTAGTGAATACAATTCGGACTAGTAAAGTTTCATCATTACTAGTCATGTGGGCTACTTAAAAAATTCACGAAGTTCTCTCCCTGCTAAACAAAAATAATCCATCAGAAAAAAATTCTCGAAGATCAGATGAATACTGGCAACTGGAAAGCATTTACGTCAACCTTGAATAATGGTTATGCGAATTAGCCCATGACTGCCATATTGAATGTGAATTTCCTGATTTTTTTACGCAAAATAAATAATCCATCAGAGGGTGTTCAGAAAAAATTCCGCGATGATCGGATAAATATTGGTGACCGGAGAGCGTTTACGTCATCAAATTGTTGAAGAATAATAATAATAATAACAACAAAAATAGACAGCACCAAAACAATAAATATGTCTCCATCACACATAGTGATTGGAGACTTAATAACCCATTGGTCTCCATGGTTTATGCAAAAATATTTCAGTGTCGTAAAAGGGTTAATGATTAGATGAAAGTGTCTCCAGCCAAACATTAATCCTGATCCCTCACAGCATGGCGTGACACACTGCTTGTTCTGCATAAATTTACAGATTTTGACCTGGGGCAGCGTTGTCCAAACATTGGTTCAGTACTGTGCATAACGTCATGTATTACTTCCCTGAGAAAAGTGCTGTGCGAATGCCCAAAGAGACATGTATCAGTGTTAGTGATAATTATGTGTGGAAAATGGCGGAAATTATTTATAACACATGTGCTATAACTAATTTGTGGTTTAACAATTTGTGCTGCAACGATGTTTGATGTCAAAATATAATGTGCACAATCACATGTGCATAATAAAACAGATATACTTACATCTTGCAGTATTTCATACAAGTCTTCGGTTAAAGCTTCATCTTCCTCTAAATCTCTCACATCAAGCTTCATAAGTCTATCCCAGTCAAGAGGGGCCATCTTGTCAAGCTACTTTCTTCGTTACAACTTAAATAGATGTAAAAATATATTTTAATAACAAATGGCAATAGGTGACATAGGTGAGTTAGATTCACACAAGTACCCGGGTAAAATTTAAAAATCAAAATTTCTGTGTTATAAAAATATATATATGTCATAAAACATAAATCCTTATGTCATCAATGCCTGTCATACCTCATAGAATATGGGCAACTATCGAAAAGTTGAGCATGCTACATGTACATAATATCATCCAGGCCCGGTCAGAAATTTTTTTATATATGTAAAACAGTCTATAATTTTATTTTGTTCAAGAGATTAATGATACTTATAATTTATCCAGGGCTTTCCCTAGAAAAAAAATAGAGCAAGGGATTTTTTTTTTACCATTTTGTCAGCGCGGCGCTGGGATAAAACAGCGCGGCGTGACAGATCAGCGCTTCAGGGAAAGCCCTGTTATCATCAAAATATCATCAAAAATTCCATATCATCAATCATAATCGATCATATCACTAAATATAAAGATCAGATGACACTGCCCTCCAGATGCAGTTTTCAAAATAAAAAACCTTATCAGTAGTCTCAGGCTGAACATATTACAAATGAGCAAAGTATGGCTAACAACATTTTGCAGTTTAATCCCAATATCATGACACACATTTACTTTGTACATGTAGCGTGGCATATTTTTAATGTATTTTTCAGGTAAGTCATTCAGTAAGTGACATCGGTTCACTGCAGGGATGAGGTAAAAGTAATAGTAATTGATAACGGGAGAAATTTCACTGTAATAGTACTAATTTTAATAGTATTAGTAATAGATCGCGAAAAAATGAAAGTACGGTACTTAAAATAGTAATATTTAGTAATAGATGGTCAAGTAATAGATAATAATCTATTACATTTAAATTACACTATTCTATTTTCGCTTGATTTTTTTATGTCCGACCGACATTAAAACAACATCTCATGTTTGCTGGGTGGCGTATTTGTTGCCGGCATTATATATTTTTTATAATACAGCTTAATGTGTGAAGAACTACGCACTTTAATTATCAGTGTTTCATCTAGGATTCAGAAGGGGCATGGGGCCCCCTATCATTGAGGGCACCTTATCATGATGTAAGTGGGGCACCCAGTTGACCCTGTTAGGCACTTTCGACACCCTCCCCAATTAAGGGTAGGTGCCACACAGAACCAATTAAGTATGTAAACATTGCCAGTTATTACCTGGTGTTTCCAACTGTCACAATGGCCTGGTTGGGTTGAATATGGCGTAACAATTAAGTTTAAAGAGGCATTTCACTGTCTGAATATTAGAAGGGCAACATGACACACTTGAAGGGCAACATGGGGCCCATGAAGGGCAACATGGCGCTCACAAAGGGCAACATGGCGCAGCGCCATGTTAGAAATGGCTAGATGAAACACTGATTATTGTTATCCATGATAAATAAAGCGTGACTTCAAATCCTAATGCCTAAACAGTATCAAAATAAGTCATTACCAGACCCCTTGGTCCAACACCTTTGATCTTTTGGCTCTGATGGTCAGGGCAAATGTATGGTGTACAGACTGTGTTATGACGGCGATAATCCCCGGTTGACGACACATAAAAAACCCTGAAGGTCTTAGAAACCACATTAGATTACGCCAAAACAAATTCACACATGTTATTAAATACAAACATATCATTTCTAGAAAGAACCATTAAATATATTATGCAAAATGTTTAGCCATCATAAAATAAACATTTTATTGTCTAACAAATATTGCAATAACTTTGTGGGGCAAAGCTAACGTAGTGTCTAGATTACAGAGTATCAAAACAAATGCCAACTATACAATAAATTAATCAAAATATTTTTAATTTGTATTATTAAATAGGTCTAGTCTCAAAATTTATATGATTTGATGTTTGTTAATACAGTAGATCCTGTCATCAACGACCCTGTCATCAACGACCTTTTGTCTCCAACGACTTTTTTTTCTTGCACGGAACATTTTTCTATAGTTAACGGCCTGTGATCAACGACTTTCTGTCTAACGCGACTTGCGACCTCAAATATCTAGCCGAAGGTCATTATATTACTTGTGTCCAACGACCTCAACCTTTTTCGTTATACGACTTTTGGATGCATGTCAGATCTGACTGTGTGGATATCATAGTTAACAGAGAGGTATAACGCTGGAAGATCAGGCTGTTGTCCCAAGTCTCAGCCTAACGACCTCAGACAGTAGATGTTACTGCACAGCAATCTCACCTGGCGCAGGTAGGAAATCATCCAACCCTTCATGTCCAATGATCAACTAAAGATATGCCCGATGAATCAATGTAATGCTCGCATTGGTCGAAAATTATATACCGGTAATTGTTTATTTTGTATTGCGCTTATTAAACATGTTTTAAAATAAAAATCGTATTAAATTGTTCAGGGAATGTAGTAAGAAGATGCGCCATGATTAATTATACAAATAATATTGTCTATAGCACACTAAATGTCAACTGCTATTCAGTTGTGTGTTTGGCTGTAGACAGAGCCGTAGCGGCGTCGTCATAATTACGTTATACACAGTAGACCCCTCTCCAGACATGAGACGCGTCTTCACTGACCAGCAAACACAAGACATTGATCCAATGTTGTTTTAATGCTGGCCCACTGTTTTCGACGTCGGCCCACATTAAAACAACATTGGGTCAATGCCTCATGTACACTGGGTGACTATACAGCTGGCTTGAGACGTTGATGTAGGGTTGGCCAACATTAGAACAACATTGCGTCGGGACATAGCATGACAACTAATCTCACAGTCACTTTGATCAAGAATTTAATAATAATAATAAATTCTTGATTTAATACAATACACTGCCTTAATGAAAATGAGATGAATCGGGCTTTAGGCCACCTTTGTGCACATATAGGCTAAACTGGGCCAGGAGAACCTCCTGAGGATGGTGAGATGATTGAGATGACACTGTCCTCCAGACACAGGATTCGAAATTCGAGCCCTG
The DNA here is from genome assembly GCA_964017125.1 of Flabesymbios commensalis. Lineage (NCBI taxonomy): Eukaryota > Metazoa > Annelida > Polychaeta > Terebellida > Flabelligeridae > Flabesymbios > Flabesymbios commensalis. Next base: position 45,802,126 of record OZ024907.1, read on the forward strand.
GCGGTCTGAGGCCGACCACGCTACCTCTCGGTCACGGAGGCTCCCCACAATACTAACTTTCACACGTGGATGGGGAAGAAACAATTTTGTTTCTTTCAAACCGCCGAGACCGGGAACCGAACCCCGGACTCTGGCGTGAAAGGCAGCGGTGCTAACCACTACCCTAGGGCCCCCGCCCACACTGCCTTAATAAGCCGTCCACGTAGTCACACATACCGAACGTCCTATATCAGCGTGGTCCGGACACATACCCAGCAGACACAAGACGTCAACGTCTTGTCTGTTGGCGACGGTGTACGTCGGACCGAGTGTGACCAATTAACATAGCTGTAAGTAAGTGCTCAGGTGTAACATGACCACAACTGTACCGCTCATAGGGCTACATTACCTGTCCTATAGTGACATACAACGCCTCATTCTGTAAAAGGTCAGAAGCAACCTGGACTTATATAATGTGTGCTTTGTTAGCGTGATTAGCGTAGCTAGTGGCCATTCTGAAAAACACCGTCATAATCAGTGATATTAGAACAGGCATTGGAATGTTGCCGCAACCGCATGCTTTGATACACAATGACTACCAGTCAATGGTGGGTGAATGTCGCCGTCATTAACCCGACATTGAGCCAGGCGCCGCACTCGCAATTTTTACAGCAAAAACCCATTTCTATGACCAGCGACTTTCTGCCACCAACGACTTTTTTTGTCTGGCAGAAGCAAGGTCGTTGGTGACAGGATCTACTGTAATATTATAAAATGTATAATATGGAAAATATATGATAGCAGTATAGCTTGTTATAAATCTTTTTTGTTATACAGAGAGACCTTGATGTTCCATTATCATCTGTTCCCAAGAAATATGACGGAACTTCGAATATGGCAGAGTTTCGGAGCAGCTCCCCCACCCCCCTCTAAGCTGTGTTGGAACTGAGGATATTATATACCGGTATCTAATTCATACTGTAATGTTATTATATTAGTACGTGTATTGGTTGTGCGAACAAAATAACAACATAAATATGGTACAAATATAATTGTATTATTTCAAATATATAATTGCATGATTTTATTATTTCAAATATATAATTACATGATTTTTTTTAAATAATATTTGTACATTCTGACTTTTTTTTTTGAAAAACACATGTCTGTTTTTTAGATATGGTAGAGGTAGTGTCTAGTGCACGAAGGGAGGACAACAATTGTTCAAGGTGAGAAGGGGATAAAGACGGATGTTGTTCATTAAACCACAACATAAGTGCTTCTTCAAGCTTGCCATATTTTGCTTCTCTACCAGAGCGCTCATGAGACATCCACTTTTCTTTGCTGCGTAAAATATCACCCACTGTTGTGCGACCCACTGTCACGTCCCACTCTTTGGCAAAATGAGCACGTAGCTTTAGGATGAGCGTCTTTGTAAACACAAATTTCTCGTTTTTTATCTTCATTATGGTCAATGCGTCGTTGTTTGCATGGATTCGAAGCCATGGTGAAACTGAATGACTACCATAAGCCTATTGTGTCTTTTATACACTTAATCTGTTTATTACAGTAAAATAACAAAGGAGTATTAATTGCTTTAATCTGTTTCAATTGTTAATTTAATTGAATAATAATGTTTTCATTTGGTAGCCGAAATGACTCCAAGCAATATCACTCAACTCAGGTGTTGACAGATGGCCGTGATCAAATCTAACACATTTCACTGTGTATAGCACAGTGCATGTCATTACTCGGGCGGGTGGCTTACTGCTACGACTTTCATGTTGTCAGAGGTGCGACTATTGTCTTCCCGTTATTGTAGGACTTTGCATACTGCTCTTTTCACAATGGTAAACCATTCAACGCTCAAATAGGTGTTGACACTTCCTGCTAACCGAAACACAAGGTATTCACGGAGTATAGGCCTAATCTATGAAATTGATCTGTATCTGTATCTGTATATTACGTGGCAGTACGCACTATTGTGCTATCGCGCCACGGGAGTAACTTAGAAAGGCCTGTTATCATTCATGATATCATTCATGGCCTTATATATGTGCCAAGTACTCCATATTGTGGATTTTTTGGGGTCTCGCCGGATGGAAACTGCGCCTACGTCCATTGAGGTTCTTTTACGTCCAACTCAAAGTCAGTCAGACGAGCCATCCGATTTACGTGGTTCTCTGAGCCCCACGATAGTGTATACGGCACCTGGCAGTCCCAGGCGGTCACCCATCCACTTATGAACCGGGCGCGACATCGCTTAACTTCAGTGATCGAGCAGATATCGATGAGCGAACGCCGTATTCCGTATGTCCTCAACGTAGATGACGGCATAAATAATTACGATCTGTTCACATAAATTGTTAGATACCTATAGAATTAGTTAACAAAATCAAACATTTCAGTACTGATATCTACATCAGACATATTGAAGGTCAAATTATTTAATCTTTATCGGCTTAACTAGCGGCTACGCACGAAATTAAACATTGTGCCAAGTATGACTGAACATTGTTTCAATGTGTGAGCCGTTGGCTTTGACCCAGGAAACATTCACCCAATGTTGGTGCTATGTGAGCCCATAGTCTCAGACACTGGCCCAACATTGTACCAACATTGGGTGAACGTCTCGTGTTTGCTGGGCTGTATCATATTACTGCCGTCAAGAAGTGTTATGTAGGCTCCTCTTTTGTTGGGGGTACGGTGTCAAAGGCAAAGTGTTTGCCGGGTTTTATTTGCTCATTAGACCCCAACTAATCCTTTACACGTTAGGTGCATTTGGCCAGCCTTGGGTAAATGTTTTGAAAAGTACATAAGCAATGCCACAATCACTATACAAACAAGTGGCGCTCACACAATTAGCGTGACCGACCATGACAGAACAATGAGACGCTTACGTCATGCATTGATTTAATCCTTTCGTCACCGAGATTTGATGGCTGAGGCAGACAATGTGACGGAACAACGGGACCCTTATACATTGATTTAACCCTTTTGTCCCCGAAATTTGATGACGGAGGCGGACATCGTAATGACGGAACATAGAAGCAAAAATACATTGGGCAGATCCGTTCCCATCAAAACCAAGACAGATGTAGAAGAAGACGGAACATCAGATGACGGATCTCCGAGGCCTGTCTGTATCTAACTTTATTAGACAATTAAAAAATTTATTGAATCTACAGTCTGTTTCACCAGAACCTGGGAGTAGCCTTTTTCCAATTGGCTCGGTCGCTCTTTAAAAATTTTCTCGGATCATTTTTTCATGTTCCCCTAACATCCCTGACAATTTGGTGGAATTTTGTTGTGTATATTGGAATTTAGACCATTTGGCATGTTTGTAATAGCCTAGATTCTTGTTTCACGGCAATGGTGTTAAACTTAAAGAGAGCTGTAATTTTGAAAATGTATAACATGCCAAATCTGGCAAATGGTCTAACTTCGTTAATACACAAAAAAATACAGCAAATTTTCAGGGATGTTGAGGGAAAGTGAAAAAATAATCTGAGAAAAATTTTGGCAAACAATTTCAAAGACAAAGAGCTACCAAGCAAATTAGAAAAAGGCTAGATAGACTACTCCCAGACCCAGGGCCAGGTTCCAGTCACGACTACAGTCTGTTTCACCAGAACCTGGGAGTAGCCTTTTTCCGGTGCGTCCATACCCCGAAAAAGACAAGATACCCCGAAAAAGACCCGAAAAAGACTTTATTTTAAACCGAATTTCATATTATATGATACTATATCCCATTTGATATTACTTTATATGCTTAAATATGTATTCGGCGTGTTTTGATGTAAGAATTATGTATTGTGTTTTGAGTTCACCAGGTGGCGCATCTGTGCCAAATGACAGTAAATCCGGAACACCACAAACTAGGCTACTGTAGGCTGTATTACCATAATATACATAAAATATACTTGCAAATACATGTTTGGAACACATACTAATATATACAATAGGACTATAGTAACATATAAACATAATTCGGTTGAAAATAAAGTCTTTTTCGGTCTTTTTCAGGTCTTTTTCGGGGTTTCTAGTCTTTTTCGGTATTTTTCTGGGTATGGTCACACCCCCTTCTTCTAATTTGCTCGGTTGTTCTTTAAAATTTGTTAACAAAATTTTTCTCGGATCATTTTTTCATGTTCCCCTAACATCCCTGAAAATTTGGTGCAATTTTGTTGTGTATTTTGGAAGTTAGACCATTTGGCATGTAATAGGATTCTTGTTTCACGGCAATGGTGTTAAAGAGAGCTGTCATTTTGAAAAATTATTACATGCCAAATGGTCTTACTTCGCTAGATGTCTAATAAACAAAAAAAATCTACCAAATTTTCAGGGATGTTGGGGGAAGGTGAAAAAATTATCTGAGAAAAAATTTGTTGAAATTTTTTTAAGAGCGACTGAGCAAATTGGAAAAAGGCTACTTCCAGGTCCTGGGCCCGGTTGCAGGAAGCGGTCTCAGTCTCAGAAACCTGAGACTGAGACCATTTTTGAGCTTGAGACTGAGACCGAGATCAAATTCGGTTGCAAGAAAAAAAATGATGCCTGAGATGGTCTCACTGAGATCAAAATCCTGAGACCAGTCCAAGGTGGTCTCAGGATCCGAGCTCAAATATGTCTTTTTAAATATAGAATTATATTAGTAAGACATGGCTTATGAAATGATATCTCAATGCTGGTCCGTAGAATATAGTCTATATTAGTATATTAAAACATTTAAAATTTGATAAAACGTATTGTAGGCTATGAATTACGACGGATGGTTAGCATTAAAAATAGACCTTGGCAGGCTTGAGAAAGTTGAAAAGTTGAGCAGTTCAGGCTTGAGAACAACACTTCAAACAAGTTCAGCAGTCAAATCATTATTTATTTTAGGCCTAGCCTCTGTAGGCCTACTGTAGTCCATGTATACTAGCGTTAGACCTAAGGCTAAGTCTAAGACTCTACTAACCTAGTCTAGACCTAATAAATCACTGATTTGGCATGATCAGATAGATCTAATAGTAGGCCTACCTCCCGCCCTGCCTCCCGCCCTGAGTAGGCTACAGTTGTCAGAAGTTGTTCCAAGTACATGAAGTATCTTAGAATTAGACCAGAGATTAAAGTTATCACTTGTAGTCAATTAAAAACTGTAGTGTAACGTTAGGCACAGACCTAAGCCTACTGCATGCACATGCACTGCCACAGTGCACCACTGCGCCAACTTGTCTGTAGTCTAGCCTACAGCTAGGAGACAGTGTAGCCTAGCTGTAGATGGTGCAGTGTAGGTATAGGCCTACATCCAGCACAGTGTAGGATATGCCCAGTAGGGCCTAGGCCTACATGCATAGTCTATAGTAAGTAGGCCTATAGGGGAGACAGGGACACAATAGATAAGTAGCCCTATATGTCCTGTTTTTTTAAAAGCCTAGACTACGCCTACTATAAAAAAGTTCAAAGTAGTTATAGTGGAGTATTTATAGACTAGCCTACGGTAGGCCTACTCTATACATGTAGGCCTACTTAATATAGTACATGTAGTAGGCATAACCTAGCCCTAGCACTGTAGCAGCATATTATTCAAACATAATAATAATTTTGTTGAATGTAGATCTAGGTGTCATGAAATTTAATGTCTATAGGCCTAGCCTATGCCTTAAAAAGCCTAACCCTAGACTTCCTATGAGATAGGCCTAGTAGTAGTAGGCCGAATTGGTAGGCCTATAGAAAACATCACTTCGAAATTTTAATCAAGGATTTGTCCGAAATAAAGCTACTTTAAAACAAAAAAACATATCTTAGCAGACACTTACACGTGTAACTGATATGTAAATGTTGTTTTGGGAAGAAAAATATATTTAAACCCAGTAAACATCCACTTTTTTAGTTGTTTTTTTCTCATTGTTTTTAGCTGAGATAGGAGGGGCCTAATGATCTCAGCTGAGATAAGTGTGCCCTTGGCTTCTTGCAACGGACCCGGTCTCAAGATCTGAGACTATCTCAGGTGAGACCATTATCTCAGTCTCGGTCTCACTCCTGAGACTGAGATCGCTTCCTGCAACCGGCCCCTGGGCCCGGTTGCAGGAAGCGGTCTCAGTCTCAGAAACCTGAGACTGAGACCATTTTTAAGCTTGAGACTGAGCCCGAGATCAAATTCGGTTGCAAGAAAAAAAATGATGCCTGAGATGGTCTCACTGAGATCAAAATCCTGAGACCAGTCCAAGGTGGTCTCAGGATCCAAGCTCAAATATGTCTTTTTAAATATAGAATTATATTGGTAAAACATGGCTTATGAAATGATATCTCAATGCTGGTCCGTAGAATATAGTCTATATTAGTATATTAAAACATTTAAAATTTGATAAAACGTATTGTAGGCTATGAATTACGACGGGTGATTAGCATTAAAAATAGACCTTGGCAGGCTTGAGAAAGTTGAAAAGTTGAGCAGTTCAGGCTTGAGAACACTTCAAACAAGTTCGGCAGTCAAATCATGATTTAGGCCTAGCCTGTGTAGGCCTACCGTAGTCTAGGCCTGGCCTAGACTAACGTTAGACCTAAGTCTAAGACTCTACTAACCTAGTCTAGACCTAATAAATCACTGATTTGGCATGATCAGATAGATCTAATAGTAGGCTACCTCCCGCCCTGAGTAGGCTACAGTTGTCAGAAGTTGTTCCAAGTACATGAAGTATCTTAGAATTAGACCAGAGATTAAAGTTATCACTTGTAGTCAATTAAAAACTGTGGTGTAACGTTAGGCACAGACCTAAGCCTACTGCATGCACATGCACTGCCACAGTGCACCACTGCGCCAACTTGTCTGTAGTCTAGCCTACAGCTAGGAGACAGTGTAGCCTAGCTGTAGATGGTGCAGTGTAGGTATAGGCCTACATTCAGCACAGTGTAGGATATGCCCAGTAGGGCCTAGGCCTACATGCATAGTCTATAGTAAGTAGGCCTATAGGGGAGACAGGGACACAAAAGATACGTAGCCCTATATGTCCTGTTTTTTTAAAAGCCTACGCCTACTATAAAAAAGTTCAAAGTAGTTATAGTGGAGTATTTATAGACTAGCCTACCGTAGGCCTATATACTTGAGGCCTACTTAATATAGTAGGCTACATGTAGTAGGCCTTAGGCCAGTAGCCTAACCTAGCCCTAGCACTGTAGCAGCATATTATTTAAACATAATATTAATTTTGTTGAATGTAGATCTAGGTGTCATGAAATTTAATGTCTAGACTATAGGCCTAGCCTATGGCTATGCTTTAAAAAGCCTAACCCTAGACTTAGGCCTATGATATACCTAGTAGGCCGAATTGGTATAGAAAACATCACTTCGAAATTTTAATCAGGGATTTGTCCGAAATAAAGCTACTTTAAAACAAAAAAACATATCTTAGCAGACACTAACACGTGTAACTGATATGTAAATGTTGTTTTGGGAAGAAAAATATATTTAAACCCAGTAAACATCCACTTTTTTAGTTGTTTTTTCTCATTGTTTTTAGCTGAGATAGAAGGGGCCTAATGATCTCAGCTGAGATAAGTGTGCCCTTGGCTTCTTGCAACGGACTCGGTCTCAAGATCTGAGACTATCTCAGGTGAGACCATTATCTCAGTCTCACTCCTGAGACTGAGACCGAGATCGCTTCCTGCAACCGGCCCCTGGTGAAACAGACTGTAGTCTGTAGACTACTACAGTGTAGTGGAACAGACTGTACACTACCTAGTCCTAGACTACAAAAATAGTACAAGCAGACTACCAGTCGGGTGAGTGCCCGCCAAGTGACACCAGTGACAGTGCCACAGCCAGTGCCGTGGCAGTGCCACTGCCAGGGCAGTGCCAAGTCACCCAGTGGCACTGCTGCAGTGCTTCACTGCTGGCAGATCAGATCAGACGGCGGAGACGGAGTGATGTTAAAAATCAGCGAAAATCATGCGCTAGGACAACGGTTAATACTGGGTAAATATAAAAAATTGCCTTTAATCAACTCACTAAAAAAAATTTATGGAATATAACAAATTCTAGAAATATTATTGAAAAATCATGTCGCAAATCTTGTAAAAACGTATCATAAACAAAAAAATTTCAATCCATATTTTATTTATCCGCCATGTTGTTTATATGAAATTGGCGCCCCCTGGTGTACGTTGGTAGCAAGGGAGCATAGTTTATTTCGGATACCAATAGCTTCGCCACAAGGTAACCTCGGCACATAATTATGACATTAAACATGATAATTGCAACATTGACTTCCCGACCATAATTTTTTGTAAATATGATCAAAATGTTGTAAAAAATTATTCATTTCAGCAGTAGAGAGCCCACTATGTTAGTTTTCAGAGAATTTGCTAAGTGTCATTTTTGTAGAATTTAAAGTATGCTAACGTGACGCTTTTGTTAACACTTTAAGTTTGTTAATGTCACGTTAGCAACAGTGTTACTATAATTTTTGTGCACCCAATCAAAAAGATGTAACGGAGCTAAAAAAAAACCATGCCATTTACCTGGGCAGGCCCTATATGTGACCCATCTGCACGAAATGAGTCGCATGTCGGCCCCATACAAGTTGATAAAATGGGCAATATGCATGATATCATATGGGCTAATTTATAGCAAATTTTGTATTTTGTTAAAGTTTGATGTTTTAAAGTCTAGAGTTATCATTTTAAGACCAGAAATTAGTTCTATGTCCCAATATTAGTCAGAAATGACATATCAACTGAGTGTGATTATCAATTTTCTTTTTTCAATTTTTAAAATGGCCGCTGGCGGCCATCTTGGATTTTACCCATTAAAAAAAACGCGTGAAGTTAACCAAAGTCAACCCAGCAGATTCTGAAAGTAGACATCCTGGGCTATAAAAACTATAGATACAAAATTTCCAGGTCTGGCCAAAAAATCCTGTTTGGCAATAAGAAACTATTGTTTATACTATAAAGAGCTTACAATCAACTTATAGTTAAATTTGTGCCATGACTTGTGCCAGTTTTCTCCATTTTCAATTTTTTAAATATTGACTCATTCGAGTCACTTAAATGATCATAACTCAGCTCCAGATCAACATAATTTCATGTTCTTGGTGTCATATTGAAGCTCCAGTGCTGTGCTATCCAATGGTAGCTAGCCTACTATTACCTCCTTATTTTATTTTTCTGACATAAGACTCGCTATGTACGAATAGGTCACATATAGGCCTATGGGCCTAAATTTAAGTGTTTGTATTGTTGGTTTTAGATTATTGCATTGTAGAATGGCTAAAATAAATGTATTCCGATGGTATGCAATAAACAGCAACATGTAGTGTGACAGAAGTCAAGACAACTGACATCTGATGAATGTCAAGGATACAAAGTAGGCCACCTATTATACAAATAAAAATATATATTTAAATTTAAAAGATGTAGGGACAACAAAGCATGCTGCAAGTGAAAATTAAAAGACAGAAGATTATATTTCTGAATAAATTTTTTTTTTTAAAGCTAAGTGTGTTTTTCGTTGCGTTAATGTCATGCTAACGTGATGTTTATTTTGACATGCTGCTAGTGTCACTTTTGAAACATTGCTAATAGAAGTCGCATCCTTGCCCAGAATTTATATGCACACAGCTAGAAATATTTAATTGAATGGCTGGTTTCAGATTGTTGCATTGTAGAATGGCTACAGGATTTTATTTTTGCAGTTTAGAATAAGCATCAACCCTGCAAACAATTTTACGTTGTAATAACGTCCCCACAACGTACAGCATTCATACTTAGGACGTAGCTCTGTAACCTCCTATTTACGTCCCTAGAACGTTAAACATAAATGTAACGTTGATTGGACGTTCTGGGGACGTTAGGGTTATTATGACTACGTCCTTAGCACGACCTCGTTACGTTCATCCATGAATGACGAAACCGGGACCTTAACGAACGTTATATTACGTACAGTGTTTGCAGGGAAGTGCCAACGTGACACATGCCAATGACACTCCTCAAGGTATTCTGTTCTTAACGAACATTTTCCAACCACTGATAAAATACTGGATACGTAAACAAAATTGGACTAAACACACATCCTCAGATTTCACATTTGGACACCTTCCCAGCAGGCACAACGACGTTGTTTCAACGTTGAAACGACGTTGAAAAATGGCAACATGACGTTGAAACGACGTTGAAACAAGGTTTCATATGAAAATTGTTTCAACATCATAATTTGAACATGATTTCAACGTGATTTCTATGCGACTTCAACTTGACTTCAACATCGTTTCAAGCATGACGTCAATACCACGTTGTAATGATGCTGTTTTTTCTTGTTAAGACGACGTCGGTAATATGACGTCGATGCGACGTTGTATTCAGTGTAGCCGACGTTGCAACGTGATTTCAACCTTATATCTACAAACGTACGTCACATGCAGAAAATTGCCTGCTGGGTTATTCTTGAGGGATGAGAAGAAGGATCTCACTTACCCTATAAATGGCACTGTCACCTTGACAGTTCCATTGTCACACAAAGTGTCTCGTTAATATATGAAGCGCCAAAGGACATGTCACGATACACTAATATGTGTCAAATACATTGTCACATTAACAACAAAGGTGTCCAAAACTGATCTCACATTAGCACATTTTAACGATTGTTGTGGTTCATATACAAAAGCAGCCAATGTCCAGTGAATTGTGTGAATGGACCATACATATTATTATGCACAGCATCATATTGTTGTAATATTTAATTACACACCTAATAAATTATTATGTTTACAGTATGGTACTGTGCAATGCTAAAGTTACAGCCAATATTAATACCTGCTTTATTTGACCATTAAAAAATCAGAGCAGGTATTATAATTTCAACTAAACTGCATCTTTCATTGCCCCAACTATAACTAGAAACTATAAATTCTAGATCAAAATGCCTGTTTTTTTCCATATTATACTCAAAATAGCTAACCATGCCCTTGAAGGGATGGTTGTCTACATTACTTTCTGGTCGCACCACTATGTCGGGCATGCCCGAAAACACTATAGTAGACACCAGATCTGCTTCTATTCTGTCTAAAGTACTTTCTGACCACATTACTATAGTCTGGCATACACGCAAACCTTATCGTAGCCACGAAACTCATTAATCTACTTCTATTTTGTGGAAAATTATATAAATTTATTGTTTGAGATTGAACAAATGGTGGCCATCTTGTATTTTATGCACAATACAATATCTAAAGTGCTTTCTGGCCAGACTACCATGTCGGGCATTCTAGAAAATTCTATGGTCAGAAATCACGAATCTGCTTCTATTCTGAAGAACATGATATAATTTTTTTGTTTGACTTCGAACAAATGGCGGCCATCTTGGATTTTACCCACAATGCAATGTCATAAAGTATTTTTTGGCCATACCACCTATGTCGGGCGTTCCGTTAGACAGCAAAATTTCAAAATTCTGCTTCTATTCTGAAGAAAATGATATCAATTTATTGTTTGACCTTGAACTAATGGCGGCCATCTTGGATTTTTTACCAACAATGCAATTTCATAGAGTATTTTTGGCCATACCACTATGTCGGGTGAGCCAGAAAACCCCATGGTAGACACCAAAAACACGAATCTGCTTCTATTCTGAAAAAAATTATATCAATTTATTGTTTGACCTTGAACAAATGGTGGCCATCTTGGATTTTAACTAAAATGCAATGTCATAAAGTATTTTCTGGCTATACCACTATGTCAGGCGTACCAGAGTAAGGGTTACAGTTTCTCGTTCACCCCTTCACGTCTGCCTATGCCTCCATGTTGCATTCAAACGCACTTTACAGGCTATAAATCATCTTCTTCACCCTTTAACATCTCAAATATCGCCCTTATCGCAATTTACCGCTCTTTATTGCTCTTTAACGCCTTCTCATTGCCCTTGCACGCCTCCCCATTGCCCTTTAGTGCCTCTCGCCGTTGGTCACCCTTTATCGTCACCCTTAAACATACCGCATCAGTGATGGGGAATATCCGACCTGAAGATAGCGCTGTGTTTGAACCAATAAAACGAGTCTCTACGTCTGGGCATGTCTGGGAGTAAATCATGCCAGAACCCCTTATTGGACGAGTGGAGGAAAACACTTTCATGCCCTGGCACCCTACCCTCGCGTCATCATATTTACATCATTCATCTCATCAATAGACTGCACTGTTTTTATCTTATTACAATATCACTTTTGACCATTAGTGCCGGAAAGTGAGGTGAAACAATAATTTACTACTACTTAAACATACCACATCACCTCTTAACGCACTCCATCACCATTTAATCCCTCTCAGCGCTACCTTGCCGCCCTTCAATAATTCTCCATAATTCTCCGTGTTTAATGCATCTTTGTTGCCCTTTAAATTTAATGCTTCCCACTGCCCATTAATGCATCGCCTGTTCATTGATATTTAGCAAATTCTCGTTACCACATTATATTTTCCTAGTGACATTTTTTCGCAAACTATTCTATATATTTGTAATCAACATTAAATTAATGACAATTTCAATACTGTTACAAATATGGCTGTATGATAAATTTAATTTTGTTGTTGATTTTTGTGACCTTGGGTTGCTTTTCTTTTTTTTTCCAATATGACGTAGGCCTATAACTACTCAGAATGTTTTTATGTCAAGCTTATAAAATAGACATCCTTGTGTTTGTCTATTTCTTGCCTTTGAAAAAAAGTTTCAAAAATGAATTACATATGTCAAACTGGTCTAAAATAGTAGTATTATTTGTAATTTTAGGTATATTACTGAAAATGTTATCTATATAGGCCACATATTCATGATATTGGCATGATTTTTGGAGGCCACTTTGGCGGTCATCTTGGGTGTAATCGCATTAGGAAATTGAATGTTGTCCTTTTTACACATCTCCATCCCTTATTTTTCATTAAATCAACAAATAAATAAAATGAACAGCTTATATTATGAAGATCAGTCAGGGAGCAACCATTTCATTATCGGGAGAGGGAGGTGATGGAAGATTTACAAAAAAATACATGGCACTGCTTTTCTTTGAAAAAACGCAGCCTTTGTGTTGAAAAAATGCTGAAAATGCTGAGATGAGATAGTAGTATTAGATTGTTAAATCGCGAATTTTGCCACTTCTAAAAATTCGCGAAAAATAAAACCTTGCAAACATTACACAATTGAAGCATCTTCAAAATCTGACCTTCAATTCATTTACCTGTGTGAAAAAATTCCAGCCTTAAAATTAATATAATCAGCCGCAAAGTCTTCCATTCGACCTCCCCTCCCAGTAAATGAAATGGTAATTGTTTTCGTGATCCTCCAGCATTATTCTAGAAAAGGCCATTTGCTAATAACAAGTAAGCCTATACATTAGGTCCAGGGCATTGCCGTCAAAATATGGCTGAACCTAGAACTACACCTAGTTGCAGTAGAGGATAATGGTATCTAGTTGGGGTTGGTCCACGCCCTTTTTGGGTATCCGCAATATAATGTAAGTGTCCACCTCGTAAGTAATTGATCGATTTAAAAGGGGAACTTGTGGATTATTTTTAGAGCTTTGTTTTGTAAATTGAATAAAAATATTTGGGTCCCAAATTCTATAATTTTTCGAGGCACGATAGGCCTATATACTGAACATAAAACAATTCTAGCATTTTTTTTTTATTTGTTTATATCTTTCCGTGAATATCTTGCCTTTGGACGTTAGTCAATTAAATCCGTTTATCAACTATAATATTATAACATATAGGTAAATCAATGTATAGATGATTTAAGAATTCCACGTTATAATTATGATTTACAGTTTGCTTTCAAAATCTTTAAACTTAGTTAAAGTTCAACTTTACAAACATCAACATAAGTATAAACAAGAGGCCTGAAGTCCTATAACATCCCCCGCCATAAATTAGGTTACAGTTTTTGCAGTCACAAATACTTAAAAAGTCGACTTGTGGTGGCTATTTTAAATTTCAGTAAAATCACCTGCACATTTCCAGATGGTGGGTAATGTGATTGTAAAATGTGAATTATTTCTGACTTCAATTTTTGAGTTTTTGTGACCACAAAAAAGAACAGTTCATCCAGGGCAGCCATTTTAAATTTCGGTGACACCTTAAAATCACTTGCACATCTCCATATCGTGGGGAATGTGATTGTAAAATTTGAATAATTTCCGCTTTCAATTTTTTGAGTTTTTGCACCCACAAAAAAATGAAGTTGATTTGTGGCGGCCATTTTGAATTTCATCAGAACCTTAAAAAAAAGTCACCTGCACATCTCCATATCGTGGGGAATGTGATTGTAAAATTTGAAAATTTTTAGTTTTAGAGTTTTTGAGCCCACAAAAAAATTTTGGAATTGACTGTGGCGACCATTTTTGAAAGTATCTTTAAAAAAAACACTTGCACATCCCCATGCTGCTAGGAATGTGATGTTAAAATTTCAAAAAAAATTGACTAAACAATTCAAGTTGATCCGTGGCGGCCGTTTTGAATTTCAGTAAAACCTTGAAAAAGTCACCTGCACATCTCCATATCGTGGGGAATGTGATATTGCCACCTCTGATTACAAATTGAATAATTAGAGCCTAAAACGGGGGATTACATCAGCTAATAAATCAAAAACAGTTTAAACAGTGGCTAAACTCTTATTCTTGTGATTTTGTGTCGATATAATCCCCCTAATCACTGACCTGTATATACACTGGATTGGACACGAGGCTGATTCACGCGGTACCAGTTAATCTATATATGTCTATGCCCCTAATTATCTACTTATGAACGAAAACGCACGCAAAATATGTGGTTTCATTTTGAAAAATAATACGTAATTTCGAGATTAAATGTGCTCATATAAAGTCAAGAAAATAATTCAGAACGTTATATGTGTCTCTATTTATAGTAAAATATGTATGCTATGACATACTTGAATTAGAAATGTATGGGTAACATATTTATCGCAATAAAAGCTATATTTGTTCTACATGTACCACTTTCATAATTTTGGGCAGAGTTTGAAATTTAGGGGAGTTGGGAGTCGCGTGGAGAGGGGTGCTCAAATAGGTGGAAAAGGCCTCATCGCATTCAGGGGTAGAGTGAGAACGATTACAACTGAAGTCTCTACAGGGTGGTTTTTAGTGATGTAAAATGATGCTTTAATGCATCGTGAGGGCTTAAAGTGTTAATTCCCGGGTTAGGCAGTTTCAACACGAACACACCGATGTAGTGATTGGTAACAAGATTAGCCGATATCACCTTTCCAAGGATGCTAGACTGAGGGATAGTGTCGATGCGTGTTACAGACTCAAATACTGGCTAAAATAACAGCTCCACTAAATAGACAGAAAACAGTAGAAATATCAGTAACAGTTTAATACAAACATCTCCTAAAATACACTCACTGTCTTCATTGATCGCATGGAAACTATAGGTTTCAAAATAATAAAATACTATTTTAAAATTATTTTTCATTTAAAAAAATACAAAATATGTATAACATGTGCCTTTAATTTCATACATCCCAAAGCAAGTTTCGAATCATTCAAAAAATAAATTATTGATTAGTCAAAAATGCTAATTAAAAAAAAACTCTAAAAGACATTGCAATAATTGTTTAATGTTTAAAGTTGAATTTCTCATATATAAATTTGATTGCCTTGTAATTAGTATCTGATGCATAAGATTGTTTTAGATCTTTTCAAGATATGGCAAATTCCTTAAAAAATAAAAATCCTGCCGTACCCACAGATAATCACATTGTCAGATGGAGTAGCAATCATGTTTACATACTTCATACTCAGGTGGTGATACGGGAAATATACACAAAACGAGACTGTATGAGTAGACCAGTAATTTCTTTTGTTAGAATGGGAACAAAGACCAAACAAAATGTAGAAAAAACATTTTACAATGCAGAAAACGAAACTCCTTATACTAAAGTAGTAAGTTAAATAATTACAAGCGATGGTTAGAAAAGTAAATGATTTTTGTTTGATTAACCGAAGCTGCCCAGCTGAATAATTAATATCATTTACTTTTTATAATTGGATATAGCCCGCATATCGTAAACATATGATACCGGTATATTGTTAGCACGAGTACATTCATTTTATTCTCTTGTATAGACTTGTGGATTATATTATATACACTGCACCCGAAGATGTGTAGCCATATATATATTGCTCAAATGAAATCCTTACAGTGGATTACAACCAAAATATGGTGGTAGGGACTATTCGTAAAAAAGATAATTGCGGCTCATTCAAAATTGAACATCAACAAAGTAAATAAGATAAAGGTATTTTGTCACTTTATTGGTACATTAACGATATCCCCATAATAAATCATAAAAAAAACATTTACTGGAAAAATTTTAATTAAAATATTTGATACTTTAAGGCATACGCAGTCTTGAGAATTGTGTGACCACAATATGTAGTTACCTAGCAAAAAACTTGGAAACCATTCCAATTGTCAAACAATTTAATGTCAGAAGCTAAGAATAGTATAAAAAAGTTTTTTTCAAGTTGGAAATTGCAAAGAAAAGTTTAATTTTTTTTAGTATGGTTTTAATAAGTATGCCATTTCAATGCAGCAAATTTCAAGTTAAATTGCAGTGACACAAAGTATGCCATGCCATGCAGTTGAATGATTCTTTATTCCATTAACTTACTACTTCTGCGCAAGACAGATTGAAAACAAATTCATTTATAGCAGGATAAAATAAGAGATACAGGCAACAAAGTGAACAGGACATTATGAAACCCTAATTATCACTAAATATAGAGTCCGAGTGTTAAAAACAAACTTCCTAATACAACGTGACGTAGTCAAAACTGCGCAAATGCATTGCATTACCGTACTTAACCCTTACGCTGCCGGGACCAAACATATCTGTTTTCAAGCAAATTTCAGATCAATAAATTCAACTAGAATTGCTAAAATGTTTTGTGATAGATGCTTAGTTAATCTAATAAATACATTTTGAAGATGTATATTTGTTCATAAAAATAATTATTTTTCGTCATTTGGAGCTGGAAATTGCGTTAGCAATTCCAGCTTCAAATGAATGAAAAATAGTCTGAAAAAAATCGGCAGCATAAGGGTTAAGGTCCTAACAACACTTAGTTTCTCCAATCACATTCGCATAGATGTAGCCATGAAATTATGACGTGGACAATGCTCACACTTTTTTTTACATCTATTCCCATTACATTTCTGTACATAAATATATTACATGAGTAGCCCATTCAGACAATATATGACAAGATGAATAATCTAATGGGATGCAGTGTGTCAACTTGGAATGTATCTTTACATTTGTTAC
Source organism: Flabesymbios commensalis (assembly GCA_964017125.1). Taxonomy (NCBI): domain Eukaryota; kingdom Metazoa; phylum Annelida; class Polychaeta; order Terebellida; family Flabelligeridae; genus Flabesymbios; species Flabesymbios commensalis. The sequence continues at coordinate 45,819,416 of OZ024907.1, forward strand.
AGTCTAATAACAATTGATGCAATTTTGGAATAACTTTAAAAAATTAAAAATGTTGCGGTCTCTTCTACTGCTCTCTTGTACTCAGAGCACAAAGATCTGAAAATAAATCTTAACCCTTGTGCGGCTGAATTGTTTGCGAGTATTTTTCATTAATTGGAAGCTGGAATTGCACACACAATTTCTAGCTTCAAATGAATGAAAAATGATATTAATTATTTAATATAGACATCTCCCATATTGAATTATTTGATTAACTGAGCATCCACCAAAAACTATTTTATCAATTTTTTTGATATTACTCTTGATTTAACCCTTTCAAGCCTGAATTTACCATTGTCATCTTTATCCACTACAAGCCGCGAATTGCTGTCACAATTCTCGACTTGTAGTGGATGAAGATGATTTTAAGTGGGTGACAAATTAAAGAGAATTGCCATGTATTGGTAAACCAGTTTCATGGAGATTGTCATTCTAAAACACCTAGTTGTAGGAAAAAATTAGGTCTGTTTTCAGGGATGTAAAATGATGCTTTAATGCATCGTGAGGGCTTAAAGGGTTAAAACATGCTTGTGACTGTAGCACAAGGGTTATGAGCCAAAGAGCAAACGTAATTAAAACATTCTATGTCATAGTAACAAGTCTCTATTACCATACACAGTTCAGAATAGCACAATACTAGAATGTACATGGCTAGATCACGTGCTGTTTGCACATTTACATTGGTCGATATTAGACAATCAATATTTTACCTATATCTATAGCCATGACTGTCACACCACCACCTTGAGAAAGATTTCAGACCCATAAAATTAAAACTCTTTATAGCATTTGATATGCTACAAGTTCACACTGTGCAAAAACAAGAATTCGTGAAAGTTAATAACACATCAAAAAAATGTAAGTAAAAACATTATAAGTTAAAAAATAAACATCAATCTTTAATAACAAATGATCTTGGTGCACTTTGTTTGCCTCACAATCATATCCCTGGATATTCTTACATATCTAACGATGCAGTGGTAATTTAATTATAACATCTTATTAAAACGAGGTGAATGTTAATAACACATTAAAAAAATGTGAGCAAAACATTGCAAGTTAAAAAATGAGCATCAATTTTAATAACAAATGATCTTGGTGCACTTTGTTTGCCTCACAATCATATCCCTGGATATTCTTACATATCTAAAGATGCAGTGGTAATTTATTTATAACATCTTATTAAACATTTTGTCATATCAATCAAGACAGAACAAGCTTATAAAATAAATTAACATTAAAAATGTGTTGGCTCTTTCAATTAACAAAATATACCATCAATAACAAACTGACAATCTGGCATTCAACATTAACATCACTATACAATTGCGGTAGTATTATATAGCCCAACATTTTATTTACAAAACATTTCTACATTTGTGTACAGGAGGGTATATTTTAAATTAAAAAACAAGCGATTCTGCTTTCTGATCTATTGTCTTTGTTCCTACTACATAATGTACTATGTACGATACATTTTCTCCAACACATACAATATCCTGAAAAATCTATATTTTTAAAATACAAAAAAAATTGTTTATTTACAAAAAGAAAATAAATTCCCTACAGATTAAAACATTCAAGCTGAATAATCCTAATGTAAACTGCAAAAAAGTACACTGTTTTTACAATTGTTATGACTAAATATTTTGAACATTAATAAAATCCAGTATTTTGTGCAATGGTAAAACAAATCAATTAACTGATTGAGAAATGTTGTCAGTTGTTTCAGTAACAGTAAAATTTATTTTCCGAGTAGTAGTGATATGTAGCTCTATTTCCTAACATATACATTACACTTAGCTGGAGTGAACTCGTGATACTTTGAGTGTATCAAGAATACATTCCAACTACATTACACCATGGTATACAATTGTTGTATTTGTCCTTTTATACAATATAATTCCATTTGGCCCCATAGTGAGGAAACAAGAATTAATCACACAGCGTTCACCATGAAAATCACAGATTAGTACACCAAAACTGTTTATTAGCTTGTGTAAATATTTCTGTTGAATATTCTCAGACAGAAAACAGGTTTTTCATATCATCCATAGCTTTTGTGAAGGTCCGGGCAAACCTTTTCGAATCCTACAAAATATGTGATATATGTAATTTTATTATTGGTAATTATTAAAATAACATATCTATTTTAATAATTGCCCATATTCCAATAAACGCCCAAACCCCTGATATAAAAATAAAACCCATGATCATGTACACTATTTGATCATTAAAAAACTACTCCAATAAGCGCCAATAACCCCTTTAATATCAGGAGGGATTCTATTATTAGAATAAATATTATATGTACAATATCACAGAGAAATAGAAGATTATTGTTTCATTTATTGAACAGATAACCATTCAGATTGAAGAATGTGTAGGATATACATCATGATAATGTTGTAGATTAAACAGTGTAGGATATACATCATGGTAATGTTGTGGATTTAACTATTTCGATATCATCACTATAATATCAGGGAGCAATAGCACTTACTGTTTCTGCACAGGAATTCTTGCATGATATATGGAAAAAAATCACATTTTCACCAGCAATGATGTATGATACGCCATAGCCATCATCTGCTACCTAGAAGCACACAACAAAAAAACATTTGTTATACTTTTCAAATAATTTTACATAGAAAGTAGATTGTGAGAGTAGGGTTATGTATTCACTGGCTATCTGCAGTTAGTTCGCAGCAGCTGAATGTGGCAGAGTGACGGCCTGTTCATGAAATATAGATCGTATTATCAGATTATAGCAATTTCCGCTTCAACCATGTATAGCCCTCATTCGTTATTTAGTCCGTATCAGGCCTTCAAAGGAGTAAAACGTAGAGGGTTATACATCTGAAAATATGGTAGTTCAAATATGAGTTTTGTCAGAAACAGATATGTTTTGAAAGATATAAATTAAACCTCTTCCCCTTACCAAGTTAATTTTACATATTTATGTCGAAGACAAATGCAGCTTAAAAAGTATATGACAGACAGATATAGCAATATTGGAGAGAAGAAAGTGTGATAGACAGAAAGTTGAACTGAGAAAAAAGAAAACGATATGAGAGATAACTTACTGGACCAAATCCTCCCCCAGCTGAGATTAAGTCTGGGTTCTTCACTAGATCTATCTTAGAAGTCTGTTGATGAGGTGTCTGTAAAAGACAATATTAATAAGTACACTAGTGTTCATTAAGGACACTATGATTATAAATTCTAGTTTATTTTCACAGCAACCAAGCAAACACAAAACATTTGTACAATGTTGGCCCAACGTCGCAGATGTTGTTACGACGTTGTACAATTGTTATACAATGTTGTGTGCTTGCTGGGAATATAAGATTTTAATTATTATTTCAAATTTCACAAATGCACCACTACACCATCTTGCCAAGTCAATGCCAGACCTGTGCGGACAGTAGGTATGGCCTTGACAACTAGACCCATTATACCCATAGACAGAGAGAGGCGTCATGATAACATGAAGATTAATCAGTATACTCGGGGCAGCAGACAATTTGTCTGAATTGATGTGATTGGTCAAACTCTGACTCAGAGAGGAGCTTGTAGTGTACGCATTGCATAGCATCTCAGATTCAAGCATATTTCTGAGTTGGCCAAATAAAAGTCAATCCTTTTCAAATCTCCATAATTGAAGACACATTTCAACTGCAAAAGTTGCTATTTTAAAGTGCTAGCAAAGATTACCAGGAGACCTGAAGCAGTATAGCGTCCCGCCATATATTTTAACTGTGTAATAAAACATTACTTGAACCCGTGAGGTCATCATTAATGCTCACCTGACTTGTTGATAAGCGCCAGGGCTCACTCAGCACCTCTTTCAGAAATGGTGATTCAATTCCTAAATATTTGGACACAACATATAAACAGAACAAGTGTCTGTCTATACCTCCTCCTGTCATGGCAAGTTTGTAGCTATCTTGGTGTTGATCTGTGGCTCTATTGAGAAGCTTTATTTTTTCTTCCCGCTGTCGAAAAAAAAAACTGTTTAATCCTTAAACTGCTGAATTGTTCATTACCATATTTCATCAATTTAAAGCTAGAACTGCGCAACAAATTACAGTATTCTAACCCTTGATGAGTGAGATTAGATATTATCATCTCTTGAAGTTGTGTTTAGCGACACAAAAAGTGTTTCACAACTTGGAAGTGGGTGAAAATGACATATATTTGTTACATTTCAGTCCAAAAGGCTATATATCTTGCACTTAGAGTATAAAACACATTTAAATACTGCAAAAATATTATGTTAAGAAAACTACAATACTCGATAACACTTAAATTTTCCATGCACTAACACACATTTTGTGAGCTGATTGCTATGACATTCAGCTCAAAAAAGCGGAAATGGTGTCGAAAGTGCTAAAAGGTTAAAGAAGGGAAAATACCATTATTCTGATAGCATAATGTCTAAATAATGATAACTCGAACAAAATTACTTAATAATGGACATTAACTATATGAGCTGCATTTGAAAAATGATCATTGTAATTAGACAGGAAGGAGCTGAAAGATTATTGAACAAGAAGGACTCTTTATAGTGCGATGCAGTGACCCTACCATGGACAGCACTGCATACTCTAACTATTTGAACAGTTCAGAGCATTGCACAATCATGCTGACAAACATCCATCCTTGTCACAGTACAACGCAGTACCTCAAGGTCACAGTTGTATAGTAATTTTTTTATTGCTTGAGACATACCATATATCCCCGCGTATAGTGCGACACCATGTATAATACGAGTTAAGATTTGAGGCCTCGGATGACCTGAAAAACGCCTACCCCTCTGTATAATTCGACCTCAAATTTCGGATGTCGGCAGCGTCTCAGTCGGCAGCGCTCCAGGCCATCTAAATGTGAGGCATGGATATTATCATCATTTTCCACGGCAGAGTGAATGTCATCATGACTGTCTCAGTGGGGAGACATTCTGAGGCCTACATAGGCTACATATATATACACACAGATTTTAAAATACCTGTATTTATATTTCGCCGACAAATTTATATTATTTTAATTTATCTATTATAAAGACCATATTTTATTATCGTCATGCTTAAATAAGAACATTCCAAGATGAAATGGGATTGTAAAACATTTGCAGACTAGCCGCATTGTCTAGACACGAGAGGTGTTTGGTTGTATAAGGTGCCAGGGTGCAATAACACAGCAGCGCTCCATGAACTACAGCTAACAGATACCACCATTTGCTCAATACCGTATCAGCCGCGGCAACAGCGGTAGGCGTTAATGTTATCCCAGCAATATGGATATTCTGAGGCCTACATGTATAGAATTTGCGATAGGAGATATAATCAGTGATATCTTGTTAAAATTTCGTCAACGCATTCTCTCATTCCAATGGGAAAATATCATGTTCAGATTTGTCGTACACAACAGAACACTCCCATATGAAAGGCGACCTTAGATTAAATCATTATTAATATAAATGAACAGGTCAGGAGTGTGAATTGGTTGCAGACTAACGGCGTCATTTATCTTTCCGTGGTTGTCAAAGGTGCCACGCGCGTCGGCGGGAATGTGAGACGGGGGGCTAGCCCAGCAAACACAACACATTCACCCAATAATGGTAGGCCCTACAATGTGGTGTCAGTGTCACAGACGGTGGCCCAACAATGTACCAGCATCGGGTGAACGTCTCCTGTTTGCTACTACTTGGAAAGGCACAGTCTTGTTGTATCGTGTGTATAGGCCTGCTTACTAAACACGCTGACTGGCCTACGTTTACAGATACGTTCTACCGCTAGAGAACTTACCGCTGAACTAAACGCTAGAGAGCTAAAAATTTGTATTAAATTCTACATCTATGTATAATACGAGGTGCCTTTTTGTGACATGAATAGCTAAGAAAAAACATCGCATTATACACCGGGATATACGGTAACCTTTTATTCCACTCTGTGCAATTACTTACAGATATTATAACTACATGTATATTAGTACTAACCGTCTTTGTTCGGTCTTCCATAGCTCTGACAAATTCAGAAGATTCATTGGTACAAGATCTTACAGTTTCTGTGCGGCCTTCCCTGTACAGTCTGGTCATTGAAGCTTCATAGGTCAGACAGAATTTACCAGCATCCTGTTAATATAGACAACAAAAAATACAAATTTGTAAGGTTTAAAATAAAATAACTGAAAAACCTAAACAATTTATAAAAATTGAAGGTCAGAGTCATGTTTTTCACTGCTATGCAAACATGTACTTTGGTAAAAGATGATCTCATATCCATTGATTCACATTCTCAACATATTCAGCCCTTAAAGGGCTAAATTAAATAATTGCAATTTCCACCCACTTGAAGCTGTGTCTCACTACCACAACCCCCAATTTCAAGTGAGTGAAAATTACTCATATTTGTTTAATTTACGACAAAACATTTGCAAATTTTGATGTTTAAACACACATTTCGTTCCAAGTAACAGTGATTTTATTCGGTTAATAAAATGGATTAAAAACAATTAAAGTCACGATTACCCAGCAAACACAAAACATTCGTATAACATTTGAACAACGTTGGCCCAACGTCTTCGACGTTGGTTCAACATTGTACAAATGTTATACAAATGTTTTGTGTTTGCTGGGTAGTGGTTTAAGGGTTAATACAATGGTAAATTTGAAAGTAAATAACCAGAGTGTCTGATTACCCTCCATGGCCTCCATGCTAGCGACCTTGTGGTCTTAACCTTTTCAGCCCTCACGATGCATTAACCCTTTAACTGCCGGTGTCGCATATATTCGGGTTTTCATTTTTTATTAGCACATTAAGTACCACATTTTAAATATGTTAAAGATAAAATGTGACATCAACCAGCAAAATTTGAAAAGAGTTGACCTCCATTTTGTCAAATTTGAATAATTTTCACTCACTTGAAGTTGTGGATCGCGTCAGCGAGACACAACTTCAAGTGGGTGAAAATTCAAATTGAATAATTTGGCGGTAAAGCATCATTTTTCATCTCTGAAAAATGACTCAATTTCTTACACCTAGGGGTTTTAGAACAAAAAATTCTTGGAATTGTTTAAATAATAAGATTTTTTTTTTTTTTTCCATTTGCCACCCACTTGAGTCATCTTCATCCACTACAAGTCGAGAATTGCGACAGCAATTCGCGGCTTGTAGTGGATGAAGATGACAATGCTAAATTCAGGCTTGAAAGGGTTGATGGAGGTCTCCTAAACCACCCTGTAAATTGTTTCATATAATATTTATTTATTTTCACGGTTGAGTAAACACTTCTTCTTCTTCTTACCCTGTAGTAGGCGAGCTGTAGTGCCATCTGGATGTAAGCGTCTGGGCTGACTCTACATTTCTTAATGAAGCCCTTTCCATAAGCAGTATGAGTGAGAATATGTAGATCCACATCATTCACCAAATCTTGTGCTATTTGCATACTGTTATCAATTATTTGTCGACACTACAAAGTAAAAGTAAATGTAGATTAATTACATAACAGCATAGGGCCACATCAGGTAGCTACATGTATATTATCATTTCTCCAAATTTTCACATTTATCATGTGACACTGTTATAAAAGGATTGCAACATTTACAACATAACATTATACCTTGGTATCCAGTCTTATAGCGAGTGAAGGAGTATCATTATCTGAATTTTATTTATCTCACCTCTACGGGGATTTCCCATTGCAGCCTAATTGGATTTGGGGGAGTAAATTCAGGTTCTCCCCTGGTTTTGCCATCCTTGGTATATCTAAAATAGATTTGTGTTGTGTCATAAATTTTATCACAGACATAATACCATACAGCAAAATACAACTACATTATATTTATTTAAAAAAAAGATATATTTTGAATGTTGAGTTTTTCACTATACTCTGATGAGTTCAGATTACTTACTGATTAGAATTGCTGTCATAATTCATCAAATTATGAGAACTAGAGTAATAAATTAAAAATTATTACATGTATTACAATGAACTTTTGTTACCATAATTTATTATCGTTACGTGTAAATGTATATCACTAAACTATTTTTAACCAAAGCAAATTTAATCCAGTAATTCTGTAAAATAGAGAGCAGTACAGTTGTTTCCTACAGCACAAGGTATCATGTAGGTGAGGATTATCAAAATAAAAATCTATCAAAATAAGAATTTTAATTCACACTACTCCATTTGATAACATGACAAGGAAAAAACTTGAGTTGCATGATGAATTATCGATAATAAATTAGATTATTTAAAATTACTGAAAGCTCCATGCAAAAAGATTTTTCAAAAAAGTTGATTCTGGTGATGAACATGATAATAGTAAAACTAGGTATACTAATACTATAGAGTATCGGTGAGGTTAACAAAATCAAAAGAAAATAAATTCTTAAAGAAATAAGCAGTTGTTTTTGGATAGGCCTGTCCCTTAGGGAGATGTTGATAATTTCAATCCAGATCAGAACCCCTGCCTAGCATTAAAATTTGGTCAAGAAAAACAAATATCTTAAAAAATCAAATGATACTTATGACAGATAAATTGCAAATATGAGACTTGACCTAAATGTCCTAAATGAGTCAGTTGCTAGTTTGCTTCAGTTCGCTATTTGTGCAAAGAAAGTTTAAAAGTGCCATTTAAATGATGCTATGTTATTATAGCCATAGGCGTATGGATCCTCTAAAGAAAACTGTCTATATATATTTACACTGCAGGTTTGGATTATACAGTGTACTGAGAAATCTCAGTTCAAATCAAGTGTTATTTGTTAGAAAACACACATGATGTGTACTGTAAGAAAAAGCTAGCTATATAAAATAGGCTCTTGAATAGACTTCAATATAATTGATAATAGATAAATAACCTAACTGAGATACTCACTCCTGATAAAAAAACTCCCTAAGCTGATAAGCTGTTGCTGCAATTTTTTAAATACACTTGCCTGAAAAAAAATGTCCCTCTCCAAACAAACACCCTTCTCAGGTGCGATACTTTTTAATAAAATAAATTATAAGCGTCGAAAAATATAGGCCATCAGTTTATTTATTTTAAATTTTAAAATAAAAAATGACTCGTTTGTTTGCATTTTCAGAACATTGCAATAAGAACCTGCGAGTCTATCACGCTTACAAGAGAAAGCTGTTTATGTCCGAGGGGTGGCCATTTTATGCCATAGCCATTTTTTATCAATTAACTCGACCGGCAGGTTGGCATGGTGAGCACATTTCAAACTTTTGAACAATCAAAATTTATAAAATCATGCAAGTCAGTTGCGCTTACAAGAAAAGGCAGTTTATATGAAAGCGGCAGCCACTTTCCATCCGATTTTGTGCCATTTTCAAACTAATCTGGCTATTGCACATGACAACAGGCTCTAAGAGTCTAGTTGGAGGACCAAAAAAATTCCTCCACCCCAAGCTTAAAAAGTTTGGAGTGGCTATTGCAATAATTTTAGTGTCTAACTAATTTCTTGTTTGAAAGGCGAGACAAAGAATGGCTTGAAGGTGCTAGACACTCACTACTAAAATTATGAGCCCGCAGTCGACATTGATCATTTGTTATGCTTAAAGCAGTGTGTATTGATCTACACGCCACACCTAGGTCGTTATCAGTGTATGCCAACATGCAGACTTGTAATTCCCTTAGAAGTGAATAGTTGTTACAATATGAGCGAAGATCATATTGTAGTTGCAGTTTGTTCAACATAGGAATGCACATGGTACACTAGCTCTGGAGGGATACATTTTTTTTTAAAATAAGAACGTATAATTTCAAATATAGTGACTTTTCAAAAATTAGAAAGTTGAAACATCAAAAATAACTATAATTATGAACGATCAAAGAAAGCATACTTGGAGGCCTCCACATATCTAGAAAATGAATATAATACGTCATGAACAAGAAATGTTTTTCACAATAATTAGGATTTATTATGGGAGCAAATCTACAATTCATAACAGCAAAAAGACTAATCAATTTCAATATTAGATTTGTTAGACATGCATTTAGTTTGTTCAATATCTCACATTTCAAACAGTGTTCCTATTATTAAAAGCAAGTTATAAGAATACAAATGTAAGTTGTTACCCATATAGTCTGTCATCTGAGAAGGTGCTTTCCCATAAGTGGCCCATGATTGGTGCATCAGCCCTGAGTCATTCATTAAAAGTGTTAAAATAGCAATTTCATAAGGCAGCTTTTCACAATTTAACAAACCACAGCCATCCATGGGTATATAATGGGTATTGAATTGTAAACTAAATACCTGGTATGGCTTAGAACAAAAATTGAGAGAAAACTGACAATTCTCCATGACGGGTGTGGTTTGAAAAAATTATGGAGCAGTGCACAAAGGGAAAAATCAAATAAAATAAAAAACAACAAAATAAACATAAAAAGCAGGAAGCAAGCAGAGACATATAGAAAAAGTGATGATGATGCTAATCCCATAAGGGCATACATTCATGCTGATAAGGCTGCATTAGACAAAGTGAAAGCTATATACCTACACGAGTTTAAATACATATCCACCGCACCAGCATATTTTGATAAATTTCATGTTTGCGATACTACTTTTTATAATGTATATGTTCTTTCAAACATACTATATGAATCAACAACAAAAGCGCACTCGACAATAGCCCGCCGCCATTATTGAACTTGGAAGTTATCACTGCCACAAGGTCAAATTATTTTGTAGCCATTATTAAACTGGTAATTAGTAACATTCAACAAATTTGAGTAGGATACATTAAATTTTTTTGAAGTTATCGAGCCCACAAGGTCAAATTATTGATGTAAAATGTCAAAAATCGCAGTACATCGGACATTTTGAATTTTTTTCAGCCATTATCAAACTTGTGCGAGAACTGCTTATTAGTAACATGAATAACAAATTTGAGCAGGACATGTACATGTAAAACTTTTCAAGTTATTGCGCTCACAAGGTCAAATTATTGACGTAAAATCAGCCATTTTGAATTTTTTACAGCTATATTGAACTTGTCGGAGAACTGGTCATTAGTAACATACCTAACAAATTGGGGAACTTCCCGAAGGATATATTGAAAACTTGTCAATTATTGTGCCCACAAGCAAATGTTAACGCCAACGTTGACGCCGACAGAGGCGCTGCAGAACCTTCAATTGCACTAGCCTACCTTTTTTAATAAAAAATGTTGCGCTAAAAAACAACCACACACCCAATACTTTGCCATCAAGACCTTTTGAATTATTCTCAGCCATAAATATATTGATTGTCAAATTTATATCACCCTGTAAGTTTTATAAGCTTAACAAATTGCGTGAAAAACTGTCAAATAGAAAAAGGGGCAGTGAGAGAGCCCTGAGCTATAAATCTATTGGATATATCTAGTACCAGGTAACTCGAAATTTGTAGTTATGAATGAAAATATGACAAATTCCCTGGCCAGCATTCAAAGCAACGAATAAATGCACAAAGAAAATATATATGTGTTCTATCCCCCATTATTTCGAAAACAATTAGTATTCTATGTTTTTGATGAGATTGCTGCTGAATAAAATTATTGAATTTACAAGATAAACTGTGAATGAAGAATATTGAGTTGGAACATTTTTGTTCTATATCCTTTTTTGTATTTTTATAGTTATTTAATGTTGTGCCACATAATGAATATGGTAGCAATGGGTTTGTGGATTTTACAGTCTGTGTAATGTTGTTTGTTAGGTGTGAAAATTACCTGAAAAAAAGCAGATATTCCTACAACTATAGACATGAGTTGATAATAGTATATACAGTAGAACCTGCTATGCGCAACCACTCTTATAGGCCACTAACCTCCTGAGTGAAAATGAACCTCATATGGCCCAGCCATCTGTCGCGAAAGGCCACTTTTCCAGTGCCCCAATCGCGGCTGCTCATATCAGGTTCTACTATAGTGAACACCGTTTAACACCAGTGAAAGAAGAGAAGAGAACCAGATCAATCAAGGCAACCACTTATCTTGTTTTTGATTGTTAAACAAATACTACCATATACATATTTAAATTAGTATTTCATACCCTAATTCCAATATGTCAATAGGAATGACAATTTCCCACAAATGTGCCATGGTAGGAGCATCAGCCCTGCATGGTATGCAGTAAAGTCATATATTAGCTAACTCTGATAGCAACTAGAACTCTATTCAAATGCTCATGTCTCAATAGTAAAGATTCACAATATTGTGTTAGTTAACATCTTGTTTGCAGCTTTTTTTCAAATTAAATTAAATACTTTTTGTAAACTTTACAAGACTAAACAAAATTTAAGACATACATTAAAGTTATTTTGGTACACCCAGAAAGCATCCAAAGCTTTAGTCACTGAAATTGTAAGGTTCAGAATCATTTTCAAAACTCAAAGACAAATCTCTAATTTAAACATTTACTTTCGAAATTTACACAAACTTCAAACACAGAAAAACAGAGTCAAATCTTAATGATTGTCATGTGTGCCTTGTGTACAATTTTTGCTAAATGAAAAATTAAGACATTTTTTAAGACCACCATTTCGAAACAAGACTACATAAGTCCAGGAGCTCCCGCTCCGAATTAGAATTTAATTTAAGCAATTTTGTGTAGGGTTAATAATGTAGTCCTGGGCTAGGTCAAAAATCAAGACGCAAGACAACTAGATCTGAAGAGGCTCACAGTCTAAGAGTAAGGGAAGAACTAGACAGTCTGTCAAAGATTGCAAACCTCCATTGAAATTAATGATCCTAATCAGTATCCCAGTGATGGTCTACCTATCTGGCACGGTTTACCTGATATCGAGCCAATCAGGTAAATAATGGCTGATTTACGGTCATTTTGACTTCGATATAGACTAGGCAAAAATTTCAGGGTGCATCCTCCTCCGAAACCTCACATTTTGTTTTATAGTAATTATTTGTTTTATAGTAATGGTCTCGCTATCTAGCACAGTTTACCTGATATCAGGCCTATCAAGGTAAATAATGCAGATTGTTGGCTAATTTAAATTCGATAGGAGTTTAAAATTTCCTGGGTGCATCATCCCCCGAAAAATCACATTTTGTTTTATAGTAATGGTCTAGCCATCTAGCACGGTTTACCAAATATCGGCCATGTAAAAGTGAATAATGGCCGATAAGCGGCCATTTTGAATTTGATCAAATTGATTTTTTTCAAGATGCACCCTCTTCTGAAATCTCACATTTTGTTTTATAGTAATGGTTTAGCTATCTAGCACGGTTTACCCAATATCAGGCCTGTCGAGGTGAATAATGGCTGATAGGCGGCCATTTAAAATTTGATCGAGTTGAAATTTTTCAAAATGCATCCTTTCCTGAGACCTTACAATTTGTTTTATAGTATCTTTAGCGGTTTTCATGATATTCCGCAAAATATTTCAGTCGGATTTACCGATGTCATAAATTAGGTCAAAGTGCTGGGTCAACTTCAAGGTCATGGTCCAAAAACCTGAAAAGGCACAGCTAGGGATCTTAGAGAACATGTATGTGCAATATGACTGTAATTGGCCCAGTACTTTTCAAGATCTGCTCCGGAAAGAAGTGTACGTCAAAACGTCTAAGTAGGTCATAGTTCTGAACCAAAAGTAAGTCAAAGTTCATATACCCCAAAAGGCACAACTAGAGCTCCTAGAGGTGTTGTGTGTAAAATTTGAAGACAATCGGACAAGTACTTCCAGAGATATGCTACGGAAACGATATGTTCACAGACGGCCCAACGCCGTAACATCATCATTTCTCCTAGCTGCAACCTTGCGTATTGAATTCAGATTAAAAATATTTTAACCTGTCCATTATCCACCTGGAAGTAGCCCACATACCAAAAATTGTTATCCTAGCTTTTTTTTCTTACAAAATTATAGGCAAAAGAAGAAAACGGAGGCGGAATTCATAGCTCCCTCCGAATCACCTACGGTGACGGCGGGAGCTAAAAAGGTCTGTTTTCAAGACTTTTTAAGACTTCATGTAAATAAAAATAAATGTATGAAAACAAGAAAAGATGCTTATGTTAACAAGTCAAAGAAATTACATCCATCAACCTCTTCATCACCATTGCCTGCTGTAGATAAGAGGGCTGCCCCTGGCCTGCTTCACCACCACTGCCCTTCGAAGCCACAATGGCAATGTGTTATGGTTTTCAATGGCCATTTGTTATTGACACACTTTTGACCTTGGTTGACTAGAAGTGAACCAATCAGAGTAACTGTATCAGCAATTTCATGATGTGCATGCGCTGACTTTTGACTAATCAGAGGCCAGCTAATATAATGGCACGCCAGATATGCTCAGTGGCCTGGTGTACAGCTACTAGTGTGATCAGGAGGATGGTGGAAAACAGCCTATTTCATCAGGGCAATGGTGGTGAAAAGGTTGAATAATTCCTCAAAATGTTTTTAAAAAAAATTAGAGGCTACTACAATAATTTTAAGTTAAAAAAATTAGCAAATTATTTTTAGTACACACAAGATAAGATTCATTGCCATCAGAGTTCCTAAAGGTTTCATTAATCTTGAAATATCGTCAAATAAACAGAAAATGAACATACAGCAAACAAGTTACCTAACTGAGGGTAGTGTTAGGCAAGCTAAGTGTGATTTTTAGCTTGTCATATCAAGATACAGTTAAGGATAGAAATCTTAGAATTTGAAAGTGACAAGATATAAAATTTTGTTTCATCTAAATTCAACGGGAATTTTGAATTGCTGTTCAGCTCACCTGTGCCATTCAAATTTCTTAAAATTCAACACTTAAAAAAATTGTTTGGCAAGTCTCGGGAAGGAAATATTAAGACCCCTTCGTCATTACTGGTGAATGAGATACAAAATGGCACTTTAATTTTAGGTGCCTACATGTTCCAGATTTGTAAAATTTACTTGTGAATCATCATCTATTAAGAATCCTGGAGATGATGTGTATGAACCTGTATCAAACTGTTTTTGAATCGCTCATTCTATTTCTAATGCCGACAACATACATTTCAATCTTAGTCTAGATAACTACCAGTTTTGTACATGGATATTTCTGATTAGTTATGAAAGTTCAACTGACCATCTTAACAAGTTAATTAGTGTTCACCACAAAACTTATTTTTAAGTCCAGAAGCGATAAAAAAGACAAATGCATGATAGGGGTAAATTTTAATTGAATAAATGAACTAAAATGTGAAAAGTGCTGCTAAAACTGCACAATTTGATTCTGCTTTTCCAACATGTTCAAAATATTTATACATCAATGATAAGGATGTCTAGCAAGTAACTACGAGAGAAAATTTGCAAATCAATAATTTTTTAACAAACTTTCCCCTGACTACATACCAGAAGTTGAAAGTTAAATGCTGAATACATACAATACAATATACATAATATTGATGTTTACAATTTATGTTCTCGTGGTTAATCTACCACCCGGTACTAGTTGTTTCCATGCAGGGTTTCTGCAGCTTTTGGGGGAGCAAATATAAGACCTTTTTAAGACCAAACAATTAACGAATTTAAGGCCTATTCGAGGATTCAAATTTGTTTTCAATGCTATACAATCCAATCAAATGCTAAATGTTGGGCCAGAATCAGCAACCGGTGAAAATGCCATGTGTTAGCTGGGACCCATGTGGTATGCATGTATGCCGGGTAATACTTAGCAGGTACTTATTGATGCCAGCCTTTTACAACCACACACATTACAACAGAAAGTTTGCTGCCCAAAAAATTAAGACCTTTTTAAGACCTCAACTGACAAAAACCTCTGTTTTCAAGACGTTTTAAACCAATATAAGATTTTTTAAGATTGCGCGGCAACCCTGTCCATGATACATTGCTTTGGCTCAAGCCATAAAATGGCATGGTTATTAGAAAATTAAGATGCTTGCCTGTTTCTATGGCAACAGCTCGCTAGCCAATTAGAGGGTGTGTGCAAACTGAAATAGCTATACTGTAGATCTGGTAATATTAACGAGGTTTATTTTTTCGCCAATTTATGAGGAGGATAAATTCGCAAATTCAAGAATCTCGCAAAAAATATTTTTATAATAGCGCTACTAAAGAAAATGAAAATTAGTGAATTCTAAACTTCGAGGAAAGTCACCAAAATCAGAAATTTGTGAAAATTTAAACACGTGGAAATCATCAGATCTACAGTATATACTCTATGATGTTTCTTTGTGTACAAGGAATGTTATTTGGTATGCATGAAACCGTTGAAACAAAACCTAGTTAATCTTAAACTATGAAATCTGGTACTAAATCCCAGGGTAATAACTTAGTTTTATTTATCCTAATAATGTGTGTGCATTGGCCTATTGAATGCTTCTTCGAAAATATTCAAAAAAGCTGCCAGTTACTATAGCAACATCACATTGGCCAACTAAATATGGTCTATTTTGGTTATATACTACATGTGTGTTCCTGGGATGTATGGGGCATGCATATGCCATCACTATTATTTTATATTAGAAGTATGAGAAAATGTCTTAAAATCACAAAAATTGCCAAACCACACAGACGTCCAATGTCTATACGGCCAGACTGCTATGAGTTAAATATTAACTAAATTAAGGACAACACAACACATCAACAGTAGTTTAAACTAAAACAGACAGTGTCACCATTTTTCAACTAAATAAGCATCAAGGATACCAATTTGAGTTCCCATTAAACCCCACAATGTATCAGGAACATGCAATGGAAATCAGAATAGACTAAAAGGAAAATTATAACATCTTCACAACAGTATAGCACAAACTCCCATGGTTGCTGCCACTCCATGAATACATTCATAGTAAAAATTTTTGAAGAAATAGGTAAATTTGAAAAAAAGTATCACGCTTAGAAGAAATTTCTGGGTTAAATATACTATAAACCTTTTAACCGTCAAGTTAGTTAATTGGAATTTTCACTCACTTGATGTTGTGTCTCGCTGACGCGATTC
Organism: Flabesymbios commensalis; assembly: GCA_964017125.1. Classification (NCBI taxonomy): domain Eukaryota; kingdom Metazoa; phylum Annelida; class Polychaeta; order Terebellida; family Flabelligeridae; genus Flabesymbios; species Flabesymbios commensalis. The sequence goes on from OZ024907.1 coordinate 45,836,393, forward strand.
ACAACTTCAAGTGAGTGAAAATACTCAAAGACCACAAAAACGTACTATATTTATTTTAATAAACTCCCATATTTCAATAAAAGCCACCGACCTGATTTAAAAATAAAACCCATATCATGTGCTTTATATGATCATTAAAAAACTTCTCTAATAAGGGCCTTCCCCCCCTGTAATTTCAGGGGCTATTCTAATGAATGCCCCGGCCGTTTTAGAATAAATACGGTATATATATATAATATATACTGCAGACTTATAGATATGGGATTTTAAGGCATTTAACTGAAATGAAAGATTTATTACAATTGATAAAATCAAGATTGGCGCCATAGCCTAGTTTGAAGTCGCAGGAAAACAGACAATACTAATAGACTTGCAAAGCCCGAAAACCTATATACCAAATAAAAATTAGGTCGCCAGCTGACGGACATTTTAATTATCAGTGGAAAAAAGCTGAAAATATAATCAAGTCATCCTTATACTCATGACTAACTTCACATAAAAAATTGGAGAAATCCAATAATTATTTAAAGGGAAATTTTATTGAATCTTTGAACTTGACCTTTGGTAAAAAAAATGGTGTTGAATGTTTGTAGAAATTATGAATTTAATCCGCTGAACCATGTTGGAGCAGTAGCCAAAACCAAAAGCGGGTGCCGAGGGGTGAAAAAACAGATGTAATCGTGACCGGCGGTTAAAGGGTTAATTACAATAGGGCAGATCTGTAACAAATATCAAGGACTTGTCCCTATGACTATAAAGATAGTAGTGAGTGGCATTTTGGTAAATTTTCCAAAGTGATTATTTAAATATTGATGAAGATATCATGCTTACAAACAAATGAAAAACAGACAAGAATAATATATCAATGGCAAACAGAAAATTCATCCATCTCATTCCATATTTATTAAACTGTTATTTAGACAAGATCTGATCATTTCTAAGTGCACAATTTACAAACAGATTATTAGGGTGGCTAAATAGACAAAATATTAAAGTTGTGCCAGCATGGCACAAATTTAATACTTTGTCATGCCATAAATAACTTCAAATTATCTTTCTTGATTGCAATGTCCATGATTATTTTGCAATTTGAAATAAATGACTTTGGAATAAACTGAAAACTTTATAATTCCTCAAGCATTTCGATCCTAAGTCCTCTGTGTTCCAGCACATTCAATTTAATTAAAAGAATGGCAAAGGACTGAGCATTTAGATTTAGACATACATTTAGATGTATTAAATGTCCACTTGTTCAATGAATCAAAGAAAGGTTGGGATCACTCTCCATCAAACTTATGGAAATAATAAACTACTATGTATATTTGTCTGTTTACTTACCAAGAATGTTCAGCATTGAAGCCAACCTAAAAATAAAATATTTTAGCTTTACACGAGGGCTCCTAGATTTGCTCATGATATTGATTATTCCATGGTAAAAAAAAGTATATTCAGGTTGAATAATCAAAATAATATAAGGCAAAATAATTCCAATCACATTTAGGTAAAAAAAATGAGCTTTGGGAAAATCAATTTTATATTCACGATGTTAAAAATTCAGTCTTCTAGTGTTTTAACTTATATATCTCTACATTTTGTTTCATAGTAATGGTCTAGCTATCTGGCCCGGTTTGCCAGATATCAGGCATATTAAAGTTAACTATGGCTGATAGTCGGCATCTTAAGTAGGTCAAAGGTCATAAACCACAAAAGGCGCATCTACACCCCTTAAGGGATGTGTGTGTGCAACATGGGTTTCTGAGATCTGCTCCGGAATGCAGACAGATGGACAGACAGGCTTAGAAATTAACTTTGTAAAGCACTGGCCCACAAGGACTTAAAGCCAGGAAATGATAAAAGGGAGTCCAAATTTACTTCTTGTTGGGCCAGGACGAGATCTTGGGTCCTCCCACAATGTAATTTGGTGGGATCTGGTGATATTTTTTTCTACATCTAGGCTGAAAATAGGCCGTCCAAAATACGGCTGGACGGGTATCTGGCTAAGTACTTGCTGGCCCAGAGTACAACCAGCCACCAAAATTTGGTGGTCCACGCAAATTTTAATGGAACTGTTTATTATTAATACAGTGGAGACCCGGTATCGGACCGCCTCACAAAGTGGACCATCCCGGAATACGGACCACCTTTTTTCAGTCCCAAATATTTCCCCATTCACATAATGTATTATCAGATTAAAAAAGCGGACCGACTCGCGATTCGGGACACGGACCACCCTTTTTCAGTCCCAAATCATAAAAGGACTCGAAAAACGGACCAGCAAAAAAATAAATAATTCACACCTTTACAGTTATATATATGCATTAATTGAGGGACCAGCTGCGGCTGGATTCACTAATGGGACCAGCTGTAGCTGAATCCACTAAGGGACCAGCACTGGCATAATTTACTAAGTTCACTAGCCCTGGTTTGATCTAATAAAGGGACCAGATCTGGTTGAATCCAGCAAGGGACCAGCGTTGGCTGGATCCAATATGCGGACCGGAGCTGGCTGGATCCACAAAAGTGGCCAGCGCTGGCTGGATCCACTGAGCTCAGATTGGATCACGGAAAGAAATAGCGCTGGTGAAATAAATCATTCAATGTTAATGCAACATTTAAACATAGTCATCAGTGCAAATTGCAATCAGTCGCCTTATTATGTCATGTCCCTTCCTTGAGTCGCACCTCGTCGGTTGGCTGATTATCAACGGTGTAGTGTTTTAGCTCCCATGACCGTCTTTCTTTGTTAATACAGGTCAAAATAATTTACAGAGCGCGAACTTACGATGACAGCTTAGTGTAAAAGTGTTTATTGTTTAGATAAAACAACACAATTTAAGTTGACTCCTTATATTTAATTATTTGTTAAATTATAGGAAGTTATATTAGCACTGTAACTGTTGTAGCAATAATAGAGCTACTGGTCTATAGGAACCACAAGGTTAAACAAAGGCGCTTTTGATTTTCGACCAGCTGACAAAAACATTCGGCGTGCAACAATCATTTAATTACGCGGGATATGTAAGGGCTATGTGTATCTGTTACAGATAGGCCTAGCGTATAAATAGATACTGAAATAGGAAACAATTAATACAAGCGATACAAACAAACAGAGTATCATATTTATAACATGATCATAATTCGAGAAGATTGTAATTCGCTAGGCTGCTTTTAATCAGCTTGACTTGTCGTATATGACAGGCCCTAGCCTACAGAAGGAATACACCTTTGCGATCCCAAAAGTCTTACAAATTGCTATGTAAATTCATATAGTGAAGCAGGCCATAACAATTCCGTCATAATTTTCTGTATTAGTTACGCATATTAAACGGAATAATTATCTGACGTATTTTTACGCGAGAAAGCATAAATTATATCCAGTTATTGGACTGTAAGTTACATAGGGTTATTTACAGCTGACCGATTTCCCGTTCACAGCTGCATGGCCTGATCACCCTAAACAAACGATACCATCACACTAGGAACGTGATGAAAAAAACAGTTTTTTAACTAATGACTCCGTGTACGACTCCCGAGTTTTTATAAAATTAGAAGCGTGACATCTAATTTGAACTCTGCTAATTAATATCATATTTGTCAATACAGCTCTCAAGATAAAGGTCACTTGAAAACAAATTTAAAAAAATTTAAAGCCAGCAAATTTCTAAAGATGATAATGGATAAATATCACTTCGAAATCAATTTTTAAAAATTTAAGCCAGCGAATTTCGCTGTGTTTTGTATTAAAGCAATATCAAACAACATTGACAGTCATAATAAGAAACGTATAGGGCTGATTCACGGCTGATCGACTTTCAGTTTACAGACATTTTACAGAAATAAATATAATTATGTATAATATTTTTTCCATATATATTTTTATATGCATTTCATACAACTTTTTTTTAATTGTGTTTTTTTTTATTATATCATGACGTCATATTCAATACATTATCAGTATAATTATTAATAATCAACCTTGATATCAGACTGACTAGTATCTCTCCATTCATAATTGGCTGGTTTCACAAATCAGACCGATTCCAAAATGGGACCACTTTCAGTCAGTCCCATAGGTGGTCCGATTTCCGGGTCTCCACTGTATATACATTTTTTTATTTTTTGTATAATATTATATATATATATCTTTCTTGCCACCCACTTCAGTCACCTTCATCCTCTACAAGTCGAGAATTACCATAGCAATTTGTAGTTGTTTAAAAACAACTACAATTTTTTCAGAAAAGTCCCTCTTTCCATAACTGTTCATGAATGAAAATTATCTATATAATAAAAATAGCTCTTAAGGCAGCACACAGCTAATCTGCACTATCTTCAGTTAATTTTTGCCAGATCACGCTAGTTATTGTGCTCAGGGTAGAAATTATTCATGATAATATGTGACTTTTTTTCTACCAATTGTAGATTTTGTGTTTGGAATTGGAGTGGCGTATTAATATGAGGACCGTATTGAAACCTCACTCTGAACCATGAGAATCACTAAAGGTTGAATATTCCACCATTGAAAAGGAACCTTTCGACTTTGTCTGTAAATAAAAAAAATTATGGTCCCTGATCGGTCTGTGAGATCTAGAGTGTAGGCGATAATACAAAATTCAATGACTTTTCAAGACCAGAATTTTTCCTGTTTTCATGGACTTATGATGTTATGTTGTGAAAACAATGTGATGCAAAATTGTTTACTGAAACACATCATAGAGTGAAACATACCCTGCCATTTGAGCAGACAATCAAATTGAAAGTTTTGTCAAACCACCGGTCATTTCCTTTGCCATGAAGCATGCTGCGACCAAACCTATCAAGTTTGGATGGATCATTCTGCAAATAAAGATTGATAAATCGTATATAATATGTGCATATATGTCATATAATCATCTGACTATTTGAATACATAAGGCTTGGTGCAAATTTTTAAATAGTTTGTTTTAAAGCAAAGAGTTCATGGTGTTTGTAATTTAAAATGTATAGGGGTGTGTAATCCATAATCTAATTCTAATTTTACAAGATCTTATTATGTAATATAGTAGTCATATAATTACATATAACATATATGTATAACATTTCCTTAAAAAAAAAACCAGAGTGCACTTGACAATAGCCCCCCGCCATTATTGACCTTGAAGTTATCAAGCCCACAAAGTCAAATTATTTTTTAGCCAGTATTGAACTGGTCATTACTAACATGCATAACAAATTGGAGCAGGATACAAGAAAAACTGTTCAAGTTAGTTCAAGGTCAAATTATTGACATAAAATGTGAAAAATCACAATAAGCCATTTTGAAAAAATTTTCAGCCATCATAAAACTTGTCCGAGAACTGGTATTAGTAACATACATAACAAATTTGGGAAGGCTGCATGAAAAACTTTTCAAGTTATCGTGCCCAAAACTAAATGTTAACGCCAACGCCGACACAGACGACGCCAAACTGCAATTGCCAACCTTTTTTATTTAAAAATTAAAAGGCGAGCTAACAATACTAATCTAATAAACCCTTTCACCGCGAGTTATATAGATATACAATGGCCTGACCGCTGAATTAATTAGCACTAATTACTTATACACTTATTACTGTGGTCGCCAAAAGGCGACATCCGCAGTCTGCCAGGCGGTCGCCTTTCGGCTCCAACCGCGGTGAAAGGGTTAAAAACTATTACTATTTTTTTGGAATCAATTAAATGTAGAATAGTGAAACCTTGGACAAAATTTTAGTCATGGCCAATCCACAGCTCTGTGTTCAACTGTTAATGCAGACTTTAGAATAGAAGTGATGGGTTCTTCAGTAAAGTATCAATATATCAAAGAGGCTTGATGAGAACATTTATACAAAAATGCTAATTTAATATTATTTAAACTAGAGCAAAACAAATTTGACAGGATCCATGAAAAACTTTTACACAAGGTAAATTAAAGTAAAAACATAAGATCACTTGCCTATTTTGCTTTTTTTCAGAGCAAATTTGAGAAGGATACAGGATCATGCCCACAAGGAAATGTTAAATATTGGAGGGTGTATCATGCCAAAAATACAAAATGACAGTCAGACAGATACACATAATGTATAGACATCATCACCTTCTCTGAATGGCGGGGGATATAATCACATTAAAAATGTCACTAAACACATTAAAAATTTAATCAAAATTTGTAACTCACCACATCAAAATCCTGGGGTTCATCATCCAGTACCAGCATAAAAGCAGACTAAAATATATAAAAAACATGACGCTATTTAGGTAAAATGAATGAATAACATAGATCAAGATTACTTTTTGCATAAAATAGACAACAGGAACCTTCAGCAGCGAGTAAATTCTTGTACATGTTATGTTATTATTATTAATATTTGAGTACTCCATCCAATTTCTTGGTCTGTAGCTATGTACAAAGTATGTGGAAATAATAACACAATTAAACCTTCAAGCCCTCACGATGCATTAAAGCATCATTTTGCATCTCTGAAAAATACCCTAATTTTCTACAACCTATGGGTTTTAGAACGAAAATGTTCTTGGAGCAATTTAATAATAACAATATCTTTTTTTCATTTGCCACTCACTTCAAGTCATTTTCATCAACTACAAGACGAGAATGGCGACAGCAATTCGCGGCTTGTAGTGGATGAAGATGACAATGGTAAACTCAGGCTTTAACCCTTTCACCACTGAAGCCCGTTATTATGTGCTGAATGCCATAGCATTCAGCACATAAAAACGGGCTTCAGTGGTAAAAGGGTTAAAGGGTTAAATTGTACAAGCAGAAAATAGCACATGAGTATCATTTTCTACACATTGTGGCAATATCACAACAGAAGGAATTCTGAACTAACAAGTGAACATTTCTATAACAATTATACGATGTTAGACCAACGTCGAAGATGTTGTGCAGCTCTACACAATCCTTGAACAATTTAGAACACAATTTGGCACATCTGAGATAACACAAATTTGACAAGGCTGAAAAATGAAGACAGTAGCTCCAGCCTGCTAATAGTTACTGAATGAGTCATTTGGGCCGGTTATTCCTGATTTTCTTGTTCCTAAAAACTAAAGGTTATGTAAGCTATAAACAATTTATTTTAAATGTAGTGTAATCTTACTTTTTCAATGGCATCCAGTGAGTTTTTGTTGATACCTTTTACAAAGTATTCACCTCTAGCTTTTGCCCAAGGGATTCTGTCCCCAGCTGTCAAAGAAGCGAGATTCTCCTCACCAGAAGCAGGGTCTGATGTATCATCCAGGATTTTTTGAAACATACTGAAGAAAAGTTCATTTTTAATGAGCGTTTTTCAAAATAAATTATAATAGCCAACACAAAAATATCCTAACAAATGGCTAGAACAAATCAGACTTAAACCATTCTGAATGATAATAATAAAAGCAGTTTAGTAAATTCATTTACACATTGCATTCATTTCCAAAATTAACACTTAACGAGGAATGTGCTGCAGACTCTAATGAACATTTAAGGCAATAATTATTTGGAAAAAAAGAAACAGCACCAGTAATTTCAAATTACCGCCATGTTGGACAGATAAGAGGCATATGAGAGAAATTACATACCATCATCTGGGAAAAATAATTGTGAAGACAAGAGAATCAATCTAAGTCTAACAAGGAATGGGAAAATACACACATAAAAGGTAGAACATTCTTAGAGCAGTATAAAATATCTTACATTTCAAGTTGAGAAGGACTCAGCAGCTTTCCCTTGTAGTGAATGTATACTTTGAAGTAGCGGCCCTTATTATGTACAACAAGATGTTTTGAATCCTGCCAGTGCATTAGCGTATCTGAAGAATAAAGATTCTTAAAAATACATCAGATATTCAATTTGTAACACGGTGTTTGGTAGGTGTAAAAATTTAAAAAATTAAAAACTAGCACTTCACATATATATGTTTATACCCAGCAAACACAAGAGATTGATCAAATGTTAACCCTTAAAGCGCTGAATTAATTTGCAAAAAACATCGCAACCAAAGGGTTTTTTCACCTTGAAATCATCATAACTGTCTTAGTTAGCTCGTTCTGATCCATTTGAATACCTATGCTATGGGTCTATGGCCATTATAAATAATTTTACTCTTACAGTGCGGGGATCGACTTTAGTCGTCAGAATCAGACGTCTATCCCCGCACTGTAAGGGTTAAATCAATGCTGGTTCACCGCCTACAACGCCAACTCAACATTGATCCCACATTGGGCAGCTGTGTTGTGTTTTACATGTAGTACAGGAGCATTATGTGGAATATGTATTAACCAAACCCGGGAATAATTTGGTGAAAGCTAATTTTTTCTGCAGTGATCCAAAATGTAGTAAGGAACACACTGACAAAAGTCCCCAACTTTTTTCTGGAGCACCAAATGCAATTGTTTGTAAATAAGTCATATTTTGGTAATTATCAACTGTATATTTTCGGGTTAATTAAATAGTATTTTTGTCAAAAGCCTTAACAAGTGTCCAGTAAGATGTTCTCTTCCAGTAAAAGATTGTCAGCATTTTATTCTTTATTATTTTTGTGGGGTTTTTTTGGTGGGGGGAGGGGGTTCAAGGTCATTTGAAGGCTATATAACCACTCAAAATTTTCAATGTGATGCAGAAAATCCTTGTAGGCCCATATGTGACATTATAATAATCAATATTGTAATTACATGTTATTGAGGGGACATTCAGGTCATTTAGAAATGACACATAAAGAGTTGTTTTGAGGATGTTTTGTTGTAGGCCTCTGTCTTGTGTTTAATGTGAGGCACAAAATTATAATATGTGACATAAAATAGAGTAAATATTATGATCAACGTATTAAGTGGGCAGTTGAGGTCATACCAAATTATATGAGCTGAGGTCACTTTGAGATATACCGGTAGTTTCAGTTTTAGGTTAATATGTATCGGCATTGCATTAAAATCCATTAGAACTAGAAGTCATACACATATTTATTTGTTTGACAAAAATGTAAATCCACTGATCTACAGTATTTCAACAGCATCAGCTATTTGGATAAAAAAATACTATCCCATAGATTAGGAAGATCAATGATAAGAGTCTGGTGGAATAACAGGAGGCCTACAACTTGGGGACCTAATCATTATTCCAGGGTTGAACCCTAATTCTCCTGCACTATTTGCTGGACAGCTCTAGTTAAATTTTGAGAAAATTTCACCTGTTTCAATGCCTGGAATCCTACAAGTGTTGAACTGTCTCTCATATTGCCAGGAACACAATGGAATGATATTTTGAGCCATAATCTGCAAAAAAAAATCAATTTATTGTTTATTTTTCACAGAAAAAAACCCGAATCAACACAAGTGAAGACACCTTGCTGTTAGATGAAGATAAGAAGTCCATTCAAATCCTGATTTAAATTTACCTTTTGAAGATAGGGATGGTAATGTTCATATCAGTTATTGTCAATACTATTTTTATTCTGGGCTAGCTAATACTGCATCAGGTGTCCTGTGCCCGGTGCTGTTTTAAAAGTAAAATATACCCTTATCACTAAAACGTAGATGAAATAAACTGATCAGAAAACTAGATGTTATAATCGCATGGCAAATATGAAAGTCTCTACCTTCTGCAATTATAAGTAATGTAGGGATTTTTAGTATTGTGGTACCTTGTACCAGTGACCTATTTCGAACACGCTGATACTGGTCAGTCATCACGCACTGTTCGTTAGTGTCATGTCGGCCATCTGGGATACACAAATTAACCAATTTTCAAATTTAAACCAGATTAACCTTCTGAGAATGTTCTGAGCAAGTCCACCTAAGAGCTGATAAATATCGGAGGCTGCTGAGCATTTATAAAATGCTACATTTTAGTGGGGGCCAATTTTCAAATTTAAACAGTGTAAACAGTTAGAGAAGTTTCGCGAAGATCAGATAAACATTGGAGATTTTTTACATCAAATAGCAAGAAAATGCAGTGGTGGCCATTTTAAATATGCAAATCAGACAATTTTCGAACCTAAACTGGAAATTCAGTCACAGATATATTAGCGACTGCAGAGTGTCTACATTGAATTATTAGAAAGTGCAAGAGCAAACATCTTGGAATCATCTACTGAATAATAATAATAATAATAACAGTACTAAAATAATAAGTTACCACTACATAGTGGGTGGAGACCTAACTACAGCATGTAGGAGATCCATCTCTCAGAGGACATCATGACTTGACATACATCGCTGGAGTGTCACCATTGTACGCTAACCCTTAGAGCACTGATGTCAACCGCAGTAGACATTCTGTGTTTTTACTAACACCTATATAACCGCTAATAATCAGCTGTTCACAGTAAAATATGCATTCAATCTTGAAACACTGATATATATTGGGACTTGAATTTCACAAATAACATAAATTTTCCTTTCACTTGAAGTTGTGTGTTGTGGTAGCCAGACACAACTTCAAGCGACTGAAAATTTAAATTGAATAGCTCAGTGATCTAAGGGATATATGCTTACATCTTTAATCCTCGTTTATACACTTCATTATTACTAATAGATGATATGAACTGACTAATAAGCCTCATGGGCTGGGTACTGAGATCAAACTGATTATTATATTTTTGTTATATTATGTACTTGTCAGTATAATAAACAAATTGAATATGTGTGCAGCCTTTTATCATTAACCCTATAACACCTAATCCGCCCGAATCCGCCCGCGGCTGATTTCTCTGAACCGCCCATATCCGCCTGTAGTCAAAAGGCTTTCAATATATTGATTTGTATGATGTACAAGTGGCAAATCCCCAAGGCACTCGTACAGTCGAGCCGAGAATCAGTAAGCGACGTATGGGGCGACATAATTCTGACCTCATTTGCATATTTCCACGTGCGCAGCACTTTATTTTGACGGCGGAGCATGACTTCATAATATTTCTCTAAAGGCGATAATTTTGCTTCCATCCATAGAACGATAATTAGTAACACCAAATTGCAAAGGTGACTTCTTTATTAATCCAAACTATAATTAATAGTATTATATTTTGAACAAATTGTTATGTTGGTTTAATTCGCGTAAAAACATTGGCGGCAAGGGTGGTTTGATCACGTAACACCATGCGTCTCTGGCTGTGGTCATGAGATACACATTGGTTTATTTATTTGGTTCTGGCCGTCTGCTTCAAGGCAACGCAGATCTTTCATAAATATATAATATTTGATAATACAAATGTGTTATATTATTAGTTTGAATAGTTTAAAAGAAATTGGTAAAACTGTTGGTTTAATTTGCGCTAAATGACAAAATTTTCAGACACGGCCAAATTGTTTTGATCACATGACGATGTTGTGGTCATTTGACCCAGTTCTGACAGAGACTGCTTGGCTGTGCGCGTCCCACAGTAGAGACACATAACGTTAATTTACATGTGGATTTAATTAGGCCCGAGCTCTGAATTAGGCCTATACAATATGAATGATTATTTATTATTCACAATATTTACATGCATTAATTATATACATCAATCAAAGTACAGTGTTAATTTTGTGCTGTGTGCTTGGTCCGTCGTCCTTGACATCGATGGCCATTCATGAATTATGCCTTCTGAAGACTGAATCACAGTGAGACTGACAGTGAAAATGTCCCTGACAGCTGGACTAACGTTACATTTACCGTTACACGGCAGTGCCCTACTTCCACAGTCACAGTCTGACACAGTCATTATAATGATGATCTGCATTCATAAATAGAATCTTTTTTGTTTAACATTATATACCATGTTATGATGTAGGCCCTACACGCCACTTGTCACAAGTCAGAATGTTGTAAAAAATCAAAATTATGTGTAATCTAGCAACAGTATTTTAGCCATATCTTGAAGGTCATGACACCTAAAGATGTCAAATTTGTATAGAAAGATACATTATTTTTCAATATTTTCATTATCATTTGTGATAATGATGGGGTTTTTAAATTTTACTCTTAGAAATATGGAGGAATGCTAATTTTTTGCAGAAAATAGTGATTTTGGCGGCCATCTTGGATTTTTTTTTTTTTAAAGTTTGTTTATTTTGCTAACAAATATGTATAGTTTTGTTTACATCACACTTTTTATTAAACAGCTGAAACCTATATTGTGAATGGTGTAAAATTATGAATATATACTGTAAATCTCCAGATCTCCAGAAATAAGGTTGTACTTGCTCCGCCTGTTCAGGTGTTATAGGGTTAAGTATTATGACACTTAAACACCCACAAAAGTTTTTTACTTTTCTTTTTGTTAAATGCAAACAAATTAACACAATACTAACCGGTGGCAACTCTTCGCGATCTACTGATCTTCTAAACTGCAGCATTGCATATACAACATTTGCCGCACGGGCGGCTTGATTTGTCGATGGATGGGAAAATACAGCATCCTTTAAACAGAATAAAAAATGAAAGACAATTCAAACCATTAAGTGATGATAAACCCATACAATCCTGATTTTTTTTTATAAATCATGGGAGACCAAAGGGTTCTTTTTAATTTGAAATCATCATAAATGTTTTAGTTAACTCTATCCACTTTATTTGAATACCTTTGTTATGGATCTACTGCCATTATAAATTTGTAATTCCTTCAGTGCGGGGATCGTCTATAGACGTCAAATTCTGACATCTAAAGACAGTCCCCACGCTGAAAGGGTTAAAAAGAGTGAAGTGCTTAACCCCTCTGCTCTCACTAGATATATGCATCACTCTAGTTTTAGCTAACAGATTATTAAATTGAAGTGCAATAGTGTATATTCATTGTTTATAAAGTTTACATCTTTTTCAAAATATAATCAACAATATAAGATGAATCATACCATGTTAAGCAATTACAATTTTTGGATCTTATAAGATAAATACTTACTATTCCATAAAAGTTACTGTTGACCATGATAGGAGAACGTCCTCTCAGGTAAACATATTCCTCCCACCAATCGGAGATCTGAACAAAAATTTAATGATGACTTATCAGATACAATATGCAGCATTATTGGGAAAAAAATATTGCCAGATAGCAGTATCAGGGTTTATGCAGGTTTTGGATAAGTAAAATTAGGACCTTTTTAAGACAATGAACGCACCTCCCCAATTTAGGGCCACCAGTCTTCACTGAATCTATGCCAACACCATTTATTAGAACAAATACTTTATATTAATATATGAGTACCGGTATGTAGTTCCCTGTACTAGACTGCTTGCTTTCTGTATTATTATGACTGCAGCTTTCTCAAGTGTTGCAATTGTGCAAATCTTGACGTTTCGATGTATAGAAATGTCAAAAGATCATGCAGAGAATGTAAATTATTTCTGTCACGGACATACATGATAAATAAAAATACATGAAAATAACGTGTTATACTCAAGAGGACATTGACGTTTCTACTTACATAGTTGGTAGCCCACCATGATTTCAAAATGAGATAACGCTGTAATTTAGGACCAATCCCATTCTTGAATTCTTCAACCAGCTTTTCCATCCTTCTGTATTGTTCATCATTCTTAAGGGGACGTACAGATCTCAAATACTGAAAAAAATAATTAATTTTTACACTTCCATTGATAACCTCATGTTAACCCTCATCCTGCTAAATTAATTAAATTAGATGCGATGCACAACCTCAAGTGGCTGGAAAATGAGCACAAATATTTGCAAATCTTTATGTTTAGACACAGATCTCATTCCCAATAACAGTGATTTGGTCAACTAGTAAAACAGATTAAAAACGTCAATAGTTGTGATCAGCATGATAAGGGTTAACACTTATATAATAATTACATTTATTACCCAGTTGAAGTTGTTTCTTGCTACATTCACTACTGTGATCCACAACTTCAAGTGGGTAAAATAATTTATATTTACAATTTGAGTCTGAAGTTATGCCAATCCAGCAAATGTATACTGTATTGTAAAAGCATATTTCCAATTCAAACTGTCTTGTTTGACAGACAAATAAAAGTGAATAAAAGTAATAAAAGTGATTAGCGCTTTAACCCCTACAACACTGAATTATTTTGTATAAACCAAAGGGTTGTTTTCAATTTGAAATCATCATAAATGTCTTACATGTAGTCAGCTCTTTCTGCTTCATTTGAATACCTATGTTATGGATCTACGGCCATTATAATCTTGAGTTTTAATTTTTTAATTTTTCAGTCGTCAGCACTTTAAGACGCCAGATTCTGACGTGTTCAGATGATCCCTGCGCTAAAAGGGTTAAAAATAAAATGGTAAATTTTAAAAGAACAGATTTTATATTCAGGAGAAATCATACCCGGCGCATAGTATCATTAACGCTTGGAACAGGTAGTTTGGGCAGTGATGCTTGGTAGCTGAATAATCTTGCCTTTGTTGATATCAGTAATTTTATCATGACCTGAAAGTACACAGTTTAAATAGCAGTTAATTTACTGTAACTTATGAGTACAGACCTAAAATCATACCAGCTAAATTGTCCGAATAGATTCATTACTTGTGGTAATAAATTTGTGAAATTATTTTTCTCAGAAACAAAAAATCAAAACTAACCATCCAGATACGACTTCTCCAGGACGGCTTTCCTCTGGGATCAAACATCCACCCTTTGTAGGTTAATACAGCTTTAAGTAGATATTGCAGTAGCATAATACTTGCAAGCCATAAAACTATACTGTACATAACACAGCTCACAAAATCAGCCATTGCCGTTGATAATTCCCCAAACCTGGACAAAATACAGACAAAGAAAACACTATAAATGATTTCAACTATACAACACACAAGAACACTTCCCAGCATTATCAGTATACATGCAAGAGAAAGTATACACAGGAAAGAAGTGTATCGGCTTTGCATCTAGGCCACAGATCTGTCGACCCTGAAATTAACAAATGTATTTCTGCTGACTGTCTATCTTAATATGGAATAAAAACAAATGTCTTTTTTTATTTGTTTTATGTGATTGTACTTGTACTTGTTTCATTATGTCTCGGTCATCCGCACTTCGTGTCTCATTATTAGGCATCAAGATGTTACTTGATGTATTTATGTAATCTTCACCTGAAGCACTTCCAGGTCAGCCACTCAATCATGTGTGATCCGAGTGAGACTGTACAATGGCAACACACAATCTGACAATGTCAACATGGAGGCTCACGCAACAAAAAAACACATTTGTTTGTATTTTGCAGCACAGGGACAATTTTGTACGCTGGAGATGTGAAGTGCCGTAAAATATGTGTGGAAAAGACAGTTGGTTATAATGTTTATTGAAATTTGATGTGCCTTTGTTGTTTAGGCAAAGGCACGTTCCTGCAACATACCCAATATAGACTACCACTATTCAATCAACTAATTTTCCTATCATATTGGGTAGTTTGAAAATTATGTAATCAGGCCAAAGGCTTGACTGTATGTACATGTACTGAGAACAGCTCAAACAAAATTAAACTACCTCAAAGCGTAATGATGAATGTTGGTCATCAAACCAAATGACGGATCTTTTCCAGCCCAATGTACCCCCAGCACGACTGACATGATAAGTAGCAAGCTTGCAGGCGACGCAGGATAAACTCCATTGTGAAATCGGTTCTGAAAAAACAAATATGAAAATAACCGTAAGACATATATTTATAGTTCTTAAACAGCTTTTAGATCTTAGACATCTATGTATAGTTCTTGTCTTGTGTCACCTGGTAGCGTAAACCGAAGCTACTTTGCCAACCCCGTGGCTACTTTGCCACCCTCTCAGAAAATTGATAAAATCCTTTTGTTTTCCATTTTTATAACTATCCTCAATAAATAAATAAAAATAACTATTATCATGGGTTAGATTATATTGTAGAAAACCTTATTATATCTATTCATATAATTTTTACAGTATTTCGACACCAGAAAAAATTAAAGTGTTATTTTTTACGTGTTTTTTTCTAAATTTGAATTTGGTAAGGTATTTATACATTTTATTACCTTATAAATTTTTCTTTTGAGAGTTCTTATGAATTTTATAAAATATAATTGATGGAATTTAAAAATTGAGCCTGTTTAGCACTACAAAGTAGCCTTTACAAAGTACTTTGCCACTCCATATCGGGGCTACTTTGCCACCCCTTCGAAATGGCCGTCAGAATTTTCTTTTTAATAACTAATGAAAATTCATGAAAAAATGTTCACTGAATGTTTGATGTTTAGTTTGTATGTTACATTTACCTGATCTATGTAATACCGGGTATATTAGATAAATTGATAAAAATGTCTTCTAACGTCTTCTTCTTCTCATTTTATTTCATTTTTATTAGATTATCTGCTCAATTATATTATTCAAAGTAAAAAGTATATGTATATAGCAAACTTATTTTTTTGGATTCTGACATATGGCTTAAATTTGTAAAATATGATCAAACTTAGTTAAGTGTGGCAAAGCATTCGCCACCACACATTTGCCAAAACAACATTTTCGTTGAAAGGGGCATCAGAGCGTAATTTATACGAAAATGCTAAGTATGCGAATACCTTACACTCTTAGATATGACACTTTATACTCTGAAGTGCAAAAAAAAGAAGGTTCAATGAAGTGATAAAAAATATGTATATAGGGTGGCAAAGTATCCCCGGTTGACTTGGCTATAAATTAATATTGGGTAATACCATCAAAACTGATATTTTTTATATGCCAGTGATTGATCAATTTTAGATCCCATTCATGTTTCCAACTTCTATTCCTTCATATATTCATTAACGTTGTACTCAGGCATTTGCAAAATTAAAATCAGTTTAAAAAACAATAATGATTGTGAAGAAAGCGGATCAAGCTATAGTATTAGTAACTTGACAAAAACACTGAGGGTTGCTTTTTAAATCTCAAGGGAATAATGCAAGATGTTTATATGCAATTACCGACATTGTTTTTTGATAAACTCATTAGGCCATCCTAAAAAATATTCTTGTTCATAATTTCATGGTGTGAAAATTTACATGAGGTAGGTCTGAAAAAGTTTTTTTTTAGACTGTCTTAAATTCCATGAGGCAAGTTTTATTTTAAACTGCCAAAAATTCCATGCGGGATTGCGACAATTTTTTTTAATTATTTTTGTATTGATATAAATAAAATCATTTTTGCACGAATAATTCTATTTTGTACAAGACACGTTGTTTTTTTTACAAAAAAATGAGAAACAGGGAACACAATCTTCGTTTTCGCCGGCATAGGTGGCCATTTTCTCAACGTGAGCCAGGCTAGGCCTAGGATTCTAGAGACAGACGTGAGATTGAAAATTTGACCACAGTAAAAAAGTTGTATTTGACTGCAATAAAAACTTTGTTCATGCACTGATTTGGACACGTGCGGGTGGAGAAATGTTTTCATCTACTACACAAAAGGCCATGCAGTGTCTTTTACTGCTATTTTTACTCATGCGGTCGAAAATCAGAAACAAACATATTTTTAAGGATGGCCTATATAATACCGACCTTGCAAGTGCCAGATACATGTATATGATGTGCTTGAAAATATATGAACTAAAACATATTTCTATCTAACCTTAAATCTTCCAAAGCGTTTTTTCCATGAATGCACCCCACTGTGCCAGACAGCACGCAGTGCATCATGGTTTACATTGACATCTACTCCATCTGGGGTAACACTAAAAGAAAACGCCACTGCATTGTGACCTTCTGCCATTATCTGTATAAACAACCAAAAACAAAACCGTTTGTAATACATATTAAAACCTCACTCCAGCAAAAACGTGCTGGACTTCGAGTTAAACTAACGGCGTCATTTATCTGCCCGTGGTTGTCAAAGGTGCCACGCGAGAATGTGAGACAGGGGCTCCTAGCAAACACTACTCATTCACCCAATGCTGGAACAATGTTGTGTCAGCGTCACAGACTATGGCCCAACAATGTACCAGCATTGGGTGAACGTCTCTTATTTGCTACTAGTTGGAAAGGCAGTCTTGTTGTATCGTGTGTATAGGCCTGCTTACCAAGCACGCTGACTGGCCTACGTTTACAGATACGTTCTACCGCTAGATAACTTACCGCTGAACTTACCGCTAGAGAGCCAAAAAAATGTATTAAATTCTACGTATAATACGAGGTGCTTTTTTGTGACATGAATAGCTAAGAAAACACATCGCATTATTCACGGGGATATACGGTAACGGACGTTACAAGACACTAATTTTAACACGCCACACCACTCACAAAAGCTTCACAGTGACGCAAAATCGACATATAAGTACATATTTATTGCCAAAAAAGTAACATAATTGCATGAAGCTGTTTAGCAATAAGATGTTTTTGCACTGCTGGAAGTGTACGAGGTAATATTGCGCAGCATGAAAAAAATCTTAGAAGTAATAATTTCTGCAATTAATATTCATTAATTTGTTTTCTTATTTCTTCTGTATATTCTTGGATTCCCAATAAAATATATTTTAATAGGCGCTTTGCTATGTCTGTAATATTACTTCGTAAAGTGTGAACGTTCAGTTATGAAAAGATATGGCAAGTTTATCAATTGCATTATATGTAACTGACGTGACAGGACAGGGACATTAAACTTAACGGTGAATAAATTTGCAATTTCTAGTAATACATACAAACTACAAGTAGTGGTGGGTCACACCAGTTAATAATTAATTGTTTTCAACAATCAAATAAATATAGGCCACAAGGTATTAGATAGATCAATTTCATTATAAGCATGGTTGAATCATTGGCATGTCCTTGATAGGCAGTCTCTGACAAATCAAATATTTACAGATCTATTTGTTAGTGCACATTATTTTTTACTTCAAATTTTTGAGTTGTGACCACAAAAAATATGAAGTTCATCCATGGTGGCCATATTGAATTTCACTAAAACTTTAAAAAAATCACCTGCACATCTCCATATCATGGGGAATGTGATTGTAAAATTTGAATAATTTCCGCCTTTAATTTTTTTAGTTTTGCACCAACAAAAAAATTGAAGTTGATCCGTGGGGGCCATTCAGAATTTTAGCAAAACCTTTAAAAAAATCAGTCGCACATCTCCAATATATCATGAGGGATGTGATTTTTAAATTTCAATAAAACTTTGAAAAAGTCACCTGCACATCTCCATATCGTGGGGAATTTTAGAAATTTCGGAATTGACCTCTGGTGGCCATTTTCAATTTTGGTAGCATCTTTAAACAAGAGCACACTCGATAATAGCCCGCCGCCGAATTATGATAAAGAAAGTAAAGACGAATGTCATCACGTAAATAACAACCCAAGATATAAATGGTATGTTAAATAAGATAGATACATGTATAATATGATATACTATATAATACTTGCATAGACTACAAGATCTATAAGATGCGTCTGACAAAAATGTTTTCTATTGGTGTCATAAAGATCAAAGTCGATATATGAGGAGGGGGGTATTACAATAAAAACGTTGTAGTCAATTTATGAGATGAATGATGTACAGATGATGATGTGAGGGTGGGGGTGATAGGGCATGGTGAGTTATTGAGAGCGTTTTCTTTCGCTGTCCAAGAACTGCTTATTAGTAACATGCATAACAAACTTGAAGAGGATACTTGTGAAAATGTTGAAATTATCGCGCCTACAAGGTCAAATTATTGACGTAAAATGAGAAAAATCGCAATAAATCGGCCATTTTGATTTTTTTTTCAGCCATTATTAAACTTGTCCAAGAACTACTTATTAGTAACATACATAACAAATTTGAAGAGAATATGTGAAAGACTTTTCAAGTTATCGCGCCCACAGGGTCAAATTATTGACATAAAATGAGAAAAATCGCAATAAATCGGCCATTTTTTTTTTTTTTGGCCATTATTGAACTTCTCCAAGAACTACTTATTAGTAATATGCATAAGCAATTTGAAAAGGATATGTGAAAAACTTTCAAGTTTTCGCGCCCACAAGGTCAAATTATTGACGTAAAATGTGAAAAATCGCAAAAAAATTGGCCTTTTTTTTTTTTTTCGGCCATTATTGAACTTGTCCAAGAACTGGTCATTAGTAACATGCATAACAAATTTGAAAAGGATACGTGGAAAACTTTTCAAGTAATCGCGCCCACAAGGTCAAATTATTGACGTAAAAGGTGAAAAATCGCAATAAGTCGGCCATTTTGAAATTTTTTTCAGCCATTATTGAACTTGTCCGAGAAGTGGTCATTAGTAACATGCAAAACAAATTTGGGAAGGAAACATGAAAAACTTTTCAAGTTATCGCGCCCACAAGTAAATGTTAACGCCGACGCCGCCGAACTTCAATTGCAATAGCCCACCTTTTTTAATTAAAATTAAAAGGCGGGCTAAAAATCACTTGCAAATCCTCATGTTGCTAGGATGTCACGATAAATTTCAAAAAAATTGACCAGTAGTTTTTGCCCCCACAAGAAAACGTGAAGCCTGACGGGTGACGCCTGACATTGAGCCAGGCGCCACACTCAGAAATTTTACCACAAAACCCATTTTTTTCCGGCAAGAGCAAGGTTGTTGGTGACATGATCTACTGTTGCAAAAAATGTAACTCGATATATTTGGTGCACGACAGGATGTACAAGTTACCCAAGACTGAAATAGCCTAAGTTGTGACAACCACAGTGGGAGGCTAAATTGTGACAAAATTAGTGTGGTGTTATTGGAGTAAGTTGTGACACAGGTGAATCGTTATTAGAGAACTACAACTGTACAAGTGACAATAAAAAAACGCAGAATAAATTTATATATTGACCAATAACAGGGAGAAAACTTCGTAAATTTTTTAACAAGCCCACAGGACTAGTAATGAAAAAACTTTACTAGTTTGCAAGCTGTTTTACTAGTCCTGTATAATATTTAAAACTAATGCATGACAGTGATTACGAGACTCACAAATTTTATTTTTCAACAGATAACATACGCTAACTCTGCAAGATAATATAGTCCAATATGACTGAATGCATCCACTAATTTAAGCCAGAGAGAAACTGAAACAGTCTGGGCAAATGGCTCTCTGTGAGCTGAATCCTATAGCTGGTTCAATCATTATGAGGGTCAATGTCAGACAGATACTCTGACAGCGGGAAATCAGATAGATTCTAACTCTGGGGGGAAATGTTTATTGGACATGATGGCCCAACAGCCATGAATGTTTACTGGTCTGTGGCGCTCTTTACTAGTGATCTGACTAGCAGACCAGTGGGAAGTTCTCTCCCTGAATAATCAGTGTTTCTGGCTCCGAAAAAAATTTGCGTCAAGCAATATGAAGATTCTGACTCCAAACCTGGTGTTGGAGTCAGCACCCTGGCGCGGTGAATGCTACCTAAAGCGGTCGCAACTCTAGGGGGTTGGGGGGCATGCCCCCCCCCCTCCCCCTCTGAATTTGTTTTTTCAGAGAAGACTTTAGGTGCCTTCTACAAATATCTAAAGGTATATTTCAAGCTTTGAAACAACCCATTGTTGACTAAGGAAACACTGAAAAATATCTCTGGAAATGATTTCTGAAAATTTATTAATCAATTTCGTCAGAATGAAATATTTTTTGGTCAGGAGAAGCCTGTTGTCAATTCTGTCGACATGATGACAGATCAGAAACACTGATAATATGATTAGCGCAATTTTTCATCAAGCATACGTCAAGGTAAGAAACACCACAGTAGCCTACCTACATGGGTTGTGATGCATGGAAGTCCTTTTCAAGTTGAGGGAAATGGGTTGAGGGGCGAGAGCTACGGTATGTTCAAGTTGAGGGAGAGGGTTGATAGCCAAGCAAACACGAGACATTGAACCTATGTTGGTTCAATGTTGGCCCGCCCTCTACGACGTCGGCCCAACATTGAACCAGCATCTGTTCAATGTCTCGTGTTTGCTGGGAGTGAGTCATGCTCAAGTTGTAGGAAGAGGGATGAGGGGCGAGAGTTCTGTTCAAGTTGGTGGGATGGGATTGAGATTTGAGTTATGTTCAAGTAAAGGGAAGGGGGTAAATATTGTTTTAATCCTTACAACGCTGAATTATTTTGTTTAAACCATGCAGACCAATGGGTTTTTTCAATTTGAAATCATCATTTAAAATGTCCTAATTAGCTCTTTCTGCTTCATTTGACTAGCCGGTACCGGTACCTATGTTATGGGTCTATGACCATTAGAAATATTTTAATTCTTTCAGTGTGGGGATCATCTTCATAGGTCCTTAATCTGATGTTTACAGATGTCAGATTCTGATGTATAAAGACGGTCCCCGCACTGGAAGGGTTAATGCAGGTGAAATATCTATTCTGGCCCTAAGAAGATATAAAACGCATCAAACAAGTAACAATTATCCAATTTTGTTCATTTTTTTGCAGTGTAGGCTGCCTACTTTGTCTGTAGACTGCATTACTGTTTGGGACTGGGTCTGAATCTGATAATAAAAGACTGATTGAGATTTTGCGGTGCAATGTCAGGACATAATTTGCTTCAGAAAAATTATGTAGCAGTTTAGCACACTGGCATGTGCCAAACTACTATTCTCCATACAAAAAATTGCTACACCAACATATTATATTTATCAGTTGTTTATAAGTGTATACAGATCTAGCACTGAGTGATGGTAATTTGTTGGGATTTCATAATCGATGACTGCCTGGAATTTGTTGGCACAACTGACCAATGATCACAGTTAATCGCTTTTGCGACGTTTTTAAATGCGGAAGATTAACATGGCACTAAACACAACACACAAGTTCTCAAATCCTATTTTCAGTGTTTCATCTAGCTATTTCTAACATGGCACAGCGCCATGTTGCCTTTTGTGAGCGCCATGTTGCCAGGCCCCTTCAGGCCCTTCATGGGCACCATGTTGCCCTTCATATGATAATGCGCCATATTGCCATTCTAACATTCAGATGGTGAACTGCCTCTTTGAACTATTGTTACGTCATATTCAACCCACCAGGCCATCGTGACAGTGTAAAATAACCCAATCACTGATATCGCGCATTCACACCTAGATGAAGCAATAACTAACAAGACTACATAAGTCCAGGAGCTCCCGCTCTGAATTAGAATTTGATTTAAGCAATTTTGTATAGGGTTATTAATGTAGTCCTAGGCTAGGTCAAAAATCAAGACGCAAGACAACTAGGTCTAAGAAGCTCAGTCTAAGAGTAAGATAAGAACTAGACAATCTGTCAGAGATTGCAAACCTCCATTGAAATTAATGATCCTAATCAGTATCCTAGTAATGGTTAACCTATCTGGCACGGTTTACCCGATATCAGGCCAATCGAGGTAGCTAATAGCTGATTTACGGTCACTTTAAATTCGATATAAACTAGTTAAATTTAAGGGTGCATCCTAACCCGAAACCTCAAATTTTGTTTTATAGCAATGGACTAGCATCTAACACAGTTTGCAAAATATTGAGCATGTGAAAGTAAACAAGACTACATAAGTCCAGGAGCTCCCGCTCCGAATTAGAATTTGATTTAAGCAATTTTGTATAGGGTTATTAATGTAGTCCTAGTCTAGGTCAAAAATCAAGACGCAAGACAACTAGGTCTAAGAAGCCCAGTCTAAGAGTAAGATAAGAACTAGACAGTCTGTCAGAGATTGCAAACCTCCATTGAAATTAATGATCCTAATCAGTATCCCAGTAATGGTCTACCTATCTGGCACGGTTTACCCGATATCAGGCCAATCAAGTTAACTAATAGCTGATTTACGGTCATTTTGAATTCGATATAAATTAGTTAAAAACTTAGGGTGCATTCTCCCCCGAAACCTCAAATTTTGTTTTATAGTAATGGACTAACATCTAACACAGTTTGCAAAATATTGGGCATGTGAAAGTAAATAATGGCCGATGGGACCATTTTGAATTTGATCGAGTCCGAATTTTTCAAGATGCATCCTCAGCTGAAATCTCACATTTCATTCTATAGTAATCGTCTAGCTATCTAGCACGGTTTACCAAATATCGCCCATGTGAAAGTGAATAATGGCCGATAGGAGGCCATTTTGAATTTGATCAAGTCAAAATTTTTCAAGATGCATCCTCTCCTGAAATCTCACATTTTGTTTTATAGTAATGGTCTAGCCATCTAGTACGGTTACCAAAAACCGGCTATGTGAAAGTGAATAATGGCCGATAGGCGGCCATTTTGAATTTGATCGAGTCAATTTTTTTCAAGATGCATCCTATCTTGTAATCTCACATTTTGTTTTATAGTAATGGTCCAGCTATCTAACACGGTTTACCAAATATCAGCAATGTGAAAGTAAATAGTGGCCGATAGGCGACCATTTTGAATTCGATTGAGTCGAAAGTTTTTAAAAGGCATCCTCTCTCGAAACTTCACATTTTGTTTTATAGTAATGGTCTAGCTATCTAGCACGGTTTACCTGATATCAGGCCTATCGAGGTAAATAATGCTGATTGTCGGCCATGGTTTACCTGATATCAGGCCTATCGAGGTAAATAATGCTGATTGCCTGAAA
Organism: Flabesymbios commensalis; assembly: GCA_964017125.1. NCBI lineage: Eukaryota > Metazoa > Annelida > Polychaeta > Terebellida > Flabelligeridae > Flabesymbios > Flabesymbios commensalis. Next base: position 45,860,847 of record OZ024907.1, read on the forward strand.
ATTTTAAATTTATGAATTCAAAATAGCAATTTTGAATTCATAAATTTAAAATTTTCAGGGTGCATTCTCCCCCAAAACTCACACTTTGTTTTATAGTAATCAGGTAATGGTCTAGCCATCTAGCACGGTTTACCAAATATCAGCCATGTGAAAATGAATAATGGCCGAAAAGGCGGCCATTTTGAATTTGATCAAGTCAAATTTTTTCAAGATGCATCCTCATCTGAAATTTTACATTTCGTTTTATAGTAATGGTCTAGCCATCTAGCACGGTTGATCAAATATCGGCCATGTGAAAGTGAATAATGGTCGATAAGTGGCCATTTTGAATTTTTTTGAGTCAAATTTTTTCAAGATGCATCCTCTCCTGAAATCACACATTTTGTTTTATAGTAATGGTCTAGCCATCTAGCACGGTTTACCAAATAACGGCCATGTGAAAGTGAATAATGGCCGATTGGCGGCCATTTTGAACTTGGACGAGTTGAATTTTTTCAAAATGCATTCTCTTGAAACGTTACAATTTGTTTTAATTTTTTCAAGATGCATTCTCTCATGAAATCTGACATTTTGTTTTATAGTAATGATCTAGCCATCTAGCACGGTTTACCAAATAACGGCCATGTGAAAGTGAATAATGACCTAAAGGCGGCCATTTTGAATTTGATCAAGTCGAAATTTTCCAAGATGCATCCTCAGCTGAAATCTCACATTTCGTCTATAGTAATGGTCTAGCCATCTAGCACGGTTTACCAAATATCGACCATGTGAAAGTGAATAATGGCCGATAGGCGGCCATTTTGAATTTGATCGAGTCAATTTTTTTCAAGATGCATCCTATCTTGTAATCTCACATTTTGTTTTATAGTAATGGTCCAGCTATCTAACACGGTTTACCAAATATCAGCAATGTGAAAGTAAATAGTGGCCGATAGGCGACCATTTTGAATTCGATTGAGTCGAAAGTTTTTAAAAGGCATCCTCTCTCGAAACTTCACATTTTGTTTTATAGTAATGGTCTAGCTATCTAGCACGGTTTACCTGATATCAGGCCTATCGAGGTAAATAATGCTGATTGTCGGCCATGGTTTACCTGATATCAGGCCTATCGAGGTAAATAATGCTGATTGCCTGAAAATTTTAAATTTATGAATTCAAAATAGCAATTTTGAATTCATAAATTTAAAATTTTCAGGGTGCATTCTCCCCCAAAACTCACACTTTGTTTCATAGTAATCAGGTAATGGTCTAGCCATCTAGCACGGTTTACCAAATATCAGCCATGTGAAAATGAATAATGGCCGAAAAGGCGGCCATTTTGAATTTGATCAAGTCAAATTTTTTCAAGATGCATCCTCATCTGAAATTTTACATTTCGTTTTATAGTAATGGTCTAGCCATCTAGCACGGTTGATCAAATATCGGCCATGTGAAAGTGAATAATGGTCGATAAGTGGCCATTTTGAATTTTTTTGGGTCAAATTTTTTCAAGATGCATCCTCTCCTGAAATCACACATTTTGTTTTATAGTAATGGTCTAGCCATCTAGCACGGTTTACCAAATAACGGCCATGTGAAAGTGAATAATGGCCGATTGGCGGCCATTTTGAACTTGGACGAGTTGAATTTTTTCAAAATGCATTCTCTTGAAACGTTACAATTTGTTTTAATTTTTTCAAGATGCATTCTCTCATGAAATCTGACATTTTGTTTTATAGTAATGATCTAGCCATCTAGCACGGTTTACCAAATAACGGCCATGTGAAAGTGAATAATGACCTAAAGGCGGCCATTTTGAATTTGATCAAGTCGAAATTTTCCAAGATGCATCCTCAGCTGAAATCTCACATTTCGTCTATAGTAATGGTCTAGCCATCTAGCACGGTTTACCAAATATCGACCATGTGAAAGTGAATAATGACCGATAGGAAGCCATTTTGAATTTGATCAAGTCAAAATTTTTCAAGATGCATCCTCTCCTGAAATCTCACATTTTGTTTTATAGTAATGGTCTAGCCATCTAGTACTGTTACTAAAAACCGGCTATGTGAAAGTGAATAATGGCCGATAGGCGGCCATTTTGAATTTGATCGAGTCAATTTTTTCAAGATGCATCCTCTCTTGTAATCTCACATTTTGTTTTATAGTAATGGTCCAGCTATCTAACACGGTTTATCAAATATCAGCAATGTGAAAGTAAATAGAGGCCGATAGGCGGCCATTTTGAATTTGATTGAGTCGAAAGTTTTTAAAAGGCATCCTCTCTTGAAACGTCACATTTTGTTTTATAGTAATGGTCTAGCTATCTAGCACTGTTTACCTGATATCAGGCCTATCGAGGTAAATAATGCTGATTGTCGGCCATTTTGAATTCGTAAGTTAAAAATTTTCAGGGTGCATCCTCCCCCGAAAACTCACACTTTGCTTTATAGTAATCAGGTAATGGTCTAGCCATCTAGCACGGTTTACCAAATATCAGCCATGTGAAAATGAATAATGGCCGAAAAGGCGGCCATTTTAAATTTGATCAAGTCAATTTTTTTCAAGATGCATCCTCATCTGAAATCTCACATTTCGTTTTACAGTAATGGTCTAGCCATCTAGCACGGTTGACCAAATAACGGCCATGTGAAAGTGAATAATGGCCGATAAGCGGCCATTTTGAATTTTATCAAGTCGAATTTTTTCAAGATGCATCCTCCACTGAAATCACACATTTTGTTTTATAGTAATGGTCTAGCCATCTAGCACGGTTTACCAAATAACGACCATGTGAAAGTGAATAACGGCCGATTGGCGGCCATTTTGAACTTTGACAAAATGATTTTTTTTTAAATACATCCTCTCCTGACGCCTTACAATTTGTTTTATAGTAATGGTGTAGATATCTTGAGCGGTTTTCATGATATTCCACAATATCAGGCCTGTCAAGGTGAATAATGGCTGATAGGCGGCCATTTTGAATTTTATCAACTTTAAATTTTTCGGGATGCATCCTCTCCTGAAACCTTACAATTTATTTGATATTAATGGTGTAGCTATCTTGAGCGGTTTTCATGATATTCCGCAATATCAGGCCTGTCGAGGTGAATAATGGCCGATAGGCGGCCATTTTTAATTTTATCGACTTGAAATTTTTCAAGATGCATCCTGTCCTGAAACCTCACAATTTGTTTTATAGTAATGGTGTAGCTATCTTGAGCGGTTTTCATGATATTCCGCAAAATCTTTCAGTCGGATTTACAGATCTATGTTATAAATTAGGTCAAAGTGCTGGGTCAACTTCAAGGTCAAGGTCCAAAAACCTGAAAAGGCACAACTAGGGACCTTAGAGAACATGTATGTGCAATATGACTGTCATCGGCCCAGTACTTTTCGAGATCTGCTCCGGAAACAAAGTGCGCGTCAAAACGTCTAAATAGGTCATAGTTCTGAACCAGAAGTAGGTCAAAGTTCAAATACCCCAAAAGGCACAACTAGACCCCCTAGGGGTGTTGTGTGTAAAATTTGAAGACAATCGGACAAGTACTTTCAGAGATATGCTCCGGAAACGAATTGTTTACGGACGGCCCAATGCCGTAACATCATCATTTTCTCCTCTGCAACCTTGCGTATTGAATTCAGATTAAAAATTATTTTAACCCGTCCATTAGCCACCTGGAAGTAACCCACATACCAAAAATTGTTATCCTAGCTTATTTTCTCACAAAGTTATAGGCAAAAGAAGAGGCCAAAAAAAAAACGGAGGTAGAATCCATAGCTCCCTTATTCACCGACGGTGACGGTGGGAGCTAATAAACATAGACCAGGTACATTTATAAATTTTTAAATAGTCCAATAGAATTATGTTGAGCATCTTTTCGTAACTGCCTACATGCTAAAAGAAATATTTGACCACATTCCACAGTTTTCACTAAGCAAGAAAAACGCTGTGCTAAATCAAAATCTGAGCTAAATTATAAAAACTTCCGAAAGTTGTGACGTTAATGTTGCAAATTCCGGGAGGGATACAAAAACCAAAACATCACTCAGACACAAGTTTGAACATTTTGAAGCAGCTGAATAAAACTACTGAGATGTGCTATTTGTAGAGTTTTAGTTTTAAGATACATCAGGGCACTCAATGAGTGCCCCGCAATACCGTAACAGAGCAAATATACCACATAACAATAAAAAATTGGGGCATAGCCTCCAGCCATTGTTTATCACGAGGAGGTCATGGAAGAAGAAAAATGTTGATGGATTTTCATCCTTATGGAGCCCTATGAAACTACCATTTTTACCCTCGGTGCACCTCATTAGGAAGCGTAGGGCAGGCAAACAAAACTTCACCCAGGTTTCACCCTGGGCAAACTAGTGCAGCCTTCCCCACGTATCTCAATTCTTTCGAGATTCCACATTGTTCTGTCCAAACGGCATTAATGATGGCCTCCAGAACTTCCTCATAGGGCAGTGGACATAATCTATCTTAATTGTTTGCTTTTTTTACAAAAATTTAACAAAATTGGCACTCGATAAAAAAAATTATCAGAAAGAGCCATAGCATCCCTGTTTCACTTTTTTGGAATGTCTCATAGACTAAATTCTAAAAATCAAAAACAAATGAGCCATGCCCATGAATGGCATGATGAATCAGGGCTGATAATCATAATGATTAATGTGATATTATTGTCATTGATATTATTGTGACATTGATATTTAAGTTGACTGATAATGATTTTTAAGTGTAGGTCAGGGTTGGGTTCAGGTACATGTACCTGTACCTAGGTACAGTTTTTCGGGTACCTGTACATGTACCTGACCCTCATGAGCAGGAAGTACCTGGTACCTGTACCTGAAAAAATCAGGTACAATTCAGGTACATGTCAGGTACATTTATGAGATTCTAAACATTACTATATATATCGGATTTTAAACATTCACACCAATCAAGTCTGTGAATTCTAAGATCATTCTAAATAATCTACTTGAATTATGAAATATATTAGGAAATATATTTGGTGTCTACTGTTAGGCCTATCTTGCACTCATGCCAGTCATGTAGGCCTATAAAATGTAGGCGTATATTATTCACATTATAAATCAATCAAGGGTAGCACCAGCCTGATAATATCACTTACTAGACCACGTGTCTTTCTGAACACGGACAATAGTAGGCCTGCTCTTGTAATTCCAGGAACTGAGGAAGCACACATTGTGCAACCAGTCCAATATTAGTTCAATGACAGGCTAATGGTTTATTCATTTATTCATGTCTCACCTCAGTACATACATACACATAAACATGTATTCATAAAAGGTACGTCATAGTGTGTGTACATACCGAGCCACTCCACATGGAGTTATGAGAGACTCATATTGTTATTAATTTACTAAAATTAAAGTAGTAATAAAATAAATATATATATATATTTTAAAACAGATATAAAATCGTACTTGTGGTTAAACATTAAAAAATACGGATTTGGCTAAAACTTTCACACATTCATTGCTGGTAAACATACAAATCATTTTATCAGAAATACTCATTAAAATAAAATTAACATAAAAAGTTCATTCATTTTTTTAAATAAAATATCTCTAGTAGGTGTATATAATGGACATTCAAGTAATAGGTGTTTTTCATCTTCCACCACATGCATATCACATACTCGACACAATCATTCTTCAATACTTAAACCTTCGTATCTACCGGTCTCTAACCTAATAGGTGCTGTACCATTCCTAAATTTAGCCAAGGCACTTCTATGACCTTTATTATATATATTTGTCGCATATAGTTCTGTCTCATATCTTTGTTTAAATAATTTATATGTGCTGAGTTTGGTACCACCAATTTCGCAGACTCTTTGTTAACAACTTTATTCCATTGATCAGTAAAAAACTTGGTACATTTAATTTGAAACAATTTTGTCGAAATATTATTATGTATATTTCGATCTACAAAGCGATGCATAAATTTCTAGGGTTTTTAACATATCTGTAACCTTGTAATTCCAATTACTGACCCTCTTACAACTCTTAGATTCTGACCACACGTAAATCCGTTTGTTAATGCGTATATCGGGCAACTTCATTAATCGTAACTTCAGCCTTAAAACACACTCCCATTGTCGATGTAGTGACATTTCCCAACCCATATCACCCTGAGCAGCCGCATTTGGCGCATATTTACCAATTCCTAGGAAGAATTTGCATGCTTTATTTTGTACAGAGTTTATACACGAAAATTCAGATACACCCCATATCGCTGCCCCATAATTGATGATTGGTTGTACTAATGAATCGTATAATTAAACGGCATACCCCCATAAGCTTTCGACTTTACAATAAGTAGACCTAGTGCACGATGAGCAGACTTTGCAACTAATTCAGCAGTAACTTTAAAATCGAGGTTGTAACTTAGCATTAACCCAAGATATTTATATATTGGCACAATATCAACCGGACAATTATCAATTTTGAATATGAAATTCGTAGTACGTGCAGATGTTTGTCTAAAATGCATAATTTTGGTCTTTAATGTATTCATCTTCATATGCCATGCCTCGCACCACTCAAAAGTAATATCTAATAAATTTTGTAGATCCTGCTCTGTCTCAGCTAATAGTGCAATATCGTCAGCATATGCAAGGCATACCACTTTCTCACCTCCAACATTCACACCATAGCCGGACTTCTTAAGTGTTTCAATTAGGTCATTGACAAACAAATTAAAGAGCAGCGGGGACAAAATATACCCCTGTTTGACACCGCTGTCTACTTTAACCCTTTCACCACTGAAGCCCATTTTTATGTGCTGAATGCTATGGCATTCAGCACTTAAAAACGGGCTTCAGTGGTGAAAGGGTTAAACCAAGGTGTAACATGTGCGTTAACGCGGACTGCACACTCAACGTGGCTATATAATTGGCGGATCACATTTAGAATATTACCAGTCATACCAAGATTAGATAATTTTGTTCATAGCAAATTTCTATCTATGCGATCATAAGCCGTGCTAAAATCGACAAACCCTATGAAGGTACTCTGGCGTTTTTTAATTCGAGTCTGTGCTATGGATGTTAATGAATGCAGCTGTTCCTCACACCCTCGCCTTTTTCGAAACCCATTTGCTCATCGGCAATCAGGCCGTTTATTTCTGCCCATACAGTCATTCTGTTGTTAGGTATTGAACAATATATTTTATAAATACATGATGTAAGGGTTATCCCTCTATATGAGAGTGGATCTCTAGGATCACCTCCGCCCTTAGGAACCGGTGTAATGATTCCCTTCAGCCAATGACCCGACATTGGCTCCATACCACGTGTTAGCCTGGTTAACGCACAGAATCATGAGACATTCAACCAAGGTTGTTAAAACATTGTACCAGCGTTTGCGACGCAGGGCCAACAATAAACCGACAATGGCTTAATGTCTGTGTTTGTTGGACACCGCTGTTATGTCAGGCAGGGTGGATAGCGATCAGGCCGCTGTATGAACATCCCGGAATCAGATCAAAGGGGGACAAGTTGCCACCCGCTGGCTATTGAGGGCCAAATCAAGGGGTTTACTTAATTAACCCTTTGTGAACTGATATCGACTATTATAACTTCCTGTACATTTTATTAGCATTTATGTAACCAGTTTCCAAAAAATAATTTACTTTTAAATTTGCTACTAATATATAGATTTTGACATGTATATATTTCACAAATCCAGGTGATTTTCAATTGAAATTATAGTTTCCGTAGCTGGGAGTATAATGCATTGTAACCAGTCCTCCTAATCAGATTAGTGTGTAGGATCCAGGCAGGATATGCATATATATCTTGTTACCAAAGCATCACTGATTATGCCACAGTGTCCAGTTTATTGGCCTTATTCCAAACAGGGCTATTATTTTACCACACTGTGGTAAATACGGATGTTGCATATGCTTAATACGCGCTCGTATATAACCTGACATGTTGTTTCTTTGTTAATCCTTGCCAAATCAATATTGGCAGTTATTACAATTTTCTAACATCCTAGATGTATTTACAACGTCATCGATAAATTACGATATAAAAGTATATTTATAAGCACACTACAGCTGTTGCTACAAACATGTATGTAAACTGCAGTGATGCCACCTCAGGCCAAAAAAAAATATATGTTTGTTTCCGATTTGTTGTCATTTTAACCAGTGGGTAGGTAGGGAATTTATTTTATTTTTTATTTTATTTTTTGTCACTTCAACCAATCGGTAGGTAAGAATTTTTTTTATTTTATTTGGCGCCAAATTCACTTCCATGCATGTCTTATCTGTACATTACATAATGTTTTTTTGTTTTTTGGACGCATTTTGACCCCCCTCTCCTTTTCGTAACGTTTTTTAAGTTACTTTGACTACAGCCAGTAAGTTATCCCTTAATTTATGGATTTTTTTGGAAATCCATAAAATAAATTTGGGTCGCACATGTTTTGACAGGGTCGGTCGGAAATCGGAAACAAACAATATTTTTTTTTAGGCCTCATGAATAAAACTAAAAAGTACCTGTACCTGTACCTATGGCAAAGTACCTGTACCTGGGTACTCTGTGAATACACATACCTGTACCTGCATATTTTATGAGTACTTGTACCTGTAGGCCTACCTAGGTACAGTCGCCTGTACCTGACCCCAGCCCTTGCGTAGGTAGATTCAAACAGTCATTATTATGGGTTTTTTCATGTTTTATCAGGATTGATGTGAATTTGTGATACACTGCAATAAAAGACACATTTTTCTCTGTTTGTTTGTTCTTTTTGCTCACTATTACTGGTAGAAATGAAGCCATCATTGTAGAATTAAAACAGTTATTTGTTTTGAATGACACTTTTATCACCTTTAACAACATTCTCATTATTAGATTTCTCACAATTACGAAAAATGATGCCAACTCTCACCTTTAATTCCGTAATTGTTGCAACAAGTGTTTGAAGAGGTAAGTGGAACAAGCATGCTGTGGCCTCTTTTGATAATTTTTTTTACGCAGGTGCCATTCTCTTCTTAATTTTTGTAAAAAAATGCAACAAAAATTAAAAAATAAACTATGTCCACTGCCCTATGAGGAAGTTCTGGAGAAGATCCTTAAGACCGTTTTGACAGAACAATGTGGGAATTTCAAAGAATTGAGATACCTGGGGAAGGCTGCACTAGTTTGCCCATGTTAAAATCTGGGTGAAGTTTTGTTTGCCTACTCTGCATCCTCACGGGGCACACCGAGGTTAAAAATAGAAGTTTCATGGCTATAAGGATGAGAATTTTTTTCTTTTTTCTTTCATCACCCCCTCAAGGACTTGAAAAAAAAAACTGAGGCCGGAGGCTATGCCCAAATTTCTGATTGTTATACATGTAGTATATTTGCTCTGTACAGTATTGCTGGGCACGCATTGGGTGCCCTGATGTATCTTAAAGTTAAAACCTGATATCTATAGGCCTACCCAAAGTCACATTAAAAGTGATCAACCAGGATCACATGTTTTTCGCTGATTAACCGGTCAACTGTCAAGCGATTTTTATAAAATCTTGTAACAATCATATTTCAACAGAATCCTAATATCCCTGAAAATTTCATAAAATTATATATCTTATTTCAAAAGTTAGACCATTTGACATGTAATAAATTGAAATTAAGACGTCCCTCTATAAACCCATTAAACTAATTCTAGAATTTTATTACATGTCAAATGGTCCAACTTTTGAAATATCAAATATAATTTTTCGAAATTTTTACCGCTGTTAGGATTTGAATAGAAAATGGCCTTTGCAAAATCGGTTCAGAATTGACGGAGTTCTCACCGAAAATCATGCGATCCTGGTTAATTTGACGGCGAGTATACAGATAGCACTTCTCAGTGGGTTTATTCAGCTGCTTTCAAAAGTTCAAGTGTCTGGGTGATGTTTTGGCTTTTGTATCCCTGCCGGAATTTGCTAAATTAATGTCACAGCTTTTGGACGTTTTTTAATTAGCTTAGATTTTGATCTGGCACAGCATTTTTCTTGCTCAGTGAAAACTGTGGAATGTGGGGATTGTGAATTTGTGTTCAAATATTACGAAAAAAGGCTCAACTCAATTTTATTGGACAATTTTAAAATTTATTGAATCTACCCAGACTATTAAGTGGCGGTAACCTGACTATCATCAACTAGACAACTGTGTTGTGGTCTGGAGACTATGGTACTGGTAGGACAGGTCATGCAGGTTGACTGAGTGTGGTTGTGCGTGTGAATTTCCAAACGAATCGACATGATCATATTTGATTGATGATCGACAGCGAAGATCGGACACTCCCGACCAAACGCATAAACATGCAAGAATCAAGTGAAAACAACGTTAATTATTGCAAACAAGAAAAAAATATTTTGTTGTCATTATTTCCAGCTTTGATTACCTGTCAAATCTAAGTCAACCACTGTTTCGGCTCAGTGCAATGCAGTGTACAACAGTTTCGACACAACTAAAGTCAAAACAGATCTGAAGCAGACGACGGATTGTCCCAGTAACTTGGAAGGCACTTCCGCTTGAAAGCGCTGCAAGCAACCGAATTCAGATTCAATAAAATTATATAAAAACTAAAAGGGAATTGTGACAATTGAGGCAACATTAATGTTTGGACATGGTTTTATGAGTTTTTTGGCAGCCAATTTGAATTTTGTTGGGTTACTTTTATTATAACAGATTCATTAAAGGGACTCAATCAGGCTAAAATCTTCAAAAAATCGGTGATTTTATTTTGGCTTCTTAATATGACCATATCATGTAAACATGTCCATAGACTAGAACTGCGAAAGTTTTTAATTTTTGTGCCGCGCATTCACCATAATGCAGTTAGGCTAGATACAGAGACGAAATTCGCGTATTTCTTATTTTGGACATGCATGGAATTTCGGCTTTATATCTAGCCTAACTGGTGAATGCGCGGCACAAAAATTAAAAACTTGTGCAGTTCTAGTCTATGGACATGTTTAGGGGAGGACGGGGCATGTTCGAACACCGGGGCACGTTCGCACCCTGCTGGTAATTCAGAATTGAGGGCCACTAATTAAAAATATAATTCATGATGTACCTCTCCCCTAAGTCACTATTTTTCCCAAAATTCATCAGCTACAGTTTTTTTGTTTTGCTCTCGATTCAAATATGTGATTTTCGTCTCATTTTATGTTATTTAGGTTATTTTTTTCTAAATACTGTGTGAACTACAGTTTTAGTAGTTGAGTAACCATTTGTTGTTCTATAAATAGAACACAGAGGTATACAACATACAGGGAAAGTATTTTTGAACCATCACAAGTGGTACAGGCAATAATTGGGGTTGAAGCTGAAATGGCATTACGGGGCACGTTCAAACGCGTTCGGACATGCCCCGGAAAGGGTGTGAACATGCCCCGAAGTAGCCTCACAACCAATGGTCATAATTGCAGCATAGTTTATCTTAATCACACATGTCCACACTCACCCTCACATGCTGGGACTCACTCAGCCACACATTATTACACTTTTTCATACAACACATGCTGTTTTGTCTGGTAACCCGGCGGTTGGTGGATAACCGTGATAAATGCCGCTAGTGGTGCGCCGGTGGCCTGATGGACAAACTTTCATTGCCCACTGCTGGCAACGTTATGGGAGACTGACAATGTGCTGCTACCTTGTGAAGGGCAACATCACACTGTTGCTATTTGTGCAAAATGCAATAATAAAATACAAAGGATTGTCAATTATTGTCATTGTTGTATTGCACTTTAATAACCGGGGCATGTTCGAACGGTACTGGTCGGACATGCCCCGGAGGCGGGGCATGTCCGACCATTCTGGTTGTAATCACATTTTGCGCTATATTTTTTAAAATATACAAGACACCTTACTATAAATTTTAGTGGGGCATCATACATGTGGAAGCACTGTATGTATGAAATAATGAGAGATTTAGGTAAATATCTAGTGAACAGGTATGCATTATGTCTTAAGGGTTCGAACATGCCCCGTCCTCCCCTACATCATATGGTCATATTAAAAAGCCAAAATAAAATCACCGATTTTTTTACGATTTTAGCGTGATTGAGTCCCTTTAATATCTTGCTTATGGGTTTTTTGACAGCCATTTTGAATTAGAATTTTAAACTTCAGACTTTAGAATTCGGACTTCAGACTTCAAATTTCAGAGATCAGAAGTCCCCACTGAGCTTTTGTACTATATATTTAATAGATATATATTTGTTTGTCAAATGGTAGCACATTCAGAGGGCCCACTTAGCACATTGACTTAGGCCTATTTCTCTGTTGGCAGAATGTTGTATCAGTGTCTGCGACGCTGGCCCAACGTTCAAAGAACATTGAATCGACGTTTCGTGTTTGCTGGAATTATGGGTCCAGTTACACTAAACTAGGCCAGTGGCTGATTCTGAGGGTTGTCGTGTTTGAACACATTTTTTCGATATTTATATAAATTTCACCACCGTAATATTTGGTGGGTAGGAAATAGACACTATGGAGAGTACTTTTTCATAAAAAATGTCATATATATTGGCTCATTCTCTGTGACTTTGTTATGTCCATGACAAGTGCGTTTTTCCCTATGTCAAACGTTAGGCTTACATTGCCAGACATCACATTTTGAGAGGATGAATAAAGGTCTCTGTTTACCGCATAGGCCTACTTAGCTGTTTTTCATTAAATTACGTACAATAATGTTGAATTTTGGACCACAGTCGGGGTAATCTACTGTTTTTTACATAGTTTTTATGCGTTCTGAAGACAAAGGTAACGTAAGTGACGTTCAGTCAAATATTTTTTATCTCTCAAGAAAGTAGGCCCTACTCATAATTTTGTGTAATTTCTCTTAAATGAGATAACAGATATAAAAACTTGTACTCTGAAGTCTCAAGATTTATTTCGATGGAAGGCCATCTGTATTATATATAAGAATTGGCTTTTCAATAATCATTTGTTTCTGAAGGCATGCAAACCTTTTTGAGCAGCACGTACGTTACCACGATCTTTAACCACACATCACCATTTCTTACATGAGTCAATTGCTATACAAGGTTGTGCAAAAGTTACTTGGCGAATGGCTCTTTGAAGCAGCCTTGCTACCAAATCAAAATGTGCTGCTATGTTTGAGACATGCACATAGGTGGTAAGTTGTGGGTGTCAACAAATCACGTACGTTGCAGAAAAAACGTACGTTATTTTTTGTTCAAGTACTCCTTGGTACATCGAAGGTGGGGCGTACAGAGTAGGCCCCCAGATATATCAGTTCAAGGACAAACAAGCTGATGACAGGTCAATTTTTATTAGGCCTAAGCGATAATTGTTGCTTTTATGAAAGGTTAGGCTATATAAGTCCAGGAAGGTCAAAAACGTATGTGACATTTGACATAACAGAAGAGTCTTGTACGTGATTTTTTACTGCTAGCAACTTATGTGATTATTGACATTTTCAGTCACTTGTCCAGAGTAAATGTATAGCTCTGATACTGACGCTCATAATCATGTCAACAGTCACGTACTGAGAAGAATCTTGTACGTGACTTGTCAAACATCACATACGTACAATACACTCCTTGCTCTATTCAGTAATTTGCTTCCATCTTCACGTGTGGTCGCCCAGATCAGCTCACTACTGGCAACATTATTATATGGAAACCAACAATATATCAAAGGTATCATAGTACCGGGTAGTCATGTTGAAAAAAGTTTACATCCCACATTTCCTACAGTTGGGGTGGAGGTGTCAAAGGTATGTTTCTCCCCTTGGTATCTCGTTCTTTCGACCCTGTTTGTTTTAACATATCACCCTTGTATCAGATCATCTCTTCACATCAATTTCACCAGCTTAGCTATTATATCCCCCCATTTCAAACGAGAATAATGTAAGCATCACATACGTGACAATGAAAGCACCAGGCTCAGAAAAAGCATCTCCTGAGCTCCACATCGAGCGAATTGACTTGCAACTTCCCAGCAACAAACTACAGATAGGCCTATTGTACTATCCGGAAATACAAAAAAATAATATATATTGTTTTAATTTTGTCTTATCATGTAACACTTTTGGCCTAGCTTAGTGTGACCAGACCCATATAGAACCGTGTGGACAATTTCAACTGTTTTTCATATCAACACTCAAGGCATTTTCCAATATGACTGTATAATTGATTTTAGCTCAAAATTTATAATCACTGGAATCGTTCAAAATAAGTTTTTGTTTGGTTAGGCCCTATGTTGTTCGAACACAATTTTTTTTCAATAATTTAAAGTGTCCCAAGTCATCCCGCAAATGGGGTGACTTGGAAATATGTAGGGCATAATGTATTTTTAAAATTAATGTCTCCATACATATCTATTTAAAGTACATGTATAATAAGTTTAAATAAGCTAAATGTATTATTTAGTGCTGAGTTTAAAGTCTAACCCATATACTCTGTATTTAGAATTAATGATAAAAAACAGACCAATTTCTCGGGTGTTATTTGACATCATAATGCGTTTCTTTAAGCTGTTTTGTGTATATATATTTAACACATATCTCAGCCAATCAGGCTGGAATTTACGTGACAGAAAGATATAAGCCTAATCTTTCATAATACCACTCACATTGAAATTAGGTTAGACATATTCCAGTATGTGACACTATTGAAACAAATAATTAACACATGGGGTGATTTGAGACACTCTTGTGGGTGACGTATAATAATGGGTGACGTATAATGGGGTGACTAAAAATTGGGACGATGGGGTGACAAATGTGCATAACAACTACGGAAAAATGTGTCCCAAGTCACCCCACTTCAAAAATGTATTTGTTTACAATTCATGAATTGTGACTTTACAGGAAAAAACAATGTTTGATATTATTTTTATTCTTAACATAAAATTGTTGATACCTATAGGCTATGGCTATTCCATGTCGAAAATATAATTAAGTCATCAACTTATAAAGGTAGGCCTACACGTAAACCAGTCAAAAGCAGAAGTAGGCCTAACTTCAGAAATGTACATAAAATTGCACTCACCTAAAAATACTCACTAGGCTACTTTCAAATGGAAGAGCACTTCCCGCCAAACATAACGCAGTTTGGCACATCAACAATATTCTGTCTTTGTTATAATAAAAATATGACTCTTAATATAGAAATTGTCATTACAGGCATATTTTAAAATAATATTTTAATGATCTGTCCCAATTAAGTCACCCCAGGGCCGGATCCAGGATTTGAAAAAGGAGGGGGCGCAGGAGGCTCGGGGGCTCGCCCCAAGATTTTGTTGGCCAATTCAGGGGACTTTATAAAGAATTTGGCTCAAAACGGGGTATGGGGCGTGCGCCCCCTGAGCCCCCCCCCCCCCCCCCCCTCTGGATCTGCGCCTGCACCCCATTGTCCCAAGTCACCCCATTCTACGGAACTGTTATTTTAATTTTGTAATGTAGCATTTAAAAGTTTCCTACTTGCGCAAGTAGGCTATTTGCATTTGCGCAAATAGGCTACTTGCTCACTTGCGTAGGCCCATACTTTCACTTGCGTACTTGCGCAAATTTGCCCAGCTACTTACGCAAGCACTCGCTTAATCAGGTGGGCCTACTTGCGTAGGCCTACTTGTGCACTCACACAGTTGCGTACTTTTGTAAATACTTGCTCAAGCACTTGCGTACTTACGCACTTGTAGTTGCGCAAGCACGCAAAAGTGCTTTCTGTTGGTTTAAGGCTGTAGGGCCTATCACTGTCTGCGACGTAGGCCCATTACAACATTGGGTCGATGTTTCGTGCTTGATAGAATTACAACTGTTATTTTAATTGTCAAATGTAGCACTTAAAAGGTTACTGACCATCGTGAACACTCGAGGCTGGTTTAACCCTTTAACCGCCAAATTATTAAATCTGAATTTTCACCCACTTGAACTTGTGTCTCGCTCACGCGATCCACAACGTCCAAGTGAGTGAAAATTATTCAGATTTGACAAAATGGAGGTCAACTGTTTTCAAATATTGCTGATTGATGTCACATTTTATCTTTGACATGTTTAAAAGGTGGTACTTAATGTGCTGATAAAAATAAAAACCCGAATATATGCGGCACCGGCGGTTAAAAGGTTAATTGTGGACACCCGTCTGCAAGACTGGCCCTACACTGAAACATCATTAAGCAAATGCAATTTAATTATCAAATCTAGCATTTGAATGGGTTTAGATCAACACAGCCTGGACACACTGCCTGCATTTCTACCAGTAATTCTATTGTTGAAATTTATGGAGACATCAGCCGACATGTGTAATGCTTTCACCCGCAATTCAAATGAGATAAAAAGTTTAGAAAAAAACTCGCTTTCAAATGTAATTAGTATATATAGGTGAACATATCATACAACAATGTGGCTAACGTGCTTGTGTGTGTGATTATTGTCAAAAAAACAGATTTTAAAAATAGTGAGAACTCGAGGAATGATCTGCCTATAGAGGTGTAAATGGAGGAAAAACTAAACAGCTAAAATGACAATCCCTCATTCAAGAAAGATACCACTCTTTGGAGTTACCTCTCTTTGGGGACACTAAAATCCGGATTTAATCAAGTTAAGCTATCCCGATTTCCTAAAAAAAAGGATATAGCAAACAACCACAATACCTCATGATCATTGTACCAAGGGTTGAAGTTGATTAGATAAAAACTTATGGAGAAATAGCGCATTACATAAAATAATTAAAAACACTCGCTAGTTCCAAAGCAAACTCGATATGTTTGGGTATAGCCCAAACATAATTATAAGGTATTGGTAACGCTAGGCATATGGGTGAAAACGTTGAACGATACATTTGGGTACCGGTAGGCCTAGGCCCCTATGGTTCATTTCACAAAAAAATGACAATTTTTTTCCAGATGAACTTTACTTGCTATCGTGACATAAAGCAATTTTGGTCAGGCTAGCAGAAGTCACGATAGCAAATAGACAAAATCTGTGATAAAAACTGAATAACCCCCAAGTTTTATATCAAAACAAATAGTTAGACTAGTAAACATAGTCGAAATACATATTTTAGAGGAAAAAAAGCTCATTTAAAAATATTCTATCTTGAAAAAGAGACAAAAGACGATAAATGTCACGATAGCAGCAATTGTTAAGATAGGTCTTTTTTTCACAATAGCACATTTAGAACTTTAAAAACGGTCACACACAGCAACCTAGTACAACTAATGACACCTTATCATTTTAGTTTGATAGCATTTGGGCGATTTTATGAGAACATCATTCTCATATTAATATTTTACAATTGAAAAAGTGACCAGAGACATTAGTTTGTTTGCTATCGTGATATATACTTGTTTGCTTTCGTGACAGAACGTGAGCAGAACGTTGATTTGATCACTAGGGTGCCCTACTGTAGGACTATATTTTTAGCGTTTATTTTACAATATATATTCCAGATATCAAGTTATGTCTATTACTCGGTACTGACTAGGCTATTTTAAATGAAGATGTAAAAAATCAGGTTAATCTGTGTAGAAGGACTTGTGTTATGGAAGATTGTTTCAAAGTGGAGAATCACTAAAACTGCAATTTACCGCTAAAATAGACCATAAATGGATATGTGTTTTTAAAAAAGGCCTACATATAAAATACTTAAAAAGCCAAATTTCAGCTTGGAGACACCTTAATATGGTATATAGGAATGTTAAAGATAATATTTAAAGTGGTCTGTTGTTTGTACTAAAAATGTTTAGCGACATCAAAGTTTTCTAGTTTGACACCCTGACTATATATCATTTTTACTTAAAAATGTTCTAGTTTTCCTAACATAGCATTAATTTTATTTTAAAAAGGTGAGTTGTAGGCCTATGGTAATATAGAAGTGCTTTGCTCCTCCATATTTCCATCAACTCTCCCGTCGGGACGACGGGAATTAATAAATCGTTTTAATTCATTCTTCTGTTTATTCTCTCTTTATTGTAGTCTAGACATTCAATAGTGCAAACAATCCCCAAGCGGAGTACGACGACCTAACGCCATGCGGCTTGGCCCTGCGGTCGAGACGGAGCGTCCGTTTGACTCAGTGGCTGTGGGATAAGTGAAGCGCGCTCAGTTGGACGCACGCTCGGTTGGCAGCAGTGGCTATTCAGAGCGAGGCTGCGCGTGCACGACCACTCGTCAGAGGTCATAAACCCGAGCAGTCCCGAACGGGTGAGACGCTATCCCCACAGGCCTACACGTTCAATATGGTGTTAATATTGGCATTGTAATGACATGAAGAATATAAAATAATTATGGTAATAGGAACGTCGATCTCTGATGTAATTACCAAAAAATATGAGACCATATAAATTGGGTGCCCACGCACTTCACAAGGGCGGAGGAAACAGTTTACATTATAACGTTGCTATCACATACCCTGATGACATCTCAAAGCTCTGACACAATGGCCTCCAATTTTAAATGCATTAGTTCTAATAAGGTCACAAGTTTACGCCTGCTGAAAATGGCCTGGTTTTCATAAGTACTTAAAATATTTGTCTCAATTTCATGGTATACGAGTTTTTTGGAAGGGGGCGCGAGTGTTGTATATCCACAACTGGCTGTGGATATAAAATGGTGGTCAGTGTTACTGAGCCTGCGGCGAAGTAAATGAGTTAGGCTGCCCAGTCATGCCAGGTAACTATAACAATGTAGATTAGTGAATATAATGTTTGTTTACAAGCGAACAAACAACAAATATTTATATGACTTGCGGTTCACACCCACTACTAAAATGAAGGTAATGTTATTTCAGTACTCATATATCTGAATATATGAAAGTTTTTTTTGTAGCAGGCTGTCCCAAAATGAATTGGAACAGTTGCCTTGGCAGTATAGGCTTACTATAGCTGTTCTTCAGATAGTATACAGTTATAAATAGGCCACTGTATAGTAAGTAGGACTAGGTACTTTCACAAAAGTGATATTTCCCACATGGTTCTACTAATTACTAAAACATGTTATGGTATGATTAAATAAATATTTGTCTGTGTTCTTTTTTTCTTCTCTTTTCTCACTATTGGGCATACTAATAGAAATGAAGCCATTATTTTGAATACATTCCTTTCACGAATATGTTTTATCTGCTAGTCTAGCTGACTTTTTAAATCCCATGATTGACAATAATTCTGACTTCAAGTTCTGTTCTTTTTAATATTATACTTCAAAACAGCATCATTCACCGTACAATTGCAACTGTTATTTCTTAGTATATTCTGGATAAGCAGCATTTACAATGTATAAATCTGTCCTGTGAGTAGGCCTGTAAATCCATAAAAAAATCACTGGCTAATGGACGATAATAAGTTAATTTCAGATACATTACTGTCAAATCAGTCAGCTAGAATTATCGCCATTTTGAAATGTGACATGTGAATTAAATATGGAGGATGTTCAACCCACCCTTTTTATTCACATTGTAGAAATTACAGGTGATAATTTTTTTTCTAAAAATGTCCAAAATTACAACTAAAATTTATTTACAACATGGTATAGCAGGGGGGTAATTTAATTTTCCGCGAACATATAGCTTTATTATCATATTTTCATGCAACCAATGCTTGAAGGGGTAAGGCATATGCTGCGGCCCATTCTGGTAAAAAAATACCCGAATAGGCCTTTCATTGCTCACAAAAAATTATAAATAAACCATCTCCATAGTTTTATGAACAAAACAAAACATCACAATTTTGGGTCGTTCAACAGTGTTTTATTTTTGGCCTTGTATTTTGAACTGACACAGCTTTTGCTTAGTGAAATAAGTCAAATCAGGTCAAATAATGTGTCTAACATATCAGCATATTTTAATAGAGAATTTGAAAATCAAAGCTGACAGTACAATACACCTATAGGCAGGGGGGGAGTCTCAGGACAACGGTGAAGATACGTACAGCTCTGACCCTGCTTGACTTTAATTGTCGGCTACTTTCGACACCATTGACCATGCTACATAAACAGATAGACTTTCAGATTGGAATGGAATATCTGGACGGGCTCAAATTTAGTTTTCTTTTTGTTCAAAAAATAAGCACCAATGCAAGACACTATGTCAGATAATATCACACTCGACTACACCACTCAGCGCTATTATCTCCAGTTTTGACATAAAGCACCATCTTTATGCCGATAATACTCAAATTTACATGTCTTTATCAGTTTCGAACGCCAAGAAATCTCTCGAAAAGTTGCGACATTGTTTAATGGGTTCGTCGGCCTGGATAACAGGGTCTAAGCTGCAGCTGAATCCTAGCGAAACATAATTATTTCTTAATGGGTGCAAACTTCAGCTGGAAAATTCTTAAATAATTCCCCATGCTTAATTCTAGGTCAAGACACAAATCCATCTACATCAACCAAAAACCTTGGTGTAGTATTCGACGATAGCCTGATTTTCCGAACACACATATCCCAAACATGTAGGTCATGCTTCTATCATATCCGTGACATACGTCGAATTCAAAATAGTATGTCCTTAGCTCTTGCCGAACATGAAAAGTAGCAAGTTAGATTATTGTAACACACTCTTACTCTTACACACACTGCCAGAAAAGGATATCGCTAGATTACATCGCATGCATAAAACAGTCTATAGCTAGAGTTTTAACCAAGCCCCTACGTTTTAGTCGTTCAGTTCCCATTCTAAAACAAATACATTGGCTTTCCGTCAAGTTGCGCATTCATTTAAAAATGTTACTTGACTTAATTATTGGTTCGGTCAAAATGCTCAAATTATCTACGCTCCACAAATTCAAACAGATTTGTTGTTTCCCGTATATAAACCAAGACCGTGTCAAGAGCTTTCTCTATATCTGGCCCAGCCTTATAGAGCGCCCTGCCTGTGCCCATACGCAATGCCCAAACAATTTTAACTTTCCCGAAATTACTTAAATCTCACCTATTTTATTTGGCTTTCCCACCCAAGCTCCTCAGTAGCCCGGCTGACTGTTGACGAACCACGTATTGGCTTCGTTTGTGACACATGATCATACTAAGGATTTGTGCGTCTCCGAGCTCGGTCCGCTGAGGATATAGGGCCTAGGTGCAATACAAGTTATATTGATTGATTGATTGATTGATTGATTGATTGATTGATTGATTGATTGATTGATTGATTGATTGATTTATTTATTTATTTATTTATTTATTTATTTATTTATTTATTTATTTATTTATTTATTTATTTATTTATTGGTTGATTGATTAATTGATTGATTGATTGATTGATTGATTGATTGATTGATTGATTGATTGATTGATTGATTGATTGATTGATTAATTGATTGATTGATTGATTGATTGATTGATTGATTGATTGATTGATTGATTGATCGATCGATCGATCGATCGATCGATCGATCGATCGATCGATTGATTGATTGATTGATTGATTGATTGATTGATTGATTGATTGATTGATTGATTGATTGATTGATTGATTGATTGATTGATTGATTGATTGATTGATTGATTGATTGATTGATTGATTGATTGATTGATTGATTGATCGATCGATCGATCGATCGATCGATCGATCGATCGATCGATCGATCGATCGATTGATTGATTGATTGATTGATTGATTGATTGATTGATTGATTGATTGATTGATTGATTGATTGATTGATTGATTGATTGATTGATTGATTGATTGATTGATTGATTGATTCATTTATTTATTCATTCATTCGTTTATTCATTCATTCATATATTCATTGAAATACTACTTTATGTTAAGCAGTCAATATCTGAAAACTGTATGAATATTACATAACCCTTTGTAACCCTTTATCATGTTTATTGTATACACCCAACGGTATGTTTCTGGTTTTAGTTGTAACACAGTTGCCTCTATCTCTCTAATCAGCCTGGTTTGTTCTGGATACTGATGTGCGCGGTGTTTGTACACAGTGGTCTGGATGGTTTATGATAGAGCTATTGTGCTGTATAATAGGTTTGTAGTCATAAGCAAATAAACATTTATATGCAAATTTATATTGCAGTGGACCTGGAACGGTCTGGTTGCTACATTCCAGATGCCACATGTCTCCGTTCTGGCGATTGAACCTTTTTTTTACAAATCGGTGATTTATTTGTGTTCCTCTAGTTTCGACTCCTCTAGTATAGACTCAGATGCTGTATTTTTTAAGGAAAGGGGGTCTGGTATAGATAGCATCGGGTCCTACTGCTTA
Source organism: Flabesymbios commensalis (assembly GCA_964017125.1). Lineage (NCBI taxonomy): Eukaryota > Metazoa > Annelida > Polychaeta > Terebellida > Flabelligeridae > Flabesymbios > Flabesymbios commensalis. The sequence continues at coordinate 45,883,046 of OZ024907.1, forward strand.
ATGGGTGATCAGATATTTTATTTTAGATTTTTTCTGTCTTCTTGTGTTATTCCAAGGTGTGCTTGTAGGATAGGATGGACCAGTTGTATTAAGTTTCCTGACTGGTTGAAATTGGTGACATAAAATTCAGCCTTTGTTTTTGTATCTGAGTGCAGTTAACTCTTGTGTTTCTTTAATTTTAGGTGTAAACCATGAGAAATTATACCGATTTATTTTAGGTTTTTATGATGCCATAATTTTAGTAGTACAGCGGACAAATATATAACTGGCCTATATATTTCCGTAATAAGATAGAAGCATGTAGGATCATTGTGCTAAAATTTAACTGATACTTAAGCTTAAACAGGCACCACCTGAGGAATTCACATGTGTGCTTAATTGTCCAAACATCTTCAGATGATACAATATCATTGTAATACATATTTGGGTCTTGAATTTTAATAGGGGTTGGTCATTTGCAGCATACATACATCAAGGTTCAATAAATTCACTCTCTTTTGCAATCTAATTAATTAATAATTCAAGGGTACCTTAAATAAATATATAGACAAGCCTAATTTAACTAGATTAGCTTACTAGGTCTACATTCTTGCTTCAGCCACAATTCGACAGATGTATTTTTTATTCCCATATTTCCTTTTTGATGCCATTTTTGCACAAGAAATGCTTAGTTGACTAGCAATCACTCTGTGGACCTATATTGCCATTTTGAAAATAGGTCTATGTTTTCTATCTGAATTATCATAGCATATAATTACTATATATGACCAAAAATCGTCCACAGTGAACCATTTTTATCTGTGAGTCTAAAATTAATGTAGTGTATGGAAAAATTAAGCTGATATGGTAGTTATACATAGTAATTTGACGCTCTCTTAGGTCACGGAGTGGTGTGTCACGGAGTGACATTTTAGGAGATAATCAGGGGGGGGGGGGAGTGTTTTCTTGAATTTACAAAACATGATATTCACCTCTGTTTAAGTGGTTCACTATTGTTATAAATGGAGCTTCTGAAAATATGTTATGTTGTATGTCTTAGATACAGGGTACACAACAGCCTACATAACATGCCATGATTCGGCAACTACAAATGTTAATGTTTCCTGATTATTCACTTTGGCTGCTGATGCCTAGAATGACATTCAATATATACTAGAAATAAAATATGTGCCACTCAGTTAGCCAGAAGGGACATATCACATGTTACTATTGAACCACTAGTAAAAAGCAGATTTCTCTATAACCGCTATTGATTATGTTTTGACCTTCATGTGGTGGTTGAAGATCACAGAAGTTTATAATGTAATTTGGGTTCAAGGAATGGGTTACGCCCCAAAAATTAGTCAGAAATGACATAGGGGGGGGGGGGGCTATCACACTTGATTATGGGATTATTAACTGAAAATCTATTTTTGTCAAAAGGGGCGCTGGCGGCCATGTTGAATTTTTGGCGTTTTCGGCCAAACGCGAAATGCTTCTTTTAATGTATAAACTGGTTGACCGCTATCAATCCATCACCTACCTGAATTCATTTAAAAATAAGTTCCACTGAGAAACCAGTAGATGAAATAAGTGAATACTTTCGAGTGTTGAATATTGACCCTACTAGTAGGCCTATGCGTGAAGTCAAGCCGCTGGCAACAATGGCGGCCAAGATTTTATTAGTTGTCGATCAAAGTGGATTAATCATGATTGATTGATTGATTGATTGATTGATTGATTGATTTATTGATTTATTGATTGATTGATTGATTGATTGATTGATTGATTGATTGATTGATTGATTGATTGATTGATTGATTGATTGATTGATTGATTGAATGATTGATTGATTGATTGATTGATTGATTGAGCCTAATTATTCATTTGAGGCCACCATTGTATGATTTGAGCCATACTAGTCTTCCAGTATTAAATAATAAACCTGAACATAGCCTTGAAAAGGTACAGTATTATTATAATACAAAGATATTATGGTATTTTGATTCCTGTATTATATAATAAAGTGGCTTCACATGTATGTTGAATACTTTTCTCTACTTTACAATGCGTCAAAGATACGTCAAGAAACATAGAGTGCGGATGATATTACTGTTTTACAGTTAAAATTCCATGCACGTTTTTTTTAATAATACATAGTATGGCTACTATACTACACTTTTAAAAATGAAAAAAACTAACCTGAGACATTATTCCCAGGAGCAAGCTTGTTTATCCGAATGAATGTATACATAGCTTACTGAATATTGAGTATTACCGTTTCAAAAGAATACGGGCATGATGCATATAACTGATGACATTAGTACAGATCAATATAATCATGATAACCGTGGTCCGAAAAAAGGAATATGGGAAAATTTAGCATTATGAAAATGTTCCCGCCCACACATCTGATGCTGAGAAATGATTATTGTTGATCAAATCATATAAACTATGAAGTGTGCAACGATGATAACTAGGCCAACCCCCATATGTTGCACAGTTTCAGCAGCTTGGATGACGGTAGCTCAGTATACCCACATGCCTGACAAGCCCGTACAATTTAAACACGAAAACAAATGTAAAAAAATGTATTTTAGTATAGTCCACCCTGACTAATAGAGGAGTAACCCAATCTGCCTTTAACCCTTTAACCGCCGTTGCCGAATATATTCATTTTTTTATTAGCACAGTAACTCCCATGTTTTAAACAAGTTGGAAATAAAATGTGACATCAATCAGCAAGATTTGAAAAGAGTTAACTTCCATTTTGTCAAATCTGAATAATTTTCACTCACTTGAAGTTGTGGATCGCGTCAGCGAGACAAAACTTCAAGTGGGTGAAAATTCAAATTGAATAATGTAGAGGTTAAAGGGCTAATAGGGATACATACAATACTGTGGTCGAAAAAAACATAATAATTATCAGATCACAAAATGACTGTACGACGCGTGCATTATATGAAAATAATTATTTCATTTATTTGAAGCTGATAGCATCATCATATAAGAATCAGCACATGCTCAGAATAAAGAAACAAGCACATTTTCAACTCCGTCTATAGAGATATCAGAAATTTTCTGGGTGAGAATTCCCGCTTCCCCTTCAGCCCCCTCTCCCCGCTTATATACGATTTTGGATCCGACCCTGATTTACCGAGTTTAAATAGTGTTTAAATATGACCAACAGCTGCACACTTTCGGTCGCTTTCAAAATAATTATATATCTTTGAAGAGTTCACAAAGCAATATGTGACTTACGCTAGAAAGACATTATAACATCATAGGTGGATTCACATAAACCGATGTGAATTAGTTTAGTTGATTTCTCAGTCATTTCTCAACCAATTGTCATAAAGTTTTACCAACGCTATTAATGATGCAGCGATCACTCTGTGCATTTCATCAAAAACTATTGTATGCCTCTATAGTTTAAAGGTGATTCTCTATAACATGTAGCAAATGTAACTCTCTATATAAACCCATAACTTCGTATCTAATCAGAATTTCAGAGTAGTCATGACTAGATATTATAATAGTGTTTGTGAAATTTCACGGTTGAGAATTGACATAAATCAGCGAAATTCTTTCACCATGGGTAATGTGAATCTGACTGCAGCCAATTTTTTTTCTGATTTCGGCGTGATCGTTTAGCTCTTCACCTGCCCTCTTTAACGTTAACACACTATAAGCTGTGAATTGCTACCGCGATTCCCACCTTAGAATCAACAATTTATTAAAGTATCCATATCATATATATCAAATTGAAAGTGTTCCCTCATTTTGCGTGGCACTTTAATTGAAGTCTCTATCTGTACGATTAATTCACCATTACAACTGTATAAAACCGGAAGCCTTTTGTTTATGGTCAGTTATGTAGTAGACGCCACATGAAATTATCAAGAAATATGTTAACATGTCACAGAAATATTGATAACAACGAAATCCGTTCAGCAACAACTCTATTGGTCTGACATTTTGTCCAGCTCCCAGTAGAATTCTCCCATCAGGCACTAAGTACAGATTCTATCAGTCATGAACTGAAGCACGGTGTGTAGTGTCACACCGGAAACACGTGTCTCTCAACCTGCAGATAACTCACCACACCTGTAGGTGTCGGTCTGCACCCCACCCCTCCCCCTCTATGACATGTTAAGAGTTCTGGAAATCGAAAACGAGTCTGTCTGCAGAAATTACGAGTTGAGGTAGCAGACAGTGCATAATCGGGACACTTCGCACTGTAAGTGAAATTTTGCTCCCAGAACACTGCTAGATTTCTATTAACCCTTTAACCGCCGAATAATTCAATTGAAATTTTCACCCACTTGAAGTTGTGTCTCGCTGACGCGATTCACAACTTCAAGTGAGTGAAAATTATTCATATTTGACAAAATGGAGGTCAACTCTTTTCAAATCTTGCTGGTTGATATCACATTTTATCTTTACCATATTTAAAATGTGGTACTTAATGTGCTAATAAAAAATGAAAACTCGAATATATGCGGCACCGGCGGTTAAAGGGTTAACCCTCAAACCACTAAGCGCGACAATAGTTGTTTTTAATCCGTTTTATTGGCCGTTCAAATCGTAGTTATTGGGAACGAAATGTGTGCTTAAACATCAAGATTTGCAAATGCTTGGTCTCAAATTAAGCACATGAGTAATTTTCGCCTACTTGAAGTTGTGGGTCGCGGTAGCGAGACACAACTTCAAGTGGGTGAAAATTTAAATAAATTAAGCGGGATACGGTAAGGGGGTCTACTTTCTTTGAAAATATGTCCCAACCCAGAAAATACGGAACATTGATCCAATGTTGGATTGAAGTTGGGCCAGCGTTGCAGACGGTGAACCAACGTCAACGTCCCGTGTTTGTTGGGGAGACGCATAGGCCCTATATATGCGTCTTCTCTAGCAGGTAAAGGGTCAAAGATGCAAACATATGCTTACATGTGGCTGACCAGCAGAGAGGCAGTATCTGCTTACTTGTAAAGTAAGCAGATACTGCACTTTGGTTTTGCACGACAAAGCTGATGTGACTGATCTTCATCATGGTTTCCTTTTATTTTCCCTTAACTAATATGTGTGTATGTAATCACTTGTCACGATAAAAAAAGTTATGGACAATATTTTTTAGCATACAATATAATAATATTAGGATCAAAATACAAAAGTACAGTCCCATGTAAAATTATTGCTTTATTATGCTAATGGTGTTAATATACCATACATTGTTATGTATAATATTATCAAAGCGAATGGCACACATTAGCTCATATTAGGCATACACAAGAAATTAAATGGAATGGTGTAAAAAATATTGCAATTTTTAGTTTCGCATATGTCCATGCATTAGTGCTTAATAAAACTCAGTAGGGCCTACACTTGAGTGCTATATGTTTTAACAGTATTTTTATGGTAATTTAGATGGCATACGAAGAGTCGTCGCTATCAGTGGCTATAGGCCTACATGCAAAATTACGTAATTATGATTCATGTACGAATGATCCTGCGCCAATGCTGTCTCAATGCTCGGCGTTGTCAGGAATTGGGACAGTGCTGACACAGTGGTTATGATGGCAGCCATCATATCATAGCAGCAACATAGTCACACGCACATGAAAGGAAAAGAATAAATGTCCATAAGTTAACACTAATCGGGCCTTCCAGACCCACACAATGGCACAATGTCCAGGCAGTGCTGTTTCATCTAGTTGTTTATCATTAGGCAGATACCTAGCATTATATTATAAATTTGGTCATGATGTAACTTTGCGCATTATTCTTTTGGAAACGGATTCCTTCCTCTTGACACAGCCATCCTTTGTTGATAATGTGTCTGAGTCTTTGGGAGTAACAGTACACGGCCCATGTAGATCACTGTCAAAGGACACACTGTATCCTATCACAGCCCTCCTGTCTCTTCGTCGAGGAGGAGGAGAAATGGGGACATCTACTGCTGGAATATCTTGTCGATTGTGCCGGAAATTTTTGCGAGAAGATGTTGCACATCTGCAGACTCTGTAGAGGCCTATAAACACACCCGCGGCCTCCTCGTATGATTCTCTCACTGAAATATCGTGAAAACCTGTACACCCCACGTCCTGACTCCGCTTCTTACCGTCCACTTTGCTGACCATGCGCTCGTGGTCAAGGTCATTTTTGTTGGCAACCAGTACCACAGGAAGCTCGGGTTCTGTACGGCCATTAGCTGGTGCCACCATCATGGCGTTACAGCTGGATTTACGTGTGCGTTTAGCGTGCGTAATGAGAAACTTGAGCCGCATACACTCTTCAAAGCTGCAGCGGTCCGTCACGCAGTACACCAGTACGTAGGCGTCTGCCCAGCGTATGTGTTCTTCTAGCTGAATAGATTCACTCCCCTGATACTGAAAATAAATATACATGGTTTTAATTAAACCAAGAATATACTTCATTTAAAACAAGTTCACATCCAACCATCTTCCACGTGGCGTGTTAAGTAAATTAATCCTGTCAACATAGAAGTCAATATTGTTGTTTAAACCTAAAAATTTGATTGTCCAGTAATTACGGACGTTTTTAATCACGCAAAGTTGCCTATATATTTAGCCAGTGCTTTTCCAACGTTTAGAGTTTTAATATTAATATTTGACATAAATGCTGGGGTCACGCAAGAGCAACTGGTTGGCGAGGTTGGGGTCATAGAAACACAATAGGCCCTATATATCTTTTTTCAAAGCCTTGACGAATATCTGTGACGTGTGATCTACATTTAGTTTAGTCGTATCTTAGCTTGGTATAATTATAAGTAGACCTATTCGCTAAGCAAGTGCACGTACATACAGTTACTGGCTTACTATAAGCATTTAGCCTGTAGATCAATAGTAATAATTATAATATATGCCATGATCGATTGATTGCAATACACTATATAGATGTTAGATTTAACTTTATGAATATTGTTTATGTTTATTTGACTTCCAGTTAAAATATGCAAAAATGGTACAATATCATTATTATTGTTTGAGTATTTTTTTAACATGTTAAAGAATCATTCAGCTTCAAAACGCAAATGCCTGGGACGGTCAAGTGTAGGCCAACAGTAGCCTATTGAGTACAGATTGACAGCATTAATATAGCCACTGAACTGATTACAAGATACTTCGACGTTGGTCCAACATTGCATAAAGTCATACAAATGTTTTGTGTTTACTGGGTGACAATACAAGCTCGGGGGTCAAGCAGTTTCCAAATCCCCGCAGTAATACAGTCAGTTTGTTTGCAAGTAGGCGACCAAGTAGGGGCAAAAGACAAGGGCTTTGAATTATTACCTCATAGATGTCGCTCAAGTATATATATGAACTTGCTGTGATTTGAGAACTTGCTCTTAATGAGGCTTTAGGTATGAAACGCATATTTAGTATTATTATGGAATAGGGCCTTGGATTACCCACGGGCACTATTGCCTTCTGAGGGACCCTTGTCCCGCGAATTTTGACTACACCTTTAATAACTTTGGTTGACGGGAACAGGTCGAGATGACCTCTACAAGGCCTGTCAACCATATTAGTGAATTAAATTTATATAATAAAATAATGTATGACCGTATATAATATAAAACCAATATCAAGTGTTAAAAATAGCAATGTTTTTGTGTACATACTATTTTAAAAACGTAAATAGTATAGATTATAATTTTTGCGATATGTACACATAAAATAATGCTTCCCGCACCAAAACCAGACATAAAATAGCTACACCATGTAGCAAAAAAGGACACTCTGGAAAGCGTAGAAACCTAATTAAAACCTCTAAATGCTTTAGTTTTTTATTATAAAAAGGACATACAACTAGGGTATGTGTAAAAGAAAAATAGTAAAAACTCATGGTACTCCTAGTTTCAACATTTACACATAGGCATACATACATCCTTAAATGAAAGTAATACTATTACCCTAAAATGCATCTGCTGACGTCAGCTCATATAGCCGTCGCGCGGCCGAAAATGCTACCTAGATATATACATTAGTATAAGTTTGGCGGGCGGCTCGTCAGTTGCCAACAAATGAGTATCGACAACGAAGCCACCCGTCCCTAGTTATTCATGGCTGGTGACAGCTCAAATAGCCGTCTCACAGATAATTCAAATTACTGAGGTATTTTAGTACACAAAACATTCCGCTACATTCGACAATAGACTGCATCTGCTGACGTCAGCTCATATAGCCGTCGCGCAGCTGAAATATGCTACCTAGATAGAGTATCCACAACGGAGCCCTCCGTCCCTAATTATGCATGGCTGGTGACAGCTCAAATAGCCGTCTCACAGCCGATTCAAATTACAGGGTAGTTTAAGATACAAGATATTCTGCTACATTCGACAATTCACACAAGCACAAGCCAGGCTCAAGGTACATCGATTATTTACATCAAATAAATTTACCATCGTAAGATATAATTCATTCAGGTTCTTCCTAAAAATATGCAAGCCACTAGCATCTCGGATAACAACAGATAGTTTACCATGAAAGTAGCTGTATAAAAAACACAAGTCGATTCTTTCTCGACGGAAGCACAAAGGCAAGATAAATAATGCTGTGCATCTTTCGTGATAGGGTGAAACATAATCATTGAGAATGAATTTCGCAGCTTGACGTTGCACCCGCTCTAACTTGATTATGTCTTTAACATGAGAGGGACTCCACATACTCAAGAATACTTTCATAGCCAAATGAGCCAAATACAATTTGCGCTTAACATCAATGAGGCTGTTAAAGAAAAACAGAACGTTTTATCATTCCTATCATAAAATGGGATTTTGATGAAAGTTTTCACATCCTCACACCAAGATAATTTAGTAGTGATAGTTATTCCAAGATCATTAAATTCAGTTACTCTGGATAAGATATTATTATCAATGGAGTAGGCAAAATCTATTTTTACTTTGCGATATATCGACATGAATTTGCATTTTGATATGTTGAAATTCATTCTCCAAATTTTGCTCCACAGTAACAGTGCATTAAGATCATTTTGTAGAGAAAGTACGTCTTGTCTTGACTTTATCTTTCAAAAAATTTTGGCATCGTCAGCATATAATTGCATGAATGATGTACAAACATCGCAGATAACATTTATGTATAACACAAATAATAATGGTTCACCTGATGTTGCAGCTAAAGGTGATGATACCTTACCTTCTATCATAACTGACTGATACCGACTTTGCAGATCATTTCCAATCCACTGCAATAAGTTACTACCAAAGCCATTTTTTTGAAGTTTGTGAAGTATTAGGTCATATTGCAGACTTGCATACTACTTACATGGGGGATTTGTAAACGGTTATTAATTGATACATACTGTGCAATATTTCATTAAAATATGCAGATACACATCGTGTTATTCGTAGGTCATCATTATGACTAACAGTTACGCTGAGGTATAATATTGTATTATGACTTTATGCAACCTTTAAATTTTAGATCATATTCACATCATATTATAACTACCGATATCGCTATTATAATTAATTTCACTAAAATAATGTTCTCACTTGGCCAGCTGTATCGAGTATTTCAAATGAAACAGAATCTCCATCTAGCATCGTGTGGAAAGTGTACTTCTTTTCTGAAACATATCCAACACATTACACAATCAGAAAAGAAAAAATGTCACACAAAAAGCTGAGTATCAGCGAGGTGGCTCCTGTAACAATATTGAATCTTTTGCGAGTGGACGGGAAGAAAACATTGTGTATCTTTGAAACCTGAATACCGAGATTGAGAAAGGAATCCCGAATTCTGGCGTGACAGACAGTAGCGCTGACACTTCCTACTACCCAGCAACCTTGGCTTACTGTTGGGCCAAAGTCGTAGACGGTGGGCCAACAATAAGCGAACGTTGGGCCAACGTCTCATGTTGCTGGGGTAGAGGCGCCGGCCTTGGAAAGTATAATGTAAGCACATAAAAGAACATCTAAATACTAGTCTATTTTCGCACTAACTGTTTGTTCAAATTAAAATACATAGCTTAAATGAGGAATTCTATAATTTTAGGCACCAGTGAAATATGATATTCGCTGAATATTGTCAAAAATTGAAACATGTTTCAACTTAGCTTTTTTTATAGACATAGCGTTGTCAGCAGAGTTTAATTTCAATTTTAAATGCTTATTTTTATCAATTTAAGTTATTTTATTGTAATGGGGAGACAAATTTACCGTTATGGAGAGACCAATTTATGTTACCGAGTAATCTTCATATTTAAATTTCTCAGTATCCCTTTTACTAAAGTAAAATATATTCAACAGGTAGTTAAACATCGCTATTATGATGTTGATCACTTAATTTAGAAAGAATCACTTTATGAAAGTAACCCTTAAATAATGAAATAAGAATTACTCTCCGTTACGATTATTGTCGTTATTGAGAGTAATAATAACAAACATTGTTTCTCCATCACGACTATTATTTCTGTTATGTAGTGACAAAAAACAAATACTAAATATCGATGCTAACACAAATTGAAAGACAAAAAGAAAAGTTATTATTTCAACAAGTGTCACTTGTTTGATAAAAGGTAAAATTCATAAAGGCTTATAGCTATTTTTAAAGGAGTAAAAGGGTAATTTGTGACTACTTTTTCTCTCCATAACGTTTTTATTTTTGTTATGGAGTGACAGAAAATAGCGTTATGGAGGGACGTTTTTTTTACTAAATCGTGCATAGCATCTAAGTAATATGCTATAGTATGATTATTTTTTGTTTTTTCCAAATGAGGTTGTAGTAGGCTTGAATGTTGTAGGGTGCTTACAAGTTTAATTGCAGTATTTATGTGGAAAAAATCGCGTTATGGAGAGACGTTGAATAAAAATACTCACCCACATACTTGCACAATTATTTCTTATTTCTAAAGTAAAGCACGTTTATTGCATTTTTTTCACGATTCACCACATGAAGATCTCGCGCGACTGTTTTGCACCAGACAAGTGATATTTTGGTCAGAAAAAGTACAGAAATTACCTGAAAACTATAAGCGTTATGGAAAGTCGCTGCAACGTGGGACAGACATAAATTGCATAAAAAGTGGTAAAATAATGAAATTATTTTTAAAAACTTGTGTATAATCTTAGAAATAGTGTTTTAATCTAACATTATATCAGAAACAAATATCATATATAACACCGGAAGTCTAGAATAATTCACCTGTTTATGTGGGATTTAGATTGTGGTGGGAGAAGGCTTTTCGGCTAAAATTGGCCAAATTTACATAATATTTCTTTCAAAAAACGAATTTATGTTAAAATGTTTTGACTTTTAATATTGCTATATTGTGAAATAAAGTTCATTCATTACATTTATGTGGAGAAATTAAATAAAAATATTCAACAATAAATATTACAAGGTGCGGACAGTACTGGTGCTTGAAATTATAGAATCCCTCAATTACTGCTATACTAATCTTATCTAATTTTATGGAAAAAAATGTGTGTGAACCTGTCTGTTTTGTCTTATAGGCCCTATATTTATCTTATATTATTTAAACCTGAAACCTTCTAATGATATAGATGACAAGGCCACACAAGCGGATATAATAACGCGAGTGGGAAAATACAAAGGAGAAATGAATATAAAATTTGCCAGATTTGCATGTGTTTACATTTAAATTGTACAGATGTAGGATTTTTTTACGTACTTGAGGTTGTGGCTCGCAATTATGTTTTTTCAAGTGTGCAAAAACATAATTCTATAACATCACGCTTTAACCCTTTAACCGCCGGTGCCGCATATATTTGGGTTCTCGTTTTTTATTTGCAAATCACCACTTTTTAAAGATAAAATGTGACAAGAATTGAAAAGAGTTGACCTCCATTTTGTCAAATATGAATAATTTTCACTCACTTGAAGTTGTGGATCGCGTCAGCGAGACACAACTTCAAGTGGGTGAAAATTCAAATTGAATAAATAATTTGGCGGTTGAAGGGTTAAGGGTTAAAATGGAACAGCCCTGATTGATGATTGATGGGAATATACATTAAGCAGTGGTTTTAACCCTAAAGCGCTAAATGAAGATTTTTTTTCTACTTTTCATCCACTTAAAGTTGTGTCTTGCTACCGAGACCCACAACTTCAAGTGGGTGGAAGTTATTGTATATATTTGTTTAATCTGAACCATTTGCAATTCTTGATGTTTAAACACTCTTTTAATTCCCAATATCAGTGATTTGATCGGCTAAAGAAGCAAACTAAACACTTAGCGCTTTAAAGGGATCAAGCAGAAAATATCCACACAACGTTATGTTGTGTAATGCTTATAATATCTAATTCCGTTGTTAGCTTTTGCATACAAAATACAGTAATATAAAATGTTGAACATGGTATATCTGCATCCAGCGCCACTTCCATGGAGTGCGCCATATTGGATCAGCCTGTCATGGAGAATGCACTAGATCACGGGGAAGGAGGCTAGATATGAGTGACGTCACTTAACGCTTCCCCACAGGACAGGCATCTAGATCGCACATATCACATGTAGTGAAGAAGTGCACCAGTAGCCTGATTTTAAATTGTTTTTTTTTAGTTTTTAAAACTTCACAGTTCAAGTTTGATCACTAGTGAATGTTTTGCTATGGATAAATGTACTTAATAATAACAATAATAATAATAATTAACATTTATACAAGATCAATAATGCATTATTATTTTGATATCTGAGTGCACATCAATATCCTCGTCGTTTACATTTGCTATCGCAAAAGATGTTGAAATGAGTATTGATATTTTGGTGCAAATAAGCTGTGGGTAGTATAATTATTTCTAAATTGCAAAATCGTTTTAGCTGACACCATTTGTTCGTACTTATAACGATGACTATCTGACATTTGATATGTCGATAATTTATATTGATATTGCCTAATACACTTCTAATTGATTTTTTATGAATTTTATTTAGAAGAGTCATTTTAACACATATTTTGGTCTGTTGAAACAATAACGGTTAATGTGGATGTGGAAGGCCTCAGACAAATAATATCGTTTTACATGTTTAAATTTGTTAGGTAAAATAGCAATAAACGTTATATACCGTTATATACCACTGTCACATCAGCATATACGATCCCACGCTGCGACATGAAAAGTAGTTTTAAACATTTTGCAAATTTAAAAAATTTAAATTAAAAACTACCTAGTTCATTATTAATTAGAAAATTTCAAGCATTTACTATTTTACTTTATTAACAATATGAGTACGGATAAAGGATAATTAATTAATTCTTTGAAACCAATTCAAAGAAATGTTATTTTTTAACTTGCAAATTCTGTTGAAGCAAGATAGTAATCTTGAACTCAGCTTATATTAAAATGTATGAGAACCAGTAGAAAAATTAAAACATGATTAATTAAATAAAGCAAATTAGCTTATCCGTCGGACGCTGTGTTTAGGACAATAATACAACTTGTGTATGGGGCCTACTTATGAATGGTATCTGATGCTCGTCATTAAATCAGTCTAGTCGCATGCAGGTCTGTCGAAATATTCACCTGTAATAGTTTGACCTCAGTTCTGTACGTCGACAAACAACAAGAAACCTATCGGATATCGATCTAGTAGTAGTTGATTGTTAGTCTATTCAGATAATATAAATATTTGACGCTTTCTGCGTCGAGAGAAAAATGGTCACCTGACGGTCATAATATCACCCGTTTTCATTAGGAGGTCTATTGTATACTATCGTGCAAAGCCAAAAGGTAGTATCTGCTTATACAAGTAAGCAAATACTGCCTTTTGGCTTTTTACAGAGCAGCATACTACTTCGCCTGAAGTGTGAAGCTTAATCCTTTCAGTGCGGGGACCGTCTTGGGACGTCAGAATCTGACGTCTGTAGACGTCATATTCTGACGGCTAACGACGATCCCCGTACTGAATGGGTTAAAAAATTACCAATGGCTATAGAACCATAACATAGGTATTTAAATGAAACAGGAGGAGCTGACTAAGGCATTTATGATGATTTCAAACTGAAAAAAAACCTTTGTCTCCATGGATTATACAAAAATATTTCAGTGTTGTAAGAGTTAATTCTCCGAGACCTCGAATGTTCTGTGCCAGCTTATATTTCATTGATATGATATACAGCTGGAATCGCTAACGCCGGCTATCTTTCCTGTCGTATTTTTTTTTAATTTTGGCTGGCATTTAAAATGGATGGATATATATTATGACCATAGAAACTATTTGTTCATCGCACTGGAAGGTGGTTATATATTTTTTATATTATATTTTTTGAATTAATACTGTTGGTGAATGGCCAGTTGAGCCCTTGAAGTAGCCCAAGCAGCTCCCATATCATGCTGATCAAAATACTTAGGCCTAATTATGTAGCAAGTTAGTAAATCTTGCATATTTATCAAACTTTTCACTTTCAAATACGTTCACCCTACTCCAACATGAAGTCAAAATCCAAGCAAGTACGAAATGCTACACCAATGTTCGCTGGCCCATCGTCTGCGACGTTAGCCCACAATTGCGGGGTAGCATATTTTAAGTATATGGTATAGGTATGTGCATATTTTGAGAATGAGTACATATTATGATATGGGTTTGCTTACATAATGGATAGCGATTTAATATTAGCAACTAAGTGTGTTACAATATGGATAACTCATAAATTATAACATAAGTATACATAATCATATGCTAATAATAATTTATTCATTTATATACAGTTGGGACTTTTATTTATTCCCTTTTGTGCAATTTTACTAATGCAAAAACAATTCATAATAATAATGTATATTTGTATACATATAAATAATTTAGTTAAAAGTGTATGGCCGCTGTATATATATATATATTTATATAGAACAGACATTCCGTTAAGGTTTAGCATTAAGGTCATGAGTCTCAATATTGATTCAATGATGGAAAGTTGAACTCTCAGAAGTCCATTATTTATGCGCACAGAACGGTGCATTTTAACAATTATTCTAACAAAATTAAATAATTTAGTTATTTTACTTGGAAATAAATCATATTCATGACCTGAAACATACATTTCGTTAGATTGTGTTATATTTTGAAAACATGCTCAATTTAGATAATATACTGACTAAAAATGATGCGAAGGCCAGACCATGAATATAATACTTTGATTATTATGTCAATAATCACTAATTATGTAAAATAATGTACTCGATCACCGACCACTATTTATATATTTATTTTTGTCAGATTATCTATTATTTCGCATGGTTTTATAGCTAAAAGCATAGAGCTCCGCTAGCAGATACATCTCGACCAATCAGAAGCCTACGATATATCGTAACTTGTACGAGATTACGGGCACAGACCTTTATGCTGGCGACCATTTTATGCATTTGCCCTCAATACACATTGTACCAATGTTTTTTGTCCACATAACAACGTGTTATGTGGGCCTACTTGATCCAATAAACATTTTTTTAAATTATATGATAGACGAAACAATTTTACCCAGCAAGATAGCTTCCCACACATTAATATGCACTTATAAAAATAGGACCGTAGTGGGGATGAATTGCAGTTACATAATATTTCGCCACGAGCGACCAGATATAACAATTTATAATTCACGGCAAAAGGCCGATAACTCTCATGCTTAGCCGAGACTGCCACTGTGGATAAATAACAAAGCAAAATATAGGCCTAATAATAAGCTTATAATTAATAAGACGTAGGCCTATTGATAAAGTCTATTGTGTATTTGCTGTTCGATATGTCGAGAGCAATCAACATGTCGTCACTTTGGTATCAGAGGGTCGTATCTGCCACCTAACAAAGTGGCAGATACGACCCTCTGATACCAAGGTGGATCAAGGTGACCATGTAATAATACAGATCTAGTAACGTTAGAGCTCTCAACAACTGGTGACAAACACTTCGGATTAACCTTTAAACTCTGAAAATAATAATTGCAATTTTCGCTCACTTGAGTAATGGCGTCTCGTTGCCGCGACGCACGGCTTCAAAAGTGACCAAAATTAGTCATAGCATACACTTTTTTTAAATTTGAAGACCCACATACGTGGCATCGTCAAAAGCCGTTTTATTTCAAGTTCTAATAAAAGGTTAAAAGACACAATGGCCGCATTTAGCACTTAGGCCCTAAAGAGTCAGGATCTGCATTAATTATAACCGGTATTTAATGTGCCAAAGCGAAATAGACAAACGAATTAACCGTTGTCGTGTTGGTGCTCTAGAATTAATTGTTGTTGTCGTTATCTGTGAATTGTCCTAAAACGATACCCAATCGCTATAAATGATAGCTATAACGGACACTAAATACTATTAATGGTCCTGACTGTCATCATCACTTTTACCCTTTAAGCCCTCAAGATGCATTAAAGCATCATTTTACATCCCTGAAAAACAGACTTAATTTTCCAACAACTAGGGGTTTTAGAACGAAAATTTCCATGAAACTGGTTTACCAATACACATGATACATGGCAATTTTCTGTAATTTTTAAACCACATCCAATCATTTTCATCTTCATCCACTACAAGCCGCGAATTGCTGTCGCAATTCTCGACTTGTAGTGGATTAAGATGAGAATGGTAAATTCAGGCTTGAAAGGGTTAATGGCGGCAGTTGCACAACTCGATATTTATCTCATGTTTACCAAACACAAATTCTTCATTTTGTCGCTGTGGAGTATCAGCATTTAACGGTTTATCCAGAGCATTTAACATGATTAACAAAACAATTAGAGTGTGGATGCTTACCCAATAATGTTTCAATGTTTTTGACGCCGGCCCAACATTAAAACAACATATATGGTGACCGTCTGGTGTTGGCTTGAAGGCCTCGATCTCAGTCACGAGTATTTATAATGAAACCCGTATTATTTTCAGGGTGCACGTAGGCTACACTGCGAAATAATCAATTAGGTTTTCAATTTTATAAGTCGAAGATAAGTTTATGCACAGAACTACTCTGTCCACTCTGGTTTATGCGGGTTCATGTAGGCCGGGGGCCCTGGTGCAGTGGCCGGTTAAAGCTGCCTGCTTGGAAAGTCGGAGATTGCGGGTTTAAAAGTTTAAAAGAAACAAAATGTTTCTTCTCCGCTCACGAGTAAAGATTCAATATTGTAGGGAGTCTGCGTGACCGAGAGGTAGCGTGCTCGACCACATACCGCCAGGGCTCGAATTTTCAAAAATGTGTCTGGAGGGCAGTGTCATTTCATTAATTTAACCATCCTCACGAAGTTCTCCTGGCCCAGTTTAGACTACATGTGCACAAAGGTGGCATAAAAGCCCATTTATTGCATTTCATACGGGTCTATATGAACCCTATTTAGGCCTATAGGCCCTATATATATTTTAAGCCTACATTTTTTCGCAGAATCAACTAAAAGAAAATTCGTGCTGCTACGTTTCTAGATAAAAAATATGTTCTGCGCAGTTAAATTGTATTAAAAACTAGGCCCTAATCCAAATTCTATTTTAAGATTCCTTCCAAATTGATGGTTCTACGGATCCAAAAGGAGACGTTGACCCAATGCTGTCATAACGTAAGGCCAGCGTCGCAGACGTTGGCCTTACCTTATGCCTGCATTGGGTCAACGTGTCGTGCTTGCTTTTTGCATTGGCACGATTTTTTCTGATTACGCGAGTAAAATAGCCATATTAAAACGCTTGTTAGAAATAAATTATAGTTTAAAAATAAGTTAGACCCTAGACTCAAATGTAATAACGTATAGGCCCTACACATGTAGGCCTACCAGTAACCCCAGGTCGTAATGATAGCCTACATACAAGTTGTATCCTCTTCAAGTCAGGACAACGAGCAAAATAAAACCCCACATGGGTTGAGAGGGTTGTTGATCCACGAACTGGACACGTTTCGCTGGCAGCTAATAATACTCAGTATCTACTTTATCGCACGTGGCATTCCCAGTGTTTATGTAGATCAGCTCTGTTATGCAATACAAAAGGCAGTTACTGCCTACTTGATAAGTAAGAAGTTACAACCTTATGGCTTTGTACGACAGTGCTGCTGTTGTGATTGTGCCAAACTGATAAAACATACACGGTGCAATTACGTGTAGGCCTATATCTCATTCGTTTATCAGACACAAGAATTGGAGCGAAGAGCATGGATGGTGATAGGAGACTCTGAGATGTAAGGCCACCGCAATAATGTTTTCTGTTTGTTTTCAATTTTGAATAGCATAGATTTTATTGGAAAAAACCTAGCTCGTAATAATTAATGTTATAGGGAATAACACATGTGTTTTTTCAGCAAACAAGTTATAAGAGCACACTACATGTGAATATCCCAAATACAGAACCATTAATTATAAATGATTGTACGTCTGGTTTTAAGACATAAGTCGGTGTTTTTAATCATTTTGAATGAATAAAAGTCGTCAAGGAGCAATAAAGAAAATGAAAAATTAAGCACGTTTTTCACATCAATGGGAGACTTTTTCAATCCCATATTGGAAAAAGGCAAGATAACAAATGAGAAGTGAACAAGATATCTGTCGGTTCACTCTATGTACTTGACATCGGAGCTAAGTTCATTAGTTGACAATGATGTTTTTATTACCCGGTACATACATTCTTCAGTCACGTTTTGGATAAAGCTACCCAGCTACCACATCTCTCACAACTAGCCAGATCCTATGCAAAAAATTACAACCTTTTGGTTTTGTTTGATTATTAATCAATTTTGCAAAACGTATTCATATCCCAGCAAGCATGAGACGTTGGCCCAACGTTCGTTTACTGTTGGCCCACCGTCTACGACGCTGGTCCAACAGTAAACCAACGTTGGACCAACGTCTCATGTTTGCTGGGATGTACAAAAACCGTTGAATGAAACTCTTATGTATATATTTAAAACTTCACATAAAACTATCGTGACAGGGAATGTAACTAAATACATGACATAGGCCTACTGTGGACATAACGGGATGTCATAATTAGCCTACATGTATAGGCCTATTATAATTATTATCACTGAGAGACATCACTCCGGATTCATAACCGCAGGCCAGGGTCCCAGTGCCACAAAGAATACATGTTAAATAAATGTCCATGACCAGAGCATGGAGATAGTTTGCTATCTCCATGATCAGAGGGGGTACATCAGCGCAAACGCCCCAAGCCAGGAAACGAATTATACCCCATTCAGTGGTACGTAATCGCAGGATCGACTTGTCATGCTTGTAAACGTAATTTCGTGTTTGTTTCCTAACCATAAATTCCTCAAGCTCTGAAACTAAATGGCGAAATTTAGCTCTGCACTGTTTGAATTGTACCAGTAAACTCTGATCTGAAGCAAACACACATACGTTAGCCATACCAGTTATGTTTGCTGGGTGAAGAATGCACAATATGTAATAGTTTGCTCGTATTCAATCTAATATAGTTTGCCTGTATTCAATGTCCTAGTTTGCCTGTATTCAATGTCATAGTTTGCCTGTATTCAATGTCATAGTTTGCCTGTATTCAATGTCATAGTTTGCCTTTAATCAAAACATTCACCAAAACTTATGACTTTATGTTAACAATGATTCAAAAACCTACATTGTATGTTCACCCATGCAGCTAAGCATATAAGGTTTTGTCTTTAATAGGGATTCCTCAGAGCATCGACTATTAATATCTAGCTTTAGACAGAAACTGTAGATTTAATATTGTAACGTACGTACCAGACCCCTGACCATGGTTTTAGTCATTCAAAACATGTAATTTGTAATTTGTTACTTTTTAAGTATGACCTAAAAATGTGAATGTTGGAGCCAGCATCACCGATGCTTTTCAACATTGCAAAAGCATTAGAGCAACATGACCAATGCCCTGTGTCGTCCGGACTAAAAGTCAATCGTTTTTTTACAACACTTACCCAGCGTTGGATCATAGTCTCCAATGAAGCGTTTGGTAATAAACCGAACTGTGAGAGCTGCAACAAATAACAGAATGAACATATCATTAACATTAATTTGGCAATCAAATATAACAAGAATCTGTATTTCAACTACCGGTATTAAGGTTTTTGTTGGGGATTTATCATTCCATACAACCCATTCTGTGTTGCAATAACAGAGATATGAAGTGACCAAAGATAGAGAAAAACGTATACTGATATGATTACTGTACACAAATGATAATAAAATATGAAGGACAAAATGTGCAATCGAAGATGGCGGTCACAATGGAATCGTGAATTGCATTTGTCTCCGTTTTAATTATGGAACTACTGACGACCCAGCAAACACGACACGACACGACACGACACGACCCAATGTTGGACGAGTGTTGGGCCAGCGTTTGTTAGGCCAGCGTCGTAGACGTCTCTATTTGTCATTGCTAAAAATATATATTTACCAAAATATGCCTGCTATCCAATAGCCATCATAGTGTAGACGTTTGAACATTTTTTTCAGTGACGGTGTGAATATAACAATATCACCGTTCTTTAGCTTTTCGAAACCACGCTAAATTTACAACAATATAATAGTCGTTTTTTAAAACATACTAATAAACAGATACGGTTTTATCTACACCAAATATTTAGTTTTTTTTGTAAATAAAATATATATGTAGAATTACGTGCTACATGATGTATCTAAAATAAAACATGTGCCTTTAATTAATATGTTTATGTATTAGCGAAGTGATCGGGGAAAATTGTTTTAATTAGGGTAATTCTTAATTATTATCGATAACAAAATCAGCATAATATTATAGTAGGCCTAATTGTTAGAGGCCAGCTATTTAAATATAGCCGCGCTGGCTATCTCTGTTAATTCGGTACCAAAGTTCATAACATTGCTCCAGAACTAATATATTTGCCTTTAAACAAGGCACGTTATCGCTAAATTATATCTTACTGATATTGACATATGGCCTAACTGTCAAATATTATAACACATTATTGTATATTTTGTACTAAACCTCAGTAGGCCTACTGTACAACAAAACCTTATTATCACAAAACAGGGTACACAATTTTTAAATGCTAATTTGCTTATGAGAAGATCTCTCACATAAAATCTGCTATTATTTTCGAGAATGACAAACACCACATTTCCAGACGCAAAATAAGCACCACGAACACCAACATCTGCCTGCGGCCTCGGAAAGCCAAGCTTTGCTGTAGGGAAGATGAAAATAACAAACACCGCAGTTCTTACCACTGCTATACACTTAGAACAAAGGGCTCTTGACTTATATTTTTTTCATATAATAATATAGATAACGGTTTCACGTATAATATGTGAAGGTATGTATATGAAACATTTATATACGGAAAATAACCTTTTTGTTCTACGAGTGCATCGTTTGAGCCCCTATACTACCGGGATATAATTATAATGTAATTCTAAATGCTTTCACTTATTATATTTAACCCTTATCCTGCTAAGTAAATTTATTAAATTTTCAACCACTTGAGGTTGTGTCTCGCTACCGCGATCCACAACCTCAAGTGATTGAAAATTACTCATATTTGTTTCACTTGAGACCAAACATTTACAAATCTTGATGTTTAAACAGCCATTTCATTCCCAATAACAGTGATTTAAGCGGCTAATAAAATGGATTAAAAACGACTATCGTCGTGATCAGCAGGCAAAGGGTTAAGTGAACACGTCATTATGTCGTACTGTTTATAAAGTAGCCTACCTCTCACAATGACCCGTACAAACGCCATACTAACATAAAGGCCTCATGGAATGGGGTGGCGTTTGTACGGGTCATTGTTACCTCGGTATTAACCCTTACAACGCTGAAATATTTTTGTTTAGACCATTGAGACCAAAGTGTTTTTTTTTTAATTATCATGAATGTCTTAGTTAGCTCTTTCCGCTTCATTTGAATATCTAGATGTTATGGGTCTACGACCATCATACATATTTTAAATCTTTCAGTGCGGCGATCGTCTTTATACGTCAGAATCTGACGTCTACAGACGTCACATTCTGACGTATAAAGACGATCCTGACGTCTACAGACGTCAGATTCTGACGTATAAAGACGATCCCCGCGCTGAAAGGGTTAATTCACAACCAATATGTTTCGACATTTGAAGCTACTATCTTAACTGTTGTAAGTGCATGGAGCGCGCAGCGCGTCGCCACCCTGCGCAAATTTAACGTCGATACACTGGTTTCAACCTAAAAGCGACGAGGCCGCCATTAAGTGATTAACACAACTTCAAATGGATAAAAATTTAAATAGATAACTTATAGGGAAAAGAGCTAGCGTACCGGTACCCTAATTTATACGTGGTGTTAATTCACCCACACTAGCCATATTGTCAGGTACTAGCATGATACTGCTGAGGAGACCTACATATTTATACAGATAATTCACAGCTTCTAATTGCAATCAGATATTATGGGTAGGCTAACCAATCAGGTTTCGGTTTAAATATATAATTGGCGTCTCTGTTACCACCAAATGTTCCGACCATGTGGACACAATTTTTTCATGACCTGTCTTTCTATGTTACCAGGTGGCTACGACCATTGGTGTCCTATTTTACGACCACTTTCGTGTCTCACAATGTATTGGGATCATAACTTTCCACTGATTTGTAGGTTGAATCTCCAATTTTCACAAAACTAGATATAAATATAGATACAAACGACATCCAACATTGATTCAGCTATTTTCACAGTCATTTTAACACCATATAATTGGTCCACATTTGTCCACCATCTACAACGTTGGACAAATGTTAAACCAACATTGATTCAACGTCCTGTGTCTGCTGGGAGCCCTAATGTGTACCCGAAAGATCACTTGAGTAGGCTATACACAAAACAATCAGTAGGCCTAACGCAAACCAAGCCTTTGAGGACTTTGGGGCATTGTGTATATAGAAATCATTATAGGGTCTACTATAGGACAGTGTACCTGCTACGATTTTCTGTCCGTCGCATTATTGCCAGGCAGTGCAATTAGTAACATGAGTGGCAATCACTCATAGCGCAGATAACGTGCATTTATTGATAGCGACACGCACGTGCGTCATGCACTTAGGCCTAAGAGTAAGAGAATAATCTATGATGTTACAGATTGGCATAATTCCAGCAAATAACATGTGTGTAGTTTTAAGACAATAAGTCGGCATAATAAGGTCAATATGTAGTTTGTCGGGTGGTGCAATGGGTTGGCATGCATTGTCATGATGTACACACACATTATGAATTGACACAGCTGATAAATACAAATGAAGCAAGTAGAGATAATAGTGGACAGGTTAATTGTATAAAACATGTGAAACGAACCCCTCTCTCCCACCCCACTGTATTTTGTGGTAGAATTACGCCACTTGACAGGAATAATATTTAAATTGGACCAAGTAGAATAATTTAAGCTGCGGATATTTTTGATTTAAACTTTTATTTCGCCATAATTCAAGGTCGAAGTCAATTTCAAGGGCAAATATGATTTTTTCGGCAAAAAGCTAGTGGCAAGTGTAATACCTCTTTTTCGCATTATGAATTGACACATCAATAAAAATGAAGCAATTAGAGATAATAATAATGTAAGTTTATTTACGTCCCATTTCGCCGATGTTGAATGAATGGTGGATCAACGTTAGACATTCAAGCCATGGCATTATCTTGAGTCAGCTATACTTGTCCAGCTATAACAGATCGTTATGGTTCAGCTCTGCCTAAATGCCGGGACAGTGTCGGCGAGGTTCATATCGTTATTTAAAACTCATCAAGAGGTACAATAGGCCATTTTAAAAGGTGTAAGATCAAAAGTGGGCATTTTTAAAAGTGTTGAAAGAGATGTAAAATAATTATAAAAAGTGCAGGAAGTGACAATTTTATGTTACAGAAAGCGATTATCGACGTGAATTCCTCATAAAACTTGAAGTGAAGACAGAGAGTTATAAAAACTGACCATTGTTTATGCTGCATCGGTCAATGCAAAGCTGGAATAACTGAATGATTGCATTGTTGGCATAAAACAATGTGTTTCATCTTCTCTGAAGTGAAATACCAAACTATGCTTATAAAATATGACGTGAAAGCAAATTACAAAAGTGAAGTGAAGAAATAAAACAATTATAAAAAGTGAAGAATGGGGCTGAAAAATAGATAAAATGAAGTGTGACATAGCCATAATTACCAAGACCCATGTGGAGACCTGGAACTGCCTTTTGGCTTTCAGAGCATCATGCTAACCTGCGTATGTGCCATCTGGTGAGTGGATATCTGCTATTTACAATATAATATTATCTAAATAATTATGGAGTAATTCTCATCTAATATTCAACAAATTTTGTATCAAAGTCTCAAGTAGCCCATGTGTCAAATTTTCCAACCTTATATGTTTGCCAGACGACACCATATTGCATGCCTCACAGGACATACGCTCTCTAAATGACATTATTAACAAACCAGCAATCTGGGAAAGACAATGAATGACGAAATTCCATCATGGTAAATCTCAGTAGTAGGCTAGGTACTTTCCATCACATTGAATATTATACACCAATAAGAAGCAACTCCCTACGTTCACACATTAGAGCAAATACCACCAACAATATATCTGGTCATAACAATCACAACAGAGCTGAGATGGGGAACTCAGATCAAAAACATCTGCAAAAAAGCCAACCACACAATCGGATTCTTAAAAAGGAATCCTAACATTCCCTACAACACTCTCAAACAAACAGTTTACTTTTCCCTTGTAACACATACCAGCTGTGAAATATTCTGGTGCTGCGAGGAACCCACACCTATAATAGCCGGAAATGGTAGAACGTTGCCTAAATCTGCACGGTATGTAGCAAACCGAAACAGAAAAAGTATTCTATCAATTGCATGATAGAACAAATCAGTTGGAATCATTGGCTGATGGAAAAAAGGGCTAAACTCACAATCTTGTATAAAATATAACACAAAGTATGCTCAGCATTAAAGCAGTCCATTTTAGAAGCTTTTACATCCATAAAGAATATCAATAAACATGAACAATAAAACACTTTCCAGATTCCTACAAGTCGACATCTTCAAAACTGACCCAACCTTGTGACAAGGCTGACCGGGGTCAATTTAGGCATCAAATATAATTCAGCCTACTTACCCTTCCATCTAAATGCACATCACAGTAGATCTACATCCTACTTGTTAGGCCTTGTGACAAGGCTGGCCGGGTCATTCTAGGCATCTTGTTCAAATCTAATTCAGCCTAATTACCCTTCCATCTAAATGCACATCACAGTAGATCTACATCCTACTTGTTAGGCCTTGGCTGGAACACGACAAGGTCATTATTATCTGGAATCAAGTTACTGACGACATTACACTAAACAGAACAGACCAAGACTTCCCCACTGTTGTGGTAGCATTGGCACATTATTCATCGCAATTTGTCACAGAATCTTGTGTTGTTACGGACATGTCCATTCTGATTAACAGGTAATTTCAGTCGTAGTCGTAATTTTAGAACCGACATCTGGCAAACGGTAGGCATCTAGCTCAGCTGCTGGCATCACAACTAGACCACACAGAAACAAAATACGCTACCACAAAATTGTTTGATAAATACTGT
Source organism: Flabesymbios commensalis (assembly GCA_964017125.1). Classification (NCBI taxonomy): domain Eukaryota; kingdom Metazoa; phylum Annelida; class Polychaeta; order Terebellida; family Flabelligeridae; genus Flabesymbios; species Flabesymbios commensalis. The sequence goes on from OZ024907.1 coordinate 45,908,579, forward strand.
CTTTTTACATATTACACTTTTATTTTGGGGGTCAAATATGTAAAGAATTAGAACTAATCCATTCAGACAGATATGTATCACTGTAGGTAATACATAAACATGATTATGTGTATGTGATTATAGCAGTCATAGTAATTGCAAAAGATTAATTGATACATAAAAATAAATATATTAAGTTGCTATACATTTAGAATTGTATGTTTACCGATATAGTGCTAGGCATTATAGCCTGCCGATAACCATTGTATTCACCCAAAATTGAACCGATATTATCAAGATCATCGATTTGCAGTTCCGCTCGTCAAGCACGCCAAAAAGTAGCATCTGCCACAACACGCTCTCCCGCCATGATTAGATAGGTCCATGCACTTTCCACCCCACTTACTAGACACACACGCTGTCTCGACGCTGGGCCAATGTATTTCTTCGGCTGGTATCCCCTCACCTCATTGGGCACGCGACGTTGCTGCGACGTTGAATCAACGTCATTGACGTTGATTCAACGTCGCAACGACGCCGTGTGCCCAGTGTAGTCACACGTGATATCGCCTATCTACTCGTTTGTTTATGTTTGGAGGACTGGCTACATCTCACAGATATTGCACCCTGAGTTTTCCGCTGCTTTGATAACTAATGTTGCCTGAAGATAAATATGAAGTGTGAAGTGTATGGCACAGCGAATTTTTAACTTGGTAGAACAGTGCCGTCAACCAAATTTTAGTTATTCATCGCTTCATCATCAATAGTAGTTCTGCATAACAAGTGAACTCTCATTATAATTACGCATTTGCAAAATGACCAATATCCGGCCCAGCCGTGGTTAGACCCCGATACCTCGCGATTATGAGTCAAGTAGAGGAGCGCGCAGCGCGAGGGCTGACGCGAGATTATGCACTAGTTCTGGTATAAACCTTATAGTGCCTCTCTCTTTTTATTATGAGTCTCGGGAAGGCACATTGTTAGTGCCTGAAACCTTGAATAAGTGGTAGAAATTTTAATGACTACATTCTATGGTAGATTATGTTTCCGAAAGTTGGTTCGGGTATAATACACTATTATATCAGAGTTCAAACAAACCTCAACCCTTTCAAGCCTGAATTTACCATTGTCATCTCCATCCACTACAAGCCGCGAATTGCTGTCGCAATTCTCGACTTGCAGTGGATAAAGATGATTTGAAGTGGTTGAAAAATTAAAGAAAAAAATTGCAGTGTATTGGTAAGACAGTTTCGTTGACATTTTCATTCTAAAACCCTTTGTTGTAGGAAAATTAAGTCTGTTTTCAGGGATGTAATATGATGCTTTAATGCATCGTGAGGGATTAAAGGGTTAAGTAACCCTAATTCTCAAACATGTGATACTCCCCACCATACCTATTGAATATTTTAGCCAGGTGAAGTGTGTATATAATTTATGTACATAAACAAAGGGCGATTGGAATGCTCAGTAGCGCAGTTGGCAGGTTAATTGTCAGGTATGTGCACACCAGTGATGCAAAAGCACTAGAACAACTTTAGAACAAATACCTAAAATGTCCAAATTAACATAATTATAGTAATGGGCTTATATTAACCAAATAATTTACCTGTTGATAACAAATTAGCCTTTGTTCTCGAGCTGGATCAAGATGGCATGTAAAATGTATCTGACTGCTCAAGATCGTGATTTTAACCAATCAGAGGCGCAAGAGCCAGATACGGAGTTTTTATGAGAAAGACAACTGATGGCGAATGACCTATAAGCACCTGACAAAATTACAGCAACTAATCATGTTCTATACATAGCTTCATTGTTGAGCTATTATCAACCCGAGCTGGCACATAACTTTGAAGCTATGCTTGCGTGGTATTTTTTATTTATCTATATTTTTGTGTTACCACAGAATTGCTTGTAATGTGACTCCGAATATGCTTCTAACTTATATTTCACAAGGCGGAGGCATATTATATCTGTCGAATCCTATATAGATAGTCGGCACACAAATGACCCCCCCTTTGGTCTCCTTGACCGAATGCTGTGCAAAACCCAATCAATCAATCAATCAATCAATCAATCAATCAATCAATCAATCAATCAATCAATCAATCAATCAATCAATCAATCAATCAATCAATCAATCAATCAATCAATCAATCAATCAATCAATCAATCAATCAATCAATCAATCAATCAATCAATCAATCAATCAATCAATCAATCAATCAATCAATCAATCAATCAATCAATCAATCAATCAATCAATCAATCAATCAATCAATCAATCAATCAATCAATCAGTCAGTCAGTCAGTCAGTCAGTCAGTCAGTCAGTCAGTCATTCTATTCAAGCATGCATACGTCGCAAATACAACGAAACTAATTTATTCAAGTTATTATTATTATTAATGTTGCATAAATTATTGTTTTGGAACAGTTTTTGTTTTTATGGACAACTCATGTATTCCTCAACATTGTTATCACGGTTATGTATATATATACAGGTTGTAATATATAATTATAACAACAAACATGCATTACAAATTTTTGAGCTATGATATTTAAAATCTTCAAAATGTGTTATCATGAATAATAGGCATAAAAGTATTAAAATTCAGGTTACATTTACAGCTCACTATATAACTGATATTATAAATACGCATTTCCAAGTATTGATACATAGACTCAGCTAACACACTCCGGCAAACGTAAGACGTTGGCCCAATGTTGACTTTGATGCTGGGACAGCGTCGTAGGCGATGGATAAACATAAAATGAACATTGAGTCAGCGTCGTGTTTTGTTGTCACCTGTTCCCTCCATACAGGGGAGCCTTCGTGATCGAGAAGTAGCGAGTTCGGCCTCAGACCGCCAGGGTTCGAATTTCGCATCATGTGTCTGGAAGGCAGTATCATCTTATTTATCTCACCATCCTCAGGATGTACTCCTGGCCCAGTTTAGCATATATGTGCACAAAGCTGGCCTAAAAACCCATTCATTTCATTTCATTTCCCTCCATACATATGTGGGTATAGATAAATTACGTGAACATTTGTTTTTGTCTGTCTTGCTCGGCATAAACAAACCTAGCGTTTCTGAAATATGGGAAAGGTATCTTGACCAGTTGTCGTCTGCACAGTATTTGCCAGCTGCAGCACCGGGAATCACAGAGCCGCTGTCGTATAATCTGGCCCAATGTTTTGCTTTTTAGGGATGGGCAAATACCAGAGTATGTAGTAGAAGGATAGATAGGGATGAAGGTGTGAGCTGAACAGACAGCTGTAGTATCCAGGTGAAGGTAAGGGATCTGGTAACGTTGGTCCAAATATGGGTCAGCTTTAAAACCGTCAGCCCAGCCTTGAATCAGCGTCGGAACAGTTAGCGCAGTTTATTTGATCGAGACTTGAAAAATGTGACAGAGCACATGTCAAAATGGTTTACGTCAGTTTGTTATTAACACTTCACTCCTTGAGCTCCACGTCGGCTGGTTAGCCCCATTTGAACCCAGGTATTTCTTTTGGTTTCCAGTTACCTCGCTATGTTGACCCTTTCAGTGCGGGGACCGTCTTTATACGTCGGAATCTGACGTCTGTAGACGTCAGATTCTGACGTATAAAGACGGTCCCCGCACTGAAAGGATTGAAATATTTTAATGGTCGTAGACCCATAACATAAGTATTCAAATGAATCGTAAAGAGCTAACTAAGACATTTATGATGATTTCAAATTAAAACAAACCCTTTGATCTCCATGGTTCATACAATATATTTTCAGCGTGGTAAGGGTTAATATTTATTATTGCTGCTGTAATTCCCACTCCGATGTGAAGGATATTGTCCTGATTTTATAATAGTTCATGTAGTATTTCACATGAAAGCATAAAAGTCTTTATTTTGATGAATCAACTTTGATCATAATATTCTGCGTTGTGTATACAATTTCAACAATGTATGGTGATGAATCCATTTAATAATTAAGTGTCATCGCAAAAGGAGTATAGGCCTATGTTGTCTATGCATTAGGAACTGAAATTCCAGGTTCAACAGCTATTCAAATGGAAGAAAGTTATCAAACAGTAAATCAGTGCAATGATTTAATATTGCTACACGCTACGGGTTAGAGGGACACGCCACTCGCAGAGATTATCAGACTGATAATGTGGTAGTCAGCAACGTCATACAAAGACTTCTGCTATGTTGTTTTAATAACGAGTGGTGTATCCCTTTACAATGCTGTATGTATATATCATACACGAATATCATGAAAATATATGATACACGAATACAACTTCATCAATAGAATATTTTACTTTTTGTTCTGCGACTCATGACGATTGAAAACTAGCTACAAGAATAATGTGAATTCTGTTTCAAATATTTTTGTCTTGTTGTGATCTATATTCCGGGCACAGCTTCCCACCAAACACAATACATTAAACCAATATTGGTTCAATGTTGGTCCGCCGTCGTCGGCCCAACACTACCCCAACATTGGTTCAATGTCTTGTGGGTTGCACCTGTTGACAAGATTCTCGTTGAGTGATTCACGGTAACTGCGGGCATTTTCCTAATCAGCAGTCAGGGATAGGGACGATTGAAAAAATAACTATTTGTCTGACAAACGCGTCATAGAAAAAAATACAAAGCGCAGGCTCACATCCAGAAAACACTGAGCTGGTTCACTGCCGGGCCAGCGTCTCAGACGCCGGCCCGGCAGTGAACCAGCTCTGAGTCAATATCCTGTTTGCTGAGGACATGGGGCTCGGCTTTCCTGAAGGTTTTCAGAAGGTTACGTCATACCAAACCTGTGCTTTATTGCAACGTCAGCGACATTCACATGATTGGCACTCTATTTCAGTAACGTTAGTCCCTCTAGGACACACCGGGGGGAAATGTCAAATAGTTTCAAATTCGTGATTTTAATAAAAGTATTTCACTAATAATATTCCTGTGTAAGATATGAATCACACCAGATTCTTGATTCAGAAAATAAATTGTCAGTGCAATACTTTTAGTAAAATTATCGCATTTGAAACTAATTAAAATAGTAATTTACTGGTAATATCCAGACAATTCGATGATTACGTGAAAAAATGACACTATTTATAAACCTAGCGTTTGATCAACAGCTTTATATCAGCTTTAAAATAATTCTAGTTGAAATAATAAGATAACAATATAATCAGGGGGAGGTAGGGTCAGTTGGCAAATTTTCGCAAAATTCAAAATTCGCAACAAAATGCTGTAGGCCTATATTGCATTGTCAGTGATAGACAAACTTAATATGACTGGGACTTTCTGTGTTGATAGAATAACACTTTTCAAAATGTTAATGAATAGTCGAGGGGGCGGGGGGGGGGGGGGGGTGGACCAACTGAATGCATAAATGAATGAATGGTGAGATGAATCAGATAACACAGGAATTAATTAGAAAGTCAAGCCCTGGCGTAGCTAACTCTCGGTTACAGAGGTTCCCTACAATACAGCCATATACGTACGAGGATCAAGTTTGACAACTGTAAATAAAACGGCTTGTCCACTCCCATGTCGGATTCTCTTCATAGTTATTCACAAGGTGGCGCTTCCACTGACTATTTCTGTAATCCGCGCAGTGATTTCTGGGTATACCAGAAAGCCCCTAACTGTATATTTATTTTAGCTGTAGGTCTACCAGCACTCTCATTCACCAGTGTTTCATACATTTTAAAATTGTTTTTAAAAATGCACAAAGTGCAACGGATTGTTAGTGTAGGCTAGTGCCCAAACCTTGTTGGCACAAACTGCTTCCAGCAGAAAATATAACATTTCCTTTACACTCGCCATGATTCTCATTATGAGAGCGATAAACTGAGTTGATCGCTTTTACAAGGCATTCCATGGAAAAGATTCTATTTCTACACATTTCCTACTCAGAACCTGGAATGTTGTTGTCCGAACAATTAAATGCACCGGAAACAGTATTATCATCCGACAATACACCCTGATAAGCAGGAACACGGTTTTCACTAAAAAATCCTAGGCCTATAGGATCGTCCGATATGCAGGACGGTCTGAGAATAGAATGGCCTGATCACACTGTCCGACTTCGCAGCAGTATATAGGTCATATGGAAGCCGTTGAAATAATCAATTCTCACTGTGTGATTCTAAAGATGTTCTTTTTAATCTACATTGATCAGAACATTTAATAAACTGTTTTTTTACTTAACTTACTCTTAGTGACGTATCGATCCATCATAAAAGCTTCGATCTGTCTTTAAGCAAGCAATATATGCAAATGATTTATGAACATTCTATAAATTTTAACCTTCCATTTGAAACTTCAAATGGGTTTCCATAGCAGTATATTGTGCTGTAAGAGTAGACACTAGATTGTGATTATATATATATATATATATATGTCACAGTGTATATATATGGTATATATTTGTATACTATAATTATGTCTCATATACATCATATTTTAACCACATATGTCTCATATGAGCAATACATTTTTGTCTTTAGGCTTAGCTGAATAAAGTAGACATAAGAATTGTATTTTATCATTAGATTCCATAAAATAACATTTTTTTTTCTTTCAATAACACAAAATTTCTCAAAATTTCTGTGATCAATTTGCAGTAAATAAAATTACCAAAATTATTGGAGAAAAATCTGGAATAATGCATTTTTCAGCTTTTGTTTGTTTCCATAGCAACCACTTGGTAACCAAGGTGGTTTTTGAAGATAATCATGCTTATTTTTTGGACACATTCTTTCAAAGTCCAAAACACATGTTTTGGAAAAAAAAAGTAATTTTGAGAGGAGCAATGCCATATATTAGGATGTACATTCACCGGGAATTTTCTCCCGTCAATCGCTCCGGAAAATGCTGCATTTTTCAGTATGACATGTCTAATTCTATAGGCCACTGTGGGCACATTTATTGAACAAACCACATAAAACAACCACAATTTGTTCAGAAAAGTCCTGCGTTCCATAATTGTTCATCAATGAAAATTACCTCTAACATAAAAATCCCCCTTAAGGCTCACCCAACTAATTACTTGGAATGTATTCAGTAAAAGTTTGGTTCTGGACTATTTAGATTTTACTTTTGGCATATCCCGCTGGTTATTGTGGTCAGGAAAGTAATAATTATTAATGAAAATTTGTTATGTGGCTTTTTTCCTGACCATGATTGATTTTTTGTTTGGAATTCACAAAAAAACAGAAAAGAAATACAAAGTGGCGTAATAATATCAGGGACCAGATCACAAACACTATCTGAGCCAGGAGAGTCACTGGCAATGGCAAATTCCGACCTTTTGAAGGTAATCACTGACTTCTGCTGTAAAGAACAACAATGAAGGTGGCTAAATCCATCTAAAATATTATTTTTTGAATTCACAACCCTTTAACTTTCCAGGGATACAAATGTCTAGTGGATTTAATAGATTTTAATAGGCTTGTAGCCTCTAGCGTGTGGGCGATAATACATGCAAGTCTATGGGATTGTAATTACTTGTGTGAGACCTTTCTGTAATCCGCGCAGTGATTTCTGGGTATACCTTTGGTGTTAACAGCACACAGTGGATTACTATATTAACCCTAAAACCGCTAAATTAAATAATAAAATTTTTCACTCACCTGAAGTTGTGTCTCGCCACCGCGACCCACAACTTCAGGTGGGTGAAAATTGATTATATTCGTTTATTATGAGACTAAACATTTGCAAATCTTGATGTGTAAACACACATTTTATTCCCGATCACAACGTTTTGATCGGCGGATAAAATAGATTAAAAATGACAACGGTCGTGCTGAGCAGTGTAAGGGTTAATACAACGTAGACCTACACTGTGTGAAGCTCCGTGTAGCTACTTGACTCATAATCATATTTCATAAGTAAATTATAAGTAAATGTGTAGATGGTGATCGGGGATTGTTTTTGCAGACAACTGGTATAGGGGAAGAGTCAGTAAAATAACCACAGAAGCAATTATTAGAGCAGGTCAGTCATTTCGCTTCACTGATTCATAATAATATTTTATTTCTGACGGACCCCACTCCTTAGAACGTATTGACCATTTAAACTAATGATCTCATTTTTCCCCATTTGTCACCTCTCTTCGCCGGCCAAACACTAACAAATAAGGAGGGGTTGTATGCTACTGTTTGTATACATTCAGGCTGGACTGGGCCAAGAGAAACTCCTGAGTATGGTGAGTGGTGAGATGATGATTTGATAAATTCAAAAGAGGGTTTATATCCAGCTCTGGCATGCCATTCGGTAGCACTAACCCCTATACCACGATCTCGCTCCTTCCTCTGGCATCTCTCCACTCTTCTCGATTCATATATCTATGTTATAATAATAAAATAATAGGCTATAATTCTCTCCCCAAAATATTTCATCAGCACAGTAAAGGATGTTTGAGTCGGTAGCACTGCAAATAGGAGAACCTTCAGGCGGTCTATATAAATTTTAGGCACCTGATTGGTGGAGATCGCCACCTCGACCAATCAGATAGGGGAGGCTTGGGAGAGTTGGGCCACTTTTTATATTTTGACACCGTATGCTTTTCCCATTTGTCATATTATACTGTTTCCTGTGGTTTTGCGAAGTACAGAGCATGCGAAACAATCTGAACCTTATTTTATTTTACATGCATTATGTTGCATGGGGAAAAAATGTGATTAAAAAAAGATGTTCTCCAGACCCAGCTCTCCCAAGGAGTGAGGAGACTTGGGCCATGTTCGGGGAGACTTGGGCCATACCTGGGAGAGTTGGGTCACATAGAGAATGTCGGTACAGATACGTCGAAATATACACAACACAAGAAAAAAAAGGAACAATTTAATTATGAGCATCTTGATCACTATACTCATGGATAAAACAAATTATAGTAGCATAGCCCAACTCTCCCACATAGTGGCCCAACTCTCCCACATTAGACTGTCCCAACTCTCCCCATATCCCATATATTCCCATATATTATCCCCATATTTTTGTTAAAATCAAAACCACAGAATGGCTTTTGACGATATTTATTCCTTAAATGCCTTGATGACAGAGGAGTAGCATAGGTATATTGCACACCACAAAAGAGAATTCTACTATGTACTATTGATATGCTAACAAATTGCTTACCTTCGCGTCAATTTTTTACAATTTTTTTAATATAATAGATTTCTTGACACAAACTCGTCACTGAACATGGGCTAGATGAGCTGGTCACATCAAACAATAGGTACGGTAATGTATTGTTGATTTGTTAGACGGCAGCACATGGTCATAGTGCTTCACGTTACTGTGATATTGGGAGTGGCCCAACTCTCCCTGTGACCCAACTCTCCCTACGTCTCTACGTATCTAGGTCGACCGATTCGTGAATACCGGCACTTAACTGTTATCACCCCACAAAATTGGCGTTGTGCGATATACATCAGCACGCGCTCTATGTCAGGGTGAGATTATCTATCACTCACTTATTATCGCTCGGCAAATGGCTCTAAGGCCTGGCGATGTAATTCCAGTGGGCATAGACCTAGTCCTACCAAGTTCTTGGTCCTACTGACACTGTATTCAGTGCATTTCATCAGCCCAAGGGCTAACGTTATCTAGCTATGTTATACTCTCTTTAAAATTATCTTGATTTTAATCAGAATAGAATTCAACATATTGTATGCATGATGGATGCATTCAATTCTAAAGGTCGGAGATATGAAATCAACTATATCATATCGTTGAAGCCTGAAATCAAGGAATCTAAATAATGAGATTCCTTGCTGAAATGCAATCCGCATTTCTTAGAGAAGATAATGAAATACCTGTACTGTATTGGAGTTCACATCCTAGCCCTAGAAGTGTCAATTTTAAAAAATATACATTTACCATTTTCAATAAAACATATTTGAATTTAACATTTTAGTATATCGGTTATACTAATGATCATTGAATCAAATATACTTGTAGTATCCTTGATTGAATCAAGGCCGGGAAACGTCTAGATAATAATATGTCTATGGCCCACATAATAGTCTCAAGCTAATTTTAAAACTAAGAGAGTTAACGGAAAGAAACTAAAACTAATGAGGGAGCAATTATTTAAGCGTCAAATAAAAGGAAAACACAGAAAAAACTTTAAACTTGACATATCAATAAGAAACATTTTAAAATATGAAGATTACTAGTTAGATTATACTGAACTATAAAAATGCAACTCTTAAAGGGACAAGCTTACCTACGGAAGAGTATTTAGGACATTAATTTTTATTTTTGTTCTGGTATATATCCGGTATATCCGAGTACTATTCGGTCTATAGGCCTACTAATTAATATGCGGCATATACCGATTAAAATTCGGTATCATACCGATAATTATTCGGCATATACGTATTACTACCCGGTCTATACCGAATTTTAATCGGTATATACCGCATAATAATCGGTATATACCAGATAGTAATCGGTATATACCGACCGTATATACCGATTAAAATTCGGTATAGACAGAATAGTAATCGGTATATAATGAATAGTAATAATCGGTATGTACCGAATATTAATCCGTATATACCGATTAAAATTCGGCATATACTGAATAGTAATCGGTATATATACCGGATAGTAATATGTATACACCGAATATTTATCGGTTTATACCGAATTTTAATCAGTTTATATCGAATAGTACTCGATATATACCGGATATACTCCAGAACAAAACTAATAATCCATGTCCTAAATGCGCTTCCGTACCTGCGTTTGTCCCTACCCAGCAAACACAAAACATTTGTATACCATTTGTACAACGTCGGCCCAACGTCTTCAACGTTGGCCCAACATTGTACAAATATTATACAAATGTTTTGTGTTTGCTGGGCATAACTCTCGTAAGCACACGTCCACATTTACGTACCGGTTTTTCCTACAGCAGGAAATCCCAGAACAAGGACCCTGAGTGGTTTCTGGGGAGTAAAGGATCTCAGACTTTGTCCACTCAGCTGCTGGATGAGATGATCCTCAGTCCTGAAGCTTGACATGCTCAGGCCATCACTCACGTGTATCCTTGTGTTCACCTCGTGATTATTGTCAATTATTTATATTATTTTTGCAGTTTCCGGATTGTGATGATGGCGTTTTTGTCATGTGCTCACCTCGTGTTTATTGTCAATTATTTACAGTATTTTACAGCTTCCAGATTTTGATGATGGCGTTTTTTTGTCATTTTACATCCTCTTTCCTCTATTTATATTATTTTTGCAGTTTCCAGATTGTGATGATGGCGTTTTTGTCACGTGTATCCATGTGCTCACTTCGTGATTATTGTCAATTGTTTAGAGCATTATGCAGCTTACAGATTATGATGATGGCGTTTTTTTGTTATTTTACATTCCTCTTTCCTCTAACCGTTATAATCAGATCTATAATCCACAATGTACGCATGGATGGTCTAGCTCCATATTAGACATATATTACAAACATTGTTATCTAAAGCGGTCTGTCAGCAAATGCAACAATGCGGAATGAATTAGAGTATACTGTAACTGGTACCAGATCATAGAAGTAATGTCATGTTGCTGTTCAAGTTTCATCATATCTATCATCACTCTTCTTTATCAGTCTGGCCGGAGAGCTTACTAGTATTTCCATCTATTTAGCTGATCTCTGCGCACTTTATGTGTATTACGTTTACATGTGTGTAGACCTACAAACAGAGCATCAATGCCCTCAGTTTGTGGTCCTTCTGCGCTCCTCTGCTTTTATGTTTATCCTCCGAGTGTTTGGTCACTGATAAATTGCCGCGTGAAAAGTGGCCTTGCGTGAAGTTGCTGAAAATGCTGCCGCAGCTTTTGCCTTGACTGGTTGTCTGGTGCTGACAGCATGCAGCCGATGGCACATAAGAGTTTACGACGACCGGGACCACTGCCAACAGCGTCCCACTGCAGAACTGCCACCAAAATGATGTGGGGATATCTGGGCGGCCTGAATGGCCACTGTTTGCCCCAGGAATGTATCTACACCGCTTGCATGCCCATGTCAGACCGCCAAAACTAAAGTTGATTTTCCTATCCACACCACTACACCACCCCTCCCTTCTCGTCACGCTCTTTTGTTAAATGACTCAGTCATGTTATGTAGATGCACGATCAGTCATCCTTAAGTCATTTTACATTGCTTTCCAATGTAGCTGAGCGGATGCCAAAAATAATACATTTATGAAAGTAGAGGGACCTGCCTGAAATGTAACACAATTGGCTTTGACAATATAGATACTTGGTAAGACGTAAGTTGAACTAGAAGAACAGTTATATTTGGAAACAATGACAGTAGACGAGCCTTCAGTAATCAATGTTGGCAATGTGAAGTTACAATTTCTGGTTTCTGCAGCTGCGTAACAGGCATCGTTATTATTTATAACACAGCATTAGGCATGTTATGTGTTGGGAAGAGATGATTCATTGTTACGTCTCTATGTCTATGAAAGGGTGTATCTACCACTTGTTGAAGTGGTAGATACGACCTTTCATACCCAAGGGGATGATTTATACCACGTACACCTGATGATTGAGTCGCACACTATTATAACATTATCACACTTTTTTTCTAAAAGTTTAGTTTGTCTTAATAGCAAACAGGATTATTCACGTTTTATTTAAAAATAATGAGTAATTATTTGACTCTACGATTTCATGTAGTGGTAAACAATCAATATCTAATTTAAAAAACAATGTAATATAATAAATGCCAAAGACTCCTGTTATTATTGATATTTTCACTTAAAGTTGCTGTACATAGGCCTCAGTGTTTCATCTTGCCATTTCTAACATAGCGCAGCGCCATGTTGCCTTTTGTGAGCGCCATGGTGCACTTCATGTGCGCCATGTTGCCCTTCAGGTGCGCCATGTTGCCCCTCTAATATTCAGACAGTGAAGTGCCTCATTGAACTATTGTTACGTCATATTTACCCTTAATTCGGGAGGGGGGGGGGTGTTGGAAATGCCAAACCGAGTCAACTGTTTGCCCGGCGGGCATGATAAGGTGCCCCCAATCATCGGCGGCGCCATGCCCCTTCTGAATCCTAGATTAAACACTGGGCCTGTTAATGTGGAGTAATTTTTTACCGCCGTCCATTTCGTCTCGGTTTGCGGGAACAAAAAATGCATAGCCAGTTTTATAATAATATGATATTAGAATCTTACGAACTATACATTGACAGGGGACCTTTATCAAATATGGACATGTGTTTTTTTGTAAACAGGCCCGTATCCCCGTACAAGTTAAAATATATTGTAATGCTTCGGATTAGTCGATATGGCTATTTTGACCACTCCGAACGAAGTCTACGATATATCGTAAGTTCTTGTAAGCGAATACGGGCCCATGCAGGACCGTTAGCAGGTACGTCAGCTCCTCGCTCTTCAGTTCTCTTGTTTGTGGATATTATAAGTGCATTTCTGGTTAATATATTCATCTCACAAAGTCTGCACTTCGTCACATGATACGCCAAACAGTATCCGACAGGGCTGAGACAATGAGCCAATGTTGGGTCAATGTTTAGTCAACGTCTTCGACGTTGACCAAACATTGAACCAGCATTGGTCAAAGAAGTCTGTGTATCTGATGTGTGGCAGTGGTGCTTGCACAATGATGGGTTTAATGGGCATCATTGTCATTATCTCGTCAAATGACACAGGACATTTTTGCAACAACACCCCTCCCCCACTAGCTTTGTTTATTCAAGTCACTTTGGAGGAAGTGTGTGTTACTGATAGTTTGGCTGTAAGGTGCAAAAGGTGGAGTCTGGGTCACGCAAACACCCTTTGGTGACTTACGGTGTTTGTTTTAGCTCTTCAGCAACTGGGCAGTGGATATCGTCGAAAATACAGAACGTGTTACCTGTAAAGTTTTAATTTAGCTTACTTCGGTTTCAATTAGAATTTGTTGTGCACCACACAGACCTGTTCTTTTGTGTGGGTCAAATCTTGTTGACCACGCGGTTGTTAAATAAGTGAAGATACGCGGTTTCACCATATATATTTACAGAGCACAACCTGGATGTGTATACATCTTTTTGTATGAGACTTTCCAGGAATACAACATTGCTGATGAAAGCATGTTCGTTTATTTAAGACACTTGTCTTTGCAATGTGTCAGTGGATCAGAAGAAGACTTCTGGAAACAATGTCAACAACGCAATATATACAGATTTCTTAAAATTTATACCACTACGTCAATTTTATCTTTAAATGTAGGCTACTACTCAATATATGCTACATGGATTTAATAACTTTTTTTTTCCAGTCATGCAACAAAAAACTCCTCCTAAAAGTTGACTGAAGTGTTCATTATTTTATCAACAAAATGTGATGCATCAACGTGGTACCGCAGTATTGTTACAGTTAACTGGAACAGATTAAAACTGCGGCTATGCCCAGCAAACACGAGGCATAGACCCAATGTTGTTTAGATGTTGGGCCGACGTCGAAGACGGTGGGCCAACATTAAAACAACATTGGGTCTATGCCTCGTGCCTCAATGCCTCGTGTTTGCTCGGATAGCACATATACATACATGCAAGCAGTATCAGATAAAACGTAAGTCACAAAGTGCATTCGCCATGTAATAATTTTAGTAGATTGGATAATATGATTGCAAGGTTCTCTTTTCAAGCTCGTAGTTTAAAGGGTGGGTCGACCACCCCTCCACCCTACAGCCATGACAAAAAAACCCGCACCCAGTCCAAAGGAAATTATCGCAAATCTGGCTAAATTACAGTATCCAAAAGTGCTGCTTTGTGGATTTGTTAGTTTAAAAAAATTATACTTCAATGCAACCAAATATTTAAAAATTATCCTTTTTTTAATTTACTCATATTTATGCCCCTCCCCCCTACTCTTCCCCAGCTATTTCATAATTTGACCCCCCCCCCCCCCAGCGGGTCTGCTCACCATGCTCATTAAGATTACTCAAATAGCTACACTGACATTATTATTCTATGTACAAGGTCAATTTAGTCTCTTGGAAATCAGTCTGTATAGCTTAAAACAGAAAGTCCTTGCCTCAGAAAAAAAATAGCGTTTCACAGTTTATTTTTTTACATCCATTGATCATTATACAAAATCTCCTGGATCTATAGGGTTAACCTTCAGCAAAACATAATAATTATTGTTAAACTTTAGGTTCAGCCCGGAAACAGCTTCTTTCAAATGGGTGACTTCAATAAAAATGGCTAATTATGTATTTCCCAGCATGTACCGCTAAGAAGTAGTCAATGTCTTAGGAAATCATCTTGGAATATATACCCTGGTGATAACATTTAGTGGTGAAAAAATTATGTAAATACATACAGCCATTACAATAATATGCTCAATAATGTTGCCAAAATGTCAGGAGTGCAACACTTTTTGCGTGACAAATAAAACAATCCTTTACTTCGCAAGTTGGATAGATCTAAAACTGTGGCCTTAACGTAATAAAATGGTCTATTTTATCTGAGTATTGTGTGTTTCGAATATTTTATCCCAATGCCAATTCATCATTTTATGTTTTGATCAGACTGTGTAATCTCAAAACAGTTGTAATGGCTAAAATGAAAATACCAACAAATATACTGACTCTATGATGCCGGGCTAATTATACTGTATATCACCATTCAACACGTAGACTAAACTATTAGTTATGTTTCAACTACATGTTAGCTTGTATTTCGTACTTGCACTACTTTCATAAATGTCTTGATATAGTCACAAGGGGTATTTTTGAAAGGCTACACCCCATATGTCAGGAGTGCAACAACAATCTAAAATGCCACATTGCTTCTGAAAATGAAATGTCATGATTTATATTATTTTCTATTTCAGTGGAGACTGACAGCTAATGTCGGATGACTATCATAAACTTTTCAAAGTTTTCAATCTGTGTGCCACAGTTCACTAAAACCAGCATGTCAGGAGTGCAACATTACACATGGCTTATTTAACTTGAACCTTCAAAGTAATTTACTCTCATTCAAATCATCAAAATTTGATGGAAATCTGTTATCGTTGCTCATGAAGTTTAATATATATAATTGTTTATAATCCAGGCAGTAAATATATAACATTTTGCATTCACAATGATTGCTTAAACCTCGCTGAACATGTCTAGTGTGTGTTTCGGCTCATACCAAGTATTTAGTTTTATATAATTAGGCCCAATACTAATTGCATACCACCAACATCTATGAAGAACATAGACGCAGTCTTTAATAATTATTAGTATAGTCTATTATGGCATACATGGCTTCTGCCATATTCCCATGTGGCGTGTTGCACTCCTGACATAGCCTACCGTATTATCTCTAATAAACGAGCGGGCCGGCCCCACAGTTGGGGGAGGACGGATTTATTATGTGAACTGAAATCGTCTATTTTTTTAATTTAATTTTCACGTTATTTGGTCACTGTGGCACGCAAATATAATCTCAGAAATAGGACAGTAGGCCATCAGTTTTGGAAATCTTGATTATATGGGCCTGACCTGGTCAGGCAGTCCTGCATGTCTGCACATCCAGCAATGCTGGTCCACCATCGTCTGGGTAGACCCAGCATTAAATGAGCTTTTCTACAGCATCAACTCTGGGCCAGCATGGTTTGGTGACCTGGTGCTGGCTCAGTGCTGGGACAGCGATGTAGATGTTAGGCCGGCATTGACCCAACTGTGCTAGTGTCCCATAGTTGCTGTGTTGGTGACTATTTAAAACACGCGCCTCATGAATCAGCCTTGACCCATGAATTTATTTATGTCAGGTAGCTAGCTATTTGGCATTCACGTTCACAATTATTACTCTCACTTTAAACATGTTAAATGTTACAACGCTGGCAGTTTTACTACATTTTTCACATGTAGCTCGACTGAGACATGTATGGGTTAATAGTAATATGTATAGTGAAAGTAATCATGGTTATAGGAACAATATCATTGTAATAGTAATAGATCGTGAAAAAATGAAATAGGGGTATCTCGAAAACCCCCTCGACCCCCTCAACCCCCTCGACCCACGACCCTCGACCCTCAACTTAATTTAAAAAAAGTTTTTGTTTGTTTATATAATTATAACTTTTGTATAATAATACCATTCGGGAAACTTATATAGGCCAACTGTGATGCTAACCTAGCTATCAAGTTATGTTGGCTGACTGTCTGCTACGCTGGTCCAGCATTCACCCGACGTTGGTTTAATGTCTCTTGTTTACTGGGTGGCCACCGCTTGGCGCGATAATACACAATAAAACTATAGTTTTATGAATACACATAGACCTACAGCTGGCCAAACACATTTTAATGTTGGGTCACTGCTTACGACGCTTTCCTAACTTTATAAGCATGAGATTGAATGCCTCTTGTTTTTTTGGTGCGTAAAAAAACACTTGCCAGTCATATCACCCGCATATCACTCGTGAGCTTCATTCAGTCACACGCATTGGCACCGGCATCGCAAGTGGTGGGCCAGCGTTACAGACGTTGGGCCAGCCTGAATCCAACATTGGTTCAATGCTTCGTGCTTGCTGTGCTTAGCTATCATTGGACTGGAACAATGTTGAGCCAGCGTTAATGTAAGACATTGGTGGGACTCAGATGGCAGTCTATAAGCCTAATCAAGTGCCGCATAATTATATTGCGTATCGTGCCTCTCCTCAAAATATACATAAGGCGTTCAGCCAATGTTAGGCCAGCGTCGCAGACGGTGAGCCAACATTGACCTGATATTGTTTCCCGAATTTTATAAATAGACTATAAAAGAAAAAAAAGTCGAGGGTCGAGGGTCGTGGGTCGAGGGTCGAGGGGGTTTTCGAGATATCCATGAAAAAGTAATACTAGGTTACAGATGGTCAAGTAATATATAATAACAAATATAGTGTATAATACACCATACAAATGTGTGTAATTTAATACGTTGTGCAGTGGTGCCACATATTGATGGGAGTTGGAACTACGATTCGCTGAGTAAATCATCATATAAAACAAGAGAGAATAATACCCCTTTAACCGCTCAATATACAATAGCATTTTTGTAGGTTTGATAGTTTTGGCCATATCTTTGTAATATTTATTTTTGAAACGGAAATTAACCACTAAAGCCGCAGATACAGGCATGTAAGTCATCTTATTAAAAACTAGAACAGGAGTTCTCGAGGCCCGGCTTTAGTCTGTAGTGCCATAGACAAAAAATCGGCTTATTATTTTCTAAAGTAAAACATAGGCCCTAACAGTATTTTCCTCATAGGCCAGAATCCTAAATGTTCAGGATATAATCAAATATTGTTCAATACTTCATAGTAAGATATAATGAGGAAAGAACCAAGGAGCCAATTTAAAATATACCTTCAACGTGTATTCCTTCCACCACCATCGCCGGTGCTGGCCAAACATTCATTCAATACTTGCCTACGATGTAACGCATACTGAGGATGTAGGCCTGCCCACCAAATTCCAGTTCAAGGTTAGGCCAGAGTCATAGACCATTGCTGGATCAATGCCGGTCAATCGTTTACGACGCCGGCCCAAGTCTAATCCATCATTGGGTCTGCTGTATACTTCGCGCAAACACGTGGCATTCACCCAATGCTGTTTAAATGTTGACCCACAGTCTTCGACGCTGGCCCGACATTGAAACAGCATTGGGTGATTGTACCATGTTTTCTGACCGCTGCATGCTGGTGACTATGTGGGTGACGCTTTACCATCTCGGCGCCAGAAACAACAGATAACACGATACATTGGCCCAATGCTGATGTAATGCTGGGCCACTATCTGGGACGCTGGGCCAACATTATTCCAACCAAAACTCTTTAAGCTCTAATCACTATATTTAATCGTGAAGGTTTATTTTTCTGAACACTTTTCAAAGATGAAAGTCCTTAACTAAGGGACCTCAAACGTTATATTGCACATGTTCATAAGGACTGGTATACAGAAATGTCAACCGCTTCCCACACACAGCACCCCTCAATCCCCTAAATAGGACACACTCAAGCAAAATAAACTTAATAGGCTACTGGCCTACGGCCAGGCCTAAATAGAGATTAAACTGTCTTTAAAATGTCAAATACAAATTCTAGGCACAGGACGGGAGGAGGTACCCAGCAAACACAATAAATTGATCCAATGCTGGGTAAGGTTCATGTTGGACCATTGTCGTGGTACCGATTATTTTGAGGTAGGCCTATCAATCAGCAAAATTTGACATCTTTTTAAAATATGAACCAATGAATGTACTCCACTATGTGTCAGGAGTGCAACAATTTACACCTATACTTCAATGCTGCTCATAATGTTCAAAATGAATGATTATACTGTTTATTGAAAAATACGTCGTTCTTTGTGTTAGCATTTGATACATTATTATTATGATATTTAATTTTAAAAAACATAGACATCGTAATTCCTCTATTAGTCACCTTGTGTATGTGACGTAATTTATAATTGCATTATTCCCAATAGTACTTAACATTTTACCACATGTAAGTGAGCTGTACATTTAGCATAATATATCACCATTAACTTAATGTTCTTATTTAAATTTGGAGATAAGAAGGGAGGGACAGAACTAATTACCATCTACTGATTTACACAATAATACATTTTATCCATAGAAAATGTCAGGAGTGCAACATTATTACATAAGTTAAGTTAGCAAACTGAAAACGTCGCTACGCAGCTATACATCATACTATAACCTCAAAATTGTGTATGTAGATACACACAGTTATTATCTAGCTGGGGAAAAAAGTTTTATAAGCAGTGAGACCGCATATTACATTTAAGGTGAATATTTCCTTGACATGTATGCCAGTTTTATAGGAAATTACCATAAAAATAAACTTTTTTTTGTGTGTGTCTGTTTGGATACATAATAATCAGCAATATGTTGCATGGCTATCCTTATTCCATCAAATAAACATACTTAGGAAACCATGTGTGGTAATTTTCTGCTATTTTACCTGGGATGTGAGTTTCAGAATATTTTCAATATTTTCGACGTTTTATCTTGATGAAACATGAGATAAATAAAATTGGTCAGTTAGAACGTGTTTCCTTCATTAATTTCATATATTCCAGGATGTTGACAACACATTCTGACACAAATGAAACTGAAAATACCATTTTGAATTTTTACCCCTCCCGTCACGTTTTTAGCCATTTTTTCTGAAGTCACCCAAATATCTTACGCTGGCTGGGCTAGAATATTTTTTTGTTGTGGGGCGGTGAGCAGTTAAATGATGCTCATAAGATTACACCAGACATGTGTTCTCACGCGCAATCACCCGTAAACTCATGACTCACGGTTGAGAGAGCACCTGCTCACACAAAATGATCACTATCACGTCAACATAGAGTTTTAACAGCAAACAGGTGGACGTAACCAAGTAACAGAAGGTGGCTATTTTATCTCGGTTACGTCCCTGTATTAGTTCCGACAACTGCAATGTGATTTTAATTAACGGCTGACACTGCAATGGGAAGGGGGTTGAAGCGCAGAGCCCACCCTACTGTGAAATGAAAAAGTGTTGTTTTTAGGGCACCTCATTGCAATGCGTGTAGGTTAACCTTTAAACCGCTAAATCAAATAATTTTAAATTTGGGTAAAAATTACTCATATTTGTTTAATTTGAGACCAAACCTTTCATGTTTAAACACACATTTCGTTCCCAATAACTGAGATTTGTTCTACTAATAAGACAGATTAAAGACGACTAATAATCGTACTTAGCAGGTAAGGCTGGGCAAAATTATATAATCGTCTGCTTTAACAAGTATAACAGATATGACATTTTGGTTATATCAGGGCCGTATGTCCTCAATCTCTATAATAGGCCTAACTGGGTTGGCGGGGTGATTCGGGATAGAGCGCTAGGATTCCACCCTGCCCAGTCAGGTCAGACCGTCAGACTACCAGTCTGACCTTGACAACAGGTGTGTGTAAGGCATGTACGAAATGGAGGGGGTGCGAGCATCATGAATATTCATTATGACGTCACCGGCTGACTGACTGTGGTATGGAGGTCACACTCAGGTCAAATTGTCTGGCCAGCAGGAGTTGGGCAGGGAAGAGGGGGGTTCTAAACACATAACACATATACGTGATATCAAGGAGTCTGCCGGTAGCAGACAACTGGATAGATGAAGATGTAGGATTCTGGCGCGGGAACAGCACGATATTATTATTATATAGGTCTAAATCGACTCTCTCTCATTGTATGTGCAAGTTAGCTATATAAATACAGCAGTTTACCGCACCCCAAAAGAAATGATACACTCACTAGAAATATTCAGGTAAAACATTGGTCTCTATGGTCTATGCATTTTGTCTGAATACATTATGTCATTTTTCAGGCCTGGTAAGAACTAGTTAAATTAAAGTGGATGGGTCGTCATGATTCAGTGAGTAAACATCGTAGGAGCATAATACAATGGCACGCATGTCAACGTGGTCAACGTCCACAGGAGTGGGGTCCGCCGCTATGTAAATATTTATTCAGTGAAGCATAACGACCCATTCTGACCTCAGAGATTATATAGAGAGCGGGGGTTCACCTGAGCGACATCTATGTGTGAAGAATGATAACGACCCAGCTGCTTCTCGTATCAAAATAAAAGCGTCAGGATGAAATATTTTGATATACACTGAATTGAAGCAATTGGTGTGTTAGGTAGGTCCTATCCCAGCAAACACAGAACATTTGTATAACATTTGTACAACGTCGGCTCAACGTCTTCGACGTTGGTCCAACATTGTACAAATGTTATACAAATGTACACAGGGGAAGTTCAGTGTGTCCTGATCCACTCTTGAGAAGCATTTTTAAATTGTGGAGGTGAATCCGGGGTGAATCCTTCAAACCAACGTTAGTTCACTAAATTCAATCCTGAAACCCGTACACCCTTTAACAAAGTTGTGCACGCCCTTGCGTATACATGTATTCTGTGAAACGCAATGACGTCACCGGAAACCGTTTTGAACGGGAACTCGGTGTAAACAATGTTAGACCCCCTCCCCCATACTTCATTGCTTTAGCCAGCTGGTGACGACAATGGAGGTCAAGGCTATTGAGTTTCACAGAATATCCAATCTGAATATAGACTTCCCATTTAAAGCTCTATGTACGTTTCTGGTTTTAGTTGTACCCCATTTGCCTCTATCCCTGTAATCAGCGTGGTGCTTTCTGGGTATAGGTGTGTCACGCTGCTCCTACACAGTGGACTACTCCTTTAATATTAAAACGTGCACATGAATGCATTTTATAATAATATAGGCTATGTCAGTCTCATAAATAAGTCAAAGTAGTTGCGGCAGAATATTTTCATTCATTATTTATTATATTATTATATTATATTTATTATATTCATTGTAATTATATTTATATTGTTTTGGATGGATTTGTGTAGAATTGCTTTAAAATTCATACATATGAATCCAATAATATTGCACGCTGCCATCTTGATCCAGTGGGCAGTCATTTATTTGCAAGATGACTATTATATTCTCACGCCAATTAGCTTCAGATTATAAAATTTTATTTGCAACATGACTATTATGTTTTCATGCCAATAAGCCTACATATTACATGTAGGCATATCGTATAGTGCTTCACATGGTAGGCCCTACGCCATAGGCCTGCGTTCCACTTTGGTGGTTGAGATAATTTTACCGTTGTTAAGATATGGGGTCGACAGGTACATGTGTATGTCCTTGTATTTTGATTTTATCAGCGACGTGCATCCGTCACCTTAACCTCAGCCACACAACTATATCTGTGCTCCAAATCAAACCCTGTGACCACAGCTCTGTGCGGCACGGCTACTTTATCAGATTTCCCACCATTTTC
This sequence comes from Flabesymbios commensalis, assembly GCA_964017125.1. Taxonomy (NCBI): domain Eukaryota; kingdom Metazoa; phylum Annelida; class Polychaeta; order Terebellida; family Flabelligeridae; genus Flabesymbios; species Flabesymbios commensalis. Next base: position 45,931,411 of record OZ024907.1, read on the forward strand.
TCCAGTAAATTTTCAACCACTTGAGGTTGTGTCTCGCTACCGCGATCCACAACCTCAAGTGGTTGAAAATTAGCCGGATACGTAACATGGCGTAGCTATGAACCCTTAGCGGCATGGATAAAAACACTCACGCAATCAGCACGGACTTGGGCAACTTTGACCAAGTGTACCTTTTTGTTGATTAATAATGCTAATGTGTACGGAATACTCATATTTGCTACTTTTTTTGTTTTTCTAGGTAGGCATATAGCCTACAGGCATAGAGATTTCTCTACATAATCATGTAATTTACATTAGTTTTAGTCTTCAGATGTATTTTTTATCCTTTTTATTTTTTCAAACAAAATAAAAGAATAATTTTTTTGAGAAAAAAGTACACAAGACTCACATTATTATTGCCAACAATATTTACATATAGAATAATAAGAAGAAACAGTAGGCCTAACTTATAAGATAACAACACTTCTTCTGTATGCAAAGTATTGCTCTGAGTTTTTTTAATCTTCAAATTTCTAAAAGTAAAAATGAATCACGGATCTTTTATTTGAAGATCGAAACTGCGTCAACAATTCCAGCTGTATTTATTTTATGTGAATGTCGTGTTATGCTTACTGACTAAAGGCACTAGCCCATTAGCCATGTTTTTAAAAAAGTCTTAACTTTCCTGATGCATTAACGTGTTACTATAATTTTTTTTACTGTTATATTAGACTAAAGTATTTCAACAATAAAATATAAAGTTGAAAGACTATTGATGAGCTAAACTTGGGTGGTGGCAGAAATACTGGTGGTGGGCTAGTCCCTTTGATACTGATATTTATGTATATATATAGGCCTACCTTATCTGATTATATCTTCTAAGAATTGATAGTATTTTAAATGTGTGTTTTCTAGGGGGGGGGGGGGCTGGTTGGTGGTTAGGCCCTATTTGACACGCGCTCTAAAATATCGCTTCTACTTCACGCAAGTGCTGAGTCAAGTCAACGCCTTTGTCTATATCCCAGCAATCAGGAGTTTGGTTTAATATTGGCCTGACGTCAGAGACGGTCGCCCAATATCCCTGTCCACTAAACACGAGACGTTGAACCAATGTTGGGTTGATGTTGGCCCACCGTCTGCGACGCTGGCCCAACATCAAACCAACATTGGTTCAACGTCTCGTGTTTACCGGGTGGTGAAACATATTCCAGCAAAAACAAAGCGTTGGTCCATTACTGAGCTGACGTTGGCCCATCTTCTACGAAGCTGGCCCAACATCAGACCAACATTGGGCCAACGCCTCGTGTTTGTAGGGTTGGTCATGGTGAACGTTTGTGTGTGCTGGGATTTCTGATCACATCTAACCCAGCAAACACGATACATTGATCCAATGCTGGGTTAAAGTTGGACCGACGTCGGAGACGGCGGGCCAACAGTAATCCAGCATTGGATCAATGTATCGTGTTTGCTGGGAAGTGTTCTGCGACAGAATCTCCACCTGGTGAGTAGGCCTACGTTTGAAAAATAGTTTCTGTTACCCAGCAGGGCGGGGGCCCTAGGGTAGTGGTTAGCACCGCTGCCTTTCACGCCAGAGTCCGGGGTTCGGTTCCCGGTCTCGGCGGTTTGAAAGAAACAAAATTGTTTCTTCCCCATCCACGTGTGAAAGTTAGTATTGTGGGGAGCCTCCGTGACCGAGAGGTAGCGTGCTCGGCCTCAGACCGCCAGGGCTCGAATTTCGAATCCTGTGTCTGGAGGACAGTGTCATCTCAATCATCTCACCATCCTCAGGAGGTTCTCCTGGCCCAGTTTAGCCTATATGTGCACAAAGGTGGCCTAAAGCCCGATTCATCTCTTTCTATCTTACCCAGCAAACACAGGGCGTTGAACCAATGTTAGTTTAAAGTTGATCCACCGTCTACGACGCTGTACCAACATTAAGATATTTGGGAGTGTCCGTATAATAAGCCTATTGTTATACCATTATTCTTTTATATGTTCCGTATAATAGCTTTTTTATGTACTATCAATGTGAAAAGGTAACGTTACAGCGTCTCAATTTGTCGCAATTTTTCCGGTTGCGACGACAACTGGTTGTTTTCCTTGTTGCTGCCTGAATGATGTTCACTATTGACGTTACATAACATATATTCGGTCGGTACACAAACAAACAAACAAACAAACAAACAAACAAACAAACAAACAAACAAACAAACAAACAAACAAACAAACAAACAAACAAACAAACAAACAAACAAACAAACAAACAAACAAACAAACAAACAAACAAACAAACAAACAAACAAACAAACAAACAAACAAATACAAACAAACGCAGGCAGGCAGGCAGGCAGGCAGGCAGGCAGGCAGGCAGGCAGGCAGGCAGGCAGGCAGGCAGGCAGGCAGGCAGGCAGGCAGGCAGGCAGGCAGGCAGGCAGGCAGGCAGGCACGAACGAGCTAAGAAAGCAAGAAAGCAAGCGAGAGAGCAAACAAGAAAGCAAAAATGTAAAGCCTACTAAATATAATTATTGTTGGCTATATGTATCTCTCTTCTCTGTCAAATTGAGCTGACAGAGAGTCTTACAAACAAGTCAATTGATGTTCCACAGAGCCTTGCTCTATAATTTGTCTATGGCTTTACTGTCAGTTGTTAACCACGTGGCGGCCATAACTCATAATCTTTGATTCGATAGATGAACCTTGCTTCGGTCAACGTAGTATGTCTCAGCCTTTGTTCAACGACTGTATTTTAATCCACAGAATGTCATAAAAATGATGAAAATTATCTGACGATCATGCAGTATTTTATTTAAAAATCTAATCCAGCATCTGAAGAAAGGGGGGTGGTGATTTTATAGCTACCCAGCAAACACAAAACATTTGTATAACTTTTGTACAACGTCGGCCCAACGTCTTCGACGTTGGTCCCACATTGTATAAAGGTTATACAAATGTTTTGTGTTTACTGGGTACTTGTTTTCTCTCGCATTATAAATAAGGGAGCGTCGTCGCCTCCCTCTCTCTGGATGCGTCCTTCAAGCCGCAGCAGGGGCTCCGCACGTGGTATGGATCCGCCAGGGTCACCGTACTCAAAGGGTTGAAGGGGTATATTATCTTACACATTTTGAAATAAATCATTTATCAAAGAAATGTGTCATCGCAATATAAGAATATATGTAGTTGTGTGTCCTAATACATACTGCAAAGTGGGAACCAGGGAAATGAAAATGACATGTTAACATGTTGTAGATCGTGACAAAATATTGTGTTTACTAGTAAAAAAAGTTAATTTAGATTGAGAAAAATGTTTTATTGTTTATTCCAAGTAAGCAAGTTGTTGGTGACTTAAAAAGAAAATATTTTTTTTAATGGTTTGAAGATAAATAATCATTTCATAATCAATATAGATTGGGCCTAATGATAGCTAATGATAATAAACGATTATCATAAAATGTGTTCAGATTTTTTATATAATGTTTCATTTAGTCAGTAATTAGGGCATGTGGGGCCTACTTGTTTAATAATGTGACTTTCGCAATTTCCATCCTGAAGTATGTTGAGAATGATGGATCATAAACAACCTGTAGTTGATGCTTTCACCTTATCCAAAATCTAGGTAATTATATATTTTGCAAAAAACGTGACTTTAAATACAAAGCTCCAAAACAAATTGTTAAGGTTTCAAACTGTCTGTCATGGGTAACCATTACAGCAGTGACTGAGCCATTCAATTTATATTTTCAGTCACTTGAAGTTGTGTCTCGCTACCGCGATACACAACTTCAAGTGGCTGAAAATGTATGTGATTTGTGTAATTTAAGTCCCGATATATCTAAAAATATGTTTCAAGATTGGAGGCATATTTTATTTTTAACAACTGGTCATCAGGGTTATGTTATACAGATGCTAATAAAAACACAGACTAATGTCTACTGTAGTCGTCATCATTGTTCTAGGGATTAAAAGCCCCATGTAGTCCCCAGACCTACTCTGCACAATGTCATATTTGATGCTATTTTAGATGATTTTTTAAATATATTAGAGTGCTCAGCTCCCATTTTTAAACCACTGGGGACGATTTTCAAAAAGGCAAAAGTAGGGGCCGGAACTAATTCGTAACGTCAAAAGGTGGAGACATGCATAGCTGGTTATAATACATGTACATGTACATGTAGCTGATGATGTATTGTATGATTTTATAAAACTGACCAAAGTCAACACGGAACGCTGGTCCAACGCTGCCTGAATGTAGGTGCAGCACTAGAATAAATGGCCATCATCGCGTCCGCTCCTGGCCAGCGTCTAGCATTCACTCGCCCCTTGTTCACTCTGTCGATGGGCGATTTTTGTGTGTAAAGTCATGAGGTGGGAGATCCGCCCAGCCCAAGAAATAAGCACATTATCATTTTTTATTTTTGAAAATAACTGATAATTAGTAGACTATAAAATTATGCTAAGGTACTTTAATTATATTGATGAACTGAAATCACTTCACAGGGCCTTTAAGTTATTCTTGCATGTGTTTTATGGTCAGGCTATGACACGAAAAATAATGTAACTCGTCATCTTGCAGACGTTTGACGTCACACACGTGGAAGTTGGGATTTGTACACATGTAGACGTCACTAGTCTTTGAAGGATAGATTGAAATTGGCAGGCATATGGCACATCTGATAGCTGCCAGAATAACGCATGATGCAATCTTATCGAATAACGAATGATGCAATGTTGAGGAAAATACACGCACATATCGCACGCAATATATCTGCATTGTGGGGATAAGGGATTTATGGCGACCCACATTCTCGGCGTGTCCGGTGTTTCTTGTTTTACAAAGCAGCCGGTTAAATTAATAATAATCACCGTCTTCAGGAGATTTATAATTATTAGGTATGTACTGCCGTGCCAAGGCAAAATACCGTATCTACATCATGGGTCAAACCGATGTATTAAATTAGGGTTTTAAATTTGTGGTCAACGTGACTTCCGGCTCTAATTCTAACTATATATATTTTTCAATCGAACATTTATTTATCCTTTCGTTTTTCAAAGATCTTATTATTGCTGCTTTTGTAATTTTAGTTATTGTAGTTATGGTATTGTAACCGGAAACACATTGCAGTTAGTGTTTTGCCTAGTATTTGCTAGACTAATAATAATCCGCGCAACTTGTGTATTTGATTTAAATATGATTCTGAATCCCATGTCGCAACATATACATAGACATGGAAAACAATATTTCCTAAACTACTTGCAAAGCATATCCAAGCGCACTGTCAAATCTATATACCAGCCTAGCAAGCACAAAACATTTGTATGACACTTGAGCAATGTTGGAACAACGTCGAAGACGCTGGGCCGCCGTGGTACAAATGTTATACAAATGTTTTGTGTTTGCTGGGAGTACATCATGTCACTTGTACGGCATTTTGCCTATATTAGAATGAACGAATGAATAGTGGTTTTGTTAGTGCATGAAATGTACCAAAACCTGCAAATCATAGTACATTGCTCTAATTTGGTAGGAATATGCGTAGGGACCTTATTATTAAACAATATCAAGGTGGACACACTCTGTATCTATGGCAGAACGGCCTTATTTGCATAAATCAAAGATAGCCGCCTTGGCAGCTAAACCATTTTGCAAATTTGGCAACGAAATTGACAAGTAATGTATAAACCATTATAGTTTATTTTTCAATGGGAGGGGGAGCACCAATATTCTTTGTTTTAGTACTTAAAAGTCAATGTTTTTTTAGGTCAAAGTCAAGGTAAATTTTGCTCAAAGAAATAAAACATGGTTTGTATTGTAGTTTTTCCATGTCGCATAAATAAAATAATTCAATAAAATAATTCCCGGTTAAATGTTGTAAGATTTATTAAAAATAATTGTTTAATTTACTTAGTTCGTGATCGCAACCCTTGTGTCGCTAGGCCCTTTTATTTACATTTTAAAACAATTTTCAAAACAAATAAAATGACACTGAAAACGATAATTTTGTATAAGAAATAATAACATTCCATGTATGCTTATGAAGTGAAATATTTATTGGTCAATACAGATTTAAATAATTGAAGATTAGTAACAGATATTTCAGCAGTCAAAGGGTTAATAAGAATTTTTTTTATAAGAAAATATGGTTTGTACCATGGGAAAAAAAACATTAGCTCGTGTCTCACAGCTTTCATTGTAGACCCACCACGATCAACACCATCAACCTCTGTAACAACAGGCTTGACATTGTTTGGGATGTTTACCTTGAGAATTCACTTAACCATGACATTTGACAGAGTCGAGGGACTGGCGATCGACTAAAAGTGTCTCTTTCCACAAAAATACCGTCACATTGGGCTGTTTTTTTAAGAGTTGATTACAACAAGGCAGAGATGTTTACCCTCCTTTCCAAGGATGAGGATGTATAGTCGTACCTGCTGGCAAGGTAGTCGTGACTACGAATGGGTCATCTGCAGTGTGCTCAGGTCTGAATCACAACCTGAAGAACATCAGCCCATGTGATCATGAGGAAGCTGATAGCCGGATGCTACTATACATGTGCGTGACGCATTGTTAAATGGATCACACATGAAACAGCTGATCCGTACAAACGATAGTGACGTTCTCCTACTAGCCGTCTCTTCAATTACACAGCTGCAGGGGTGTGACTTTGAGGTATATTATACTCCAGCAGCACCTCCGATGTGGAGTATCAAGCTGGAGGGGGAAAGAGACTGGTAGACTGTCTTAGTCAACCAGCTGACTCTCGGACGCTACCACGGTTTCTGATTCTATGGCAGCTGCCGGGAAAGAATCCCAGTCAGTGATAGTTTGATGCCAAAAATGATTTTGTCCGAGTGTGGTGTTAGCTCTAAGGTGTTTATAGGCCTGACTGTGCCCACCACATGTTATTTTGTCTGCTGGGATTAAACGGTCATTGATAGGAATTTCGACTAGCTCATTTAAAATTTTGAACATACTTATAAGTCTAGAATTTTTACATCTTGTTTTGAAGTCAGTCCAGCCCAGGTTCTGGCAGTTTGTCTAGACTTTTGGGTGACAAATCTTGCTGCTGATCTTTTCTTTTTTTCTAATTAAAAAAAATATTTGTCAACTTCAATGTTTTAAAAGAGCTCTGGCTTGCGTTTGGAACAGGGCGTCAATTTCGATATATCGCAGCTAATCAAATTACAATACAAAACAAGATCTGCTACTCTTTCAGCATTTCATGCTTTGACAGGTTCGATTTCTTATATCGGACATGCATGTCCAAAATAAGAAATACGGGAATTTCGTCTTTATGCCTCGCCTAACTGGGAAATGCGAAGCACAAAAATTAAAAAAAACGTTTGCAGTTGTAGTCTAAGTACATGTTTACATCATGTGTTCATATTTAGAAGCCAAAATAAAATTACCGATTTTCTGAGGATTCTAGCCTGATTCTGTCGCTTTAAATAAACTCCTAAAATCATTTATAAACAGTTTTGTAGCCATCTTTGGTAAAACGTATTTTTTTCAATAAATACCGGGATTCGATTGTTTTTAAATATAAGAGGGGTGGTTGAAAATGCCCTGAACAAAGCCTTTAGGCTACAGTTACTAGATGGCTCCCCTTCCAATGTGGATTAATATACCATTGTGCATCTTTGTACCACATTTGGTGTTTTTATCACAGTTTCAACCGTTTTATTCAATTTAGGGCACTTTTTAAATAATAATTTGTGGAAAAAAGGGGCGTGAGTACGTCCCTTCTTTGGGTAAATAAACTGTTAAAAGCATTAATAAACAGTTTTGTAGACATATTTTATGAAAAATATATATATTTTTTAATAATTACTCGACCTTATTGAAATAAATAAGGGGGGGGGGGTTGAAATTACCCTGAACAAAGCTCATACAGTACAGCTACAAGGTGGTTCCCCTTCCAATATGGGTCAGTATACTGTAGTGCAGCTCTGTATCTACTACTTCAGAAAACCTTCCCAGCTTGTGACCTGTGGATGCCTAAAATAATGCAAACCACAGTGCAAGTGCCACGTGTATGAATGCAAGTGCAATGGACACGCTCATGCATTATCAGTTGATTAATGTGGTTAAATGCAATGTAATATTTTTGTTTTCCAATATGTGTTTATTTGTCTTTTGCTAATGACTATATTTTATAACCATGATACCCTGGCACTATATTGATCAGTTTTATAGTTTACGTTGTACTATATTTTGCAGGGTTTTTTTCTTAACAGGCCCACTAAAAGGACGAATGAATGAATAAATGTATGCCATGACACATACAGGCTAAACTGGGTCAAGAAGAGAGTAAGCCACCCAGAGACATTGAGCCATTGTTGGATAAATGTTGGGCCAGCGTCGTAGACACAGATGTTCCCTTCAATATCATTTTTACCAGTGAACGAGAAGAAATGTTTTGTTTCTTTGAACTTATGCATACCAGACAGGGTCATTAAAGTTGATGGTGTTCTGTGTTCACCAACCTGTCGAGTGGGATTGGCAGCTGCTTGGCTTGTCCAGGTATTTTGTGTTTCGCTTCAAATGAATGACCATGAATAAGACTATAACCAGTGTGGACTATAAGGCCAACTAGGCGTGAAGAGCATAATATACCGTATAAGTTAGTCAGGCCCTACTGCTCGAATTTTCTGAAAGGTATGAGAGAATGGCCATTACAATAATCACTAAAACGCGTATACTCCCATTAAAAACACCACTACATAATTTTCTTTTTTCCGAACACTACATTATAAGCCGTGAATTGACTTATTGTTGACCTAGGACAGACCAATTATCATGGTAGGCCTATATGGTATTATAATCAGTCAGGTGTGATCGAGCTGCTGATTATGAGGGATCCTCATTACGTTGGGATGTGTTTTAGGTCAGTTAAAACCATTCTCAGCTACATTCTTAGCTGTAAAAGAGGCCTCGACCCCTTTTCACAGCTAAGAATGTAGAGCTTTATCTACTCCGGCTTTCCGGTAACCGACTGTGACGCTGATCCAGCCTCAAACCAACATTGGGTGAACGAGTTGTGTTATCTGGGCTGGGCGTTCACAGTATGATTAGTCAGGTTAAATCATCCGAAACGATATATCGTAGGCTTCTGATTGGTCGAGATGGCCATCTTGACCAATCAGAAGCCTACGATATATCGTAACTTGTACGAGAATACGGACCCTGGAGCGCACCCCTCATTCAAACTGCATCCTTAACAATTTTAGTGAATAGGCCTACATGTATACGGGCATGGTAAGGTTTTGACATGCGACGTGGGCACTGTTTTATCGCGCAAATTTTACACATTCTCCTTGACACATTGGTCCTTTTCAGTATAAAAAACCTCCCAGAAAATGTTTTTGGGGATCTTTGTTACATATTGAACTTTAATTTATTTCTGCGTGCGTGTCTCTAAATCGTGACCTTGGATATGAAAGGGTGTATCTGCCACTTTACCAAGATATATCCCTTAACGAAGGGCAGCATGATATATTCAATCTTTGCTCAGTCTTTCTGAAATATGTTTTTCGGCGGGTGTAGCCCACCCTGTAGAGACTTCAGTTGTAATCGTTCTTACTCTACCCCTGAATGCGATGAGGCCTTTTCCACCTATTTGAGCACCCCTCTCCACGCGACTCCCAACTGTCGGCCCCTCCCCTAAATTTCAAACTCGCCCAAAATTATGAAAGTGGTACATGTAGAACAAATATAGCTTTTATTGCAATAAATATGTTACCCATACATTTCTAATTCAAGTATGTCATAGCATACATATTTTACTATAAATAGAGACACATATAACGTTCTGAATTATTTTCTTGACTTTATATGAGCACATTTAATCTCGAAATTACGTATTATTTTTCAAAATGAAACCACATATTTTGCGTGCGTTTTCGTTCATAAGTAGATAATTAGGGGGATTATATCGACACAAAATCACAAGAATAAGAGTTTAGCCACTGTTTAAACTGTTTTTGATTTATTAGCTGATGTAATCCCCCGTTTTAGGCTCTAATTATTCAATTTGTAATCAGAGGTGGCAATATTTGACTGTATAATCCAGTTGTACACACTCTATAATTGTGTGATAGGCTGTACAAATAACAGTTCGCAGATGGCAAGGATACAGTGCTGCCTCAATGTTGGGCCATTATCATCGACGCTATCACAATGTTGGAACAGCGTTGGCCAAGTTCTCGCATCGCTTCGCGTATACTGTCACTTGGCTTGATGTTCCCAGGCCAGACGGTGCCGTCTGATTGCCGGCGCGTTGCGATTAGCTTTGATGTCTGAGCTTGGGGGGTGTCGCACGAGAGGCACGTGTGTCCTCATGGAGTGGGGTCACAAATAGGTAGACACAGGCTCATATCTGGCAGGGTGTCGTGGGAAAACAAGTACACCCTGCACGCAGGATGGTGTAACCGAATGAGCATTCAGTTCTCTATTTGTTAAGTTTTGACTTATTTTCTCTTGTGTGATGCGACATTATGTTTCGACTTGCGATTGACCGCGTGCGTCAAGGTAGAATATCACATCAGTAATAGCAGAAAATAGATTGGTTATCTATTTCTGGTAATAGGCATTTGATATACTAGGTAATTTTAGCCTTTGTAACGCAGCAGACGCTGGACAAATGGTGTGTCCACAGCAGGATAGGAGGGATGATATACATCAAAAAAGACATACCCTTACCCCCTCTTCTCACTTCACTGAGGAGATGACAGATCTTGGCCTCTGGGAAATAAATACCCCCCCCCCCCCCCGGGAGATCCCGAACGAATCACTAAAACATGATTTCTTGCATTGGTATTAGTTTTATCGGTCCAAGTATTGTACTCTAGTCCCTGACAAATTAACGGTCATACATCATATCACGAGAGAGCATCGGTTGATTCCCACCAGTCATCTAGTAGTTTACTTCATATTTAATTAAATAACATTAAAGTATATAGGTATCCCGGGGATAGACCTTATATATACACCAGCGTCGGAAGTATTGGGTCCGGCACCTTCGGGGTCTATACTACAGCATATATGCCACGGCACAGTCAGTTTATAATATTGGTCCATTGTTAGCAGGTACAGTCTTTACTGGGAGGGTGGACAGGCAATAAAACAAATAATAGAGTATCTAAATGTTTTCATAGAAACTGTTTCTCTATAATGAATGATATATAGTGAAGACCGCGGGCACCATGAAACTGCCATTTTTTTATGTTATGTGACGTCACAATGATGAGTGGAACAGTTACTTCACAGAGCTCTAAATATAAATTGTGACGTCACCAATACAGCATTCTCACCAAAGAAATTTGAGGGGGCATAGGTAAAAAATCTAACTAGATTATCCTGATTCCTGATGCGTATCGATTTTATTCGAGCACTGATCGTATTTTATGGTAATCGGCCATGAAGATGTTCAGGGGAGATCCAGGATTTGAAAAAGGAGGGGAGCTCGCCCCCAAGATGGTGATATAAACACTAAATTTACACTACAATCGAATTATGGTGAAATGTCTCTTCGAGTAATAATATAATGCCTTAAAATGATATAGTTCCTAGCCTAGATCAACGATATTCGAATCAGGATTATATCCTGATCCGAATCTCGTTAGAAATTGAATAATATCAATATTTAATAGTTACACGTCTCAATTCCTGTCACTTTTTCACTATATTTAAGTCATGACTAATTTCAACTCATAGTAGTCTGGCCGTTTTGACATTTGACGTCTGTGTGGTCTGGCCATTCTTTTGAGATTTTGAGACATATTCTCATACTCCTAATAGAAATTTAGAATGATGGCATATGTATTTCCCATACATTACAGGAACACACATACAATATATAACTAAAATACACATCATTTATTTGGGAAATATGATGTTGCTATGGTAACCGACGTCCATTTCGCATATGCTAATTAGGTAGTCACATTTTCGGAAATTTTGTTTACAAATGGTAAAAACGGAGATTCAAGAGTGAAACATTATATATCAATCCACATAAAATTTAATAAAATCCATCACAGACGGTTCAAAGAAGCCTTCAATAGGTCTCTACACAAATTAGTAGGGTAAATAAGTTATTATACCATGGGATTTAGTAGGCCTAATCTTTAAGTTCCTTGAGTATTTTTGAGGGGCATACCAGATTTCATATTTTGAGATGAACCAAGTTAAATATTAACGATGGGAAATACCGAAATCATCGTATTCATCTGAGCACGGAGTTTTTTTCTAATTCAGAAACGGTTGTGAGACAGTTAAATCACCCTTTTATGTTCTGGGTTACCCATACTGTATTCACAGTTGCGCAAGTGATGTCATTATGGTGAATAGCTAAGCATTATAGCCAAGTCCGAGCTGAGCTCGGACCTACACTGCATCGTCATAAATTCACCCTTGAATCATTAATTTATACCATTTAAATTTTGACTCACTTGTGGTTGTGTCTCGCTTCCGCGAATCACATCTTCAAGGGAGTAGGATGACTTACATAATTAAGTACAATTTGAATCACAATCAATCTTGTAATTTTCTCAATTCTCCTTCAAATTGTCTTGTTTGATCCTCAAAGCGCTGAATTATTTTTGTATTAAACCATGGAGACCAAAGAGTTTTTTCTATTTGAAATCATCATAAATGTCTTAGTCAGCTCTTTCCGATTCATTTGAATACCTATGTTATAGGTCTACGGCCATTAGAAATATGTTTACTCTTACAGTGTGGGGATCGACTTTAGTCGTTAGAATCTGACGTCTAAAGACGTCAGATTCTGACGACTGAAGTCGATCCCCGCGCTGAGAGGGTTAAGGACACATATAAAAGCTGGATACAAAGTTGTTTGAAAAAATACTGTGGTTGATAGTGCCCATTCATGGAATTCCTCTATGGCCATCGGCATCTCAATTCTGTGTTTAGTGTCGTCTTCCTTTGAAAGTTTTAACGGGGTTTTCGCAGTTGTCCATTCCAAATACAGCATCTGCCTCTGTCATTAAGGTGTTCTCACCATAATGTCGCCCGTATGCATCGTGAAAAGACCGACAGAACGAGCAAGGTAAAAAGTTGAGTATGCATCTATGCGTTGACCTCCACTTGAAATATTCGTTGTAGAGGCGATCGTTCTTATCCAATTTCAAAAGGTACTCTGCCAACTCTTTTGCCGAAGAAAAGGAATTCACGTCAATGTAGGATTTAGGCGGCAATATTGTCTTTAAGTTAGATACTCCGCTCATTATAATGGGCACGGTGGACATACCAGTCTCCAAAATCTTGTAAACCTTCTCCGTTACATAGTCTACACAATTGGTGTTCTCAAAGGCCAAGTAGAATTTGTGTGAATTCATGACTTGGCGAGCGTCATCACAGTTTCTGTCGGCCATTTTGTTGGAACATACATTTCGATCACCAAATTGTTTGCACCCTCCGTAAATTCTTACATTTATGTATTTTTTCAACTCCATTGCAAAATGTTCACGTCCATTTTGCGTGTTGCAATGACTGACAAACCAGCTTACCAGGCCTTTCTTTCGTTTAGCATTGTTAGCTCTCAATTTTTCTGACCCAGCAAATTGTTCACAATAACCATACGGTGTGCGTACATCAGCTTTATGGTGATATGATCCTGATAAATTGAATATATTATTCATTTGATTTATGTTTTTGAAGTTATTGTAGGAAGGGGGACCTTGAAAATGAGCAATCCAGTATTGTTCAGGGCGTCTGTAACTTGGAAGGCTGGATTGCCACGAAACACCATCCATACGAAGTCTTCTCATCGCGAAGAAGAACAGCACACCATCACTTTTATCATACAGTGATTTGTCATGAGTGTAATGACACTTCAGGTCACCACATTGTACTATTGATGTATCCGGAAGATACCACCAGATCTGTTGAGCCCACTCTGTCCAGAACAGTATCCTGAGAGTTTTTGAGTCTGTGACATAACTTGTATTTACTGCTAAAACGCTATTATGATTTATATTCATTGACAGGCTGTATGAAGATGATTCTGTATTTGTTCCATCTATATCCCTTATATATTGTTGATTGGTATCTCCAGAATAATATTGTAGTCTAACAATCGTAACACAGGTGGCAGTCAGTAACAGAAACATATAGTTTTTAGTATTCTGCATTAGACTGAACATACTAGCCCAGATGGTCTGACTCCCTTGACTTATCATCGTGAGAGCTATGTTATAGGCTTACCTAAAAGAAATAAAATGTAAAATGTTGAGAAAGTAAACAAAACCATAAAATAACAAATCTGGGTGTAAGATTTTAAATTAAAAATGCAATAATTAACAGACTAGTACATATACACAGGGCCTACACATAATCAGTATAACATGTATGTACATATGTGAGTAGCCTGGTTTAGCCGGGTAGTAGTATGCGTTAATATATAATACAATATAATCTATATAATTATGCATTTACTAATACACATATATAATAACATACTATGACAAATACATTATTATATACATGTGTACATATAAATATATACGTATATAAACATAGTAATATGTAATATAAGTTTTTCTCATATACCTTTATCTAGTTCCTGTATTGCAAAACAAGTAGAGTCTATATTCTCTAAGTTTGCTCTTAATCCAATCTTTCGCACGGATCACATTTAGCCAACATAAATCTAAATCACCTTCTAGCCATGTATAGTTCTGCTAGAATGGTTATATGGCTATAATATGTTAAAAAGTACGCATCAGTGAATCAGCGCCCACACCCCTGTTTCTCAGCCGTGGAATAAATACCTCCGATTATATCTGTCTTCACCGCCTCATACTGAAATATACCCGTGTATAGGTCTACATACTAGGCTTTTGTTAAAGGGACTGGCCCAGGCTAAAATCATAAAAAATCAGTTATTTTATTTTGGGTTCTTAATATGACCTTATGATATAAACATGTACATAGACTAGAACTGCAAATTTTTATAATTTTTGTGCTGCGCATTCACCATTTAGGCTAGATATAGAGACGGAATTCCTGATTTCTAATTATTGACAACCATGTCAAAAATAGAAAATAAGGGAATTTCGTCTCTATATCTAGCCTAACTGGTGAATGCGCAGCACAAAAATTATAAAAATTTGCAGTTCTAGTTTATGTACATGGTTACATCATATGGTCATATTAACAACCCGAAATAAAATCACCGATTTTTTGATGATTTTAGCCTGGGCCAGTCCCTTTAATAATGTATCAGCGGCAGTGGTGCACAGATTTGTTGTTACCATTGCGCGAAGTTTGATTAAAGTTGTATTTTTTACGCTTCTGTAAGCAGTTTTAAAACATTTTGTGTAAACAACTTTCGAATGTTCGAAAAAGCCAAAAAAACCATTTTAGTGGAATACTTGAACAAGATTAAATATTGTGAAGAACGTTTTAGAAATGATGAAATATGGTTATCAGGGATCATACCACCACAATACCATAAATTAATATAGATTTATTCAACGGATGATCAGTTGGATAATCGCAGTCACAATACATGTATAGCAGAAATAGACCAATATTGGCAACTTGAAAACATTTTCATTGTACGAATCTCCGCCCTGGAAGACCTGGTTAAGGTACTAGCTAGGTGCTAGTAATTGCATTCAAGTAAAACGTATAACTTCACTAGCCTGACCACTGGCCCTGTGATTACATATATCAGTGTTCAGGCTATAACTTCACGAGCTAAAAACAATTATCAACTTCTAAAGACATTGTTGTTGTTGAAATACAAGAGAAAGAGTGATAGATTTGGAAGTTATTTCCATGGGAGCTGTATGATAGTAGAGCTAATGTCCAGATTTTCAAAACCCCCGGGATGATAACGTTTCATCTGATGCTCAACTTTCATGGCTGAAGACGCTGAATCAATAACACATGGCAAAAAAGGTTATTATTTTTAACTGTCACTTTTTTGACCGGAATAGAGTTAATAGTCTGGGAGTTATTGGCACGTAAGCATGCAAGCTACTGAAAATAAATTATGTATGTCCCCGAAAAAAATGTTGAAGTGTCTAAATCGAAGAAAATACAGATTATTACTTTTTTTTCTGTTTACCCTTTCAATACGGATCCCCTGCATTTCCAGCATGGATCTCTTACTATGGGGAAAAAGGTCGGGTCTGGGGCCAAATTCTCCATTTTTGTTCATGAAATATTTAATTATTAGATAAAAAAAAAACAATCATGCAGCTTAACAAAAAATTATAGAATTTGACGTTGCATCAGGCCTTATCCAGCAAACACGACACGTTGACCCAGTGTTGTTGCTGGGCCAGCGTCGGAGACGGTGGGCCAGCAACAACATTGGGCCAACGTGTCGTGTTTGCTGGGTATTGGCCTTATTATGAAAACAATAACCAGATTACCCGCAATGAGGATGCCACCCATTGCACCCGAGCTACCGAGATACCTTAAATATACTTAAATATACCTAAATAATATATAATATACTTAATATACTTAATATACTTAAATATACTTAATGAAAATAATTTCGTGGCGATAGCATCCCGATGTATAACTTAATTTTTTTCTAATATAGCCCAGGAGCATTAGTAGGCCTATGAAGGTGGAAAAAAATGCAGAAAGCTGAATTTTTCAGGGACGATTGTCTTATAGCGATCCCAGTTGTGCTAAATGCGTAGAAGTGAAAAATCCAAGATGGTAAGGTATGCGGAATCCATTCCCGGTGTTATATTTACGTTAGAACATAATTGTAATTATAAAAAATACCGTGCAAGCACTCAAATACCCCTCGGCTGATGCAGTGACTCTATATATGCCAGGTTTCAAGGCAATTAATTGAAAATAAGAACGATTTATTAAAATTGATAAAACCAAAATGGCCGCCACAGCCTCGTTTTCAGTCTCACATGAAAACGGACAATACTTATAGACCCAGAAAACCTATATATATACCAGGTTTCGAGGGAATTCTGAAAAAAAAAGTTGAAATAATTATTTTTCAAGTTATCGCGTGAACAAGGAATTATTAAATAAAAAAATCAAGATGGCCGCAATAGCCTCTTTTAAGTCGCACACGAAAACGGACAATGCCAATAGACTCGCAGACCCCGAAAACCTATATAACCAGGTTTCAAGGGAATTATGAAAAAAAAAGTCGGGAAAAACAAATTTAGTCGCTAGGTGGCGGCCATTTTGATTATCGGTGGAAAGTTGAAAATCTAATCAGGTGATCTCCATACTCATGGATAACTTCACGTAAAAAATTGGAGAGATCTAATAATTATTTTTCAAGTTATCGCGCTAACAATTTTTTTAAAAATCTTTGACCTTGACCTTGGGTGAAAAAGTGCCGGGAGGGGTTGAATGTTTGTATGAATTATGAATTCAATCTGTTGCACCATGTTGGTGTAGTAGCCAAAGGAGTGTGTGCGGCGGCGGCGGATGCGGCGGCGCACGAAGGGGACAACAATACCCCTTCCGGTCCAACGGGCCGAGGGGTAAAAATGAAAAAATCCAGGATGGCCGCCTTTTCGCCAATTCCGTCAATTTAAATATACCGACATCAAACATAGTCATGTAATACATGGTTTTATGAGTTTTAAAGTATGAGAAATTCATTCCTGATCGATGTTACCTTTACATTAAACATAATTGTAATAAAAAAAAATGAAATACTGGATATTTTCAAACTCCATTGGGGTAAAATCTTGACTGCTTAATTGTTAATGGTTGGTTGTACCTCTAAGACCTTGCTGGTGACATTGTTATCCCATTCAAAATAGCGTCGAGGTACACAGAGATGTTGTATTAAAATCAGTAGAGCGTATATATATAGTATTAACTCTTTTGTCTTGTAGGCCTACAGGGCAGCCTTGGCCAGAACATCGGCCCGCTCATTGTCATGTATCCTATAATAATTATGGCTTTGTACCCAGCAAAAAACAATGCCCTTGTGTTCATGCAAGTACGTCTCATATGTAAGATATTAGATACAACAGGGTTGTTAAGCTCTTGATTTTTAAAAACCTGCAATTATGAAATCGAATTTGTGATGATCATGAATTCAGTTCTGCTACTTTACCATATGATTGCTAGTAAGTAGGCCTCACTGGCATAATCAATCGAAAAACTGCATGGCTGTACAAAAATACCATAAATATACTCATGAGACATACAAAAGTAAAAGAGACAATTAATATAATATAAGCCCAAGTGTGTGGATATGTATTAAATCGTCTTATCTAAAAAATTAACAACAAACTAATTTTATACGTTTTACAATTACACCTCCACAAAACTTAACTGTTGATTTCACTACAATAACACATGGTTTTGACCACAGGAAATAGAAATATAGATATTGACAATGTATAAAGAACTGAATCAGCTAGTTAACAAAATGTTTTTCATCCGATATCAATATTTCTTCCAGTTTCCAATAGCCATACATCTGTAGAATTAAAAAAAAAACAGTGATTGCTATGTGAGTATAATTAAGCAGCCCTCGCCGAGGCGAGCTGCTTACCGTATTCCACACGGTCCGCCGCCGCCTCCGCCGCCGCCGCCGCAGTTATTTGTTTTCAAGAAAGCTACTAATCTATCAACTTCTGCTTCCTCATACTTCACATAGCAATCACATACCACTGGGGAATGGTTTTGGTGACCCATATCATCAACCCTTCAATTACTATGGCCACTAACGAAGAAATGCTCGTTTCAGGAAAAAATTGCCATCAGATCTTTTTTAATTTGGCAAATATGTTTAGCTATGTCAGCCAATGACCTGATTACCTTTTGTGATCAAACAATTTGATCAAACAATTTTGTAATATTTACTTAACTCAAGAAATGCAATATGACTGGACCATGAATATAAAACAAAATGTAATGTCTCACACAAGGATAACCCATGACAAATTTCACACTGAAAAATCCAAAATGGCTGCCAGTCGGCCATTTTTTTTTCACTTTCTCGAAAATCTTGCATGATAGCTGATTTATGAATTTATGCTTCCTCATACTTCACATAGCCATCATATACCACTGGGGAATACATATACCACTTTTTTTTACATTTTGATCCCCGTATAATCAACCCTTTAATTACTAGAGCCACTAACAAAGAAATACTTGTTAGCGCGTTTCAGGAAAAAGTTATATACACAGCAATGCCAGCCAATGACTTGAATAACTTTTGGGAGCAAACAATCTTAAAATAGTGGTCGAGCGATAACGGAGGGCTGCTTTCGTGCTCGTTTCCAAACAACTCTTTCTAGTTAAAAACTTTAATTGGCCTGATAAAGAAGAGTTTATGAATATAATAGGGCCTATATACTAACCATCCTAACGCCTTTTGCCATGTAGACACAAACGCTTGTAACAGTGACGTGGATCAGCACTACCCGGCATGACCGGGCCGCCTAACTTCGCCGTAGCAGAGGCCCGGTAGTAGTAGTAGAGGAGCCCTAGCGCGAAGGCGCTGAGAGTGATTTTCGGACCTTGAGGTCCTGTCAGATATAAATACCTGAGGGGAGAACATAAAGCCCTATAAGTGTTCTTGTATGATTGTTGTCTTGTGTTTAGCCGTTCAAACTCGCCACCAGCAGCTCAGGATTGTATTGATTGTTGTCTTAAAAAGAGCTTAGTATAATGCACCTTCCCTCTTTTAATTTAGAATCTAGTGTTTTGTCTTGCGTCTTCTCTTCCTCCAAGTCTGTCAGTACACTCCAAGGTAGACACTGTCGCTCATAGTCGAGGAGCTTATTGGGTCCCGTGAGAATTTTTGTATGATGCTAAGCCATCCACCCAGATGTCTTAAGGGCATCCCAAATAGAAATAAAAAAACATGTTGGCAGTCTGAAATATGCGGGGGGGGGGGGGGGGGATGGGGGGTATATAAAAAACTATAACATTTTGCTAGACTGACTTTGGGAATGAGCATTAAAAAAATATCCAGAGGATATTTTTACACATTTCTGCCACAGTAATGCTAGCATATGATACAAAGCATAAAATACAACTATTGCAGTGGTTATTACCTTGATAATTTATGAACACATATGATAAATGAAATATTGTGTGGGACAAAATGGTGGAGAATATATAGTCTGGGAGCCAAGTTTTAAAAGACCACTACAGTCTATGACACAATTATCTGGATCGCATGCTTTTCGTCGATTTCTCAGTCAATTCTGAACCGATTTCAATTCTGAACCGATTTTGCACAGGACATTTCCAAGTCATATATATATTATATTCAATATTTCAAAAGTTAGCCCATTTGACATGTAATAAAATTCCAGAATTAGCGTAATGGGTTTATAGAGGAACGTCATATTTTCAATTTACTACATGTCAAATGGTCTAACTTTTGCAATTCTGCATATAACTTTACGAAATTTTTACCGATTCCCGCACAATCCACAAGACATTACTGACAAAAACAAATTTGTATGCCACCCGGTGGTGAATAATGTCTTTAAAACACGTTCGACCAGTGTTCAAGCTGTGTTACTTTTTTTAAAATATCGAATTTCAGCACTCTGTGTTTAAACAAAATCAAAACTTCACACATGTCTCGTCCTAATTGTCTTCAATGACAAAATGTGGGAAGAGTGGTATCAAAATTGTACATAACTTAAACTATAAAAAGTATGTTATCACATGGGGGTCGAAAAAATGTTACCAATATCTACTGGATATTTATAAAGGTGGATCATTTATCAGCTGCGATATACACATGAAGATGACGTTCAATATCCTGCATTTGTAAAAATGAAAGAGTATATGCCTAGGTCGTCACACAAAAATGACATACATGTTTTGTCCACATGCCATCACTTGATTTCCTGCTCTACTATGTATATAAAGTATATCCTTTGTATATTAATTTGTATATTTTGATGTAGAAATAATTAATTATAAATGATTCTAAGGCAACAGATTATTCCTACATGTATAAATAATATTTTATCCGTCGCGTGATTTAAACGTACTCGGAGAATTAACGTTTGCAGATAACATTTACACAAGCTAAGTCTACATGTAATGAACACGATGGATATATCAAAATATTTGAACCGCTAATATGCTTATTTATCGGTTTATTTATATATTGAGGATGATGTAAAAATGAAATGAAAGAATCGGGCTTTAGGCCACCTTTGTTCACATATAGGCTAAACTGGGCCAGGAGAACCTCCTGAGGATGGTGAGATGATTGAGATGACACTGTCCTCCAGAAACAGGATTCGAAATTCGAGCCCTGGCGGTCTGAGGCCGAGCACGCTACCTCTCTGTCACGGAGGCTCCCCACAATACTGACTTTCACACGTGGATGGAGAAGAAACATTTTTTGTTTCTTTCAAACCGCCGAGACCGGGAACCGAACCCCGAACTCTGGCGTGAAAGGCAGCGGTGCTAACCACTACCCTATGGCCCCCGCCCTTGAGGATGATGTATAGGCCTAAGCAAATAGATGGACTATAAATGTTCTAAAACAATCCTGGTAGTGGACGTCCTTCATGTATGCGTATGTAACGTCTTACCCTCATAATTATGCCATATTTTATTCAGCTGGTGCTTTTGAAAGCTAATTTTACACTAAAAAATCTATACTTTACACTATAGAAATGTACGATCAAATTCATGATGTCCCACAACAGGTGAGTATAGAGCCACTTTGGAGGATTGAGTTGGGAACGGGCGTACTCCAAGCTGATTTTTTTTTACGAAAATATAGGCCTATCTCTTGGCAACCCCCAAAACGAAAATACCAGAAATCAGCTCGGTAGAACATAGTCAAGATGGCCGCCATTTTGCACATTAGGATCCCTTTGTCACACGCAGTTTAAATGTCAAATGTTAAATGTAATCGTATTAGGAACGATGTATATTTATAAGCATAATTCAGATATAGGATTTTAGAAAACAAATTGCTGACTTTGCACTCTAGTTAGCTCGATACAATGCTCTTCCAACTACTCATGTTATACAGTAGTTTGGTGTTAATCATGTTAAATAGAACAATTCTGGCATATGACTGTGTATGCATATAGTTGTGCCCAATCCTTCTTTGTCCAAGTTCGCAATATTGCGAATCCTCGGTAGACGGCAAGTTAACAAAAATGCGATTTTCTTACATTAAAAAAAGAAGTTTATTTGACCTTGAAATGACATTGAAATATCCTTGGTGTCATCTTACATCTATTTCACATTAAAGCCCTGAGGGTTATGCAACTATGTGCCAAGTTTTATGAAGCCGCGTCTAATGGTTGCTTGTGAGGGTCTACTTGAAATATCACATCATGATTTTTGTTAAATAAACTCATGTTCCAAGGGTACGTCTTTGTGGGGAGTTTTAACTATTTTCCTACAGCTATTTTGCGGGAAATTTATGCTCATACACATCGGGTGTCTAAAGTCCGCGCACCGTAAAAAGTGATATATTTGTAACGGTCGTAGACCTATAGCATAGGTATTCAAATTAATCAGACAGAGCTAACTAAGATGGTGGTATTAAAAAAAAACAACTGCGTATTCCGAGTCACCCTTAAAAGGGGGTAAATAGGAACATCAACATTGTCTATCGCAGTCCCTTGTGGCCATAACCCAACCATGGAGTGAACAGTAACAAACAAGTACATTTAAAACAAACAACTGAACAATAGAATGGGATGAATAGGAACGGTGGGGTGACTAGGAACGATAAGTTTGAAAAATGTACAGAAAAATCTACACAGAAAGAATGGAAGCTGGTAACTAGGCTTTAAAACGTAACTGCGCCGATTTGTTATACATTTTCCCCAAGGACCGGTTTGTAATAGCGCAGTATCTTGGTGGTGCGCCACAGTAATGCATTCATATACACCCCGTTTTTCATCGAAAAAAATGTCTGAAACACAAACATGTCAGAGAACCACACATTTTCACAATAAATACCCGGCAAGATACTAGTATACAATTTTTTCTTTTGTAGTTACTTACTGTAGGCCTAGTTTTATAGATATAGATACATCTATAGATAAAGATATAGAAAAGTGATATTTGTCAAAATGTAAGACTTGCAGACGATGTCAAAACGTGATCTTTAATCAGTGACCAAAAATAGTTTCAGGATGTATTATACTATTAACATGGCGTCTTGTTACAAGCAGGATTAGTTAGTGCAGTGGGCAAGTCTCTCGGATGTTCCTCAGATGGATACAAGTCCCAAATTTGGCACAAAGCAAGGTTTTAACATATTAAATACAAATCTGGTCTCAAGCCCAAAAATTTTCGACCGAGACCTCGTTGGTTGAGCAGATTCGAAATGGCCGCCAAAATGGCCGCTATCGAGAAATGAGAATTTCACAATTTTGCGAATAAAGTCACAAAGAATCATTTATTACCCCGTTTTCACGAATCTGTCGGGGGAGAATATTTTACGATTCAAGGTCAAGGTCAGAGCACAGAGCAAGGTTTTGACAAATTAAATACAATTTTGCTCTCAATCTCAAAAATTTGCGGGTTAATAAATTCAAAATGGCCGCCAAAATGGCCGCCATCAAGAAATGAGAGTTTCAAAACTTTACAAATAAAAGTCACAAAGAATCATATAATACCTCGTTTTGTAGTGTTTTCGCGTCACGAAACAGTTCGGGAGGGATTTGTTCTGTACAAGGTCAAGGTCACCCAAAAAGTCCTTTTCACGGTCAAATATGACTTAAAAATGAGAAAAGGAAAAATAATAGTCATTCTAAACGTATTTATTAAATTTATTTGTTTTTCCATTCTCGTATTATGCATAGTTCATTTCTTAATCACCCAGAGTGAGGCGAGGCATGTATCATAGCAAACACAGAGAGTCGAACCAATCAATCCCCAAATACAACAAGAACAATTGCCTGCACAACGCTTCTGGCACTTCAATACTTAAAACATATATCAACACTAAAATGAAATAAAATCTAAAGGTAATATTTCTGATAAACGTCACAGTATTTTACTGTATTACATCTAACCTTTATCTTATAAATTACCTGCTACATCATTATATAATGTGATATTTTCCCATCATTTACTGTATTACACATACATACAATCATTTCTATATAGCTGGAATTGGTGACGTGATTGTTAGCTTCAAATGACGTCGCGTCAGTTTTTCAAACATATTATTTGATCATTGCCAAAACGTACCAGCGCGACGACGTACGCGAGCGCGATAGGCATCGCGACCATTTTCAAAACCATTACATTTTCGTCACGCCGGTTGTCGCAAATGAAATGGAATGAATCGGGCTTTAGGCCACCCTTGTGCACATATAGGCTAAGCTGGGCCAGGAGAACCTCCTGAGGATGGTGAGATGAATGAGATGACACTGTTCTCCAGACACAGGATTCGAAATTCGAGCCCTGGCGGTCTGAGGCTGAGCACGCTACCTCTCGGTCACGGAGGCTCCCCACAATACTGACTTTCACACGTGGATGGGGAAGAAACATTTTTTGTTTCTTTCAAACCGCCGAGACCGAACCCCGAACTCTGGCGTGAAAGGCAGCTGTGCTAACCACTACCCTAGGGCCCCCACCCATCCTATAATTGGAATGTTGATGCCTAGCGACCTTCAACGCCATGTTATATGTGTGTCACAATACCCATTATAACTCATTTTTACTAATAAATAACAATATTCTGGTCAGGGATTTCTACTGCGTCACAATAAATCGGTAGGATTATTACAATATGAGTGATATAAT